>JASVEL010006237.1:0-698595 GCA_032618575.1 Nicotiana noctiflora
CACTTACCAGCACATGGGGTCGGTTGTGCTGATGCTACACTTCTGTGCGTTTTTGCACAGGTCCAGGTTACGATCAGGAGCAGCAGCAGCAGCAGCAGCAATAAATAGATTGCGTGGGAGTTGATCACATTTGAGACCGAGGTAGCTTGCAGACGTCCGCAGGCCCGGCGTCTCTTTCTTTAATTATGTTAATAGCTATAGTCTCATTGTTCCGAGACAAACAGAATTATGTTATATTTCCTTCAGACTTTTATGTGTAGTATTCCATAGTAGTTTGTGAGTTGGTGACTCCAAGTCTTGGGTAGAGGATTTCAGTATGATTTTTACCTCGTGATTTATTATTTCCATTTCGATAAAGTATTCCGCATTTATTTAATTAAAATTGTGTTAAAAATAGGATAGTATGAACACAGTGGCTTGCCTAGCTACCACGAGTAGGCGCCATCACGATCCCGATATTGGGGAAAAATCCGGGTCGTGACAAGTTGGTATCAGAGCTCTAGGTTACATAGGTCTCACCACTCACGAACAAGCTTAGTAGAGTTTGAGAGGTAGGTACGGAGACGTCTGTACTTGTCCTCCAGAGTCTATTGAGTTAGGAAAGAGTCTCTCATTTGTTCTTTCTTATCGTGCGAATTTGTTCTTCAAAGTGTTAAGTTAAATTTCCACTCTTGTATTCCCACGAATGGCGTAGTCACGTACCGCTTATCCAGCCGAACAATGGCACAGGCTGGTGATAGATCAACTATGCCTTCAAAAGTTTTACAGAGGACAAGTTTCACCAAAGTCTTCGCTGCCACCTTCAAAGGTGCATCTTTTGAGAACCCACGAGATTGTGCTTGACAGTTCTTATGAGGAATTACAGAACGTGGGAATAGTCGAATGCGAGGAGTTCATTTTATTGTGCTACGGAAGGCACACAGAAGTAGTGGGAAGATAATGTATTTACCACACAAGTTATGGTCCCAACGGAAGACGCAATTATATCGGGAGATCACCTAATAAATCGTGTTGGGTTTCAACGGACCTTGACGTCCGGTCGATGTGTTGGAGTTGTGAAGGACAAATATGATGAGTTATTGGAATGTATATATATATGGTATGGAAATGTCCTCCAAATAATTTATACATATTTAAGGTTGGTTCTTTTCATGGGGTAAGGATCAACCCCAGAGAATGACGAAGAGTATATGAGTAAACGGGGTAGCTCAACAGTGTTAAGCCAACATAGCAAAAGAGGAAATTGGCCATCAATGTTTGTGACAAGATTACCAAGAGGGCAAGCCGGCCAATGCAACGCTATCTACTAAACTCTATTTTTAGAAAATGTTATGAAGACGTCACCCCGAGATTCTCTGCAATATGTAGTATGTGCGATCTGAACGGTTGTACCAGGTCACAATGACTGTGTCCGAATATATATTGCCATGAGCAATAAGTTAACCGATCCTTAAAGGAATTGCTGTGAATGTGGAATATTGGAGAAATACAATTTTAGGAAAGCACTCAGGCTACACGCTCCATTGCAGTTAATAATTATCCTACCTGGCCAGCCAGATGTAGAGGTTATGATGTTAGAGGTGGAGGTGAAAATCCTAGAGGTGGAGACCCGACCATTGATATAATTTTTATGATATGAGGGAGGTCACTACACCAAATGTGGTCATCACACGTATAATTCAGATTGTTATAGACAGAATAATTTTTCCCTTAATTTAATTTGGTTTTTGAAAGAAAATATTAGGCGAGTCCTTTTAACATGCTCCATTCATGAGCGAGCATCGTAATCATCAAACCTACTTAGGGAAATACTCACGTTGAGATATTACATGAGGATAGACATCCCTATTATTAGGTGTTAGTCACTAAAATATCCATGAGGCTAAGAGTGACTTTATATTACTTATTACAGTGGGTTTTGATATAATTTTCGGGATAACTAATTTTAATCGTTAATTGTGTGCCCTATCAGTATGAGGGTTCATTTTATGTCGTGATTATCTTTGACGGACAATTATTGAAAGGAAGAAAGAAATGAAATGAAAAATTTCAGATTATATGATGTGCAAGCACTGTGATTCAGAGTTGAGGATGAGATCCTCCAATTTTTGGCATAATGTGAAATATTTCTAAGCCGAGCTTCAAGCTGCGGTGGATATCATATGAGGACCGGGTCCTGGTAGTAAGAGTTTATGTGTTTAAAATTCTTCTTTTATGAATTAATACTTTCGTATCGCATTCGTAAATAAGAGTCATGTCCGTTAGGACTATTTGACAATTCTTGTATAGTTTCTATTCATATTAGCCATTTCTATTTTGAAACCGTTGAGCTTAGCCTTTGAGACGAGCACCAGGTAAGGATAAATATGACGCATTAATTCGGGAAAATAATCACGAGGTCACCATACCTCATTCTGAGTAAAGTGGGATTTGTAGAATAAGGTATTTGATAACGGGGTTAATTGACAATGTTGTAATTTAAGAATAACTCTTATGGCCAGACTTCAGAGTCATGGATATGTGCATACGCATGAGTGTGTTCGTGCCTTATTTAGACTTGTTCGTTGTAGTCTTCATTGTTTCCATATTGACATACTCTTGCAGTCATGAGGAGCATGCGCAACATCTCAGAGTGACTTTGCAGACTCTGAAAGATAGCCAACTATATGCAAAAATTTTGAAGTGTGAATTTTGGCTAAGTTCAGTTGCATTCCTGGGTCATATTGTGACGGCAGCAGGTATTTAGGTTGATCCGAAGAAGATTGAGGCAGTCAAGGACTGACCTAGACTAACATCAGCCACAGAGATTTGGAGTTTCTTGGGATTAGCGGGTTATTATCGGCGAGGGGTTTTCATCTATTGCAACCCCACTGACCAGATTGACACAGAAAGGTGTTCAATTTGAATAGTCGGATGAATGTGAGGCGAGCTTTCAAAAGCTCAAGACAGCCATGACTACAGCACCGGTATTGATTTTACCCACAAGTGCGGGACCTTATACTGATTATTGTGATGCTTTCCGTATTGGGCTTGGTGCAGTGTTAATGCAGGATGGCAAGGTTATTGCCTATGCTTCGAGGCAGTTGAAGATGCATGAAAAGAATTACCCAGTGCATGATCTAGAATTTGCGGCGATTATTCACACATTGAAGATCTGGAGGCATTATTTGTATGGTGTAGTGTGTGAAGTATACACCGATCATAAGAGTCTTCAGTATTTGTTTAAACAAAAGAGTTGAATTTGAGGCAGAGAAGGTGGCTGGTATTGCAGAAAGATTATGATGTTACCTTTTTATATCATCAGGGAAAAAGCAAACGTGGTGGCTGACGCTTTGAGTAGAAAGTATGCCAGCATGGGTAGTCTTGCATATATTCCGGTCAATCAGAGACCATTAGCTTTAGATGTCCATGCCTTAGCCAACCGGTTCGTGAGACTAGACATTTCTGAGCCTAGCAGAGTGTTAGCCTGCACGGTCGCTCGTTCTTCCTTATTAGAGCGTATCCGTGAGAAGCAATTTGATGATCCTCATTTACGTGAGTTGAGAGATACAGTACAGCGGGGAGGTGCCACATAGGTAAACCTAGATGATGATGGGGTATTGAAATTGCAGGGTCGAGTTGGTGTGTCCAATGTCGAAGGGATTCGAGAGTTGATCTTAGCAGAGGCCCACAGTTCACGGTATTCTATTCACCCAGGCGCCGCGAAGATGTACCAGGACTTACGGCAACACTATTGGTGGCGCAGAATGAAGAAAGATATCGTTGCGTATGTCGCTCGGTGTCTAAATTGTCGGCAGGTGAAATATGAGCACCAGAGACCTGGTGGTGTATTCCAGAGGATTGAAATTCCCGAGTGGAAATGGGAGCGGATCACTATGGACTTCGTTACCGGACTTCCTTTGACTCGGAGGAAATTTGATGCTATTTGGGTCATTGTTGATAGGCTGACCAAATCAGCACACTTTATTCCAGTATCGGTCTCCTACTCGTCGGAGAGGTTAGCGGAGGTTTACATTAGGGAGATTGTTCGTCTCCATGGGGTGCCAGTATCTATTATCTCTGATCGGGGTACGCAGTTTACCTCGCGGTTCTGGAGAGCGGTCCAGCGGGAGTTAGGCACTCAGGTTCAGTTGAGTACGGCATTTCATCCTCAGACGGATGGCCAGTCCGAGAGGACTATTCAGATTCTTGAGGACATGCTTCGAGCCTGTGTTATTGATTTCGGAGGCTCGTGGGATCAGTTTCTACCATTAGCAGAGTTCGCCTACAATAACAGTTACCAATCTAGCATCCAGATGGCTCCGTATGAGGCGTTGTATGGTAGGCGATGTCGATCACCGGTTGGATGGTTTGAACCGGGAGAGGCTCGGTTGTTGGGTACAGACTTAGTTCAGGAGGCCTTGGATAAGGTCAAGACTATTCAGGAGAGATTGCGTTCAGCTCAGTCCAGGCAAAAGACTTACGCGGATCGTAAGGTTCGAGATGTAGATTTCATGGTTGGTGAACGAGTATTGCTCCGAGTGTCGCCTATGAAGGGCGTGATGAGGTTTGGGAAGAAGGGCAAGCTCAGCCCTAGGTATATTGGCCCATTTGAGATTCTAGACAGAGTGGGAGGGGTGGCTTACGGATTAGCTTTGCCGCCTAGCTTATCAGCCGTGCATCCAGTTTTTCATGTATCTATGCTTCGGAGATACCACGGCGATCCCACACATGTGTTAGACTTCAGTACTGTCCAATTGGACAATGATCTATCCTACGAGGAGGAGCCGGTGGCTATTCTAGACCGGCAGGTTCGACAGCTGAGGTCGAAGAGTTATCCTTCTGTGCGTGTGCAGTGGAGAGGTCGGCCTCCCGAGGCATCGACCCGGAGTCCGAGTCCGATATGCGGAGCCGTTACCCACACTTGTTTCCCGACTCGGTACTTTTTCTTTTGTCCGTTCGAGGACGAACGGTTGTTTTAGAGGTGGAGATTGTGACGACCCAAAGGGTCATCACTTATTTTATTAATAATTTCGAGCTTCGAGGCCTTGAAAACCTCATTCTATGTTGCCTCGATTGACGTGCACGATCCGAGCATGTAGCCGGAAAGATTTTGTGATAGAAAATATGAATTCTATGAGAAATTTGGATAAAAATGATATTAATATTGATATGGTTGACTTCGGTCAACATTTTTGGTAAACGGATCCGGACCCGAGATTGGATGGTCCCGAAAGGTCCGTAGGAAAATATGGGACTTGGACATGTGTCCGGAGTCGAATTCTGAGGCCTAGAGCCCAAGTTATGAATTTTTATGTGAAATTGTTTTTGATGCAATTATTAAAGGAAATAAATTAATAGACCTTGGTATCGGGCTCGTATTTTGGTTCCGACGCCCGGTACAAGTCTTAAATATTATATATGTGATTTCTGTAAAGTTTGGTGACATTTGGATGTCGTTTGAGATGTTTTGGACCTTGAGTTCCAAGTTAAGAAGTTTTGAAAAATCAAAAGTATGAAAATCATGAGTTTGAGGCTCGATTTGATTAAAATGAAGTGATATTGGCGATGTGATCGCACGAACAAGTTCATAATGTGTTTTTGAGGTTATGTGCATATTTGGTTTGGAGCCCCGAGGGCTCGGGTGAACTTTGGATAGGCCACGAGATCAATTTTTCATGTTAGAAGTTGCTGTCTGCAATTGGTCTGCAGAGTTCGCAAATGCGAACAATAGTTCGCAAATGCGAACTCCCCACTATTCTGCAGAGTTCGCAAATGCGAACAATAGTTCGCAAATGCGAACTCCCCCTATTGTGTCTGTGTTCGCAAATGCGAACAATAGTTCGCAAATGCGAACTTGACCCTTCTGTGCCTGTGTTCGCAAATGCGAGCTATAGTTCGCAAATGCGAACTGGCCACTATTCTGCCTGGGTTCGCAAATGCGAACAATAGTTCGCAAATGCGAACCTCCCCATATTTAGCCTGTGTTCGCAATTGCGAACAATAGTTCGCAAATGCGAACTTCCCAATTTTGCCTTGGCTTCGCAAATGCGAAGAAATGTTCGCAAATGCGAACTTCCCACCCTTAGCTTATTTTTCAAACTCCGGAAATTGGTCGGGGTTCGCAATTGCGAACCCATGTTCGCAAATGCGAACACAGAGACCTGAAAAACACGGATTTCAATCATTTCTTCACATTTTTACAAAACCAAAACACCCATTTGCGATTCTTCAAGGATTTCTTCTTCATCAAATCGATTGTAAGTCACTTTTTACTTAATTCTTTCAATTCCTAACATCATTAAACATGTTTTTCATTAGAAATCAAATGTTTTCATGGTAAAATTCTTGTTTTTGTTAGAAAATAGGGTTTTTCATAAATTGGGGAATTGGACCTCGAATTGAGGTCCGATTTTGAAACAAATCATATATATGAACTCGTGGGGAAATGGGTAACCGGATTTTAGTCATAACCCCGAATTCCGACCATGTGGGCCCGGGGTTGAAATTCACTATTCCGGGCAGAATGTTGTAAAAGTTGTATTTGGTCTTAAGAATTAGTTTGTTGAGTAAAATTGATGATATTAAATCAATTGTGTATAGATACGGTTGAATTGGAGCCAAATTGAAAGAAAAGACATATCCACGGATTGAATTGTTCATAAGCACTCGAGGTAAGTGTTTGTTCTATCCTAGCTTGAGGGAATAGGATTATGTGTTATGTGTTATGTGATCGAGTGCGGTGTATGGGTTGTGGTGACGAGCATCCATACATTGGCGTCTAGTATGACCGTGAGTCGTTGGAAAATAATTATTTTGAGATATATTACAGATGAATTGTTATTGTTCTCCCTTGTTGGGACTTGTTGTGAAGATAATTATTGATTGCCCTTGATGGGACGATTTATGAATTGTTGTTTCTTTCTTTGCCCTTAACTGTGATTGTTATTTGGGTGAGGAAGAGAGATAATGCACGAAGGGTGATGCCGTGCCATGTTTATTATTGATTATGCACGAAGGATCATGCCGTGCCATGTTTATTATTGATTATGCACGAAGGATCATGCCGTGCCATGTTTATTATTGATTATGCACGAAGGATCATGCCATGCCCTATTATTGATTATGCACGAAGGATCATGCCGTGCCCTATTATTGAACCATGTACGAAGGATCATGCCGTACTATGGATGTGAGGATGAGAGTAAAAGCACGAAGGGTGATGCCGTGCAACCGTTTGCTATTCCTTGAATTGATATTATTTGTGTTTACATTACACTTTGTTTTTCCTTGTGAAATTATTAATTGTGGTTAATTGTTGAATTCTTTAAGATACTCCTTATTGTGTTAATACTTGATTAAATTCTTGTTATTTTGGTGGTACATATATATATATTGAATTGCACAGGTTTATGTGGGTGTCTGGTCCTAGGCTTGTCACTACTTCGCCGGGATAGGCCAGGCACTTACCGGCACATGGGGTCGGTTGTGCTGATGCTACACTTCTGTGCGTTTTTGCACAGGTCCAGGTTACGATCAGGAGCAGCAGCAGCAGCAGCAGCAGCAATAAATAGATTGCGTGGGAGTTGATCACATTTGAGACCGAGGTAGCTTGCAGACGTCCGCAAGCCCGGCGTCTCTTTCTTTAATTATGTTAATAGTTGTAGTCTCATTGTTCCGAGACAAACAGAATTATGTTATATTTCCTTCAGACTTTTATGTGTAGTATTCCATAGTAGTTTGTGAGTTGGTGACTCCAAGTCTTGGGTAGAGGATTTCAGTATGATTTTTACCTCGTGATTTATTATTTCCATTTCGATAAAGTATTCCGTATTTATTTAATTAAAATTGTGTTAAAAATAGGATAGTATAAACACAGTGGCTTGCCTAGCTACCACGAGTAGGCGCCATCACGATCCCGATATTGGGGAAAAATCCGGGTCGTGACAATATATCTAGGTTGATAAAATACAGTAATTTCGAGGGTGAAATAGCAATAGAACAGTAGTGTTTCTGGTATTTTTGAGCGAGAACTTGGGTGAATTTCTTCTGGTTTTTGGGGTTCCTTGCTCAAAACTGATCTGGATTTCTGTTTGCCTTTGCTGTGGGATTTCTATTTGTTGTTTGGCTGTGGTGTTCTGTTTTCGTGGATCTTCAATCACTGTTGCATTGCTGTTGAGTCTATTGCTGAATATTTGCTCATATTTTCCCCTTAGAACTCATCGGCTTCCTTTTGTTGATCCAGGTACATTTCTATTCGAAATGAAGCTGTAATGATGATCCTGATGAAATAGCATGAAGTTTCTGCCTTAATTTACTTGTCATTTTGTATTATTTGATTTATAGCTTAATTGTAGTAGTATATAGTAGTTGAAAAACAGAAAACCAAACAGAAAAGATGTAATAGCTAGTATAATAGTAGTAGTATAGTATAGTCGTAGTCATAAATCGCTTAGCTAAGTGGGTAAGAATCGTAAAATGAGGCTAAATAACTCAGATATGAATCGATAGCAGTAAGTCCAATCAACTCACGTAGGTAATAGGATTTGGAATTTGATATCTGAATTCAAGTAAGTTTAAAGAGGAAACAACTTAATTGAAGTAATAACTGGGTTAAAACTGGCTTTGATAACATTAAATAAACCTGGCACGTATTAACATCAATAGTTAATCTTATCTGTGAGTTAGTAGGTAGGTACAAACAAGTCCAAAAGGAGAAGAATAGTTAGAAGAACTGGTAAAATCATTTGTAATTGGGTCTGTAACATTACCTAAGCTAAGTTGTATTAGAACCTGTAATATAATCATGTACAAGTCATTGAGTCAATCTTAGATAGTCTATAATTAGTTAGTTTAATTGTTCTTCAAGCTTCATATGTAATCGAATTGTCTTTCTCGGGATTAATATGAACATTAAAAGTTAGAAGTAGTCTGTTAGTTAAAGTTTACGGCATCGAATAATTGATTCACAGTTAATATCATTGATGTATTGAGTTTTCTTACTGAATAAATAAAACTGCATTTTTATTTCGGATGTGTATCTTGTTCATTTACCTCAATTGTTAATACTGTTATTTAGTTTAGGCCCAATATGTGTTATGGGCCTGAACCTTCGAGCAGAGCCAACTGGGTTGCCTAATATAGGCCTGAAGACTGTTTGGGCCTTTAAGGCCTTGGCAGGTTAATTGTTCGATTAATCATAGATACGTAAGCTCATGGCTAAAATAAGAGCTGTGATGACATACGAGCCTGGAATTAAGAGTTGAAATACGGATAAGGAAAAACCAATATAGATAATCTAGTACATACATATAAGATTGGGACTTTAAAATTAAATTGGGACGAGCCTCGCCCGACTTTAAACAAGCGGGGCCCCCATTTAGTAATAAGATAATAAAGTAGATTCGGGAAAGCTAACAGCGAACTCCATAGCTTCTCCCAAAAGACTTAAAAGCCGATATAGACTATCTTAAGGCACGATTTTAATATACCTTCCTATGAACGAGTGTGCACTTGGTGCGACTCAAATCCAAATCTCGGTAAAGCTGAAATACACCAAAAGTCATAGGCGTACTGGTTACGGTATGACTCGAGGCGTGTTTTCGCGATACCGCAAATTCCTAAAAAATGATATTTAACGTAAAAGCACATTATGTTGTTAAAATCTATAATTGAGTCAAACAAAAATCAAGAACGACAGTGGAGCGACCGTGCTAAAACCACGGAATCCGGGAGTGCCTAACACCTTCTCCCGGGTTAACAGAGTTCCTTATCCGGATCTCTGCTTCGCGGACATTTATAAGAGTCAAAATTCCTCGGATTCGGGATTAACCGGTGACTTGGGACACCATTGTCATTCCCAAGTGGCGACTCTGATTAATCTCTAATAAAATCCCGAACCGATTGTCCTTTGATTGGAAAAACTCCTTCCCTTACGTTATTTTATCTGTTTCGGGTAATTGAGCATCGGGGTATACCCTACAAGTGTATTTATACGCTTTTAAGTGTGTTGGGGTAGTAAAATGGGAGGTGTGACAATGACGTTGGGACTTTTGATGTTCCTGTGTCCATAATAATTCTACATTTCATTATCAGCAGGGAAGACTTCGGCGAAGGCTACATGGTGCTTCGTAGGTGTGAGAATCACAGTATGTCATAAGCTCCGTCGTGGTAAAGAATGTTCGATACATAGAGCGGGAATATGCTTGGTTGTATTGGGATGAGTTCATACCCTATGGTGTTAGAGTGCTAATATAGCACAGGTGGTTATATTCGTTGGATCAAGTGAGTTGCAGTTGAATAATAGTAAATGACTTGAGAGAATGGTTATAATGTGTTCGAGAGTCGTGTAATAGTGGCTTTGGGCTAAGTGGGAGAGTCCCACCGCTTAAGATTGGATCGCATGGTTAATTACCTGTGTGAATTATGGATACCAGCGTATTATTGTGTTATTGCAGCCACGGGAAAAGGACCATGTGTGGCAATTTGAGTATATGTATTGTTGAATGCATGTTATGTTTAGCCTTACTGGCTCATGTTCAAACTTGAGGGAAAATTCATGATTTATGCCTCGTATAGGTGCGGGCTTCGCGGGAAGTGATTCCGCTGGGTGCTTTATCGAGAGGGTATTCATATGTTATAAAGAAATTCAGTAGAGTTGGTTGCGTATCGGGGCAAGTTAGAACCGGATGGTTCTCAATAGCGGTCCTAGTGAATTCAAGAGGTAAAGTGTGGTGCCTGATAATTCTGAGTCTATAAGTACAGTTGAGGCTCAAGCTTTTGAAGCAACTTATGAAGAAAAGCACAAAACGATCTATGATGTTTTGACTTGTGGTGTAGTATTTGAGAGACATGAAATGGTCGTCGTTCTTGAGATAGCATGGCCTCATGATTTAAGGTCACTCGGGGTAAGTGCGGTTGGAATAAGTTAGGTATTGAAGGAAGATATTAACATTTCTAAGGCAATCAAGGATAACCTGGAAGGAAGTAGATTGATCAGCCATAGTTGAGTTGGCGTATTGGTGTCAATGATCGATTCATGCAACGTGATCGAATTATGCATGTGATTTGTGGCGGTGCATTTGAGACTTGTCGGCCGCAGTGATTGATGTAATTCTGAAGTATTCTTCTGTTAAAGGCCTGTTATGAGTAGGCGGATCTCGGAAAGGGTTATGGTGGCTTGGACCACTACTTAGAGATTGGCATATTCAACGGTTATGAGAACTCACTGTGTGTTGCTATAGTTCTCCTAAAATGAGTTAAATGGAAGGTCTTATGTGATGAAGTATTAGCCTATCGTCAGTTCTAGAGCTATGATGGAAATTGTGTCTATCGTATATCGGCACGTGGGGTGCAGCGAGTAGTATGAAATTTGAAGGACTAAGGTCACAGTTTGGTCAATGAATGTGATATAAAGAGCTCGGATGAGCAGGGAAAGAGTGTCGGTGTTTTGAGTAAGATGGGTATTAGCATCGGTATCATTTGAGGTCGGTGTTCTATGAGAAAGGCTTTGCATCCCGGTTAGGGACTCCTGATCGCTTTTCAGTGTTAGTGCAGCCGGTGGGCTGAATGTGCAGGTCCGTTTAATTATTCGGAAGATGGTGGGAGCTTGACCTACAAGAAGATTGTATAGGTGTGACTTGTAGTCACTTGATTGGTTAGAAATTTAAACCAAGTATGAGGAGTTTGGTGATATCATCCATTTGAGAACTTATGCCTGGAGGGCACTCTGCTTATTGGGTTATAGACCTGTGAAATACTATTGACTTATCTTGGCACGACCATGATAGACTTAAGGTCGGTGGATAGATTTAAATGTGGAAGTGAGCCTTGCGTCAGGCCAGTTATGTTTCTTCCAACAATGCGCCCTTTATGAAGGGATAGTCGCGGTCTTATTTCGCGGTTGGTTAATTCATGTAAGATATATTGTGCCGTATGAGTGTGAGACGGCTTGGTAAGTTCCTTATGTGTTGGGGTTCCGCTCAGCGGTGATGTTATAGGAGCATGATGGCTCTTGAGACTCAGATCTTATATCGTACCTCAGTTGTGCTTGAGTTGTAGCCTATAGCGCTATATGTTTCATTGTGTCTGATATCATGCACCTTAGTGTGCTTATGATCGATAGTCAGTATTTTGATGTGACGAACTATTCAGCTCGACATATGACTCCTTGTGTGAGTTTTATATTGTTGGGATCGGGTGGCACGCCGCCATAGTTATATTGTTGGGATCGGGTGGCACGCCGCCATGGTTATATTGTTGGGATCGGGTGGCACGTTGCCATGGTTATATTGTTGGGATCGGGTGGCACGCCGCCATGGGCATATTGTTGGGATCGGGTTGCACGCCGCAACAATGTGGTGTCTATTTCGGTGTCTATAATTGCTTTTATATGTTATGTTTCCTATTTTCTGAGGAGGCCCATGTTTATGTGAGAGCTGAATAATTCTCTCTAGTTTTCGCATTCCTTTGTATCACGTACGTATTAGTGGATTAGTAGCACATTGTGTCATCTTGTGGGACTTTTGATTATGTCCGATGTGGCTTATCGCCTGAGCAGTTCGTACTGGGTGAGATGAGATTATGTGATTTGGGGTCAGTGCAAATTGATTATATGAAGTATACTATAGAGGAAATGATCATCCTCTGGTTTAGGACAAGGTAATGGATCTTGTCGGGAGTATGGACCAATGAATTGTTGATTCAGTAGTTGGTTATGGATATCAACACATCTCTTCCATCGTGTCAGTATTGTAAAGGTTGGAACGAGACCTATGTAGATCATGAGGTGTGATGGGAGCATCTGATTCGTTGAATTTTTGGCTAATTTGATCATAAAATATTATTGTGGTCTTGTGGATTTTGAGTTGCAAGGTAAGAATCCAGCAAGGTTATGCAATCATGTTTGAGGACGGCGTTTGAGGAATATTGAGTGATCTCTTGATGAAAACAAGCCCGACATAGAATTCCGGATGTTGGAATTAGGCTCTAAGACTTAATTGCTTAAACAAGAGGGAGTATCTTCAGATATATCAGGCTAATGTGCTCAGCTGAGTCTTAGATTTATTGCCCTTTTTAGATTTTGAGGCGTGTTGGGGAGGTTGCTTATGAGTTGGCCTTACCTCCCAGCCTAGCCGGAGTTCACCCCGTGTTTCATGTCTCCATGCTCCGAAGATACCATGGTGACCCGTCGCATGTGTTGGATTTCACATCTGTTCAGCTAGACAAGGATTTGTTTTGTGTTGAGGAACCAGTAGCCATTCTAGACAGGCAAGTCCGAAAGCTAAGGTCAAAGAACATCGCTTCGGTAAAGGTTCAGTGGCGGAGCCAGCCGGTCGAAGAGGCGACTTGGGAGACCGAGCAGGATATGCGCAGCCAATACCCTCATCTTTTCACTACTCCAGGTATGTTTTCTATGCTCGTTCGAGGACGAACGAATCTTTAAGTGTGGGAAGATGTAACGACCCGACCGGTCGTTTTCGAAAATTACGCCCCAATCCCTAACTTAACTGTTCCCCTAAGTTCATTTCTGCCATTTTGGGTTGCCGGGAGAGTCGGTTCTGAAAATTTGAGCATTTTAGGACACTTAGTCCCTAAATAAGAGCTTTGAAGCTAGGAAATGACCCATAGCCGGAACAGTGTTAAGACGATCTCGGAACGGAAATTCGATGTTTCCATTAGCTCCGTTAGGTGATTTCGGGGTTGGGAGCGCGTTCGGAATGTATTTTGGAGGTCCGTAGCTCAATTAGGCTTGAAATGCCGAAGGTTGGAATTTTGGCGAATCCGAACGATAGGTGAGATTTTGATCCGGGGGTCGGAATGGAATTCCGACAATTTTTGTAGCTTCGTTATGTGATTTTGGATATGTCCGCAAATTTTCAGGTCATTCGGACGTCGTTTGGTCGGGTTTTAGATCGAATGTGCAATTCGGAAAGTTTTAAGAAATTTAGGCTTGAATTCGATGTGAATTATGGGTTTTGATGTTGTTAGACGTGTTTTGATGATTAGAATAAGTTCGTATCATGTTTTGGAATAGGTTGGTGGTTTTCGTTGGGATCCGGGGGTCTCGGGATGAATCCGGGGGTCCAATCGGGCTATTTCATGCATTTTGGAAATGCTGTTAACTGCTGGTGTGTGCTGCAGACGAATGCTCTATGCGATCGCAATGGGCTAATGCGATCGCATAGAAGGTTTTGGAGAGGCCAAAAAAATTTGTTCTATGCGATCGCGGGCATGGATATGCGATCGCATAGTTCTGGAAAGTTGTTCTATGCGATCACGTACAGTCCTATGCGATCGCATAGTGTATAGAGAAGAGGGATCCCAGGTCCAGCTTTTGTTCTATGCGATCGCGGAGCAGGGCATGCGATCGCATAGTTATATTTCGATAAGCATTGCGATCGCATTGAGGTCTATGCGATCGCATAGAGTAGTTTGGCGAGGGTCAAAATTTGTTCTATGCGATCGCAACAGGGATCATGCGATCGCATAGAGTAAAAATGTCTGGCAGTGACTTAAGTCCAGAAACATTTCAGCCGCGACCCTCATTCGCAAAAACGCCATTTTTGAGCTCCAAGAGAGGATTTTGAAAGGGAAACGTTGGGAAATCATCGGGAAATCATCGGGGGTAAGTTTCTTGACCTTAATTCGTTGGTTGTGATTTTTTGATAAGCGTACCGAAAGTCGGGTTTTGGCAACTTGTGGGTTTTGGTGCATTTTGAGTTATTTTGATTGGGTAATACCCAATTGGCCTATTTTGATGTGATTCTATTGATTTTTATCAGATACTACACTTGCGGAGGCCGACATTCGCGGCAAGAAGGTTATTTCTTAGCGGTTTTGTACCGGAATTGAGGTAAGTGGCTTGTCTAACCTCGTGTGGGGAACTTTCACCCCTAGGATATTATGTGATAGTTTAAATGCCTTGTACGCGAGGTGACGGGTGTGTACATGCGCTGGTTGTTGTAACACACACTTTACTTGAATTGTCCGATTAGTGATATTCCCGCTCTTAGCTGATAAAAGCGTTACTTTTACCCGTATTACTTAGAAAAGCATGATTAGCTAGGATTCAACATGTTTAATTGCCTAGTTGATTTACTTGAACTCTTGATAAATTGTTGGCACTAATTTTGGTGAAGTTGTAATTTAACATATTATATTCTCTCTGTGTGTTTTCTTTATTTGATGTGTTGGTGGACTGCGGGTTCAATTCCCGGAGATCCCAGGGCTGTGGGTTCGATTCCCAGAGACCCGGAGTGATGTTGTGTTGGTGGACTGCGGGTTCAATTCCCGGAGATCCCAGGGTTGTGGATTCGATTCCCAGAGACCCGAATTGCTATTGTTTGTGGACTGCGGGTTCAATTCCGGAGATCCAAGGGCTGCGGGTTCGATTCCCGGAGACCCGGAGTTTATTGATATATTATTGAGATACGGACTGCGGGTTCGATTCCCGGAGATCCTGAGATCATTGAGATACACCCTGAGGTATTGAGACACAGGCTGCGGGTTCGATTCCCAGAGACCCAGAGATACTGTTATCGGGACTGCGGGTTAAATTCCCGTAACTCTTGGACCGTTGATTATAGAGTGGGACTGTGGGTTCAATTTCCACAGGTCCTGGACCTGTCAATTGAATTTGCTACTTGTTGTTAGCTTCCGGAGATCCTGAGTTATTGAGATATTATCGAGACATGGGCTGCGGGTTCGCTTCCCGGAGACCCAGAGGCACTGAGAATGGGACTGTGGGTTCAATTCCCACAGATCCTGGATTTGTTTATTTGAGTTGGTTATTTGTTGTTAGCTTAATCGTAGACGGTTGCAGTAATTTTCATAATGTTGTTATTTCGGAAATTATTATCATTTAAACTGTTTATTTTGTTTTCATCATTATATTATTGTTTCTCGGTAGGGCCCTGACCTACCTCGTCACTACTCCATCGAGGTTAGGCTTGGCACTTACTGAGTACCGCCGTGGTGTACTCATGCTACTCTTCTGCACACTTTTGTTGTGCAGATCCAGGTACATCAGAGCAGGCTCGTACTAGGTGATTCCGCAGCTTTCTGGGAGACTTCGAGGTATGATCTGCTACGTCCGCGGATCCGGAGGCTTCCCTTCTATTCTAGTATTACTAGTTGACATTTTTCTTCATTTCGTTGTTAGATACTCTTTACACATAGAGCCACAGTTGTATTTCTCTTTTAGTCTGTGTTACCGTGGGGTTCCGGATCTTGGTAGTGTTTATTTATTGTGTGACGGATGTATGTGCCAAGTGGCACGGATTACATATCTTTTATGTTATTTTCCGCTGTTTCTTATTTAAGTAATTATAATTTATAGATTCCGCAACGTGTTAGGCTTACCTAGTCGTGGGGACCGGGTGCCATCACGACATGTTCACAATTGGTGAACTAGGGTCGTGAAAACCTGCGTAGTTCGGTCAAACAAACTACATCTGTAAAGGAAACAAACTATTTATGATTTTTTCACACATTCTTTTTTAAGTTTAAAACAAAAAATTTTTTTTTAAGTAAAAAAAACAAACTATTTTGAAATCACATATTTTTTATTTTACAACAAACGTTTTTTTTCCTTTTTAAGTAAAAAAAACAAACTATTTTGAAACTATTGTTTTTTTTTATTTTGATCAAACATTTTTTATTTTACAACAAATATTTTTTTTTCTTTTTAAGGAAGTAAAAAAAAACAAACTATTTTGAGACTATTTTTTTTTTCATTTTCCTCAATATAAAAAAAACGGTTAGCCTGCAAGTCTGAAGCAAATATATACATAAAACAAACAGGATGCAGCAGGATGGTCTTTTCATTTCAGGTCACCTGTCCTAGACGGACCCAACCCCCGTGTTGAGTCCCCTAAGTCAAATGCAACATGATGCAAATAAACGTTCCTACTAGGGATCCGGCATGAAGCTTTGTTATTCTAGGTTTAAAAACCCGGGTTTATTGTTCTAGACCTGGCTTACCCGAACGGACAACTCGAGCCGAGGAGGAGGCAGCAACCCGGGAATACCAGAAGCTTCACCGGTTTTGCAACTTATCCAAACCTCGTTCTAAGGTGGGAATTAGACACTATACAGAAAAGAAGTCACACGAAGTGCACCCTTCTTCATGATTTAGAAGACTCGGAGAGGAGATTGGTTTCGGCACAATTTATATGTACAATTCAAAAAAAATATCAAAGCGATAAAAATATCATTTTGCACATTAATACAAACATATAATAAAATCAGATAATAAATAAGCCAAATACAACAATTATTCCAAGCTCGAATTCTTAAACCCCGAACCAGTGGTTCTGGGTTTATCATCCCCAGCAGAGTCGCCAGAGCTGTCACACCTCCTTTTACCGCACCCGCAAGGATGCAAAGAGTTTTTCCAATTAAAGGACAATCGAGATGGGATTTATTTAATTATTTCAGAGTCGCCACTTGGGAGATTTATGGTGTCCCAAGTCACCGGTTAAATCCCGAATCGAGGAAAAGAATGACTCTATTTAACAGTCCGCGAACCATAAATCCGGATAAGGAATTCTATTAACCCGGGAGAAGGTATTAGGCATTCCCGAATTCCGTGGTTCTAGCACGGTCGCTCAACTGTCGTGTTCGGCTTATTTATCTGCCCTTTTTTACAGTTATGTACCTAATGCCAATTAATATCCCTTTACTGCTTTTATTATTATTATGATTTACGAGAGAGAAAATTGCCTGAAATGCACCCGGATCCTCGACATATTCTTATTCGACATTTGGGATTGGGATTTGGGTCGCATGAAATGCACACCCGCATTAAAAAGGTAGAATTAAAATACGCGCCTAGAGCGGCTACTTATTTGCACTTTTGAGAAGGCCACGAGATTCGCTAAGAAACGGCACATCTCGAAATCTAAATATTTTTTGCACATATTTATGAGGGAGTCGTGGCTATACCACAACAATACAAAAGCAAAGAAACAAACAAAATGAAACCAGATAAACAAAAGCAAAGACAAATCAGTATGCAAAATAAGACACACGCAATATCATGATAAAAATTATTAAAGGTTGTAGGACCAAATATAACATTCTTCATAAAATCATGATGGCTACAGTATTTCAAAACTAAGAAATCCGAGTTGACAATGATCATGACACTGAAGGAGATTACTAAGTTCATACATCGGAAAGTAACAAATTTACATAAAGCAAACTTAAGCAAAACAGAGTATGAGAAACCGAGGGACCGAACCTTAAAAATGGATCAGCACATTACTCATGAGGCGACTTTGAACTCAAACACGATACCCATTGACGGAGACCTCGAACGGCAACCTACGGACAGTACCCGAACCGGAAACCATTGGATAACGACCTCGACGTACCGGATGGCGACGAAGCAGGTTCGTTGCTGTTTGATGGTCGTTTGGCTATGGTGTTCGATGGTTGGTTTATGGAAGTGGTCTGCGATGGAGTGGCGACTGGTCGTTGCTGTTTCGTTGGTTGTTGCTGGCGTCCGGTTCGCTGGAGCAACTGGCGGCCGATGGTAATGGGTCGTGAGAGAAGACGATGGCCGTAGGATGGCTGGCTGGTTCGACGCTAAGGCAGTAGGTGTTTTTTTTTTTTTTTTGTTATTTTGCTCAATGAAGAAGATGATAGTCGTCTCTTTTCTTCCGTCCGAAGCTTATGTTTCTGCTTTCGTTTTGTTCAAAAATGGGTGAAGATTTCGCTGGGTATGACTGGTTGTTTGGGACTGGTTGGAGCTGGTTCTCTTGAGACCTCCTCTGTTGGCTATGTCTTCTTCATGAAGAAGAAGATAGTCTCAAACAATCTCCAAAGTCTACCCCCCCCCCCCCTCTGGCCGTTTTTCTTTTTGCCAAAAATCAATCCCGCCTCTGCCGTTGTTCTCTTCTCCTTTTAAGAAGAAGATGAACAGTGCTTATATTACAAAAATCGTCCTATTCAAAAAACATGTCTCTCACTTCACGTGAGAGACCACCCTTTCTTTTTTTGTCTTTTTATTTTTGTCTTTTTCCTTTTGTATTTTTTCTTTTGTCTTTTTTTCTTCTTATTCCCCATCCCCATTATGTGTTGTCCCCCCTTAGTGTAGTGGACTCGGTTTATTACGGGCTAGGTCCGAAAATTATAAAACCGGGTAGTTTGAACCCGAATATTATTCTTCGGCCCGGAACCGAAAATGGTGTTATTTAATTAATCCTAGGTAATCAAAATAACTATAATACTTATAATAAAAATAAAACTATTTTTTATATTTTTCAATTTTAAAATAACTACAAAATATTTGTGAAACTATTTTTATTATTTTCGTTTTTATAAAAAGATAAAAATATAAAAGTACTATTTTTGTATTTTTCAAGTTTAAGATGACAACGAAACATTAATAAAACCATATTTTTGTTATTTTTCATTTTGAGGTAAAAATAAAGTAAAAGAGTCAAATTTAGCTAAAATAGCTATATTAAAACTAAACTAAATATTTTACGCTAAAAATATAGAAAATCTCGGGGAGGGTCAAAAATCACGTGTTTACATCCATTTCTGCGGATATCTTTAAAACTCAACAAGTTCTTCTTGGACTTGGAGGAGAATATTGCATTCTCTATGATAAGTATTGTTTCCTTATGCAGAGTTATAGTAGCTCTTCCAGAGCCTTCAGTAAATTTACTACTACCAAAAATTGTAGTAACATATGCCTTACACATACTTAAATGAGAGAAATATTTCTTCTCTTTGAGTATTGTATGTGTCGTACATGAATCAACTAAACAAATATTTTTACAATTGAACTTTGATCCAAGTTTGCTTTGTGAAATATCCATATTTGCTTAATCTTTTCAAGCTTCTTGAGACGGTAGAGTCTCGTGCTGATAACGTGTTATAAAATAATAAAAGAACAAGAACAATATTGCAGAGACAGAGAGTGAGGGAATTCTTATTGAATTTTGGGATGAATTACAATAGAATAGAACCCTCTATTTATAGGGAGAGTTTGACTTAACCACCAAGTAATATACCCTAGAATCTCTCTAAATATGGACATTCACCATAAATAGAATTCTATTTATAACAAGAAGTTAAATTTTATATTTTATAACATGCCAATAAACAGTGAGGAGGCTGAGATGAAATTACTCAGAATAATATGGGTGTGGCCCCTATAAGAAAGTAGGACTACGATGACATTTTTTAAATGTCATGTTAAGTCACATAAATGTCACAAAATTATTTATCGACATTTATTTTATATTTATATCAAATATCGTAAATTTTGATGACTCGAATTTTCAATAGTTACATTAATGCTGGCAAATAAATAGTGACATTTATCTACAACTTTTATCAAAGTATCACCTATTTGAATATAAGCTCAATACAGTTACGACATATAAAGAAATGTCAGCAAATCTCATTCATCATTTCTACATACATAGAAACGTGGGTAAATTATCTTCGGTCAGCAGCTTTTTTTCTTTATATAATACATAGAGAACATTAACTTTTTATCCATTTCATAATCATGCATATAATTTTGATATTACAATGTCATACACTGCAAATGAAGTTTGAATTAAAACAAAGTCACTTATACATTATTTTTTTATGTCTTACATCACCATTTCGTAATGGTTCTCATAGAATATAAATTTTTCTGCTTGTACATCTTCAGAACCAGCTAATGCCTACTACAAGAACATTGATTCACAACAGTTCATTCAGTGAGCCTCCATACAAAGAGGCAACTGGAATCTCTACGGCAACACCTTTTGCACAAGACTATCCTCTTCTTGACTCTAATTTTTGCATATCAACCTAACATAAAACCAATAAAGGCATAAATTAGAAGTTAAAAAAGATTAGGTAACAAAAACCAGTTAGCAGACAACTTCTATAAAATTTATATCGCAAATGTTATCACATGCAATGTAATAACCTGTCCATCTTAAGAGCTTTCATCCACTGATTAGGCGGGGACAGATTCAACCCTGCAATCTTCATGTCATGAGCCTGATGAGTTAATCAATTCCTTTACCCCGCATTCTTCTTCTTTGATGTGAAGTGGATGTGAATTCGAACCACACAAGAATTTTCAGTCTAGCTGAGCTACCTGAACCACTTTGAAATAAGTCTCTTTTCTCTATTTAATTTGGCCCCCCGGGATTCTAACGACGGAACTTACTTATCAAAACAAAAAAAAAAAACAATAAGAAACTTCAACTCTTCTTGAAATACAAGCCACAAATATAAACAAGTGACCCATAAAGTAAGAAAATGCAAAAGGTGTTTGAACACACATACATATGTTCAGTTAAAATAAATGCAACACAGTATGAAAAGTTCTCTTTGTCATTTTCCTCTTCCTACTCCCATTAACTATAAGTATGACATTTTAGTTGTAGAGTTTACACGATATTCTGTTAATATCATTTGCCTAGATTAATATCTTTCACAACTCACAAGTGAACCACAAGAATTTCTTGATCTACAAGTGGAAGTCATTCTGATCACCTGCACGATAATCTTGTTAGTAGTGTATTTCAGTGCTAATAGTCATGCTAGTGTGTTGATTTAGTAGTAAGTAATAAAAACTACATATTTATTTATCCTAATTGAAGGAGATGATCTTGTTGACTGGCCTGCAAGGTTTAAAATCACAATTAACTGGAATTCATAGGCCATATTTCGTTAATGATTGTTTACTTTAAACTCCGAGTAACAATTAAACTTATATTGTGGTTTTGAAGATATGTGATTTAATCTAATACCAACTGATAAACAAGGAGTTAAATATATAAATTTATGAAATAAAAGCAAGTCAAACCATTATTCAAGCCAAATATTGACCTTGAGCTACGGCGGCCTCGAGGTAAGTTAGTAAGAACAACAAAATTATAAGGCAGCTTTGATGAATAGTAAGCAAGAAAATAAAGAATGTATATTTCTTTGTCAATGAATCGTCCCTTACAAATGAATTGGATCCCTTTTATATAGTATAGGATCCTAAATAAGGTACACTTCTAATTATAGTAGGGAATCTTATTACACAGCTGTCTAACATCCAAGTACAAATCCGTTTGGAGTTTACGTCGGGATCTTCAGACTGCTGCGGAAATCTCACACTTTCTATTATTAAACCATAATGGTATTATATCGAGATTGGCCATATTCGGAATTGGTCTTTATGGAGCACTCCGGTCTTCAAGTTCTATACTCTACCATCAGGCTCGAGTCAGGCCCGTTTGGAGCTTTTTCTTGATGAAACACACCTAACCTACAAAATCGGGCATCCCTGATTTCGACCGTATATAAATAGTCCACGTGTTTCTTATAACAAGATGATAAGAAATGATTTAAGCCTCAATTTTTTTTCGGATCCCCCCTATGATGACGTTTTTGGATCCACTTATGATGACGTCATCCTCGTGACATATGCATTCGAAGTGGCTGAAACGTCCCCTCAGTTTGCTTACCTAAAACATTAAATAATTATAGTGGCGGTCGGTCACTAGCGCCGTTGAACCGTCGCAGTTTTCCTATAAAACAAGGCTCCTTATTCGAATTATAAACTTTACTTCTATCTTGAAACCCTTGAAACTTTCCAGATCTCTCCCCCTCTTCATCTCTTTCTCTCACCACCTGCTACTTCCGCCCTTTTAGCGCCGAAAGATATCAAACTCTACCTCCTTCTACTTCCTCTAATCTAAATCAATGGCGTAAACCTCCAAAACTATTTCTCAAAAGGATAAATCTTCCTCATCTTCTACCCGACTGGCCAACAATAGAGTACCAGCCCTTCACGAGATTGGTCACAACCCCTGTGTCATAAAGAAAGACTTCAAAGTTTAAAACCCCCCCGCAATTCCTGGATGATGCGAGCATGTATCGAGGTATATTTGCTCGATAACAGAGAAATACCTCGAGGCCATGAATATGGATTGTGGCTAAGGGGATGAGGTCGTGGTACAGATCCCCACCTCCAAGGAGAGTATCACCACTCATGTGGAGGGGTTCCTAAGTGTTTACACCTACACCTTCACACCGGGTCCCATCGATCCAATCGTGATTGACGTCTGCAAGAGGTATCAGGTCACCCTCGGCCAGATCCACCCTTCTTTGAGGCTCAAAGTGATCATGCTCCGTTGTTTCTCCTACAGAGTCGAGGGGCTATAGTTCACCCTCAATCATATTATTCAATTGTATCGGCCTCAGCTTTTCTGAGGGTTCATCAAGCTCCAATGTCGGTCGACAAATTCCTTCGTTGCTAGCAATGACGACGATAAAAATTGGGCTAGAAGAGTTGGTTCATGCGAGTGAGGACCTGTGACATCGTCCTAGAGGAGAAAATGCGATTCCCATAGAAGTGGAACCCCGATCATAGGTGAAGTTTTTTCCCAGTAGCCTTTTGTACTCTATTTTTTCATTACGTAATGAATTCAACCTTTTTTTTAGCGGTCGCTTGAATGACCCAGGTGGTCACCGACCTCGAAGACCCGGTCCAAAAATGCTGCAACCTCCTCATATGATGAGCGCCGATGGCGTGACTTGGCGAAGGGCAGATGGGAATCCATACACCACGATAAGTTCTTCTTGTATGTATTTTATGCTTTCCCCTTCATTTGAGATATTTATTTACTCATAGAAAATGCAATACGATAGAAGAGTTCGCTCTGTCGCGTAAGATCCTAAAATCAACTGCGACTACCACAATTAGAAGGGGGAAAGAGCTTTTCCAAAGAAAACTATAGATTTGGAAGAAGCATATGGACACATATCCCAAAACCTTCACGGGAAAGGAACGGACCCACTCGCCCTACTTCTAAAGATAGATAAAAAAGCGGAAGTAGGTTTCTCTATTTCTATTTACTTAATATGCAAACTCGCTACGAGCCGAGTCGGTGTTGGGGTTGGGTTGGTTGATTGCCCCCCCAAAGCAATCCACAAAAATTCTATGAATCACTTGGTGTTCTGCTGCTTGAGGAAGTATGTGAGAGGGTCGATATTGAGCAGAAGTAGGATTAAAGCATCCGACGTCTAATTTTCCTGCCTGGGGAAGAGACCGAGTCCCCAATTTTGAAATTAGGGAAAGATAATAAAAGGAAAAGGGATTCGAAGCTCGAAGACCCCCAAGATAAAAAGGCTCATACTTAAAGACGCAGGAAAAATTTCATTCCTATTGATATAGACTTAGTCTACCAACTGAATGATGAAGAAGAAAATGAGGGTCAATAATCGATGCTGGTGGCCCGAGCCTGGAAACCAGTCAAAGCTGCCAAGCCCTCCGAACCAGAGACCCTGCCTCATGGTAAGGAGTCTCCGAAGAAAGATGCGAGCAAAGCCCCTAAATCATTCGAGGTCGAGATTGTTCCTCGGCCATCAAAAGCGCACCAAATGGGACAGGTTCCAAAATCCCCTAAGCTGAATAGAGCGCCCCGTGATTTGCTCGGGTCGATGACAATATGTCACTCTCCCCATCTACTAGCTTATTTTGAGAAGTATATAAGGGATGTTTGGGCTTTGTAAATGTCTGACTTAAGTGGAGTCCCCAGTGAAGAAGATCCTTTCTAGGATTGCTTTATCGGGGTCGATGATACCGCGTATCTAAACGACGCAGCCACCCTCTTCGGAGAGGCTCAATGCCTTTTCTCTTAAGTAAGCATTAATTCTTATCATTGCAATTTCCTTTTTCTTCTTTTCTTCTTACTATCTTTTTTTATGTATAGGATTTCACCAGGTCTAGGGCCGAATTGAGCCAATGCGAGGCCGCGCTCCAAAAGACCTCAGATGAAAAGAATGCTCTAAAGCTCCTTTGTAGTCAATAGGAGGAGGAGCTCAAGTACCTTCGGGCGGATTTGGAAAAGGCTCGTAAAGATGAGGCCGAGCTAGATAAGCAGGTAAACTGTCATTTTGAAAAAGTATAGTCTACTCGACCCAACTATTGAGGCTATTACTTCAGTGTCTCAGCGTCAACAAAAACTAGAGAGGATCAAGTTGCTTTAAATGGAAGTAGATAAGATCAAGGCTGACTGCAATTGGTAGAAGGAGAATATGGACTGCCTTGTTGAGGAGAAGGAGACTGCTCTGGCCAAACTGCATCGGCTAAGGCCCAACTCCGGGGAATTAAAGAGAAAAGCTTGGCCTAGGTAAAAAAGATTGACGAGCTCAAGGTCAAGCTTGCCAAGGCCAGGATAGAGGACGAGAAGACAAAGGTAATGGTTGACAAAACCATTATTGTGTACTTAAGGGATGCAAAGGATACACAAATGCAATTAAGGGAAACTTCTGACCGAGAGCGATGGAGTAATGATTTGGCCAAGTACCAATACCAGAGGGAGACCTTCGAAGAAATCCACACTCGAGGTTACGACCTTTCTAAAGAAATAGATCAAGAAAAGGAACACGAGGCTGATGCTAGATTTCTCGTTTCTTCCGACGGTGATGATGAAGATGAAGACAGCCAATGTGGGTCTGGAAATGGTAAGGGGCCCGAAGAGGAAGCTTTTCCCGAGGGAAAAAGCAACCCAGTGCATAGTTAGGATTTTTCTTTTTGTTTTTGCAAGACCTTTTGTCAGTCTCTTGTACATATCTTTTTTCAAATATAAAAGAAAAGTTTTCTTGAATGCCTTCTCAGTTTTATGAACATCTTTCTTGCCTTGCAAAATTTTAGCATAGTTTCATGCTTTGAAAGACATGTTCAAGAACTTGTCTTGGATGGCTTCCTTAAAGTTGACATGGTCGAGTTCGAATAAGGTTCGAACTTTGGGGCATAGACCCTTAAGGGCATGTGCCAGACAACGGTGAGTCCCCGAGCCATAACCAAATTATTGTATGTTTGGCCTCGGGATAATCAAACCCTTGGGCTTAGATTAGTTGAGAAAATATCTCGAACCCTAAGTGCTTTGTTCCTTAGTATCTTTTATATGGCTATTATTCTTCGTTTTTGGCCTAAAAGACTTAGTAATAAATTTCTTTATGCCTTAGCATGTATTTTTTACCAATTGAGTTTTTTGAGGGTCCGATGTCAATTGAGACCCCTTTGATTTTTATGGCTTATCATGTTTGGTACCTCTTAAGATTTTTTGAGGGCTAATTTTATCAAAGCTCTTTTTAGTCGTTTTGTTGCGTATAGCCTTTTAACCTGTTTCTTAAAAGTATTTTATGGCCTATTACTTATTGCAGGGTTCAGAAGTTTCTGAGTCATGTTATTTTAGCCGTAGCCTTCAATATGTCTGTAGCCTTTTGGTATGCCTTTTGGACTTATTCCCCAATAATATTTTGAACTTGTTTGAAATATCAGTCCCCGAGTATAGTGACCTTGGCCTATATGTTAAGGGGTGCCTCTTTGAGGTCTTATGAATTCGAGTTTAGATAACTCTAATGTGTTGACTATCGATGACAATCACCAAGTATTCGATGTGTATTTTCATTTGGCCCTTGATCCATTTCTGATAGAATCACAAGTATGGAGCTTGTATAGTAGTAAATTTCTTTGTGACACAAGGCGTTTGATATAGAAAGAATGCTTCTTTGAATAATTCATACATGCATAAATGTCTCGACTATTCTATTATGGACACGATTTATCCGACCGTTTGGCCCACTACAAGGTTTTTCTATCGAAACCCTTTTTGGTGTGAAGTATTTTTCTCAAAAATATAACCTCCGAGGGTGATGCCCCCCAATATTTGAGGTTGATTGAAATAAGCCTTGGATACTGTTGAATTTTTCTTAGATAGCACATAGTTGTTGCTTCGTTAAAAACCTTATTGGAAAAACCCATTGGGATAAAACACGGCCTAATGGAAAAAGAGTGCAACACATGCTTTAAAACCTAAGGTCTTCATTTAGAAGAGTTCTCTCATCGAACACCTGTAATAAGTTAGTATCAAATACAAATGAAAAAAGGGAGAAAGTCATACCTCAACAATAATATTGTTTAAGTAGTGATGCATTCTAATTGTTTGGCAATTGTCCGCCCTCCATTGTGTCGGGTTTGTAAGATCTCTTTCCGATGACGCCGATAACTTGATATGGTACTTCCTAATTTGGGCTTAGTTTCCCTTTATTGGGTCTCAAGTGTCGACACCCCATTTTTCTCGCAAAATTGGATTTACAACATTTGGGAAGACAACTCTATTCCCGTTTGGGAATTGGGTTTTGGTATTGAAGAGTCGATACCTAATGATTAAGTGCATTAGGACACTAAGGGTTTTGAGTTTGAAAATAAGATTTCGGGTAAGGTCTAGAAATTATCTCAAGGGAAAGGTGTTAGGCACCCCTCAAGATCCACTAGTGTGGTTCCCGGCCATGCTATATCGTGACTTTAAGGCAAATAAGTATATGAATAATTTCACACATAAGGGTTACAAATATGTATGTAACAAGCATGTTGGAATCTACAATTTTTTTTAGGGGGGATCTAAGTGCATAAAATTAGTCAAGACATTGAAGAAAGAAAGAAGAAAAATTTGGAAGGAAAAGGAATAATGCAGTAAAATTGAAGGGGAGTTTTGGGCAGTTGAAAAGGCAAAATTCATTGATGTTAAACAAAGTTACATAAAGGAAAGGGTTCCTAGGTTTTTAAAATACATGGATCATCTATACAACACTGGTAACCAATCGTACGCATAGTATTATAGCGTGATCATCATCTCTATGTCTACCCTTCCCACCCAGTTAAGGTATTAAATGCGGAATGGTATTGTTACTTACTGCATGATATTACCCGCCCCAATGTGATGACCGAAAGGGTCATCACTTATTTCTTCATCTATTTTGTATTTTCGAGGCCTTAAAACTCTTATTTCCTATCGCCTCAATTTGCCTGAGCAGTCCGGGTGCATAGACAGAAAATTTTGATGTTGAAATATGTGAATTCTGTGAAAAATATAAAGAATTTTGATATTAATATGATTATAGTTGACTTTGATCAATATTTTTGGTAAACAGACCCGGACCCGAGATTGGATGGTCTCAGAAGGTCCGTAAAAATATATGGGACTTGGTCATGTGCCCAGAGTCGAAATCCAAGGTCTAGAACGTGAGTAAAAGAATTTTTCTGTTAAACTATTTTTCTGAAATTAATAAGGAAAATGGAAATGAAAATTAGCTAAAAGACTATGGTATCGGGCTCGTATTTTGGTTCCGACACCCGATACAAGTTTTATATATTAGTTAAGCATTTCCTGTAAAGTTTGGTCGAAATCAGACGCCGTTTGACGTATTTCAGACCTAAATATCTAAAGTTTGGAAGTTTATGAATTTTGAAAGCAAAATAATGATCTTGAGGCTTGATTCAATGATTTGATGTTATTTTGGCGATTTGATCGCTCGAGCAAGTTCGTAAGATGTTTTTGAGTTAGTGTGTGTGATTGGTTATGATCCCCGAGGGCTCGGGAGTGTTATGGTGGTGTGTCGAGGTGGTTTTTCACCTAGAAACATAGCAGATTTTCTTCAGTTGTTGCAGACCGGATTTGTTCTTCGCGAACGCGGCCCAAGGCACACGTTCACAGTGCCTTGATATCTCCTCCATCGTGTTCACGTGTTTCCTATCGCGATCGCGTAAGTTAAATTCAAACCCTAGTATTTCACTTCATTGCGTTCGCGTTCTCGCTGTCGTGATCGCGTTGGTCTATGTTGTTCTTTATCGCGTTCACGTCCCTATGCACGCATTCGCGTAGGCCAATCTTGGACCCCCCAGCACTTTCTTCTACGCGTTCGCGTTCCTATTCCATGTGTTCGTAATTCATTGCCCAGTTACCCTTCACGAACGCGGCCCCTTTCCCCCGAACGGAAAGGGCAATTTTGCCCAACGAATTTTTAAGGTTAAAAACAGAACCAGTGACGGGAATTCTTCACTTTTTATCACGAGCCATCTTCTCTCCCAAGCCTTAGGAAGACATTAAAGGCCCCATTCTTCAAGACCACTTGAGTAAGTAATTTTTCACTTATTTACTTTACTTTTCCTTGATGAATTAGCAAGTTTCTAAGCCTAAATCATGAAATCAAGGTACGAATCATGGGTTTTGGGTAGAGTTAGGGTTTTGAGACTTTTTGGGTAATTCAACCCCAATTTGGGATCAAAATTTAAAATAAATTATAGCTTTGGATTTGTGGGGTTATAGGTGATTAAGTTTTGGTCCGAGCCTCGAGTTTGGACCATGTGGGCCCGGTGTCTAATTTTGGAATTTTTGGAATAATGCTAGAAAATTCATATTTAGGCTATGTGATGTTATCATAGAGTATTTATTAATATTATTAAATTGATTATGCCTAGAAATCACTGAATTGGAGGTTGAATCACGAGGTAAAGCAATAGTTAAGGATTAAGCAAATTTCAAGACTTTGAGGTAAGTGTTTGGTCTAACCCTAGCTTGAGGGAATATGAGTTGAGTCTTGTTACTAATTGCTATGTGATCGAGTACGGTGTATAGGCATGGTGACGAGTATCTATACATTGATGTCTAGCATGACCGTGTGTCCTTATAATGAGATTATTATGACTTGGCTGTGAACTCCGTGGTTATTGGAGGATTTCTTAATGTTGTAAATAACTTGTGATTGATTATTTGATTCTTTGCAGCATTGGCTCAAAATAGTAAAGTGAATTATAAGATAAGAAAAGTACGAAAAAGGAAAAGTTGTTGATTATTCCCTTGCCGGGACGTAAGTACTTACTCTATTTTCCCTTGTCGGGATGATTGAATTGTTAATTAATTCCCTTGCCGGGATGTTTGCCATGTATTTATTTGCTGTGTGTCCCTTAATTGTGACTGTTGGTTGGGGAATCAGACTGTTAAATGATATTGAGGAGCGGGTTGCACGCTGCAACAAATGGTACTAAGAATCGGGTTGCGCGCCGCAATAATGATAAATAATAAATAATGTGGGTCGGGTTGCACGCCGCAACAGAGGTATTGTGGAGCGGGTTGCATGCTGCAACAATGGTAATTATGGAGCGGGTTGCACGCCGCAACAGTTGATGATACCATGTGTTTATGTCTGAATATTTTTTCTTGTTTAAATGTAGATTTTAAGTTGTTTGGGTTGTTACTCTCGATTATTGTTAATTGTATTTTCCCATAGCATGTTTCCCCTCCCATGTTGTTAAATACTTGCTATTTGATTTTCGCTGTATATTTATAAGTGCACAGGTTTAAGTGGTGTCTAGTCTAGCCTCGTCACTACTTCACCGGGGTTAGGCTAGACACTTACCAACACATGGGGTCGGTTGTGCTGATACTAGACTTATGTGAATTTTTGCACAGGTCTAGGTTTTGAGCAGCAGCAACAGCAGTAGTTCGGGAGCGGGATTTTTATTATCATGAGACTGAGGTAGCCTTGTAGGCGTCCGCAGGCCGGTGTCTCTTCTTATGCTTTTCATTTTTACTGTTGCCTCATTGTCTCGAGACAGACAGCTGTTATATTTCTTTCAGACTTTTATATGTAGTTTATTCTTAGTGGTTCGTGAGTATGTGACACCAAATCTTGAGTAGAGAATATTGTTGAGTATTCTATGTTTATTCAGACTTATAAATTAGACTTCCGCAGTTATTGTTGTTATTATTACTGATGCTATAAATTGACAACATAATGGTTTTACTAATGAAAACAGTAAGTAAATTGGCTTGCCTAGCTACCACGAGTAGGCGCCATCACGATCCCGATGGTGGGAAATTCGGGTCGTGACAAGTTGGTATCAGAGCACTAGGTTACATAGGTCTCACAACTCATGAACAAACTTAGTAGAGTCTGAGGGGTAGGTACGGAGACGTCTGTACTTGTTCCCCAAAGCCTATTGAGTTAGGAAAAATCTCACTTGTTCTTTCTTGTCGTGTGATTTGGTTCCTCAAATGCTGATTGAATTTCTACTTTGTTCTTTCGCAAATGGCGAGAACACGCGCTTTCTCATCCGCTGATCAGCAGTCCGAGCCCCAGGTAGCTTCCGCTAGGGACAGAGGACGTGGCCAGGCTAGGGGCCGAGGTAGGGGCAGAACCTAGCCACCAGCAGTAACACCAGTGGCAGATACTCAGGTTAACCTTGGCGAGGAGGTTCTGGCCCCAGCCCAGACAATTCCGGTGGGCCCAGCTCAGGTCCCAGAGGGGTTTATTGCTACCCCTGTTCTTCAGGACGCCTTGATCCGGTTGGTTTGCATTATGGTGAGTGTCACCCGAGCAGGCTTACTTCCTACAGCACCAGCCACTCCCCAACCTGGAGGAGGAGCCCAGACTCCAGCTAAAAATAGCTATTGTAAACTTTATCTGTTCGAAAGCTCGTTTCTGACACGACACCATATGTAACAAAAACTTGCACTGGATCGCCATTAATTGGGCCAGTATTTAGTATTTAACCTCTTTAGAAGAAAAAAGATTGCAAACATGGCCAATTTTTGTATAATCAAAATGTGAATCCTTTTGCTCTTACAATATCTTTACTATCGATCAGAATTGCTGCAACAGGAGGAAAACATGTTGCAAGAAGTACTTCTCTCAAATGTTTGTTTCTCTGGAATTAGGAATGTTACAAAGTTACGACTATGTCAATATCAGTGAATGTTGTTTCTATGATTTGGATACCCAATGAACCAATATTGTTAGGGTGTCAATGGTTCGGTTCGGCCGGTTATTTTATAAAATTAGAACCATACTAATTTTTCGGTTATTCTATACGTATAATTAAAATTAGATTTTTTGAAACCGTCCCAAACATGTCGGTTTCTCTTCGGTATCGGTACGGTCCTATTAATTTTCGATATTTTCTTAACTATCATAAAAAATTTACTAGTAGAAGTAGAATGCAATAATATATGTTCTTTTATATGACGTAACAAAACTCTCTAGATATTTTTACTGAGTAAAGGGTGATGAATTAAAAAAATGAAAGGTGGCTAGATTATAGATCCATCAATTATTCTACAACAACGTAAAAGAAACTAAGCAAAGGCAAAGAAAATATAAATCACACGAGTAGAATGATATTAACCAAGCTAGGACTCAAGGTTAAAGTCAATAAAAGATTAAATAATCAGAAAGATAAATTTAAATTATATGAAAGGAAACATATTTAATATATTGTAGTTTGCTACAGATCATAACCGCAAGAATATTTTGTGCATTGATAAGATACTTGAAATAACTTATTTAAGTAGAAGCATAATACTCCATAGGTTTTAGGAATTAGTATTTTGAGTTTAATAATTTGTTGGCTTGTAACAATTTTCATAATTCCAAGGCCTAAAGAAAAATTTAATGCATTATTATTTTTAAACTTACAATATGAATATATTTTTCATATGTAAAATTTATTCGGTAGGGCTCGGTATTTTTTCAGTTTATTTTTACAAAATAAAAAACATTCTCTAATTATCGGTGCGGTTATAGATTTATATAAAAAATTATAATTTTTTAAAGGAAATCGAAAAATCAATTCGATTCGGTACGATTCAATCGGTTTAATCGGCTTTCAAATATCTATCGACACCCCTAAAAACTGTTATTCAGAGGACTCGAAGTTTGATAACTTTGAGAAAATTATAGGGGCTCTAGCTCTATTGAAAAGACACAATGATATATTCAAGAGCCTATACGCAGACTTGGGGAATCTTAGGATTCTTCAGCAGTATGCAATATACAGTTAAGCTCAAGCAACGACAGTTTAGCTTCACCACTCTGATTCAACAGCAATTATTTTGAGCTAAGTTACACTGAGCGCAGTGAGCTGCTGAACTACACTCTTCTATTCAAACTCAATTAAATGAGGACTGCGTTAGTTTTTATGAACATAAAGGTCAATTAAATCTATTGTTACGGATATATTATCTCTAAGCCAAGGATCTCATAGAAACCTCTCTATCCTAGGGATGACAAATGGGGCGGGGCAGGGCAAAACCTTAATGGGACAGGACAGGGCAGGGCAGGGCGAGGCGGGTCAAAACATATTTTCAGAAAATAGTAAATAGTGCAAGGCAGAATTTTAGCTCAAACTCTTCTCTTGTTATTTTAGCCTCAACAGTTTGGTGCCTCAAATTCTTATCGTTTTGTTATCTTTTTTAAATTAAAAACTTGCTTTGTTTGCTTGCTAACATTTGTTAACTAGTAGCATAATTGCAAATATAATAGTTTTATAAAGTATCAAATTGTTTTTTATCGATTCTACTTTATGCCTAGCGAATAATGATAAAAATATATAGCCGGTGAAGAAATCTCATGTTCAGAGGATGATGGTTGCGGAGATGAGGATGCTTAGGTGGATGTGCGGGCTCACCGGGTTAGATAAGATTAGGAACGAAGTTATTCGGGAGAAGGTGGGGGTGGCCCCAGTGGATGAGAAGATGCGAGAGGCGAGACTTCGGTGGTTCGGGCATGTGCGGAGGAGAAGCCCCGATGCCCCGGTGAGGAGTTGTGAGCGGCTAGCGGTGGTCGGTGTGAGGCGAGGCGGAGGGAGGCCTAAGAGATACTGGGGAGAGGTAATTAGACATGACATGGCCAGGATGCGGATTTCCGAGGACATGACCCTTGATAGGAAAGTCTGGAGGTCTAGTATCAGGTGTAGGATAGGGGCTTCTAGATTTTTTCCTAGATTTTTCGTACTCCTTTCCCGGGGTGGGTGAGGCGTGATAGGGCCGCCCTTAGATGATTAGTTTGTGTTCTCTCGTGGTAGTCATTTCTGGTAGTTACTGTTTTAATATCATTACATGCCTGCTTATTTGTGATATTTATGTCTCCTATGATAATTTTTATGCTATGTATGCTGGAGTAACTAATGCGATTTTTGTTTTTGTTTTTATTTGCTTTTCTTTTCCCTGCGCCAAGGGTCGATTGGAAACAGCCTCTCTACCCTCTCGGGTAGAGGTAAGACCTGTCTACATATTACCCTCCTCATACCCCACCTTGTGGGAATATACTGGGTTGTTGTTGTTGTTGTTGGTTGGAGCAAGTAATTTACCGTTGTAGTATAACTCGTGAATCTATTGCTATAAAGAAAGTCTTACGAGATAAGAGATACTACAACAGAGAACTTCAGATTTTGCGCACGATTAATTATCCTAATATTGTTAAACTAAGACATTACATAAGAAAAAAAGATAATGGTGCTTATTATTGTATTCAAATTAATAAACCAGTGTTGTATTATAAAACAAAATAGACGAATTAATAGAAGTGATGCTTCGTCATGCAATTTTACAGTTCACTAACTCAAGAAGAAGTATGATAACTAAAAGAAACTAACCGTTCCAAAAGTGATTTAAACTAGTAGCTATTTATTTGGAGTGGAACAATAATATAAGGAAAAATTTAGTCTTCGATAAATTATAGTATAATATTAATAAAATATCTAGATTTATTCAATCAATATGCACAAATAACTTTTATTAACATATCAATTTTAAATATTTAAATAGAAAGTTGAAAAGGTAAAAGAAATAAAAAACATACTGCAAATAAAAGATAAAGAGAAATATGAAAAAGAAAGTCTAAACGGGGCACGGCTTAATAGGGCGAGGCACGGCAGGGCAAAATTCTGACAAAAGGCTAAACGAGGCAAAGCAGGACAGGTCAAAATTTTAGCGGGTCAAGGCTTGCCCTGCCCCGCCCTACCCTGCCCCATTTGCCATCCCTACTCTATTCCTCCAGGGTAGGGGCAAGATACACATACATTCAACCCTCCCGAGATCCCAGTGAGATCCTACTAGGTTATTGTTGTATAAAGCAAAACTGAAATACAATTCAGAATGTGTGGTAAAAGTGAAAGCTAAGGACTAGTTTCTCAGTCATTCATTTTAAGAAAAAAGGCATAACTGGATGAAGGAATGGGCTTAGGAAAATCAACTTCCTCGCCAATTAATAGCTAAAGCCAAACACTTTCAAGGGGAAACTTAGCTATTTTCCTTAAAGAAGGTGGATTGGTTAGAATAGAACCAAGAAACCAATCAACATTGGGAAAAAATCAGCAAGACCTTGTACTTCCATCAAACAACTGATAGTGCTAGTTCCCATAAGTTAAATATGATAGTGAACAGATGTGCAAGGACAGAATATTCTTCTTCTGGGCGCAGAAGTCAGTTGTCATATGAAAAGAAAAGGTGAACTTTTGACGCCTATCAACAACTACATATACTAAAACAGTTCCTTGATAGAATAGTAATCATGTTCAGATTATCCACAGTACAAAGGATGCTCAACACAACCAAGTAAATAGCAGGAATTGTCCAAAGATGATAAATAGAGCTATAACAGAAAAGGCAAAACTGGGCAACAACAATGGCTCAAAACTACCAAGCAGATTAACGGTAACGTCGAAGAGAGAGAGTTTGGTTCCTCTTCCAGGTTGCTCTTCTTGAGGGACGTGCTTTGTGGTGCAAGTGTCCTTTTCCTCGAAGACCCCTGTATTTCTTACCAGCTGAAGTGAGACCACGAAGTTCTCTGTGCTTATGAACTGGGTTGCAGATCCAGTTAATCCTTGGATCATTACGGATGGCAGCATGGGCTTGGTCAACCAGGATCACCTCAAAGTACTTGTAGGTGGAATCCTACATTCAACAACATTGCAATTCAGATTTTACAACTATTATTAAACCAAATGTGTAGAAAAGAAACGATTCAAAGGAGAGCACGGTATATCAATATCAAAGTAATCCCACCGATTCGACCTAACATATAATATATCAATGTTGTCAAAATAATTCGAGCAAACAAATGATATCCATTTCATAAGACGATTCAGCAACTGCAGTCTAGGGATGTACCACTTAACATTAGCAACTACTGGTGATCCAGAATACATAGTTACTTGTCTGAAGCAAAACAAGGATGCATTAATTTCAAGAAAGGAGTATCAACCAACAGACCTCATTAATCCAGTAGGAATTGAGAACCTTCAGGCCGCCCAACTTCCTACCAGCACGTTCCTCAGCAACAGAGCGCTTGCTGCGCTGGAACTTCAATTGGGTAACACCTTGGTTGGTGGGCTTACCATACACAATACCTTTGGGAACAGGCCTCTTTCTTCCACCACGCTTAACACGAACACGGTAGACCACATAGCCCTATCATATAAAGGTACACAAGTCAGCAGTTTGAACCAAACAGAAATGAAGCAAGAAAACATGAAACTTCTCCATAATGCTGTTATTTGGGGAACAATAACAGACCACTTGCAGCCCTTGTTAGAAAGATAACTTGTTAGAACTTGTTTTCATTCCCTGACACGGAAACTACATATATATGATGAAAGAATAACCTAATAAGGGACTCCTGGATTTCTCCCCAACCTAGGCAACAAGCAGATATACAATTAGTCTTGAGTTGTATAGAGCTTGGGGTGAGAACTGACTTGTCTTTAGACTTAGTTATTCAATCCGAAAATTTCTCGTAACAGAAGATGCATGTAATGATGAAGGAATAAGGGAATATTACGGCCTTCATCAAAGAAACCTACACAAACAAGCATTGCTATTTCCTGGATTTCCACCCAAGTAGAGCAACAACAAGAGATACAACAGTTAAGGCGACATACCTAGTCTATAATCTCTTTATTTATATTTTGACAAGTGAATAGTGATTAATCTCTCCTTTTGGGTTTGTAGAGAATTTGGAACAAGAACCTCCCCTGCTTATGGACAGCATGCACAAATTGAGAAACTATCAAAATTTAAGAACATCGTTAAAAAAGAGTAGTGGTTAATATTATTGATTCAATCATCAAATATCCTGTCGCTGAAGCGCTAACCTAAAACTGACCGTACACACTAATATAATCTCTATATAGTTACCACTTTCAAACAAGAACCAATCATGTGACAACTGGCATAGATAAAAGTTCAGTAATTAAGAACACAACAAACAAACAGTTACCTGCTTAGCTTTATAGCCCAAGCGACGTGCTTTGTCAGGACGAGTAGGCCTAGTAACACGGACAATGGAGGGAAGCTGACGGTACTCCCAGCACCTCACCCTCTGCAAGAACCTCATCACATCAGACTGCTTCTTCCTCCATAGCTCAGACACATAAGTGTAAGCACCTACATTTCCACCCAAAACCAAAACATAAGCACTTCAGTTTCAACATCTACAAAATATATTTCAATATATCAGTGAAAGAACATCAACATATTCTTCAAAATATAGAAATCTCATTTACTCATCAACACGATCATTCAATGTCATTGAGCCACTAACCACCATGAAAATAGGTAGATAAGCAGGCTTAATATTTACCGAGTTCTAAAAAAAGTGTTAAAACAATCAAGATACATTTTTTATTGTTAAAATGGAGATACATGATCAGTGCGGGTTCATATAGCAAACCCCAACTTGTTTGATACTGAGACATAGTTGTTGTATAAGTAAAGCTAAATATGTACATTAGGTGTAAAAAAACCACACCATAATCAAATAAACACAAGGAAAAAAAAAAGAGCCTCATTTTCTCATAAAAAAGAACAAACCTCATTAGAACAGCACAAAAACAATATCAAAGAACCTAAGAGTTTTGGCACTTAATGCATTTTCGACATGAATTAATTAGACTGAGAGCATTTCAGAGAGCTTTACCCATTGAATCAGTTCTGGTACGGCGCTGTCTGCCCTCGCTCCTCCTTCAGCTGTTGTCTCCCTCTAGGGCTTTGCTATGGAAAGACTAGGGTTTTTAGTGGAGAGTTTATTGACGATAGGATTAGCCTCATGGGTTGGGCCTTGTTGTCCTTGATCAAAAATTACAATTCAATACAGGAAACTCGTCCATCTTTTATTTGTGGTCTTGTGGACTGAACTTGGGTTTGGTCCATTAAACTCATTGTTAAGTGGGCTAGGTTTGTCCTAGTATGACGACACTTACATAACTAGACAAGATTTAAAAAATATCTATAAAATCTTAGCATTATTTATTGAATGACAAATGATGCAACAAAAATATTATATTAGTAGCAGTTTTTATCTTGTAGTCAATCAAATCTCAACAAATCTCCTAATTTATCTCCTAATTAGACTCCCCAATAATAACCTTCTGTATATGATTTTTGTCTTTTCAAACAAAACTAAACGTACCATCAAAGGAAGGCACAAAATAATCTGTGCCATTGAAGGAATTTTATTAAACTTCCAATTAAATGAATTAGTATATTATGGGTATCTTGTAAGTTTGTGATTGTTAATTTAGTAGGCATAGAAAATTATATACACGACATAATTATTGTATATCATAAATTAGTTTTTTTTAGTTATGTATGAATTTATAATTATATTATATCATGTATTATGGGTATATTGTAGATTTTATTTTTTAGTTAAGTGTGTAATAATTAAATATACATTATAATAATGTATAACGTACATCGCATTTGTTTATTTTTGTGCATATATGTAATTATATACAAGGTATAATAAAGATATCCATGGTATAATAAAAATATGAAATTTTACCACCTATAGAATATGTTAGTACCATATTTATAACATATAAATACCATTTTAAAATTTTATACCATATAAATACCTTTTTTAGTTTATAGCAAAAATTTAAATTTAATACCATCTTATAATTAAGCCTTAATATATGCTACAAAATATTTTTCTCTCTCATTATTTTATTTTTCTCTTACCCAATTATCATCTTTTCTCTTTCTTCTTCAATATAGTTATCCATCTTCTCCCACAAATACTCTTTTAATACAACTTCTAAACCTTCTCCGCCATTAACAGAACAAATTTCCGCCATTTTCACACCAAATCCTCACGTCATTTTCAGATGTATACTGCTGTATTCAGATGTATGGTTCTTTGATTTCATATGTATTCAGCTACAGTGAATTAAATTGAAGTGTATTAGTAACATATACTCAACACTATTCATAACTTGTATTCAACTTCATTAAACGATCGAATGAGCTATATTCATCAAATGTCAATTTAATTCAACTTTGTCAATCAGATGAACTAATTTGTATTCAAATGTATTATAGTCTATTTTTCTAATTTTGTATGCATTTGTAAGTCAACTTTTTTTTTTGAATAGGTTTACATAAGTATTTCCAATCACTTTTAACTGTTTTAATTACAGTTGTATTCGGATGTATTTAATTACATGTATTCAGGTGTATAGAATTTGTGTTAATCGATAGAAGGAAAAGCAAATATTGTATCTTTAAGTTAGTTAACTAAAATTAGGGAAATCAAATTTGTTTTGATTTCCTTCCGTTTTTATCTTCTTCAACGTCCCATAAATTGCGCAAATACGTTGCTTTTTTTTACGCTAAATACAGATTAATACATCTTAATACAGATCCAATTTTACTGGAATCCCTGTTTGTGCGGCATCATTTCATGTTGTATTATTGAATACAATACATTTAATACATTATATATATCGTCAATTACCGTAAAACATATCTATAACACGTAATATAGGGAAGGGTTTCTATTTATTGCTAATTAGGTCTTAAAGAACGTGCTTTGTGAAAAAATTCTCATAAAAATATATATGGTATAATAAAAATCAAGAAATTAGGTTAAGAATTTAAAAGTCGGTATTTTGATCGAGTAAGTATCATTTTGGTTAAAGTTATCTAATAATCAATTATGCATAGTAAGAAACAACAACAACAACAACAACAACCCAGTATAATCCCACTTAGTGGGGTCTGGGGAGGGTAATATGTACGCAGACCTTACCCCTACCCTGGGGTAGAGAGGCTGTTTCCAAATAGACCACCGGCATCCTTCCCTCCAAGAACTTCCCACCTTGCTCTTGGGGAGACTCGAACTCACAACCTCTCGGTTGGAAGTGGGGGTTGCTAAAATACAAGCCAAACTTACATGGCTTGTAAGAAAGAAGAACTAAAATACAAGCCAAACCTACATGGTTGTTATCTAGCCGTCACTATTGTCAAGCACTTTTCTAGTATTTATTAATAGAGAAACGGAAATGTATTAATGAGGATGAAGGAGAAATGGATATGTATTTATTAGAATATAAACTAATTCCTTAATTAGTGATCTTTAATTAACCGTAAGTACTATGAGAATATGCCATAGGTGTAAATGAATCTATCAATTTTGGAAAAATCGAAAGGTTATGCTATTTATTTAAATAATTCTATATATTTGCCCCACAGTGTTAAAATATTTATATTAAGTTTGGCAAAGATAACCCCAATTTTTTTTATTATATAGCAAACAACAACAACAACAACAACTACCCAGTATGTTCCCACAAAGTGGGGTCTGGGGAGGGTAATACGTACACAGGCCTTACCCCTATCCGAAAGGGTAGAGAGGCTGTTTCCGGCCGACCCTCGGCTCAGAAAAAGTGAGAGAAAATCAACAAACAAAACAAAACAAAACAAAACAATGTTAGTAAATCCGGGATAAATCAAATAAATAATTATCTAAACATAAAACCAAAGGTAGAATGACATGCAATAATACCAATCGGTTACTACCATAAGAGGCACAATACAATACATTAATTAACTATAGAGATCGCTACCAAACCCCACTCAGCCCCTAACAGAAGTACTAAGAATTCTAGAAGGCCCTACCCTACAACCCTAATACTAGACCTCCAAACTTTCCTATCAAGGGTCATGTCCTCGGAAATCCCCATTCTAGCCATATCCTGCCTAATCACCTCACCCCAATACCTCTTAGGCCTCCCTCTGCCTCGACTCGCGCCAACCACCGCCAGTCGCTCACAACTCCTCACCGGTGCATCAGGGCTTCTCCTCCGCACATGCCCAAACCACCTGAGTCTCGCTTCTCGCATCTTCTCATCCACCGGGGCCACCCCCACCTTCTCCCGAATAACTTCATTCTTAATCTTATCTAATCTGGTGAGCCCGCACATCCACCTGAGCATCTTCATCTCCGCAACTCTCATCCTCTGGACATGAGAGTTCTTCACAGGCCAGCTCTCCACCCCATACAACATGGCAGGTCTAACCACCGCTCTATAAAACTTCCCCTTGAGTTTATGTGGAACTTTCTTGTCACACAAGACTCCTGATGCGAGCCTCCACTTCAACCACCCCGCTCCTATACGGTTGTTTTAGAGGTGGAGATTGTGACGACCCAAAGGGTCATCACTTATTTAATTAATCATTTCGAGCTTCTGAGGCCTTGAAAACCTCATTCTATGTTGCCTCGATTTGCGTGCACAATCCGGGCACAAAGCTGAAAAATATTTATGTTGAAATATGTGAAATATGTGAAAAAGTAGAAGAATTTTGATATTAATATTGATATGGTTGACTTTGGTCAACATTTTTGGTAAACGGACCGGATCCGTGATTTGACTATTTCAGAAAATCCGTAGAAAAATATGGAACTTGGGCATATGTCCGAAATTGAAATCCGAGGTCTAGAACCCCAGTAAAAGAATTTTTCTGTTAAATTGTTTTCTGAAAATGTTTAAGGAAAATGAAATTGATTTTTTATTAAAAAGTACTGGTATCGGGCTTGTATTTTGGTTCCGACGCCCGGTACAGGTCATATATATTGGTTAAGCGCTTCCTGTAAAGTTTGGTTGGAAACGGACGTCGTTTGACGTGTTTCGGCCTTAGATTGGAAAGTTTGGAAGTTATGAAATTTTGAAAGAATTCTTGAGATTTAAGGCTAAATTCCTTGATTTTGATGTTATTTTGGTGATTTGATCGCGCGAACAAGTTCGTATGATGTTTTTGAGTTAGTGTGCATATTTGGTTTGAATCCCCGAGGGCTCGGGTGAGTTTCGGATAGGTAACGGGATGGTTTTGAACTTGAAATTGCAGCAGAAACTCTGCAATTTTTGCACAGAGATTTTCTTCTATGCGATCGCATAGGTGAGGCCGCGATCGCATAGAGCAAAGATTAGAGGTCCCAAAAATCCTTCTGTGCGATCGCAATAGAGCCCATGCGATCGCATAGCTTCCACTTTTCATCCTATGCGATCGCATACTATTCCTCGCGATCGCATAGAGTAAGACTAAGGCCCAGAATTTCCTTCTATGCGATCGCGTACCATTCCCTGCGATCGCATAGAGTAAGTTTCAGTTCATCCATTTCCTGCTATGCGATCGCATTTGTCCTCCGCGATCGCATAGAGCAATTTTGTTGTCTCCTTATTTTCTTCTATGCGATCGCATCACAGGCCCTGCGATCGCATAGAGTAAATTTTCGCCCAGTGAATTTAAGACAGAAAACAGAACAGAAACGGGATAAAAATCCCATTTCTGTTCAACTCTCTTCTCCACAGCATTTTAGGCGATTTTTGAGGCATTTCTTCATCAAAGTTCATTGGGTAAATATTGTTAACTCGTTTTCTTCATTTTTCATCAACATCAATCAAATCCTTAGGCTTAAACATGTATAAATTGGTTGAAAATTTGAGAAATGGGTATAGTTAGGGCTTTCAAAGAATTTGCGATTTAGACCTCGTTTTGGAGTCGAACTTAAGAACAAATTGTATATTTGAACTCATGGAAGATTGGGTGAAATTATTTTGGTTCGAAACTTGAGTTTCGATTATGTGGGCTCGGGGTCGGTTTTTACTATTCCGGGCAGAATGTTGTAAAAACCATATTTAGCAATATGAACTAGTTTGTTATGTAGAATTGATGATATTAAATCAATTGTGTATAGATACGATTGGATTGGAGTCAAATTCAAAAGGAAAAGACATTTCCACGGGGTGAATTGTTCATAAGCATTCGAGGTAAGTGTTTGTTTTATCCTAGCTTGAGGGAATAGGATTATGTGTTATGTGTTATGTGATCGAGTGCGGTGTATGGGCTGTGGTGACAAGCATCCATACACTGGCGTCTAGTATGACTGTGAGTCGTTGGAAAATGATTATTTGAGATATATTACAGATGAATTGTTATTGTTCTTCCTTGTTGGGACTTGTTGTGAAGAAAATTATTGATTGCCCTTGATGGGACGGTTTATGAATTATTGTTTCTTTCTTTGCCCTTAACTGTGATTGTTATTTGGGTGAGGAAGAGAGATAATGCACGAAGGGTGATGTCGTGCCATGTTTATTTATTGATTATGCACGAAGAATCATGCCGTGCCCTGTTATTGAACCATGTACGAAGGATCATGCCGTACTATGGATGTGAGGATGAGAGTAAAAGCACGAAGGGTGATGCCGTGCAATTGCTTGCTATTCCTTGATTTGATATTACTTGTTTTTCCATTATATTTTATTTGGGTGATGCCGTGCAACTATTTGCCATTCCTTGACTTGATATTACTTGTGTTTTCTATTATACCTTGTTTTCTTTGTGAACTTATTTGATTGTTCTTTGGGTGAGGAAGAGTGATAATGCACGAAGGGTGATGCCGTGCCATGTTTATTTATTGATTATGCACGAAGGATCATGCCGTGCCCTGTTATTGAACCATGTACGAAGGATCATGCCGTACTATGGATGTGAGGATGAGAGTAAAAGCACGAAGGGTGATGCCGTGCAACTGTCTGCTATTTCTTCAATTGATATTACTTGTGTTTACATTACACTTTGTTTTTCCTTGTGAAATTATTAACCGTGGTTAATTGTTGAATTCTTTAAGATATTCCTTATTGTGTTAATACTTGATTATTTCTTGTTATTTTGTGGTACACATATATATATATATTGAATTGCACAGGTTTATGTGGGTGTCTGGTCCTAGGCTTGTCACTACTTCGCGGGATAGGCCAGGCACTTACCAGCACATGGGGTCGGTTGTGCTGATACTACACTTCTGTGCGTTTTTGCACAGGTCCAGGTTACGATCAGGAGCAGCAGCAGCAGTAAATAGATTGCGTGGGAGTTGATCACATTTGAGACCGAGGTAGCTTGCAGACGTCCGCAGGCCCGGCGTCTCTTTCTTTATTTATGTTAATAGCTGTAGTCTCATTGTTCCGAGACAAACAGAATTATGTTATATTTCCTTCGGACTTTTATGTGTAGTATTCCATAGTAGTTTGTGAGTTGGTGACTCCAAGTCTTGGGTAGAGGATTTCAGTATGATTTTTACCTTGTGATTTGTTATTTCCATTTCGATAAAGTATTCCGCATTTATTTAATTAAAATTGTGTTAAAAACAGGATAGTATGAATACAGTGGCTTGCCTAGCTACCACGAGTAGGCGCCATCACGATCCCGATATTGGGGGAAAATCCGGGTCGTGACAATTTGGTATCAAAGCTCTAGGTTACATAGGTCTCACCACTCACGAACAAGCTTAGTAGAGTTTGAGAGGTAGGTACGGAGACGTCTGTACTTGTCCTCCAGAGTCTATTGAGTTAGGAAAGAGTCTCTAATTTGTTCTTTCTTATCGTGCGAATTTGTTCTTCAAAGTGTTAAGTTAAATTTCCACTCTTGTCTTCCCACGAATGGCGTAATCACGTATCGCTTATCCAGCCGAACAATGGCACGGGATGGTGATAGATCAACTATTCCTTCAAAAGTTTTACGGAGGACAAGTTTCACCAAAGTCTTCGCTGCCACCTTCAACGGTGCATCTTTTGAGAACCCACGAGATTGTGCTTGACAGTTCTTATGAGGAATTACAGAACGTGGGAATAGTCGAATGCGAGGAGTTCATTTTATTGTGCTACGGAAGGCACACAGAAGTAGTGGGAAGATAATGTATTTACCACACAAGTTATGGTCCCAACGGAAGACGCAATTATATCGGGAGATCACCTAATAAATCGTGTTGGGTTTCAACGGACCTTGACGTCCGGTCGATGTGTTGGAGTTGTGAAGGACAAATATGATGAGTTATTGGAATGTATATATATGGTATGGACAGTTCCTCCAAATAATTTATACATATTTAAGGTTGGTTCTTTTCATGGGGTAAGAATCGCCCGCAGAGAATGACGAAGAGTATATGAGTAAATGGGGTAGCTCAGCAGTGTTAAGCCAACATAGCAAAAGAGAAAATTGGCCGTCGATGTTTGTGACAAGCCTACGAAGAGGGCAAGCCGGCCAACGCAACGCTATCTACTAAACTCTATTTTAAGAAAACGTTCCGAAGACGTCACCCCCAAGATTCTCTACAATATGTAGTATATGTGATCTGAACGGTTGTACCAGGTCACAATGACTGTGTCCGAATATATATGGTCATGAGCAATAAGTTAACTGAGCCTTAAAGGAATTGATGTGAATGTGGAATTTTGGAGAAATACAATTTTAGGAAAGCACTCAGGCTACACGCTCCATTGCAGTTAATAATTATCCTACATGGCCAGCCAGATGTAGAGGTCAGTATGTTAGAGGTGGAGGTGAAAATCCTAGAGGTGGAGACCCAACCATTGATATAATTTTTATGATATGAGGGAGGTCACTACACCAGATGTGGTCATCATACGTATAATTCAGATTGTTATAGACAGAATAATTTTCCCTTAATTTAATTTGGTTTTTGAAAGAAAATTTAGACGAGTCCTTTTAACATGCTCCATTCATGAGCGAGCATCGTAATCATCATATCTACTTAGGGAAATACTCACGTTGGGATATTACATGAGGATATACATCCCTATTATTAGGTGTTAGTCACTAAAATATCCATGAGGCTAAGAGTGACTTTATATTACTTATTACAGTGGTTTTTGATATAATTCTCGGAATAACTAATTTTAACCGTTAATTGTGCGCCCTATCAGTATGAGGGTTCATTTTATGTCATGATTATCTTTGACGGACAATTATTGAAAGGAAGAAAGAAAGGAAATGAAAAATTTCAGATGATATGATGTGCAAGCACTGTGATTCAGAGTTGAGGATGAGATCCTCCAATTTCTGGCATAATGTGAAATATTTCTAAGCCGAGCTTCAAGCTGCGGTGGATATCATATGAGGACTGGGTCCTGGTAGTAAGAGTTTATGTGTTTAAAATTCTTCTTTTATGAAATTAATATTTTCGTATTGCATTTGTAAATAAGAGTCATGCCCGTTAGGACTATTTGACAATTCTTGTATAGTTTCTGTTCATATTTAGCCATTTCTATTTTGAAACCGTTGAGCTTAGCCCTTGAGACGAGCACCAGGTAAGGATAAATATGACGCATTAATTCGGGAAAATAATCACGAGGTCACGATACCTCATTCTGAGTAAAGTGGGATTTGTAGAATAAGGTATTTGATAACAGGGTTAATTGACAATGTTGTAATTTAAGAATAACTCTTATGGCCAGACTTCAGAGTCATGGATATGTGCATACGCATGAGTGTGTTCGTGCCTTATTTAGACTTGTTCGTTGTAGTCTTCATTGTTTCCATATTGACATACTCCTCCAGTCATGAGGAGCATGCGCAACATCTCAGAGTGACTTTGCAGACTCTGAAAGATAGCCAACCATATGCAAAAATTTCGAAGTGTGAATTTTGGCTAAGTTCAGTTGCATTCCTGGGTCATATTGTGACGGCAGCAGGTATTCGGGTTGATCCGAAGAAGATTGAGGCAGTCAAGAACTGGCCTAGACCGACATCAGCCACAGATATTCGGAGTTTCTTGGGATTAGCGGGTTATTATCGCCGATTCGTAGAAGGATTTTCGTCTATTGCAACCCCACTGACCAGATTGACCCGGAAGGGTGTTCAATTTGAATGGTCCGATGAATGTGAGGCGAGCTTTCAAAAGCTCAAGACAACCTTGACCACGACACCAATGTTGGGTTTACCCACGGGTTCAGCACCTTATACAGTTTATTGTGATGCTTCCCGTGTTGGGCTTGGAGAAGTGTTGATGCATGATGGCAAAGTTATTGCCTATGCTTCGAGGCGATTGAAGATTCATGAGAAGAACTATCCAGTTCATGATTTGGAGTTGGCAGCCATTGTTCATGCATTAAAGATTTGGAGGCACTATCTGTATGGCGTAGCGCGTGAGGTGTACACCGATCATAAGAGTCTTCAGTATTTGTTTAAGCAGAAAGAGTTGAATATGAGGGAGAGAAGGTGGCTAGAGTTGCTAAAAGACTATGATGTTACTATTTTATATCACCCAGGTAAGGCCAGTGTGGTGGCCGATGCATTGAGTAGAAAGTCTGCCAGCATGGGTAGTCTTGCATATATTCCGGTCAGTCAGAGACCATTAGCTCTAGATGTCCAGGCCTTAGCCAACCGGTTCGTGAGATTAGACATTTCTGAGCCTAGCAGGGTGTTAGCCTGCACGGTCGCTCGTTCTTCCTTATTAGAGCGTATCCGTGAGAGGCAATTTGATGATCCTCATTTGCGTGAGTTGAGAGATACAGTACAGCGGGGAGGTGCCACACAGGTAAATCTAGATGATGATGGGATATTGAAATTGCAGGGTCGAGTTTGTGTGCCCAATGTCGAAGGGATTCGGGAGTTGATCTTAGCAGAGGCCCACAGTTCGCGGTATTCTATTCACCCAGGTGCCGCGAAGATGTACCAGGATTTGCGGCAACATTATTGGTGGCGCGGAATGAAGAAAGATATCGTTGCGTATGTCGCTCGGTGTTTAAATTGTCAGCAGGTGAAATATGAGCACCAGAGACCTGGTGGTGTATTCCAGAGGATTGAAATTCCCGAGTGGAAATGGGAGCGAATCACTATGGACTTCGTTACCGGACTTCCTTTGACTCGGAGAAAATTTGATGCTATTTGGGTCATTGTTGATAGACTGACCAAATCAGCACACTTTATTCCAGTATCTGTCTCCTACTCGTCGGAGAGGTTAGCGGAGGTTTACATTAGGGAGATTGTTCGTCTCCATGGCGTGCCAGTATCTATTATCTCTGATCGGGGTACGCAGTTTACCTCGCGGTTCTGGAGAGCGGTTCAGCAGGAGTTAGGCACCCAGGTTCAGTTGAGTACAGCATTTCATCCTCAGACGGATGGCCAGTCCGAGAGGACTATTCAGATTCTTGAGGACATGCTTCGAGCCCGTGTTATTGATTTCGGAGGCTCGTGGGATCAGTTTCTACCATTAGCAGAGTTCGCCTACAATAACAGTTACCAATCTAGCATCCAGATGGCTTCGTATAAGGCGTTGTATGGTAGGTGATGTCGATCACCGGTCGGATGGTTTGAACCGGGAGAGGCTCGGTTGTTAGGTACAGACTTAGTTCAGGAGGCCTTGGATAAGGTCAAGACTATTCAGGAGAGATTGCGTTCAGCTCAGTCCAGGCAGAAGACTTATGCGGATCGTAAGGTTCGAGATGTAGATTTCATGGTTGGTGAACGAGTATTGCTCCGAGTGTCGCCTATGAAGGGCGTGATGAGGTTTGGGAAGAAGGGCAAGCTCAGCCCTAGGTATATTGGTCCATTTGAGATTCTAGACGAGTGGGAGGGGTGGCTTACAGACTAGCTCTGTCGCCTAGCTTATCAGCTGTGCATCCAGTTTTTCATGTATCTATGCTTCGGAGATACCACGGCGATCCCACACATGTGTTAGACTTCAGTACTGTCCAATTGGACAATGATCTATCATACGAGGAGGAGCCGGTGGCTATTCTAGACCGGCATGTTCGACAATTGAGGTCGAAGAGTTTTCCTTCTGTGCGAGTTCAGTGGAGAGGTCAGCCTCCTAAGGCATCGACCTGGGAGTCCGAGTCTGATATGCGGAGCCGCTACCCACACTTGTTTCCTGACTCAGGTACTTCTTCTTTTGTCCGTTCGAGGACGAACGGTTGTTTTAGAGGTGGAGATTGTGACGACCCAAAGGGTTATCACTTATTTTATTAATAATTTCGAGCTTCTGAGGCCTTGAAAACCTCATTCTACGTTGCCTCGATTTGCGTGCACAGTCCGGGCACAAAGCTGAAAAATATTTTATGTTGAAATATGTGAAATATGTGAAAAAGTAGAAGAATTTTGATATTAATATTGATATGGTTGACTTTGGTCAACATTTTTGGTAAACGGACCCGGATCCGTGATTTGACTATTTCAGAAAATCCGTAGAAAAATATGGAACTTGGGCATATGTCCGGAATTGAAATCCGAGGTCTAGAACCCCGATAAAAGAATTTTTCTGTTAAATTGTTTTCTGAAAATGTTTAAGGAAAATGAAACTGATTTTTTATTAAAAAGTACTGGTATCGGGCTCGTATTTTGGTTCCGACGCCCGGTACAGGTCATATATATTGGTTAAGCGCTTCTCCTGTAAAGTTTGGTTGGAAACGGACGTCGTTTGACGTGTTTCGGCCTTAAATTGGAAAGTTTGGAAGTTATGAAATTTTGAAAGAATTCTTGAGATTTAAGGCTAAATTCCTTGATTTTGATGTTATTTTGGTGATTTGATCGCGCGAGCAAGTTCGTATGATGTTTTTGAGTTAGTGTGCATATTTGGTTTGAATCCCCGAGGGGTCGGGTGAGTTTCGGATAGGTAACGGGATGGTTTTGAACTTGAAATTGCAGCAGAAACTCTGCAATTTTTGCACAGAGATTTTCTTCTATACGATCGCATAGGTGAGGCTGCGATCGCATAGAGCAAAGATTAGAGGTCCCAAAAATCCTTCTGTGCGATCGCAATAGAGCCCATGCGATCGCATAGCTTCCACTTTTCATCCTATGCGATCGCATACTATTCCTCGCGATCGCATAGAGTAAGACTGAGGCCCAGAATTTCCTTCTATGCGATCGCGTACCATTCCCTGCGATCGCATAGAGTAATTTCAGTTCATCCATTTCCTGCTATGCGATCGCATTTGTCCTCCGCGATCGCATAGAGCAATTTTGCTGTCTCCTTATTTTCTTCTATGCGATCGCATCACAGGCCCTGCGATCGCATAGAGTAAATTTTCGCCCAGTGAATTTAAGACAGAAAACAGAACAGAAACGGGATAAAAATCCCATTTCTGTTCAACTCTCTTCTCCACAACATTTTAGGCGATTTTTGAGGCATTTCTTCATCAAAGTTCATTGGGTAAGTATTGTTAACTCGTTTTCTTCATTTTTCATCAACATCAATCAAATCCTTAGGCTTAAACATGTATAAATTGGTTGAAAATTTGAGAAATGGGTATAGTTAGGGCTTTCAAAGAATTTGCGATTTAGACCTCGTTTTGGAGTCGAACTTAAGAACAAATTGTATATTTGAACTCATGGAAGATTGGGTGAAATTATTTCGGTTCGAAACTTGAGTTTCGATTATGTGGGCCCGGGGTCGGTTTTTACTATTCCGGGCAGAATGTTGTAAAAACCATATTTAGCAATATGAACTAGTTTGTTAAGTAGAATTGATGATATTAAATCAATTGTGTATAGATACGATTGGATTGGAGTCAAATTCAAAAGGAAAAGACATTTCCACGGGGTGAATTGTTCATAAGCATTCGAGGTAAGTGTTTGTTCTATCCTAGCTTGAGGGAATAGGATTATGTGTTATGTGTTATGTGATCGAGTGCGGTGTATGGGTCGTGGTGACGAGCATCCATACACTGGCGTCTAGTATGACCGTGAGTCGTTGGAAAATGATTATTTGAGATATATTACAGATGAATTGTTATTGTTCTTCCTTGTTGGGACTTGTTGTGAAGAAAATTATTGATTGCCCTTGATGGGACGGTTTATGAATTACTGTTTCTTTCTTTGCCCTTAACTGTGATTGTTATTTGGGTGAGGAAGAGAGATAATGCACGGAGGGTGATGCCGTGCCATGTTTATTTATTGATTATGCACGAAGGATCATGCCGTGCCCTGTTATTGAACCATGTACGAAGGATCATGCCGTACTATGGATGTGAGGATGAGAGTAAAAGCACGAAGGGTGATGCCGTGCAATTGCTTGCTATTCCTTGATTTGATATTACTTGTTTTTCCATTATATTTTATTTGGGTGATGCCGTGCAACTATTTGCCATTCCTTGACTTGATATTACTTGTGTTTTCTATTATACCTTGTTTTCTTTGTGAACTTATTTGATTGTTCTTTGGGTGAGGAAGAGTGATAATGCACGAAGGGTGATGCCGTGCCATGTTTATTTATTGATTATGCACGAAGGATCATGTCGTGCCCTGTTATTGAACCATGTACGAAGGATCATGCCGTACTATGGATGTGAGGATGAGAGTAAAAGCACGAAGGGTGATGCCGTGCAACTGTTTGCTATTTCTTCAATTGATATTACTTGTGTTTACATTACACTTTGTTTTTCCTTATGAAATTATTAACCTGTGGTTAATTGTTGAATTCTTTAAGATATTCCTTATTGTGTTAATACTTGATTATTTCTTGTTATTTTGTGGTACACATATATATATATATTGAATTGCACAGGTTTATGTGGGTGTCTGGTCCTAGGCTTGTCACTACTTCGCCGGGATAGGCCAGGCACTTACCAGCACATGGGGTCGGTTGTGCTGATACTACACTTCTGTGCGTTTTTGCACAGGTCCAGGTTACGATCAGGAGCAGCAGCAGCAGTAAATAGATTGCGTGGGAGTTGATCACATTTGAGACCGAGGTAGCTTGCAGACGTCCGCAGGCCCGGCGTCTCTTTCTTTATTTATGTTAATAGCTGTAGTCTCATTGTTCCGAGACAAACAGAATTATGTTATATTTCCTTCGGACTTTTATGTGTAGTATTCCATAGTAGTTTGTGAGTTGGTGACTCCAAGTCTTGGGTAGAGGATTTCAATATGATTTTTACCTTGTGATTTGTTATTTCCATTTCGATAAAGTATTCCGCATTTATTTAATTAAAATTGTGTTAAAAACAGGATAGTATGAATACAGTGGCTTGCCTAGCTACCACGAGTAGGCGCCATCACGATCCCGATATTGGGGGAAAATCCGGGTCGTGACAAGCGGACTCGTCCAAGATATAATAAATCGATAAAGAAGGAATATCCTCCACGACCATCGGCCGAGAGGAAATGCTCCTATACCCAAGGGTAACAATTCCTTAGGCTGCGTGTCACTGCTGTGTGTTCGGTGGCACGGCCGGCATCGCCGCTGCTGTGTGTTCGGCGGGATGTTACACAATCTCTCCGTCCCCTTGAATCACTGATCCAAGATATCTGAAACTGTCCCTCTTGGCTATGACCTGAGATCCCAGCTTCACGTCTCAGCCTACTTCGCTCGACTCGGCGCTAAACTTGCACTCTAGATATTCTGTCTTAGACCTGCTTAGTTTAAAACCCTTAGACTCGAGGGTCTGTCTCCAGACCTCCAACCTCGCATTAACACCAGCCCTCGTCTCGTCTATCAAGACTATGTCGTCAGCAAAGAGCATACACCATGGCACATCCCCTCGAATATGGCGAGTTAGAGCATCCATTACCAAGGCAAATAAGAGAGGGCTTAACGCAGATCCTTGATGTAGCCCCATAACCACCGGAAAATGGTCCGAGTCGCCACCCACCGTCCTAACCCCAGTCTTGGCTCCATCATACATGTCTTTGATCACTCTGATGTAGGCTTCTGGCACGCTCTTCGCCTCCAAGCATCTCCACAGAACCTCTCTAGGGACCTTATCGTACGCCTTATCCAAGTCGATAAACACCATATGCAGGTCCTTCCTCTTATCCCCGAACAGTTCCACCACCCTCCTCACAAGGTGGATAGCTTCTGTAGTAGAGCGACCCGGCATGAAACCAAACTGGTTCACGGATATAGATGACATCTCCCTCACCCTCGCCTCGATCACCCTCTCCCAGACCTTCATGGTGTGACTTATTAATTTGATACCCCTATAGTTGTTGCAACACTGGATATCCCCTTTATTTTTGTACAATGGAACCACTGTACTCCATCTCCACTCCTCCGGCATCCTCTTGGTCCTAAAGATTACGTTGAACAACCTGGACAACCACTCCACTCCTGACCTACCCATGCATTTCCAAAACTCCACCGAAATTTCGTCTGGCCTAGTCGCTCGACCCCTACTCATCCTACGCAACGCCCTCCAGACCTCCTCCTCCTTAATGCGCCTGCAGTGCCCGAGGTCTCTAGGACACTCTGAATGCCCCAGCTCCCCTAGCTCTAAGACTCGATCCCCCTCTTCGTTAAGTAGGTCTCGAAAGTATTCCTGCCATCTCCGCTTGACTTGCGACTCCCCCGTCAGAACCCTACCATCCTCGTCCTTGATGCACCTAACTTGGTCTAGATCCCGCGCCTTCCTCTCCCTCACCTTAGCCAACCGGAATAACTTTCTGTCCCCGCTTTTCTCCCCCAATTCCTCGTACATGCGCCCAAACGCTACATTTTTAGCTTTCGTGACCGCCAGTTTCGCTTCCTTCCTCACCACCTTGTAGTTCTCCTTGTTCGCTCTCCTTTCTTCTTCGCTTGAGCTCCCTGACAACTTAGCAAACGCCGCCTTCTTCGCCTCCACTTTTCCTTGGACTACCTCATTCCACCACCAGTCACCTTGGTGCCTGCCTGAATAGCCCTTGGCTACCCCAAGCACATCTCGCGCGGCCTCCCTAACCAAGTTCGTCGTCACTGACCACATTGTGTCCGCTTCCCCAGAGCTACTCCAAGCTCCCCCATCAACTAGCTTCCTCTCCAACTCCTGGGCTTTCTCCTTAGTCAAAGTTCCCCATCTAATCCGCGGTCGGCCCCGAGGACCCCTCCTCTTCCTCTTCACCCAGAGACCTACATCCATCACTAGGAGTCTATGAAGAGTTGAAAGGGACTCTCCCGGAATAACCTTGCAATCCTTGCACAACCCTCTATCGCTCCTTCTGAGGAGGAGGTAATCAATCCGAGTCCTCGCCGTGGAACTTTTGAAAGTAACCAAATGCTCCTCCCTCTTCTGAAATGACGAGTTCGCGATCAAAAGCTCCGAAGCCCTAGCGAAATCAAGCAGCAAAGTGCCCCCTCCGTTCCTAACCCCAAAGCCAAAGCCGCCATGCACCTCACCGTAACCACCAGCCTCCGCCCCAATATGACCATTAAAGTCCCCTCCAATAACTAACTTCTCGGATTGGGGAATACTACTCACCAACTCATCCAAGCCCTCCCAAAAACGCCTTTTAACCTCCTCAGCTAGGCCTGCATGCGGCGCGTAAGCGCTAATGACATTGAGAACACTACCGCCAATAACCGGTTTAATAGACATTAACCTATCATCCACTCGCCTAACCTCAACCACGGACTTTCTAAGATTCCTATCTACCAAGATACCTACTCCATTCTTACCCCTCTCAACCCCAGAGTACCACAACTTAAACTCATCTGCATCCCTCGCCTTCGTCCCTTTCCACCTAGTTTCTTGCACACATGCTATGTTGACCCTCCTCTTCTGGAGAATCTTTGCCAACTCAATGGACTTACCCGTTAGTGTGCCTACGTTCCATGACCCGATCCTCAATCTCTGGACGTCCTTTAACCTCTCCCCACCCAAACCTCCCGCCCTACCCACAGGACCGCTCCCTGCCCCCCTGCTCACCTCCACCCCCACCCCCGAGGACATGACCTTACAGTACCATCCTCCGCCGCGGCCACTATCCCTCCGACAGACTACAGTAAAAGAGACGAACTTTAATAGAATTACGCAAAAGGATGCTTGCTAGATAACGATAAAGTAAACCACACATAAGATGCTAGTTAAAATACGTAAAAGGACGTACAAAATAAACAAGAGATCAGGAGGTACCAACTCCCGGTGGAAAAACCTGAAAGTAAGCTTTGATGCGCCCGGGTCAACTGCCGCCAAACCTACTCGTTTTGGACGATGTAGCTTTGCTCCTCGCTTCCAAATGCCAAAAGCTCGCCTCGTCCGCCGCCTCTAGTACCTGCAAATCACACACAAAAAAGGGGAAAGGGGTGGGGGTGGGGGGGACAAGAGAGAGAGTCGGAAGAGAGAGAGAAGTGGGTGGACTTACGGGGGAAGTCGCTGGAGATGGGTGTCTCCGGCAGTAGCAGCGTCGCCGGCAGGGGCGTTAGGTGCAGACGCTGGGGTGAGTGGGGGTAGGGGAAGAAAAAAGAAAATTCAAAGGAGAAAACTGAAAATTAAGAAAGTTGTACCTTGAGGAATCGACGAGAAGATCTCGTCAATTTATACAATAAAAAATAAAAGAATCGTCTTCTGGTGAGGATGGTCGCCGGCGTTGAGCGGATTCCACTGTACAGTGAGGTGGGATGGTCTGGTTTTGACCGTTGCTATTACAGACTCAGAAAAACGAGATCGGGAGAAAGTGCAGGAAGCCGAAACAGAAAAATCAATTGGGGCTCCACTATAGAAGCTTCACTGTAAAAATATATGAGCATAGAAAGCTCAACGGTACAACTTGAGTGAGTGGTCGCCGGAAACGGAAACTAACATTCCGGAGCAAAATATTGCCGGAGATTCGGCCTTCACGCTGACTGTTAGGTGCAGATACTTTCACGGCAGAGTAGTCGCCGGAAACGGAAAACTGGCATTCCGGTGGAAATGTTTCCGGAGATAGATTCAGCTTCGACCTGAGTCTTAGATGAAGGTGGTGTGGTCGCTGCCTCGCCGGAAAGGTGAAACTAACTTCTGAAGGAAATGTGGCCGGAGATTCGGTTCGGAAAGTTAGAGAAAGAAAGAAAAAAAAAGGAAAAAAAAAGAAAAAAAAAGAAAAAAAAAGAAAAAAAAAAGAAAAAAAAATTCTAAATAATCCTAGTTTCTTATTTATTCCCTCTCCCCTTATTTTTTATTCTCACTCTCATATTTTTTTCTCCAATTTTCTTCTTCAATCTTTTCTCTTTTTCTTCTTCTTCTTGAATCTAGAAATTTTTTATTTTCAATCTAGATTTAGAAGGGCATGTGTTCTTTGATAATGTTTGGGAAGTTGCAATGGTTAAATATATTTTTTTAATAAGTTTAGATCTTCATGACAATTCTGTAAAAATAATTATTTTTTATATAATTTTCTTTTTGTCTTCATATGATTATTGCTTTGTTCAATTTGATTTGTATCTCTTTGAAAGACTCCAATTTTCTTATTCTTCTTCTTTTAATTGTTAAAAAATTATATGTATGTTTGAGGTTGCGTGTATCTAAATATATCATCATGTGTACCAGCGTGTATATCATGTTGTATATCGTGATATACCTTATTAGATCAGGCAATAAAAGTTTAAATCGGATTCAAATAATTCTAACTAAATTTAAGAAAGTGAAATTAATTTTGATACTTCAACTTTTTATTGATCAGAGAAGGAATATAATTTTTTGATATAATAGGTTTAGAGAAGTTTTAAAATATAAAATCAATAAATATAATTATAGAATTAAATAAAATTTTGATATGCAAAGAAAGAACATAATTTTTTTTATATACATTCGATGTGTTATACACCATGATATACAAAAAAATATAATTATTTTTATTGTGATATATATTGATAAAACGACAATAATAAATGTTAAATTATTGTATATATGATTTCATATTTTAGATATACAATGAAGCAAAATCAAATTTTAATAAATATACGAGCACTTAGGATTGTTAGTGAGAGAAACTCCTCCTTCTCTCTAGAATGCATTCTCAACCTCTTGGGAAGCAAATGTCAATCCCTTCCAAACCTCCAGATTTAACCCAAACTCTCCCCCTCCCCCCCCCCCCCCAATATCTAGCAATCTGAAAAGATCAATTTCCTTTAAAGGTCAACTATTGAAGACTGACCTAACAATCTTCACCCCTTATATAGATTATGACTAGATGCTTGAGCATCAACAACAGTGGAAGACATAGAAATAGGAAGTGATCAAGGAAACAATCTAGGAGAAGCTATACAAATCTCCCTTTTATTGGCAGAAAGACATTGCATCTATGAGCCATGTAAATTCTCTATTATAATTAAGTTAGTAGGGAAATGTATGCTACACCACTACTTAAAAGAGGAAGATTCGAGATTTATAAAAACCAACAGAAGAATTTTCTTTAATTGATCTTGGTGATGACTACTACATAATCAAGTTCACAAAGAAAGAAAATGTAGATAAAGTTGTTCGCCTAGGACCATGGTTCATCAATGGTCACTTCCTCACTATCTCCAGATAGAAACCTAACTTTGTGGCTAAAAATGCAAAACTAACTTCCTCATCTATTTGGGTAAGACTGCCTCAACTATCAACTGAGATCTACGATGGAAAAATCCTAGAAAAAATCGGCAATGCAATAGGACAACTGCTAAAAATTGATACGTGCACCTCTACTACCCTACGAGGTCATTATGCAAGAATTTATGTTGAAATTCCTTTGGAAATTCCAGTTCAGCCTTTCCTATACGTTGGAGATCCCAAGCAAGATATACTCTATGAAGGGGAGGATTTTCTTTGCAAAAATTGTGGACGCTTTGGTCACACTCAAAGACAATGCAACTATATCAAGATACAAAACTTGGATCCTCACCATGCAGGACAGGAACAACACCAAAGAGCTCCACAAGAAGCATGTAACCCCGAATGGAAAACTGCCCCCTTCAACAAGTAAAAAAAATCAAGGAAAAAAATCCTACCCAAGTGCCTACAATCCAAACAAATGGAAGCCAAGGTCCAGGTATTCCGGCAAAACTTTTTAATTCTAAGACAGGTAAGTTCTTGATTACCTAAACACTCCATTACAAAATAAAAATTAATCTCATTAATAATCAACACCTTCCTGTCACTACTGATCCTAAACCTGCTTCTAATCAACCTACCTCTAATATGAAAAATCACCTCTTAGAATAGAGACAAAAGGTTTTGACTCAAACCACTTTGATTAAGGAGAATTTTATTAGCAATAATAGATTTAATCAATTAAACAGTGAATTGGATCTTGACATACAAGACACTTGCATGCAAGATTCCAAAGTGATACCCCATATTGCTAAACCCTTAGTGCAATGTAATGCCATGCAAAATGACACTTGTATGGACAACTCTACCCCTACCGTTGATCATCCCCTACTTCCCCAAACCCCATCCTTAACCCAAAATCTTTCCAAAATCTCTCCATATCTATAGAATCTTCCATAATCTCCCCATCCGTGCATGTTGGCCAAATGGAAAAGGCCATAGAAGAAACTTGTCAAATGGACATTCCGATGGATGAATCAATCCAAGCATTCAAGTGCTCCTTTAAAAGTAACCTAGAGAAACCAAAATACAAAGATAAAAACTAAGCAATCATCACCTCCCTACCCAATTGGCTAACTCTCCTGTTACACAATATCCCACTCCAACTTCTAATATATTTAATTCACCTAGTCTCAACCAAAATGCCAAGAGTTTCATCATCACTAAGGAGAAGAACTCGTCTAGTTTAAGTTTTGAGACAATGTCATCCTCTCCAAATGAAAAACATTCCCCCCTTCATCCCCAAGATCAGCCACAAATCATTTATGCTCAACCCCCCCCCCCCAAGCTCAAGATTACCAACCCACGAGTTGCATGAACTAGGGCTCATGGGCCATGCACTCTTGTTCACAGTACCCATCAACTCCCAAGAAGCCATAGTAATCTTGTATGACACTCAATACCTAGCTCAACTCATCGCGGAGGGGATGAGATTGGAGATAAACAACTATCTAAACCAAGTATGGCTCAACAATGTCATTCACCCAATGGCACCATCATTGAACCATTAAATGGCCCAAACTATGAGGGTGCAATGGAATATGCCCCCTCAATTCAACCCCATGCATGCTCTCAGTGCTCCACTGGATCTCCCTTTCTTTCCAACGGAGATGTACACCCACCTAAACCCTATCTTTCTCCCTTAGGATGTCAACCTAGGGAACCAAGGGAATGTACCTCCCCCACCCCAATCACCTCCAGTTTTCCCACCACCACAACAAGAAGACCCCATACTAGGGCTAGTGAAGGCAGAGATGTAGGAGGATGACGTCCCCCTAAATCCTCACTTAGAGCCAATCCTAGAGCTCTCAAACCTAAACGGAATAAAAATATTTCTATTCACAAAAAGGCACGAGAGGAGGTATGTGCTCAGTTTCCCACTAGCCCTATATAAGTGCTCGATGGATATATGCCCTCCACACGATCCTACTGTGGGGAACACGGCTATGATACTAGTTCCATCGATGAGAAGAAACCCTGTCCAAACATGGGGAATAAGAGAAAATAGGGAAATGAACAACTCTGACTTACCTATGAATCAGGCTACTACTTTCATTATTTGGAATATACGGGGGGAAATAATGATAACCTTAGGAGGAACTTTAGGGAGATGATCGACATTCATAGGCCATGCTTGGTTACTTTGATGGAAACAAGGATTGTAAACTATGTTGCCTTGCTCAACAAATTTATTTTCTCTGAGATGATAGAAGTTCCTTCGGATGGACAATCAGGCGGAATAGTCATAATGTGGAGGAATGTATCAATGGTCATAAAGGGTATGAGTACACCATAGCAGTACTCAGTAAGTGCAAAGCCTAACCTCGACCGGGTAGTGATGAGGAAGGTCAAGGCCCTACAAAGGTTAAAGGAAATATAAGATATAACAATATAAAATAAGACAATATACTTAAGTGCAACAGTAAGGAGTAACACATAATAGAAGAAGAACAACAACTTTAACAGAGACAGAATAATCACGGTAATAAATATAGCTCAACGCAAAGATAACAATCGGGGGATCTATCAGTATCCCGATGAACTCTTAGTATCCTCAATATGTGTACTGGGAATCTCTCAGTACCCCGAGGATAACTTAGTATCCTCAATATATATGCTGGGGATCTCTAGGTATCCCAAGGATCTCTTAGTATCATTAATATATATGTTGGGAATCTCTTGGTATCCTGCACTCCAGTCCAAATCAGTATAGGTGTAGGGGATCTACCGTTTCTCCCACACAAGGTTAGGCAAGCCACTTACCTCGAACCAGCTCAGAAATCAACCAGAAACCACGTTCTTGCCACGAGTACTCGACTCCAAATGGCCCAAATCTATACAATTAATTGCATAACGTAAATAACACTTAAAGTAACTAATTCTATAATTAAATTCTAAACTATTATGCGAAATTAGGTAAAATAACAAAAAATGCCCCTCGGGCCCATGCCTCAGAATCAGGTAAAATTTACATATTCATAATCCTCACACTCTCACGAGTTCATATATACCAAAATTACCATAATCGGACCTCAATTGGTCCCTCATTTCACCACTCAAAGCTCTCCAATACGAAGCCCTATTTCTTCAATATTTACCCACAAATTTCCATAAATTTCAAGCCTAATCAATGAAATAACACCATAGGGATGAGTTTGATGATCAAAATTCTTACCTCAACGAAGTTCCCTCTTATTCCCTATTCAAAATCCCCCAAAAGCTCTAAAAATTGATTAAAAGTAGTGAAGAAAAGCTGAAAATCGCGAAGGAGGGTTTATATACTTTCTAGCTCAGGGTTCTTGCACTTGCGGCCCTTCCTCCACTTCTGCAGTACCGCTTCTACGATTTTCACTAAGGCGCCCATTTCTGCATCTGCAATCAAGAAGCCGCACCTGCGCTACTGCAAGTGCGATCCCAGCCCCACATGGCCAATTCCGCATCTGCGACTATCTGGGTGTTTCTGCGTGCCCGCACTTGCGGTCCCCTAGCCGCAAGTGCGGTTATGATAGCAGTGGAATATAACTTATACCAATCCTTAAAACACCTAAAACAACATCGAAACATAGAATTTACCATGGTTTCAAGCCTAAGAACTCTAAAAACTCTCAATTTATGATTTTGATAAAAGTCTATTAAACATCGCTCGAATGACCTGAAATTTTTCACACACGTCACAAATGATACAACGGGCTACTCCATTTTCCGGAATTCCATTCCAACCACTATATCAAATCTCACTATAGAACCAAAAATTTTAAAAATTCAACTTTCGGCAATTCAAGCCTAAATAAGCTAAGGATCTCCAAAATACCATCCGAACACGCCCCTAAACCCGAAATCACCCAACAGAATTCTGTTCCCGGACCGTAGTCACACTGCTCTGACTACGGTCCAAATTTTAAGAATTAAACTCTCATTTGGGGACTAAATGTCCCAAAACTCTCTGAAACCTCCAAATAAGTCCTCCCGGCAACTCACAACAGTAAAAACAAACATGGGAAATGCAATTATTAGGGGATTGGGGCGTTAATTATTAAAACGACTGGTCGGGTTTCTTGATTATTAATTGGTATTGAATCTAATCACGTATCTTTAAAACCATAAATCAAATTTAATTGTTAATCATATTTTCGAGATAAACAAAAATATGAATTCTTATATGAGGTAAAATCAAAATTTTAAAATTTAAATACTTACTAAATATAAAATATATCATTTTTTCGAAATAAAGTAAAAAGAAAAAGTAACACTAACACACATAATTTGAAACATAGGGCTTATATAACTGCTACTTTGCATGAAGCCTCTCATGTTGATGCTTGTAATTAGAGAGGGTAACTTCTGGGATTTGAGTTACTATAGTTGATTAAACAAATGTTTCAGCTTTTCATTAACTTCTTTGAGGAAACTATCAGTCTTAGAATAACAGGCAAAGCATAAAATAGGACACACATATCAAACCATGATAAGAACCTATAAGAACTAAAATACAATTTTAATTTGTTTCTTACCATTGAGTTAATAAAGACACCATGACTCCTTGAATTAAAGGATTTATAGATGAACTCGCCATTTCCAAATCTGAAGAAAACCCACTTTAAGGCAGACCAAAATCCGGAAAATAACTATCTCAAACGTTAAGTCTGGATCATTATTCATGGAAGAAGAAACTGAAATGCAAATATATTTCTCACTGCCCTAAAAATGGGTTGTTTAAAACTTACACATAAACCACAATAATACCAACGCATGAAACACTAATAGGATAATGTTATCAATCAATTACTTAAGAGCTGTAACTTTAACTCGATAGATTTAAAGACAAAAAAAGATGCCTACACTCAGAATCTTCACTAACCAGGACACTTGAACACATTTTTGACAAACAAAGACACTGACATATTATCAACCAAATGAATATGCCTACTCAAAATATTTCAGACCTAAATTAAATTTACCAGGATGACTATGAAAGGACACTGCTATATTACCTAATGCTATCAACCACTTACTTAAAAACTGCAAAATTTAACTCAACAAGATCTAAAGATAAAACAAACGAAGAGCTGCATTTGTTGATCAAGAATCTATATATATATATATATATATATATATATATATACTAGATGCCAATAGCTATAACAGCATGAATATTTGATCACATTAATAATGATTATTTCTCAATTGAAGATGATGAGTCAGTTACTTGTCTAATTAGTATTTCTCGAGATTTAGAACTGCCATCAAAACTTGACCAATTCTCAAAATATGCATGCCATCAAATATAGTGAACTGCTACTATTCTGGTTTCCTCTTTAAGTTTTTCTTAGTGGAGTTTGTTCTAGTGTGAACTTTTTGAATAAGTTTATGTATAATGCATTGCCTGATATTTTCTTTTACTGAAAAACAATAGGATCACTAATTAAGGCAATATGGTAGGGAGATTAGTATAAAAAGAGGCTTGCTGTCTTTAATATTGAGTATGCTGCTTGTGTCTCCCAATCTGTAATAGAACCATTAGTTCCTCCCTTTTCATTCTCCTCTACTGCATCATTGCTGGTGTTTTATCTTGTGTGACAATACGAATATTATATTTGAGTTGGGTCTGATCTGATTTAGCTACAAATCTGTTACATATATAATGGCGGGAAGCAAATTTGTTTTCATGGTAAGAATATATCTTCCTTGTAGTTGTGGTTTTTACTGAGTGTCTTCAATTATTTGTAACTAACTAATAACTTCTGTTTTTTTTTTTTTTGAAGATTCTTGCAGCATTTTCCTTTATTATTCCTGTCGCTTCTGGCAGAAAATTAGTCATTATGAAAGAAGCTATAGCTTTAACAACGTTAGGGATCTTCACATTGGCCGTCGTGATCTTCATATTTGTTTACTTGGTACGGTATTGTATTAAACTTAGGTTTAGGACAATTGGCCCTAGGGTAGTGAGACTATTTCCTCTCCTCCAATATTCGGAATTGAACGATTTCAGCTTTGGCGTTACTAGATGCAGTATATGCCTAGCTGATTTTGTTCAAGCCGAGTATATCCGCATGTTACCGTGCAGTCATGTTTTTCATCATGACTGCATCGTAACATGGATGACTCGGCGTATAACTTGTCCGGATTGTCGTCGGGGTTACAGGCATATTGTGCCTTAGTAGGAATAGTTTTCCTTCAATAGGGTCTTACGACAATGTAATTATATATAGAATGTTGTTGTGGCAATATTACTCGGATGTATACAGTTCTAGTCGAATGTAATTGTTGAAATTGTGAACCGCAATAAATTTATTATTATTATTATTTCAACAACAACAACAACAACAACCCAGTATAATCCCACTTAGTGGGGTCTTGGGGAGACTCGAACTCACAACCTCTCGGTTGGAAGTGGGGGTTGCTTACCATCAGAGCAACTCCTCTTGTTATTATTATTATTATTTCATTATCATCATTAATTGTGGCGCTGTGATGCACCGTCAAGTAGGAATTTATCTTTTGAGCTATCATGACAAATATTTAACAGCTTGATGTTTGGAAATTTATCATGAAATGTGACGGGACTTTGAAAACAATATAATGAGATAACCAAATGAAAACTGAAACAAAATAAAACGGGGAATCTGATCAATGTATTTACCCATATTTGATCATTGTTCGACGACGTATAACATAAAGAAGCTGAACATAAAAACTCTGCCATATGTTCGTTACACACCATAACATTAACATACCATGAAGAATCTGTCATTCAAGTTACACACTGCCATATATATATATATGTTACAACTCTACTTTAATTTGTAGTACAATTATATTGCCGCCCATTGATTTGTCAAGTGAGCCGTCTTGCGAGCTATACTTGTATAAACATTGTAATGAAAACCTTATGAATAACTATATCATTTTGATGTAGTGGTAGTAGTATATCATCAATTAAATCAGGACTGAAACAGAATAATCTTAATTTATTTAACAGCCGAATAGGGTTTGTCTTTACTTATTTAGAGGAGAATAAGAATTAACGAGCTCATCGAATTACCAAACCCCTTTATCTTTTCCTAAGAGGATGAATAATCCAGGGTCTAAAATTAATAATGAGAACTAAATGGAAGTTCAAAGTGATTAAGTATTTTGTGTTTGCAAAGAATAAATCCCGTGAAAAATGACAGGTGTGAGACCACTATATTAAAAGGTAAGACCTTAATCTTTAAGCATGGTTTACCTCGAAAATACGAGTAACAATTAAATTTGATTTGTGGGTTTAAAGATAAGTGATTTAGTTCAATACTAATTAATAATCAAGAAGTATGAAGTAGAAATGAAGGAGATAAGCTAATCAAACCAATGTAACTCAGCAGTAGTGACCTCGAGATGGTGACTTTGAGACGGGCTAAGAGCAATAAAATAAGATAAGTAAAGCAAGGGCAGTAGAGGAGCAGTAGGCAAAAAGTAGAGAGTATATTCTTTTCTAAGTGATTGTGTGTTGTTACAAATGATTGGGATCCTTTTATATAATAGGGGAACACTAAATAAGGTATATAATAGGGGAACACTAAATGAAAATAGGCCGAGGACCTTATGGCATGGTGAGGATTTGCTCGAAATCGAAGTAAAGTTAGCCCTTAGGCTTTATGGATAGTCTTCCAGTGAGAGTTTCCTCGAACTCTGGTTAAGATAGCTCGTGGACTATATAGTCAAGTGATGATTTGCTCGAACTCAAAGTAAAGTTACCCCTTAGGCTTTATAGATAATCCCCAAGTGAGAGTTTGCTCGAACCTTGGTTAAGATAGCTGGCGGGCTATATAGTAGAGTGAGGATTTGCTCGAGCTCGAAGTAAAGTTAGCCCTTAGGCTTTATAGATAGTCCCCGAGTGAGAGTTTGCTCGAACTCGGATTAAGATAGCACGTGGGCTGTATAGTCGAGTGAGGATTTACTCGAACTCGAAGTAAAGTTAGCTGTTAGGCTTTATGGATAGTCCCCCAGTAGGCGTTTGCTCGAACTCGGGTCAAGATAGCCCGAGGGCTGTATAGTAGAGTGAGGATTTGCTCGAACTCTAAGCAAAGTTAGCCCTTAGGATTTATAGATAGTCCCCGAGTTAGAGTTTGCTCGAACACGAGTTAAGATAGCCCGTGAGCTGTATAGTCGAGTGAGAATTTGTTCTCTCTCTTTCTTCTAAGTTATTTGTCTTCGTCGACCTTGAGGTCGCCTTAGCACTTTATCGTTTCTTCGTTTGTTTTTCATTATTTAGCTCAAGATTAGTAGTATAAAGCTTTATTTATCTATATCTTTACTTGTTATCCATTTCCCGATTACCCTCGACAAGCCCGAGATAGGCTAGAGGCTCGGCTCGGAGGTGCCTATTGGCCAGCTTTGCACCGGGGAAACGTCCCCTTGCTGGTTCGATTACTACTTTAGCTAACTCGGTCTTTATCATTTTACTTTGTATTTTAGCACTAACAACCCCTACAAACTAGCTCGGAATAGATCATGTATTTTTAGAATCCAATTTACAAATCTAATGTTGCTACCATTTTAACGGTAAACACAACCCTCGGTCAAACCTCTCAACTCTTAGAACTTCAACTTTTTCATCTTTCGCCAATTCAAGCCAAAATCATCTACAGATCTCAAAATCAACATCCTGGGGCACTCCTACACCCCAAATCACCATACGGAGTTATCGAAACTATCAGAACTCCGTTCCATAGTCACATACACATAAGTTTATATTCGGGTAACTCTTTCAATTTAGGCTTCCAACCTTGGGACTATGTTTTCCAACTCATTTCGAAACACCCCTGAAACTAAACCAACTACCCCGTCAAGTCATATAACAACACGTGAGCGTATAATAAGTAATAAATGGGGAAACATGGCTATAATACTCAAAACGGCCGACAGGATCATTAAAATAATAAATTTTTGCAATTACTCCATCACAGGAGAAAATGTTCAATTCTTTCTATCCTCAAAAGGTTTTCTAACACTTGATGTAATTCAACATCTCCTTCCGCAATCATCCTTTTGTTTTCTATATATATATATATATATATATATAAAAAGCTAACACGATAAACAAATTCTCTCTAGGTTGTGGATAATCCTTCTTCATCAGTTTCAAGTACGTGCTTAATACTCTTGAAATTTGCAGTTGTCTTTGAGCAAGCTGTTGGCACCAAGTCCTCTTCTAAGTATATCACTAACATTGAAAAGTTCTAATGGACAATAAAGACACCAGAAGGCTGAATCAAGAAAGACTTTCTTTTACCTATGATAAAATATTAGTATTTTTGGTATTTATCAATTCACAATGTGGAATCTTTTATAAGACTCGAGCATGCAATTAGGTGCCATTGTGGTGGAATGTCATATAGGATAGTGGAGGATCTAAAGAAAGATTCACATACTTCTATTTATAGATTCTTTTAATTACTATCTTTTAGGAAACTGACACTTTTTGTGCAACTGAACTCCATCCTATATCTTTTAAATTTATCACCCTATCTTTTTTTTGTACCTTCTTTTAATTACAGTTCTATAGGAGACTGAATCATCTTTATGCTACTGTACACTAAGTTGCACGGACTCTTTGATTTTGGTACCGTCCCCGTATTTCGATTTTGGTGTCGTCGCTATCCCGATACGAGATGGAGACGGGAACGGGATACGTCCTGGATTCGATCAACTGACTTCGGACACTTTAACCGGAGTCCATCAACAAATTAGAGAGAAAAATTGAGATTTTGATTTCTCATAATAAAAAATAAAACAGATTTAGGACAATGAAAGAATAATGTCCATCTTGGAGAATGAAAGATTGAATTCTTAACATTCATATAATTTTTTTACAGAAAATCTCTCAAAATTTATAATATTTTTATAGCTCTATTTTTTATTACTGAATCCCCGCACTCGTATCCATATTCGGATCTGCACCCCTGAATCTTAAAATTTAGATTTATCGAATCCGATACTCGAATCCGTTCCCGCATCGGATATCCGAACCCAAGTCCAAGCAACTTAGACTGTACATCATTCTGGATTTCTTGGATTGATTATTCTGGTCCATTTTCTTTGAAATAGTATTTCTAGTATGCTTATATTGTGATTGCAAGCTAAGCTGTTGATCATGTTCCTCGAATCTTATTATGTACAATGGCACTCATCTTGATTGTTACTAACATTATACACAAAAAAAATTAGAATTTGAATCACATATTTATTTTTTAGATTAATTTTTAAGTATTGGATATAAATGATCACACACCTTACTGCTTATCCATCCTATAAATTTGAAGGTTGTTGTCTACATGATCTGAACTGTTTAATCAAATATCGGACATGTGCATTGCACATGCATTCATTTCTAGTACAAGGAGATAAAACATATTTCATAAATATACAAGACTAGAAGACCTAGGCTTGTTTAGTCTCACCAGGTCCCCCATAGAGTACAAAATGTTGACGCTCTGCAACATACCAATGAGGTATATCAACAACCCTATATAAATTAGGATTGTCTGCATATGCGGTAGTTTTATCTTCATCTATAGTCTTACCTTTATCATTTATAATTGTAATCTGTCTACAATAAGCTTCATGACCTGTGTTTCCAATGGGAAAAAGTCCAGAGCCCATTGGTGGTCCAGGCACACCTGATGGACTATATGCTACTCCTCCCCACTCAACATTTGTAGCAAAGCTTTTTAAATCACTGAAGATCCTCTGAGGCCAAAATCCTATTTGTTTATAGTCCTCTTCAAGCAAGAGCCACCAATTCCCGTTGACTAAATCCTGTTATTTTTAACAAGTGTCTATGTTAGTATTTTTGTGTATACAGTAAAAGATTTTATGTGTACTTGATAAAAGAAAGATAAAATGTACCCGATCGATGGACATAGTGTCCTCCCATGAATCTTCTCCAATTTGTGAAATATTGTTGAATACCTTATCAATAGGTATCTTAGTGTTCACCAATACAAAGCCAGGGCATAGTGTATTGAAGCAATGTATTTTACCAGCCTATTTATTAAAAAAACATCTCTTACATAAGTTATGAAAATTAAGGTACATAGATAAACCAAAGTTTATGTACTTGATAATAAAATCATAGGAGTATATTTAGATATTTAACTTACCTGAAAATGTATAAAGAGCCTAGTTTTAGTATCTCCGTAAAGAGTTGGATCCACCTAGAGCACGAAATTAAGTTATCATAATAATTTAGTGGAAGCTTACTGATAATAGAGTATAGTATATAGTATATATTTAAAACTTATCACATTGTCTTTTCCTTTATTCTTCTAACCCTACCCTACTCAAAAGAATAAATCACTTAAAAAGAAATAATTATGTCAAATCGAAAAGAAAATAATTAATTTTATAGTATAAGTATTGAACTTACTCTCCATCCAACTTGTATAATATCTGATCCCTTTTTAATTTTCAATCGACTTGCACTATGTTGATGACCTTCAACATGAGGATTCCATAAACTGGTTGCCATTGTTGCTCCCGCAAACTTATTATTTGGATCATTTTGAGTTCGAGCTATTGCAACCTGAATATGATAATTAATTCATGGTAAAATTAAGTGCATCCAAACATAGCATGTTCATATTTGCTTGATATCTTAATTTTTCTTTTAAGAGGAGCAAAGGAAAAAGTGAGAAATTAAAAGAGAGCTTGAGTATTCTATGACAAGTGAAGGCAAGCTGACAAAGAAAAGCCACCCACATTGCTAAGTTGTTATTTGTACATCATTCTCCTTGATAATATTAAAATTGACAAAATGATCTTTTTAAATATTTTTATGTGTAAAACACATAGATCTTTTATATATAAAAGTAAACACAACTTGACCCTCTTTGTAAAGAGCCACAAACCATATTAACCCCATTGCAAAGCCCATATGTTTAACTATTTTCATATATATGAAAGACAGCAAAGATATATATTTGTATATTTTCTCTTTTATATTTATTCACAATATTAAAATATATTTTTATTTTATTTTTATATTTCGGAAATTAAGAGAAAATAAATTATTTGTCATATATTACCCTTATCATTAATTACTTATTCCTAATTATTTTTCAATATTTATTTAAATATTATCACTATAATAAGTATATGATGAAATATGTACTTCATTTATTTTTTCTTAAAGCTAGTGCAAAATTTATTATGAACAAGTAAAAATAAACGGAGAAAATATTAAGTAAGCTTAGCTGAAAAAAGAAACAAAAGAAATTCTACATATCAACTCTATTCCTCCACATGTATACCTTGTATCCTTGCGAAGATTTGAATTTTCTTTTTGGCTCGCTATTGTTAGCCTGTGAACAAGCAGGTAAATATATAAATATATATGAGCTTAATCGCGATACTTGAGATGTAAACATATTTAATCTCTTAATGAATGATTACTTTGTAAGTCTTACTATAATTTGATGAATTTTTATGGCTTAGATTAATTGTTCAAGCTAAAGATAAAGCTATTAATTAGAATAAAATTATCTTACAACAGCCAATTCCACATCAAATGTTACATCTTCTGGTGGTGGAATATGTCTTTGTCTAATAAGATCTTCTTTGCTAATCCTTTTAATAGGAACTGTTCCAGCGGGACATCCTTCACCGTTTAGCCATATTGTTGATAACCCTTTAGTTTTAGAGGTACCTGAATTCTGCTTTAATTTGTGTAGAGTAGGTTTCATCTGTCCATCCAAAATCAAGAAGATTATATGTCACAATTTTATATTTTAATAAAAAAGTACATGGTAAATTGAGATTAGAGACATGCCTCAGGATGAAACTGATGGTTCCGCAACAATGGATGATCAAATGCAGGTTGCTTGTAAAAATTCACACAATCATATAAATCACCATATGTAGTCTGTGGGCACAAAAAAATCATAAAATAAATAAAAGAGATATGCTATGGAGTACTTCATCCATTAATGGTCCATTGAAAATTCTGAATACCAAATGGCTATATTAAAACAGCAATACAATTATTACTTGAGAGATTAATTAGAACTACAATGGTTTTCAACCAAAATGTATACCTCTATTGTTTTGACGGCGGGCTTGTTTAAAAGTTTAAGTTGTTTTTCCAATTCCAAGTCCTCTAGTTCCGAATACCTCTTTGTTTCTCCTTGAACCCCATTATAGCTCAGAAGAAGAAAATATAGAACCAAAAAAGTTTGTCGCATAACTTTTTGATTCATCACTATCGCCTGAATTCAAGAATTTAATTTTACATGTGTTAATGTCAAAATATATACGTATGTACAACAAACTAATATTCAAGCAAATAAATTAATTAACACCGTAAAAACACATATTAAACGAGCTAATTTCATATTAACAGAGTATGAAAGCAACAAATGGTACTTACTTGATTCACTAGATGTATAACTGAGAGATGAAGTTTGGAGCACTTGTAAAATGATATATAAAGGAGTACGTAGAAGTCTTTTACATTAATGTAACTTGCTTGAGTACGATTACCAGAATCTACAGAAGACATTATGTAAATGCATATTTGCTTACTTCTGAGTTCAATCCAAAAAGATAATATGTCCATAGATTAATTCAAATTAATGCATATTTGCTTACTTCTAAGTACAATCCAAAAAGATAATCTATCCATAGATTAGTCAAACTAACAAAAGCACGTAGATTATATGTTAGTAAAGATGGTAAAATATGGAGAGAAAAAAATACGGTCACAACCCAATTCCCAACTCTGGTCTTGATGGCGCCTCTCGTCAAGACAAGGCCAGCCAGAACAACACAATTTCCTCTTTTAGCAATTTCTAAACCTTTAGCAATTCCAGAACAAGTGTAAACATTGATAAAACGTAGAAATAATAGTACCAACATACGATACCAACCCAACACAGTCCAAACTGAGGTGTCACAAGTCATGAGCCACTACAGAGTTTAAATTAAGTCTGCAAAGTGTAAAGTCTGATACAACTGCCTGAAGGAAAATCCAAAGATATGAAATAGGAGAGATAAGGGCTGCGGACGTCAACAACTACCTCGTCAATCCGACTAGCCTCCTAATCTGGTTAGAATCGGTAGTCAAGGGTAGACTCCACAATGCATGTATCTGCACACATGGTACATGGAGTAATGTGAGTACTCCGACCCAGTGAGTGACAATAATAAATAATATCTGAAAGTAAGAAAAGCACATAACAACATAAGGCAGTTCTATATCAAGCAGTAAAAACAGTAAATCTGTAGAACAGAACAGTATAAAAGTGAAATTCCCCTTTTAAAGTAAAACGAGTAAATCCGGTAAGATATCAAATAAATAGTGAATAGAAATCTACCCGTCGGGTCCAGTATCAATCGCTCAGAAATAGTGTCAGCCCCTCGGGCTCAGTATGACACCACTCAAATCAGTATAATCCCCTCGGATTGAGTATCAAATCACATGGGTACCCACACTCACTGGGAGTGTATAGCCTCCGGGAAGGGCTCCTTACGGTCCAAGCACAATATCAAGCCACCTCATAGCATATAAAACAAGTCCTCAAAGCCTTCTCACATCACACTCGAGGCCTGAAAGCCTCCTCACATATCACTCGAAGCCTGAAAGCCTCCTCATAATACTCGAGGCCTAAAAGCCTCCTCACACATCACTCGAGGCCTGAAAGCCTCCTCACCTCACGCTCAAGGCCTGAAAGCCTCACTCGGTCCAAAAAATATCATAAGCCCCTCGGCCATCAATAAAATAATAGTTCTCAGCCCAAACATCAGTGAAATATCATTTAAAGTCTCAAAAATTCATTTAAAGCGACCGAGTTTGCAAAATAGTACAATCATTAGGACGGAGTTCAAATAACGTGTCAAAATAGTGAGGAAATAGTGATAACAATCCCCGAATGATTCCAATAATTGGCTTTAATCCCAAAACATGGCAATAAGACCAAATCACGATGATAAACAATTAGCTTAGACACGTAAAATATCAAATGAGACGGACCAAGTCACAATCCCTAGTAGTAAACAACCCGGCGCTCGCCATTAAGCATGCATTTTACCTCAATACAGCACTATGTTGTGCAAATCCGGGGTTTCAAACCCTCAGGATATCATTCAGTATCATTACTCACCTCCAGCCGACCAAACGTCTAGCTCGCTATGCCTTTTCCTCTCGAATCGACCTCCTCGTGCATCGAATCTGATCAAAACCACAAGGAATACGTTACAATAGGCTAAGGGAACATAACTCAATCGAAAAGACTCGAAAAATATCGAAAATCACAAAATTGGCAAAACTCGAGCCCCGGGCCCACTTCTCAAAATGTTATAAAATTCACATCATCGGATTCCTTATCTCTCTACGAGCCTTTACATATAAAAATTACCAAAATCGGAGTCCATTGGCCCTCAAATCCCCATTTTTCTTTTTCTTTTTGTTCAAGCACTAACCTCCATTTTTATCTCTAATTCCTTAATTTTTCACCCTTAATTCATGTAATAACACATTAGAATTATGTTTTAGGCTCAAAATTTCATACCTCAATGAAGTCCCTTGATTTCCTCTCCAAATCTCACAATAACCTCCAAGTCTGAAGTATGTTAAGTTCTTTCAAAAATTCGCGAAGATGGAATTAAATATATCTGACCAGACCTTTCCGCTTATGTGGTCATTTTTTCGCTTCTGCGGAATTTACTAACTCACTTAGGACCGCTTCTGCGGTGACGACATCTGCGGGTCACCGACCGCTTTTGCGGAAGTGCCCAAACTCCTCTAGTCGCTTCTGGGATACCCCAATCGCATTCGCAGCACCGTAGATGCGGCTCCAAGCCTGCACCTACGGAAGCAGCCTCTCTCCTCCAAAACCGCACCTACGACCAATTACCCGCATCTGCGGCCCCTTTTCCGCATATGCAGAAATACCAGATACCAGACATATCAACAATCACACAAGTCCAAAATTTTCCCCGTTGGCTATCCAAAATCACCCCGAGGCCACCGGGACCTCAACCAAAAGTGCCAACACATTCTAAAACATCATCCAAACTTGGTCTAATCATCAAAATATATCTAAAAACGCTAATATTATTAATTCTCACGGAATTCAAGCCTAAGTTTCTCAAAAACTTTCGAAATACGCATTTGATCAAAAACCCGACCAAAACACTGTAGACACGTAATTTTTGACCATACCCGAAATCTTACCCGTTTTAGCGTAGAATAATTAATTTAGGTCTCATATAGTTATTTCCACTAATTTTAACTCTTTTACATTATTTTTATCCAAAATTGAAAAATACAAAAAATAGTTTCACTTTTAGTTTTAATTTTAATTTAATTAATTAGGAATGATTTCATAATTTTGTAGTTATTATTTTAGGATTTCATAGTTTTAATCTAGTAGCATTAAATGGCCACTTTTTAAGGGTAAATTTGGCCCAATTCGTATATAGCCCATTATTCTCAAGCCCACACAACCTAAAACCCATAACCCCTTATCTTCTAGAATAATCTAAAAAAAAGAGAAAAAAAAAAAAGAAAAAGAAAATCCTAAGCCTAAAAATACCTGCCTCCTACCCCCCCCCATGGGCCCACTGTTCATCTCTTCTTCATAACTAACACAATACACAAAACAAAAAACCCTAAGGGCTGAAAATCAAACCCTAGCCGCAACACCCAACCCTTCTCCCCCTACCGAGCCGCCTGCTTCACTTCAGCAAACCAACATCCGCCTACCCCTGTAGCCGCCGCCGCCTCTCCATCTTCAATCAGCCGCCGTCGCACCACCAGCAGCCATCCCTTTCTTCATCAACCAAAGCACAGTCTCCGCGGCTGCTCTCCAACGACCCCTAACTTCCACCACGAACACCAGCCTCCACTAGCAAGCCAAGCCGCCGCCGAACACCTTCAGTCACCTCAACGGCCTTCTCCCTGGTTTTCTGCTTCGCTTCTGTCATTGGCGAACTCACCAGAAACATAAGAGCAGCAACACACACACACATGCTCCTCTAACCATAACCTCACTCATACAAAAGAAAATTTCCAAATCTGAAATTCCATCAAAAATCTGGAAACCAAAGCTTCACGAAAAAATAAAAGAAATAAACAACTAGAGTAGTAAAGACATGGAGAAATCTTCAATGTAGAAAGGAAAGTAAACTATGTCTGAATTTCTATTGGAAGTGGAGTGATTGATCTTCAATTCTGGGCATTCTAAGACCCATTTGATTCTCTATAAATTGGTGAGCTAATCTCTGGGTCTCGAAGAGTGATTAAACTCTTAAATCATTGCCGAGTGTTGAATTCGAGATTGGAGTTTCGTTCGTGGTTCCGTTTCGAGTTCCCATTCCAGCCCCGTCCTACAATTTTGCTCGAGTATTTGTAAGCTCAGGTTTATTACTGAAGTCCATTTCTATTCTCTCATACTTGCTTTGCCCTTTTACTGATCTTGTTTCTGATTTTTTATTGTTTGATGCCTTGTTTCGTTATCTTAATTTGTTTAAATGGATTACTGTATTGTGCGGTATTGTAGTCAAATTTTAGGGATTCAATTTATTTAAACATGAAAGTACTACTGTGTTAGAAAATGACCATTGTTATTTGATTGTAAATTTGGGTGAATACTGGAATTATTAGGAAGATAATTGAAATGAATCAAATTAATTGGAAGACAAAGAACAATTGATGGCCTCGTGTTGCAGTTTCGTTGCCTTTGAATCTATTTTATTTAATTAAAAATCGCTAGTAGTATGCTAGGCCGTTATCACTAGGGTAGGCAAGCTTTTAGGATTTTCATTGATTCGAGGTGAGAGGTCGTACCTGTAGTTAAATTTATCCGGGGAATGCCCCGTGAAGTTTGTAAATATTTTATTCCGGGAATGCCCGAAGAACTTTGTAAATATTTTGGAGGCCCTGACGAGCATGGCGCAGAAAGCGTAGTATAGTCTAGTAAGACTTATTTCATTTTGTTTTATTTTTCTTTTATTAGGTGGGGACGACCTCGAGCCTCTTGTGTGTTTATTTTATTTCTATGTGTTTTACCTCAATTTGAATGTTTTGAAAGCCAACTTGATCGAGTACGCAACCGTGACCTTCACGGGATTTGGGGAGTGCCTAACACCTTCTCCCCGAGTCAAATGAACCCCCTTACCCGAATCTCTGGTGCAGACTTAGTTTTGAAGTCTAAAGTGTTTTAAAGGAAAATTATTTTTAAAAAAAACGGTGGCCTGGCACACCGAAATCAATTGTCAGGTGGCGACTCTGAGTTATTTCCTTTAAACACACATTTTTGTCATTTTCAAAATTGAAAACCCTTTTCAAGCTTTTTTGCTAAATTCTTTTTATTTATTTAAGAGGGTTTAGTAGAAAGGTTTGTTGTTTTGGTAAAAAAAGGGGTGTGACATCTCTGGCGACTCTGCTGGGGAGTTTGCGGGTTCGAGCTAGTACTTGATTTTGTTGGCTTTTAGAATATTTGGTTGAGGTTTTTATGTCTTTTCATTAGCTTTTCTTGTTTTTTATTATGTTTTTATATTTTGTTATTTGCTAGTTATCTACTTGTTTACAGTTTTTGCTTTATGTGTTTACTGCTTCATAACTGTCATCATGTGCATAACCCTGAGTCTTCTTTCTGCAACAAGTCTTCCGGAGCACGCGTCGCGTGCACGAACTCTTTGTTGAGTCACCCGTGTCTTTAGGGGGTGGCGTGGGAGCGTGGAGTGGGCGGATAGCTAGAGCAGCCGCCATCGACCACGTGCCGCCCCGAATTGCCTTGTCTAGTGAACCCCAACCGTAGGTCAGCCTTTAGGTCATTTTTATTTGCATCATGTCATTTAGACCTAGCAAGGCTCGGTCCCAGGTACCGTGTCCCTTTGTAGGAAGCTTGTCCAAAATGGGCCAAAATGGGCCCGTGGCCCAAAAAGGCATTCAATCATCCCAATATGTTATATGTTGCATCTTTGAGGGTAAAAAAGTCATTTGGCGGACCGATGTTTGGAAAAGACGGGTGAAAAATGAAAAATAGGGTTCGGTTGCATTTTTTCTTTCACAATTTTTTCAAGAAAAATTCAAAAAAAAATTGAAAATGAAAAATCCAAAAAGATTTTACACTTTTCCATTATTTTCCAAAATTCAAAAAAAAATTGAAAATGAAAAATCCAAAAAGATTTTACACTTTTTCATTATCTTCCAAAAATTCAAAAAGAAAATTGAAAATGAAAAATCCAAAAAGATTTTATACTTTTTCATTATCTTCCAAAAATTCAAAAAAAAATTGAAAATGAAAAATTCAAAAAGATTTTACACTTTTTCATTATTTTCCAAAAATTCAAAAAAAATTGAAAATGAAAAATCCAAAAAGATTTACATTTTTCCATCTTTTTCAAAAAAGATAAAATATAGCTTTTTACAAATTAATTGCATCTTCCCGAACTACGCGAACCTGATTCTCGTCTCTTGGGGCGAGATACGTAGGCAACCCACATAGGGTCCGGTCATCCTAGTAAGTCCTAGGTTCTTGGCTTTGCGGGGTTTTAGCTAAATCTTGCATATCTAGCCACTTTTGGCCACATCGGCCATTTTGCAAAATGGGGTCATTTTTGCGAAAGTGGTTCAATAAACCCATGTCTTAGGATTTTGAGTCCACAATTAGGTATCATATCAATTTAAGGTCTTTCCTTTTCGAGTTTGCATGTTTAGCCACTTTTGGCCATATCGGCCATTCTTGCAAAATGGGGTTATTTTCGCAGAAGTGGTTCAATTACTTATATATTAGGATTTTGAGTCTACAACTAGGGTCATATTTCTTTAGGGTCCGCCCTTTTTCAGTTTGCATTTTTAGCCACTTTTGGCCACATCGGCCATTCTTGCAAAATGGGGTCATTGTCGCAAAAGTGGTTCAATTATTCATATATTAGAATTTTGAGTCTGTAACTAGGAGTCATATTAATTTAAGGTCCTTCCTTTTTGAGTTTGCATCTTTAACCACTTTTTGGCCATATCGGCAATTTTTGCAAAATGGGTTATTTCTTCAAATTAATTTTTGGGCCATGATCATGGAAAGTTAAGTCCATATAAGCATTAATTTTTGGGCATTTTCATATTCACCTTTCTTGGGTCTGCATTAATAGCCACTCTTGGCCATGTGGTTAATTTTCAAAAATAGCCCAATTTTTTTTCTTGCATGAGTCTTGAGTCACTAACTCTATTTAATCTTATTTTTCCCATTCAGGTATGGGGCGATTTGCTATAGTTTGAGCATGATAAATACCCCAGGACCATTTTAGTCAAAAACCATTGCATGCACGAGTTGCTTGAAGAAACTTTTTAATTTTTTTAGTCTATTTTATGATATTCTTCTAATTTTTAGTCTTGTACAGTCGTATCGAGTCTGTCAGTCTAGTTAAGATTGTCGAGTCTTTTGTTATAGTACTTCCTGTTTTGTATTTGAAAAACCAAAAATTTTATAAATGAAAATCCAAAAAGATTTTTGTTTCTTAGTTTATTTTATCCATTACTTTTCAAGAACTACGCTTGATCTGATTCATGAGGGGCATGATACGTAGGCAACCTACATAGGGTTCGATCGAATCATTTTTTTTTTTGAAAATTAAAAAAAGAAAAAAAAAAAGAAAAAAAAAAAGAGAATGAATTGTGGATGTGAGAAATGAGAGGAAAGAAATGAGCGACAAATTTAAAAGAAAATGAGGGGAAGGAAAAAGGGAAAGCCAAGAAGTGCTAGAAATGAAAGAAAGAGAAGGTTGAAATGAACAAAGTGGGGATGATGCCAAATGACCTTCGTACCCTCGAAACCATTCTAGAACCATTAATTATTGCTAGGGCATTGCACGCAATGTGATATTTTTATATGATACATGCTCTAACGCTAACGTGTTGGCTTTGCTTTGCTCCTCGTTGTTACTTTCATTGTTGCCATAACAGAGGGTGGTTAGTTTGTGGCACTTCAGCGATTCATTCGTACAACACAAGGTCAAAGGGCAAGGTACCCATGGCTAGCAAAGACTTGGACATAAGAGTTTTTGACCCGCCGAGAGAGTTTGTGGAGTCGGAATCTGAATTGAAAGATGAGGTCCAAGGTTGAAACAACAGAATGGAGAGATGTATCAAGCCTGGATTAAGGGACATCCTCCACCTTCATTTCCTACTACCATGGATCTTTCCCCACAACACACACCAGGTTTTACCCCTTACCACAATTACCCTGGCACTTCCTCCCAATCTTTCCATGCTCCGCTAGCCAAAACAACCGCATTCCCAGCTCCAGACACCCAAGACATTGCAAAAATCCTTTACCTGCACATGATGATGCAAGCTTTGTGGGAAAGTTGTATGGTGAAATGGAGTATGAGAATCCTCTTGGGAAGTTGTTGACTGAAGTTAATGATGTTGAAATTGGTGAAGGCCCCGGTAATTTTGATGTGCAATCTAGTAGCTAATATTTTGAGCTTGGCAATTGGAAAGACACTCCGTTCTTGGTTGGCCAGGGAGGATTTTGGTGGTTTATTTTATTGTCATTTCTGCTTGTCCGGGTTATTTCAGGGTTGTAATCCGGATATTATTTTGTGGCTCAAACTCTTCTTCTTCTCATTTTGTCTAGTTTGTTTAGCTGTAGTAACTTGTCTAATGTTCTTTAGGATTGTCCCAAGGTTGCAACCCATGTCTATTTTGCTTGCTTTGTTCAAACCCTTTTCACCATCTATCTAATGCAATATCATGTTTTCTATTAGTTTTGTTCAGTTTTGTTTAGGTTAGTTTTTCTCTTATAGTCATCTTCATCCTAACTCAAGTGACTTGACATGCACACATGATTCTCAGCCTGATCTTGAAAGCTAGTCCGATCATGAAGCAATGACACAGTTTTGAACATGACAAAAGAGGCATTTGAGGAAATAAGTAAGGATTCATGAATTTTGAGATAAACTAAAGCTTGAATTGAGTGAAACTGAGGCAGCAATTCTGGAAAACAAGAGGTTGATAATAGCATACAACAAGGAAATGTTTCTCAAGCAGTTTGCGGTAAATGTGTCAGCGCTGAAATGCATTCTTCCACATCAAGGTAAGGTTGAATCAAGTTTGTTTTGAATTGGCAAGGATCACTCATTGGGACAAAGGTATTGCATGTCGGCACTTTCTGTTTGTGATGATGCCGTCAATAGATATTGTGCATGATTTCTTTGTTTATCTTCAATTGCACGCTTGTACTTGGCATTCTCGAAGTTTGGTATGACGAAGGCTTTTTATTCTACTACCCAAACACTGTTATCCTTTGCTAGCCATTTTGAGCCCTAATTTTTGTTCGTACCCCTCTTTTGGAATCAGAAATAGAGTCAGGACCTAGAAAGCAAAAAGGAAAAGAGAAAAAGAAGAAGAAAAAAGGAAAAGAGAAAAAGAAAAAAAAAGATAAAAAAAAAGACAAAAAAGAAAAGAAAAAAAAGAAAGAAAGAAATAGTAACAAAAAGTAGTCTTTTGAACTACGTTCGACCTGATTCTTATTACCACAAGATACGTAGGCAGCCTTACGGTTCGGTCATACCAAATAAAGTATTTCATAATCCCCCGAAATCAATACTGGGGCAGATTTTCTAAGAAATCCCATCAAAGAAAAAATCCAAAAAAAATTCCCCAAACTTCATGAAACTGGGGCAGAAGTTTTAATTTTTCCAAAATACCTGATTCCAAAAGTTGTAATTTTGAACCCTTTCATCTTGAATTATTTTGAGCCTTCATGCTACCCTTTCTTTCTAACCCAGTCCAAAAGCCTACATTACGGTCCAAAGGAAGACCTTCCGACCAATCATTGAAGATGCCATATCAAGTGTTGGTGAAAGTATGATCTCCCTGCATCATGGGTAATACCTTCGTTCTCAGAACAACGAGAGAAAATGATAAAATGAGAGAGTCTTATCGGTGAAAACCCTCAGGGGCACCGTAAGGCGATGGTGAGTTGAGAAAAAGAGCAAAATGAGAGAGGCTTGATGGTGAAGACCCTTTAGGGTACTACAAGTCGACTGAGGATTGTGGATCAAATGGGACAATTGAAGCGCTGAAGCCCAGTTTCACGGTGAAGAGGTACAACAAGGGTTGAATATTAGACTTGCTTGAGAGATTAGGCCACTCGATCCAAAGGTGCATGTCATGGTCATTAGAGTTGGTATCCATATCTAATAAGTTTCTACTTCGTAAGTTTCTTGTTAAGTATCATCTCTTTCCCTTGTCCCTTATTTGTTCCTCTCGTTTTGTTCAAGTCCCTTCATGAGTTTGTTTAGTCCGAACAAGTGAGAAATGACTTTAAAATTTTCCACCAGCTTTCCAATTGCATAAAGCGGAGTTCGACATGCACATCACAACATGATTTAGAGTAAGAAGTATGGTGATAACTGAGGATCAGGCAGTTGAGTGGATCTTGAATTTTGAGAAAATACAAAGATTCAGCAACTCTCAAAATAAAAACACAATGCAACAAGTGAATGTGAGAGATTCATGTCAGAGGTTTTGTGGTCTAATTCCAATCAAATGGTCAAACAACTCATTGCTAGCCTGGAGAAGCTAATCAAGATGAAACGTGGCAGTGGTGGAAGCAGATGCTCAGGAATAATGCCACAAACTAACCACCACATTTTTAAACTAACAAGATTTTATTTGTCTGAAGCAGGAGCAAGAAATTTTTTAAGTCCGCAGGTACCTCCTATGGGAAAAACATTGTTCATGGAGCAAAATTATATTCAGAATCATCCAAGATGGGAGCGTGGACTTTTTACTACCCAGGACTTCGATACATTTAGAAATTAGGTAGAAGGCTCATGGGATTTTAGTTTTTAGTTTTCAGGACCCTCCTGGATAATGGGATTTTAATTTTAAGTTTTCAGGACCCTCCTGGATAATGGGATTTTAATTTTAAGTTTTCAGGACCCTCCTGGATAATGGGATTTAGTTTTAAGTTTTCAAGGACCCTCCTGGATAATGGGATTTAGTTTTAAGTTTTCAGGACCCTCCTGGATAATGGGATTTAGTTTTAAGTTTTCAGGACCCTCCTGGATAATGGGATTTAGTTTTAAGTTTTCAGGACCCTCCTGGATAATGGGATTTAGTTTTAAGTTTTCAGGACCCTCCTGGATAATGGGATTTAGTTTTAAGTTTTCAGGACCCTCCTGGATAATGGGATTTAGTTTTAAGTTTTCAGGACCCTCCTGGATAATGGGATTTAGTTTTAAGTTTTCAGGACCCTCCTGGATAATGGGATTTAGTTTTAAGTTTTCAGGACCCTCCTGGATAATGGGATTTAGTTTTAAGTTTTCAGGACCCTCCTGGATAATGGGATTTAGTTTTAAGTTTTCAGGACCCTCCTGGATAATGGGATTTAGTTTTAAGTTTTCAGGACCCTCCTGGATAATGGGATTTAGTTTTAAGTTTTCAGGACCCTCCTGGATAATGGGATTTAGTTTTAAGTTTTCAGGACCCTCCTGGATAATGGGATTTAGTTTTAAGTTTTCAGGACCCTCCTGGATAATGGGATTTAGTTTTAAGTTTTCAGGACCCTCCTGGATAATGGGATTTAATTTTAAGTTTTCAGGACCCTCCTGGATAATGGGATTTAGTTTTAAGTTTTCAGGACCCTCCTGGATAATGGGATTTAGTTTTAAGTTTTCAGGACCCTCCTGGATAATGGGATTTAGTTTTAAATTTTCAGGACCCTCCTGGATAATGGGATTTAATTTTAAGTTTTCAAGGACCCTCCTGGATAATGGGATTTAATTTTAAGTTTTCAGGACCCTCCTGGATAATGGGATTTTAATTTAAGTTTTCAGGACCCTCCTGGATAATGGGATTTTAATTTTTAGTTTTCAGGACCCTCCTGGATAATGGGATTTAATTTTAAGTTTTCAGGACCCTCCTGGATAATGGGATTTAGTTTTTAGTTTTCAGGACCCTCCTGGATAATGGGATTTAATTTTAAGTTTTCAGGACCCTCCTGGATAATGGGATTTAGTTTTTAGTTTTCAGGACCCTCCTGGATAATGGGATTTAATTTTAAGTTTTCAGGACCCTCCTGGATAATGGGATTTAGTTTTATGTTTCAGGACCCTCCTGGATAATGGGATTTAATTTTAAGTTTTCAGGACCCTCCTGGATAATGGGATTTATCTTTAAGTTTTCAGGACCCTCCTGGATAATGGGATTTAGTTTTAAGTTTTCAGGACCCTCCTGGATAATGGGATTTAGTTTTAAGTTTTCAGGACCCTCCTGGATAATGGGATTTAGTTTTAAGTTTTCAGGACCCTCCTGGATAATGGGATTTAGTTTTAAGTTTTCAGGACCCTCCTGGATAATGGGATTTAGTTTTAAGTTTTCAGGACCCTCCTGGATAATGGGATTTAGTTTTAAGTTTTCAGGACCCTCCTGGATAATGGGATTTAGTTTTAAGTTTTCAGGACCCTCCTGGATAATGGGATTTAGTTTTAAGTTTTCAGGACCCTCCTGGATAATGGGATTTAGTTTTTAGTTTTCAGGACCCTCCTGGATAATGGGATTTAGTTTTAGAATTTTGAGAGCTTTGTAGGTAGCGTGATCCAATTAACATGCACATTTATGCCCGAATCCCAAACTGGGGCAGAAAAATTTCTTTTGTTTTGTCTGTTTTGCTGTAATGTCAGGCGCCCACCTGGAGAACGAGGAAATCATTTCAGAAATCAGTTCATGCTGAAGTAGCAGAAGCTCGCGGCAAGAATGCGAGTCAATAATCCGAGGTGATCAACATAAGGAATTTCAATCAAGAATAGAAAAGAAAAACAAAAAAAAAAAAAAGGAAAAAGAAAAAGAAAAAAAGAGAAAAGGGAGGTGAGTCCAAAATGTAGAGGCCGAGACAAGAGGTGGATCGCTAAAGACATGACTAAAGTCACAAGCATTGGATGTCCAGTTTTGATTCGAAAAGAAGAAGAAAACGAGCTAACACCTACATCTAGCGAGCATCAAGGTTCAGATCTGAAGTCTGTATGAAGAACCATTCAAGAATCAAGATCAAGCTTCAGAAGACTTATAGATAGGAATCTTGTAACTCATAGTTAATAGGTTTAGTTAGCCTTTTTCATTTTCTGATTTTGATGTAATAACAGGACCGTGGGCTGGAACCTCGACGGCACTCGACTCGACTCTCCACCTCGGTACACTCCATCATCTCCTTCACTTCTGAACTACACGTGGCCTGATTCCTCTATAGCCGAGGATATGTAGGCAGCTCAGATACCAGAGCTCGGTCACATTCTCTTTTCTTCTAGTTGGTCTTTTAAACAAGGGTGAGGTCAAAAATCATGTCTAGTCGTTCTTTGTCTGAAAATACTTTGTATTCTCTAGTGTTACACTCCTTGTAGACACGTAATTTTTGACCATACCCGAAATCTTACCCGTTTTAGCGTAGAATAATTAATTTAGGTCTCATATAGTTATTTCCACTAATTTTAACTCTTTTACATTATTTTTATCCAAAATTGAAAAATACAAAAAATAGTTTCACTTTTAGTTTTAATTTTAATTTAATTAATTAGGAATGATTTCATAATTTTGTAGTTATTATTTTAGGATTTCATAGTTTTAATCTAGTAGCATTAAATGGCCACTTTTTAAGGGTAAATTTGGCCCAATTCGTATATAGCCCATTATTCTCAAGCCCACACAACCTAAAACCCATAACCCCTTATCTTCTAGAATAATCTAAAAAAAAAAAAAAAAAAAAAGAAAAAGAAAATCCTAAGCCTAAAAATACCTGCCTCCTACCCCCCCCCATGGGCCCACTGTTCATCTCTTCTTCATAACTAACACAATACACAAAACAAAAAACCCTAAGGGCTGAAAATCAAACCCTAGCCGCAACACCCAACCCTTCTCCCCCTACCGAGCCGCCTGCTTCACTTCAGCAAACCAACATCCGCCTACCCCTGTAGCCGCCGCCGCCTCTCCATCTTCAATCAGCCGCCGTCGCACCACCAGCAGCCATCCCTTTCTTCATCAACCAAAGCACAGTCTCCGCGGCTGCTCTCCAACGACCCCTAACTTCCACCACGAACACCAGCCTCCACTAGCAAGCCAAGCCGCCGCCGAACACCTTCAGTCACCTCAACGGCCTTCTCCCTGGTTTTCTGCTTCGCTTCTGTCATTGGCGAACTCACCAGAAACATAAGAGCAGCAACACACACACACATGCTCCTCTAACCATAACCTCACTCATACAAAAGAAAATTTCCAAATCTGAAATTCCATCAAAAATCTGGAAACCAAAGCTTCACGAAAAAATAAAAGAAATAAACAACTAGAGTAGTAAAGACATGGAGAAATCTTCAATGTAGAAAGGAAAGTAAACTATGTCTGAATTTCTATTGGAAGTGGAGTGATTGATCTTCAATTCTGGGCATTCTAAGACCCATTTGATTCTCTATAAATTGGTGAGCTAATCTCTGGGTCTCGAAGAGTGATTAAACTCTTAAATCATTGCCGAGTGTTGAATTCGAGATTGGAGTTTCGTTCGTGGTTCCGTTTCGAGTTCCCATTCCAGCCCCGTCCTACAATTTTGCTCGAGTATTTGTAAGCTCAGGTTTATTACTGAAGTCCATTTCTATTCTCTCATACTTGCTTTGCCCTTTTACTGATCTTGTTTCTGATTTTTTATTGTTTGATGCCTTGTTTCGTTATCTTAATTTGTTTAAATGGATTACTGTATTGTGCGGTATTGTAGTCAAATTTTAGGGATTCAATTTATTTAAACATGAAAGTACTACTGTGTTAGAAAATGACCATTGTTATTTGATTGTAAATTTGGGTGAATACTGGAATTATTAGGAAGATAATTGAAATGAATCAAATTAATTGGAAGACAAAGAACAATTGATGGCCTCGTGTTGCAGTTTCGTTGCCTTTGAATCTATTTTATTTAATTAAAAATCGCTAGTAGTATGCTAGGCCGTTATCACTAGGGTAGGCAAGCTTTTAGGATTTTCATTGATTCGAGGCGAGAGGTCGTACCTGTAGTTAAATTTATCCGGGGAATGCCCCGTGAAGTTTGTAAATATTTTATTCCGGGAATGCCCGAAGAACTTTGTAAATATTTTGGAGGCCCTGACGAGCATGGCGCAGAAAGCGTAGTATAGTCTAGTAAGACTTATTTCATTTTGTTTTATTTTTCTTTTATTAGGTGGGGACGACCTCGAGCCTCTTGTGTGTTTATTTTATTTCTATGTGTTTTACCTCAATTTGAATGTTTTGAAAGCCAACTTGATCGAGTACGCAACCGTGACCTTCACGGGATTTGGGGAGTGCCTAACACCTTCTCCCCGAGTCAAATGAACCCCCTTACCCGAATCTCTGGTGCAGACTTAGTTTTGAAGTCTAAAGTGTTTTAAAGGAAAATTATTTTTAAAAAAAACGGTGGCCTGGCACACCGAAATCAATTGTCAGGTGGCGACTCTGAGTTATTTCCTTTAAACACACATTTTTGTCATTTTCAAAATTGAAAACCCTTTTCAAGCTTTTTTGCTAAATTCTTTTTATTTATTTAAGAGGGTTTAGTAGAAAGGTTTGTTGTTTTGGTAAAAAAAGGGGTGTGACAAACACTGTCACACCTCCTTTTTACGTTTACTACACCCTGCGAAGAGTGTAATAGAGGAGTTATTTCCAATTAAAGGACAATCGAAGCAAAATTTATTTATTTAATTCAGAGTTGCCACTTGGGAGATTTATGGTGTCCGAAGTCACCGGTTGAATCCCGAGTCGAGGAAAAGAATGACTCTGTTTAACAGTCTGCACACTAGAAATCCTAAGTAAGGAATTCTGTTAACCCGAGAGAAGGTGTTAGGCATTCCCGAGTTCCGTGGTTTTAGCACGGTCGCTCAATTATTATATTTGGCTAAATTATCTGATTTTAATACATGTTAAACCCACGTGTGAATTTTAACTTTTAACCGCTTGTGATTATTATTATTTTATAAGAATTGCAACGCCATGAAAATGTACTTCGGACCATACCGTACCAGTACGCCTGTGGCCTTTAACACATTTCGACTTTGTTAGGGTTTGGATTTTGGTCACATAAATGTGCACCCAAGTTTAAGAAAGTAAATTATTAAAGACGCGCCTAAAGCGGCTAGCGTATCATTATTTTGGGTAAGACCGTGAAATTTTGCTATACGGCCCATCCCGAAATCTAAGTAATTTTACAAACAACATATAAAGGGCCCCGCAGGTTAAGTATATTTGTTTGTCGAGGCTCGTCTCATACATTATTAAAGAATTACAACGTCATGAAAATGCATATCGAACCACTTCACAATCAATGTACCCGTGATTATCGATACATTTTAACTTCGTCGAGATTTGAATTTGGGTCACATAAATGTGCACCCGAGTTTAAGAAAGTAATGGTATTAAAATACGCGCCTAAAACAACTACGCATTATTAACTTTGCGAGAGCCATGAAAATTCGCTAAGAGGCTATATGTCTTATTTTCAACCAGAATCAATCCAAATTCACCCTATAGACTCTAATACTGATATAGAACATGAAACAACATAATAAGGGGGAAACGGGGTGGTAACTCTCATGACAACGGGCCAGGTCGTCACAACTGTTCCTTGTCATTACTCCCCTAAGGTTAGTTTTATACTTACGGGATACCGCTATGGTGTACTCATACTACACTTTCGTACATTTTTGTAGAGATCTAAGTACTTGATCGCTAGTAGTTGTGCAGACCGTTACTGTGGAGACTCAAGGTAAACCTACTAATGCGTTAGCAGGCTTCAGAGTCACCTTCCTATATTGCACTTGCGAGCCAAAAATTTGCTACGAGACTGCATCTCCGGTGAAATCTATGCACCTGCGAAGCTAGCTTAAGCCCTTATACTCCGAACCTGCTCCCCCAAGTCTGGATCTACAGAAGCGCTTCTGCGCCCAAACGTCAGCTTCTACGGAAGCAATCAACCACCTCAGCCTCATCACTTTCCGCTTCTGCAACCTCACTTCTGCAGGAGCGACTCCGCTCCTACGAACTACTTCTTGCACCTTCAATTGAGAAACCCCAGCTCACCTTCGCACCTGCGCATCGCCAGCCGTAACTGCGTCCACTCCTTACGCAGGTGCGAAGGAACCAGACATCAGTAACTTCAGCCAATCTCCTAAGTCAAATTTCAATCCATTATCTATCTGAAACCCAGTCGAGGACCCCAAACATACCAACAAGTCCTAAAATATGATAAAAATTTAGTTAAGGCCTCAAATCACTTCAAAGAATATTATAAATACGAATCATACCCCAATTCAAGCCTAATTAAACTAATGAATTTCCAACTTCTACACTTATTGTCGAAAACTACCAAAGCAATTGCGATTGACCTCAAATTTTGCACACAAGTCATAAATATCACAACAGACATATTCAAAGTATCAGAACAAAAATGTGATCGATCCCAGGAACACCAAGTCAACTCTCGGTCAAACATCCCGACTCTAAGAACTTCAACTTTTTCATCTTTCGCCAATTCAAGCTGAAATCACCTACGGCCTCCAAATCAACATCCTGGAACACTCCAATGTCAATAATAACCATAGGCGGTTATCGGAACTATCAGAACGCCATTCGAGAGTCACTTACACATAAGTCAATATCCGATCAACTCTTTCAACTTAGGCATCCAACCTTCGGACCAATTGTCCCAACTCATTTTGAAGCACCCAGAAACTAAACCAACCACCCCGACAAGTCACATAACAACAAGTGGGCATAGAATAAGTAATAAACAGGGCAATTGAGCTATATTACTCAAAACGGTCGGCCGGATCGTTACAATAAAAAATTTTACAATTACTCAATCACAGGTGAAAATGTTCAGCTCTTTCTATCCTCAAAGGTTTTCAACACTTGATGTAATTCAACATCTACTTCCTGAATCTTCCTCGTATATCTATATATATATATATATATATATATATATATATATATATATATATATATATATATATATATAAAATTTAAAGCTAACACGATAATCAAATTCTCTCTAGGTTGATGATAATCTTCTCCGTCAGTTTCAAGTATGTCCTTAAGACTCTTTGAAATTGGCAGTTGTATTTGAGCAACCTGTTGGGACCAAGTGCTCTGTTAAGTATATCAATAACATTTAAAAGTTCTAATGGACAGTAAAGACCTATGATAAAATATTAGTAATTTCTGTATTTATCAATTCGCAATGTGGACTCTTTTATGAGACTCGAGCGTACAATTTAGGTGCCATTGTGGTGGAATGTCATATGGGAAAGTGGGGAACCTATAGAAAGATTCACATACTTTAACAGGACTACATAAATCGAGAACTACAGCACAAAAAAGCCATCTCCATCAAATGATCCTTCATACTTCTGTTTATAAGTTCTTTTTATTACTATCTTCTAAGAAACAATGATATTTTTTGTGCAACTGAACTCCATCCTAGATTTTTTTTATTGATTATTCTGGTCCATTTTCTTTGAAATAGTATTTCTAGTATGCTTATATTTTGATTGCAAGTTGTTGATCTTGTTCCTCGAATCTTATTATGTACAACGGTACACATCTTGATTGTTATTAACATTTTACATCAAATATTATGGCGAATTCGATTAATTTTTTCAAAATAAAAAAATGCTGCAAAATATAAACCAGTATTAGATATAAATGATCACACCTTACTGCTTATCCATCCTTTAAATTTTAAGGTTGTTGTCTACATGATCTCAACTGTTTAATCAAATATCTGACAAGTGCATTGCACGGGCTTTCATTTCTAGTACAAGTAGCTAAAACATGCTTCATAAATATACAAGACTAGAAAACCTAGACTTGTTTAGTCTCACCAGGTCCCCCATAAAGTACAAAATGTTGACGCTCTGCAGCATACCAATGAGGTATATCAACAACCCTGTATAAATTAGGATTGTCTGCATATGCGGTAGTATTATATTCATCTATGGTTTTACCTTTATCATTTAGAATTGTAATCTTTCTACAATAAGCTTCATGACCTGTGTTTCCAATGGGAAAAAGTCCAGAGCCCATTGGTGGTCCAGGCACACCTGATGGACTATATGCTACTCCTCCCCACTCAACATTTGTAGCAAAGCTTTTTAAATCAGTGAAGATCCTTTGAGGCCAAAATCCAATTTGCTTATAGTCCTCTTCAAGCAAGAACCACCAATTCCCGTTGACTAAATCCTTTTATTTTAAATAAACAAGTATATATATAGGTTAGTATTTTTAAGTATACACTAATAGATTTTATGAAACTTAATAAAAGAAAGATAAAGTGTACCCGATCGATGGCCATGGTTTCCTCCCATGAAGCTTCTCCAATTTTTGAAATAGTATCGTATACCATATCAATAGGTATCTTAGTGTTCACCAATACAAAGCCAGGGCATAGTGTATTGAAGCAATGTATTTTACCAGCCTATTTATAAAAAACTTCTCTTACATAAATTATGAAAATTAAGGTACATAGATAAACCAAATTTTATGTACTTTATAATAAAATCATAGGAGTATATTTAGATATTTAACTTACCTGAAAATGTGTAAAGAGTCTAGTTTTAGTATCCCCATAGAGCACTGGATCCACCTATAGCATGAAATAGTGTTATCATGGTAATTGAATGGAAGCTTACTGATAACAATTTAAACTTGCATCTAGAGTATAATATATAGCATATACTCAAAACTTATTATGTTGTCTTTTCCTTTATATATATATATATATCCTGTTTGCTCAAAAAATAACACTACCCTACTCAAAAAAATAAATCACTTAAAAAGAAATAATGATGTCAAATCGAGAAAAATTATAGTATAAGATGTGAACTTACTCTCCATCCAATTTGTAAAATGTCTGATCCTTTTTGAATTTTCAATCGACTTGCACTATGTTGCTGACCTTCAACGTGAGGATTCCATAAACTAGTTGCTATTGTTGCTCCCGCAAACTTATTATTTGGATTATTTTGAGTTCGAGCTATTGCAACCTGAATATAGTATTTAATTCATGGTAAAATTAAGTGCATCCAAATTTAGCATGTTCATATTTGCTTGATATATTAATTTTTCTTTTATAGCGAACAATGAGGCTAAGGAAAAAGTGAGATATTAAAAGAGAGCTTGAGTAAGACGTAATCTACGCCTACTCTAAGACAAGTTAAGGCAAGCTAACAAAGAGAAGCCACTCACATTACTAAAGGTGCTATTTGTACATCATTCATTTTTATAATTTTAAAATTAAGAAAATGATCTTATTAGATTTTTTATGTGTAAAAAAATATATCTTTTACGTGTAAACATAGTTTCCTGTGTATAAATTAAAGTAGGATCATAAAACTAAGCACAAATTTGTAAAGAGCCACAAACCGAACTGATCCTATTGCTAAGCTCATATGTTTAACTATTTTCATATATATTAAAGCCAAAAATAATATGTATTTATATATTTTCTCTTTTATATTTGTTCAATTATTAAAATATATTTTAATTGTATTTTTATATTTAGCAAATCAAGAGAAATATAAATTATTTTTCATATATTACCCTTATAATTAACTACTTATTTCTAAATTATTTTTCAAGATTTTTTGAAGTATTGTCATTATTATAAGTATATGACAAAATATGTAATTTATTTATTATTTCTTAAAGTTAGTGCAAAATCTATTATGGACAAGTACAAATAAACTGAGGGAATATCAAGTAAGCTTAGCTGAAAAAAGAAACAAAAGGAATTCTACATATCAACTATATTCCTCCACATGTATACCTTGTATCCTTGAGAAGATTTGAATTTTCTTTTTGGCTCACTATTGTTAGCCTGTGAACAAGCAAGAAAACATATGTATATATATGAGATTAGTGCGATACTTGAGAAGTAAACATATTTAATCTCTTAATGCATGACATTTTTGTAAGTCTAACTATATATAATTTGATAAAGTTTTGTTCTGTTATATCTATAGATAAAGTTAAAGCTTAGATTATATTGTTGGAACGTGAATTATTCAAGCTAAAGCTATTAATTAGTATAAAATTATCTTACAACAGCCAATTCGTCATCAAATGTTATATCTTCTGGTGGTGGAATATGTCTTTGTCTAATAAGATCTTCTTTGCTAATCCTTTTAATAGGAACGGTTCCAACAGGACAACCTTCATCGTTTAGCCATATTGTTGATAAACCTCTAGTTGAGGTGGTACCTGAACTCTGCTTTAACATGTGCAAAGTAGGTTTCATCTGTCCATCCAAATTCAAGAAGATTGTATGTCACAATTATACATTTTTATAATTAAAAAAATGTACATGGTAAATGGAGATTAGAGACATGCCTCGGGATGAAAATGATGATTCCGCAGCAATGGATGATCAAATGCAGGTTGCTTGTAAAAGTTCACACAATCATATAAATCCCCATATGTAGTCTGAGTGCCAAAAAAATCATTAAAAAAATAATCTCTAATACAATGATTGAATATCTTGCTGTCCGATTTATTAATTTGAATACATAAAAACTAGAATAATAATTTATCATTTTATCGATATTTAATTTGAGTTTCAACAGCCAAAAAGACTTTTACCAAACGAAATGTTTTGGTTTTATTAAAAAGACGAAATTAATGTAAACACATAAAAAGTAGTGTGATATTGAAGGTTCTTCATTTTTAATTCAATATAGATTTTCAAAAAGGAAAAAAAAATATAGTCTATCCAAGAAAGTTTAGTTTGATGTTTTTAAATCATTGTGCTCAAAGATGGATGATTTGTTCACCACCAAAGAGGTATGCTGTGATGTTATTATCCCTCCACAAAGATTAATTTAAGTTCGACAATTAAAAATAAAAAAGATTTGGTAGGAGTACTTTGTTTATTAATAGGCCCTACGTGGTACGAATCTGGACGAATCCAGACTATGGATTCTGAATACCAAATGGCTATCTTAGAACACAAATACAATTATCACTCGAGAGACTAATTAGAACTGCAATGGTTTTCAACCAAAATGTATACCTCTATTGTTTTGACTGCTGGCTTGTTCAAAAGTTTAAGTTGCTTTTCCAATTCCAAGTCCTCTAGCTCCGAATACCTCTTTGTTTCTCCTTGAACCCCATCATAACTCAGAAGAAGAAAATATAGAACCAATAAAGTTTGTCGCATAACTTTTTGATTCATCACCATCGCCTGAATTCAAGAATTTATTTTACATGTATTAATGTCAAAATATATACATATGTAGGACAAACTAATATTCAAAAAATATTAATTAATTAACACAAGAAAATATATACTAAATGAGCTAATTACATATTAATACAACATGAAAGCAACAAATGGTAGACTTACTGTATTCACTATATGTATATATGAGAGATGAAGTTTGGAGCACTTGTAAAATGATATTTAAAGGAGTTCGTCGAAGTCTTTTAAATTAATGTAACTTTCTTGAGTACGATTTACCTGAATCTCCAGAAGACTTTTATGTTAATGCATATTTGCTTACTTCTGAGTACAATCCGAAAAGATAATATGTCCATAGATTAAATCAAATTAATGCATATTTGCTTAGTTCTCAGTACAATCCAAAAAGGTAATCTATCAATACATTAGTCAAATTAACAAAAAACGTGTAGATTACATGGTAGTAAATACAGTATAGCAATCTGATATATCTGTGGCAATATATATTTTATTAAACTTAAATCCATACAATAATTTGGATTATATTTTAAAGTTCAAGACACATTGGTCCAAACAAATATTATGGGCTAATATAATTGAATTAAGGAATTTTTACCTCCTATAACAAAGGTTGATACCTTATTTATTTTAAAGAAATACCTTTTTAAAAAATTATATTCCATAGAATCCTTTTGATTTTTATAGTCAAATATTTATTTATGGTCACCTACTACCCTTAAGTCATAAAATACGCTTTGTATTATCTTTCTCTCTCATTCTTTCTGATTTTTATCTACCATCTCTCTCTCATAACCAGTCTTTCTCCGTGAATACAACCACAATTCTCCATTGATTTATCTTCATTGTCTCGGAAAATTTTGATTTGAGTGATCATCGATAGCGAGAATGACAGAGAGGGGCAAAACCACCCATTAGATTCACTGTTCCTCTTCCTTCCTCAATTCGTCATTGAAGGCTTTGAAGGATATATAAGTTTATGTGATATCCTTAATTCGTCTTCATCAATCAATTACAATGACAAAGAGGGGCAAAACCACCCATTGAATTCATTGTTTCTCTTCCTTCACTCAATTCGTCATTGAAGGCTTGAAGGTTTTGAAGGATATAAATTTTTGTGATATCCTTAATTTGTCTTTATCAATCAATTCGTCATTGAAGGATATAAGTTTCTATAATTTCTACATCTTCTGAGATATGGCATTGAAGGCTTTGACGTTATTTTTTGCCATTGAAGGCACCATCACCGGACCAAGGCAGCACGTTTTCATTACCGGCTTTCGGTGAACAACGAATTCGCTGGAAATTAGGATTTGTTCTTGAACAAATACGGCGGAATTTGGGGCTGAGAAACTTAATTTTCTGTTAATATATTTAATGTATTTCATTGTATTACTTGTCTTTTTTTCCATTGTAATTCAATGTATTTCGTTATATTTCATGTATTTCATTGTATTCACTGTCTTTATTTTATTGTATTTGCAATGTATCCCTTTGTATTTTATATATTTCATTGTATTCACTATCTCGCTATTTGCCATGAACGTATTCAGATTTTTTTAAGTAATATTATTTATGTATTTAGATGTATTATATAATTTCGTTGAAGATTTCTATGTTTTTGTGTACTTTTCGATGGAGAATCTTTTTTATAACTGAAAATACAAAATTTATGTATCATAATTGAGTTTGTTGAGCTATATTAGGAATATATTATGTAAATTAATTCACTTTTCATTTTAAAAATAGTGTAATCCCCTATTTCACATCGTGAATATAATTGAATACAGTCGAATATAATAATTTGTTCAGCTGTAATCCCACGTTTCACTCCATGAATACAATCGAATACACTCGAATACATTACTAATTAGGTGGACTTCCCACTTCATTAAGCCCATGATGACATCTTCCTAGAGGCCCAGTTTGGTGCCACGTGTCAATTGACGTGGCGCGCCAAGTCAAACGGAAGAGACAATAGGATCATGCACATGTCAAAATGACAAAGCATGCCCAGTCACACTAAAAGGCCAATGAAATCGTGCCACGTGTTCAAGTGACATGTCCTGGCCAATCAAATGCAGCCATGTCACACTTCAATTTTATTGGTCGGAAAATAGTTTATTCTTATCATGACTCCTCCCTTCCACAACTGTAAACAGAGGTCTTCATAACTCAGAAAGACACCAAAAGTTATAACAAGAACCAAGAAAGAGCTCGTAGATCAAGCGGTGCAAATTTCTCGACAAGTTTCACGCTTCAAGCAACCAAATTCAAGTTCAAGAATGAAAAACGAATCAAGTTCAAGCTCAAGAAAGAAGAACAATTCAAGTATTTAAGATCAATAAGGAAATCAAATCAAATATAAGGCGTTCAAGATCAAGGCTACTTGTTCGTGATAAAATTCGTAGCAACAATTAAAGTGTTCGTGACGGATAAATTAAATTTTAATTCAAGATCAAGCTCGAATGCCCTTAAATTTATACTAGAAAAGTATAATCAGAAGAATCATACTGATTGTAACACTCAAATATTCGAAATAAAATACTACGATTGTTGCGATACTTTTCGATCTTGATTTTATTTTCTCCACATAGTTTATTATCTACAAATTCTAGCACGCCCAGTAGGACAATCTTTCCTCTCATCTCAACTTTTCAATCACTAAAGTCCAAAAAGATTGAAATGGCTTCAAAGAAAATCAACTCCAGTTCAACTTCCACCAAGGATGCTAACTCCACATTCTTTGCTGATGTGGAAAGCATCCTCGATGTTACTTTTGGAAGCTTCGGACCAGTTACGAGGAGCAAACCAAGATCTTTATGACAACAAGCACCCCAACTGTAGTCCACGCCAACCCCTATTTTCGGATCTTCATCCTCAAAAGGAGCAAGATCTTCCACAAACGCATCTAAAGGAGGAAGCGATATTGCTGAAAAGATCAAGAAAAATCTTGCTCTACTTGACTTCTCCGGATCCAAGCACTTTGCCGTGAAGGAAGATGATGCTTCAAGAGACGGATCCTCCCCACTTATACCACATAGAGTGAGCCTATCAAGTATCAATTTGTATGAAAATCCATGCTACTCCGCGTAGTCCACGACAATCATGCTGGCACGACCCAAACCCTGCACTGGTCGTGATGGCGCCTCTCGTGAAGACAAGGTCAGCCAACTAATCCAAATCGACTGTTTCAAAATAGCTAAACACAAATGAACGACAAGATACGACTTAATAATATTAATTAATAGATTTACAACCCAACACAATCATAATCGGGGTGTCACAAGTCATGAGCATCTATAAGAATGAAATCTCCACTTTACAGTCTAGAAATACATTGAACAAGAATAATGTATAACATAAAAAGACGGTGATGCTGCGAACGCTGGCAGTCACCTCGCTAAAACCTCTATAACTCTGCCTCCACGCAGCCAATACCCGCTACCGGGTGAACAAATACCTGCAACTGCTCGCGAGGTGCAGGGACTAAAGTGAGTAATCCAACTCAGTGAGTAATAAAGGTAAATAATAACTTAGCAGCAAGAAATCACGTAAAGCAACCAACATGCATAGAAGCAGGGTACAATTTTCTGAGAAAAATAGTGAAATCTATAAAATTCTTTAGAAATACCATGGCTCAGTTCAAATCTCTTTTGAAAATGATCTTTTCAGTAATTACAAAAATGATTTCAAAACAGTTTGCCGATAAGCACGGAAAATCAGCCCCTCGGGCACAAATATCACAATATAACAAGTGAAGAGGCAAATAAGTACACAAGATGAGCACATAAAAGATTGCCCCTTTGGCAATATCTCAAACTGAATCAGCCCCTCTGGCTCACTCTTAACAACACTCTCAGCCCATCGGGCTCTCTCTCTCAGATCACTCTCAAAACAGTATCACGTAGTAGCCGTTGCGGTGTGCAGCCCGATCCACACATCGTTGCAGCATATAGCCCAATCTATAACTTGCTGCAGCGCGCAGCCCGATCCATATGGGTACTCGCGCTCACTGTAGGGGTATAGACTCCGGAGAGGCTCATACAGCCCAAGTGCTGTATCACAGCGGCATACAGTCCAATCCAATATATATATATATTGCTGCGGCGTGCAGCCCGATCCATATAATATACTGCTCTGGCGTGCTGCCCCACCCATTTAAGTATCGCTGCGGTACACAGCCCGATCTATATATAATCCTCACATCCAGGCCCACGGCCTCACATCACTCAGTGTATCCTCACATCTGGCCCTCGGCCACACTCAATCAGAATATCATCACAAGCCCCTCAGACATTAGTAAAACAATAGTCCCAAGCCCAGATTATCATTTAAAATATCATTTAAGACTCAAATCTGAGTAAAAGTGGCTGAGTTGTAAAATAGTGGAGAAACAATATGACTGAGTTCAAGTAATAGGTCAAAACAGTGAGGAAATGGTGAAAATAATCCTCGAAGGATTCAAATAGTTGGCACGAACCCCAAATATGGCAATCAGCCCAAAGAGCAGTGATAACAAATAAATTCCAGTCAAATATGCAGTAAATTCATCAATCGGGATGGACCAAGTCATAATCCCCAGCGGTTCTCTACCCCACGCCCACTATCCGGCGTGCAAGTCACCGCAATATAGCACTACGATATGAAATCTGGGGTTTCAAACCCTCAAAATATCATTTACAATCATTACTCACCTCAAACCGGTAAAATCTCTAGCTCGCGGCGCCCTTTCCACTCAAACAGGCCTCCACGCACGTCGAATCTATCCAACACGAGAGAGAATAAATTACAATATACCAATGGAACAATACCCAATCGAAAACAATCGAAAATAGCAAAAATCTCGAAATTAGCAAAATCTAAGCCCCAAGCCCATTTCTCGAAAATCAAAAAATTTAACATCAATGGATTCCTCATCTTCTCACTAGTTCATACATACCAAGAACTCTCAAATCCAAGCTCAAATGACCCGTCAAATCCCAATTTAAAATCTCAAAATTCCAAGCCCTAGTTCATCAATTTTAGGCTTAATTCCCAAGAATTTCTAGATGGATTACACAATAAGAACAATTTTTGAGTTCAAAAACCTTACCTCCAATCGATTCTCCTTGAATCCCTCTTCAATTTCCTTCAAAAAGCTCTCAAAAGGATCAACAATGGGTTAAATGAGCCCCAAAATTGTGAATGGAATATTTTAAAACATTCGGTCCAGGTCACTGATGTCACACCTCCTTTTTCACTACTGCACCTCGTGAAGGGCGTAAAGGCGTTTTTCCAATTAAAGGACAATCGGAATGGGATTTATTATTAAGATTTTAGAGTCGCCACTTGGGAGATTAATGTGTCCCAAGTCACCGATTGAATCCCGAACCATGTAAGTTTTGACTCTATTAACAGTCCGCAAATCAGAAATTCGAGTAAGGAATTCTGTTAACCCGGGAGAAGGTGTTAGGCATTCTCGAATTCCGTGGTTCTAGCACGGTCGCTCAACTGTTGTATTTGATTTTATCTGATTTCAAAACATGTTCTACCTTATGTGCCTTTTATCAGAAATCCGCTTTTTATATATTTATTTATATAAGAATTGCAACGTCGTGAAAATGTATCTCGAACCACATCGCACCAGTACACCCGTGGCTTTTGACACATTTCGACTTCGTTGAGACTTGGATTTGGGTCACATACAAGTGCACCCGTATTTAAGAAGGTAATATTATTAACATATGCGCCTAAAGCAACTACGCGTTTATTGTATTTGCGGAAAACCATGAAATTCACTCAAATTCTAGGTAATTTTATTAAGTAATTAATGAGGGCCCCGCAATTATATATTTGTTTTGGCGAGGCTCGTCTCATTTTATTATTAGAAGGCCAATCCTAAAGCAAACTATAATTTTCTATTTATTTGTTAGTCTCTACAGGCCAATTAATTCACAAATATAAATTCAAGCCTCGTATTCAAGTCTGAATTCAAACAAAAGGGAGGACTCTTTTAGCTTGAATCCGCTACCTAATCCAAAATCTAATTTTATATTTATGAATTAATTTCCAATATACTAAGGCTCGTTATTTATTTTTATTACGCACTACGTCGGAGTACTCACATTACTCCCTGCAATGTGTGTGCAGATACAGGTATAGCAGAGTACGTTCCTGAGCGCTGATTCCTTCCAGACTTGGCGGACTAGGAGTGACGAGGTAGCTGTCGACATCCACAGCCCCATTTTCTCCCTTATCTTTTATTATTTACATTATCTTCAAACTTTGTTCCTAGTTTCAGACTTTGTAAAATTCTAGTAAACTCTGTAGTAGCTCGTGACTTTTGACACCCCGATTTCGGGCTGTGTCAGGATGGTTCCCTGTTTTATCACTTTTCTTCCGCACTTATGATAATTTTATTTATGTTTTAAACTTATTCATGCTAAGTAATTAATTAAGAGGTGTTGATGTTCTGTTGACTGGCCTTGTCTTCACGAGAAGCACCATCACGATTAGGTTGGGAATTGGGTCGTGAGAGCATGTGAATTATATGGCCACATACTTGCAACATATCCATCTTTTTGTGACATTTTGGCTTCTTTTCCATATTTTTGGGTCTTCAAGCTCATGCACTAAAAACAACCAAACTTGATCAGAATTAACTAAAAATGCCTTAAAAGACAAGTTAATATCTAAGCAATTGTTATAAATTGTGCCGAAATTCTATGGCACATCACTTACTAGGGCCAACAATATAATAGTATGAAATTGTAATTAAACAAGATATGTAGAGACATCAATAAGACTTAGAACGGGAAATAGGTGAACAATTCTTTGATCACACTTAAGGACCCAAAACACTTCCTTCATTTAAAAACAAATGATCTCTCCATGATGAATTTATACAAGTTATAAAAGGGGCTTCTAGTTCTACTATCAAACCCAAATTTCACCGAGGACGTTCGGCCCGATCCAAAATAAATGTAAATTGTGAACTGCCAAAGATCGAACAGCCCGAACCATAGATGCATCTATTAATATGCTGAGGCAAACGGCGCGATCCCATGAGAGTAGTGGCAATAGTTACTCAACCCGCGGAATATATTTGCGACGCGGTTAGATATAAATATAACATAACTTTCCTCAATTCTTTACGAAATAATAATTTACTTGAAATCTTAAAATTCTCAACTAAGTTCCATTCAATGTAATTAAACAAATATGATCAGGTAACGGTATCCACAAAGCATGGTATAAGCCAAAGACAACCTGGACATTTCAAGAATAGTAGCTACGTACATACTCTCTCCACATCGTACGTACGTAGCCCCCACACATAATCACATATTAAGTTCACCTATGGGGAAATTTCCCTTTTACAAGGTTAGAAAAGGGACTTACCTTGTTGTGGTTCCAAATTCTCATCTTGGTCAGAGCCTCGTTCGATTGGCACTCGGGGCCCCGCCCTAACATACCACCAAGTTTGGAATCATACAATAGATTCGCTCGAACTCTCGAACGACCGAAAAAAATTATAACTAAGAATCACACCCTAAAATCAATTGAATCAAACTTAAGAACTTTAAGTTCTTCAATTTACTTCCAATCCAAAGAACCGTATACTACTCAGAATGACACCAAATTTTGCGTGCACGTCTTAAATGACGTTAATGAACTATTCCTAGTCTCGGAATTCACTTTGAACCTTGATAGCACTGAAACCTGCTCCAAACCAAATTTAAAGAATTTCAAAATCCCTAAAGAACTGACTTTCACTATTAGGCTCTAAAATGCTCCGGAGTCATCCAAAATCTGATTTGCACATACGCCCAAGTCCAAAATCATCATACGGACCTATGTGAACTATCAAATCCCAATTTTGAGGTTGTTTATTAAAGATGTTGACCGAAGTCAAACTTGGCCACTTAAGATAGCCTCAAGGAACCCTGTGCTCCAATTTTAGCCTGAACTCTTCCAAATCTCGAGCTAACCCTCCCCAAAGGTCATAAACCCGTACAAGCAAGTAAAGGAAGTCTTATTTAGGGGAACGAGGTTCCAGAAAGCAAAATGATTGGTTGGGTCATTACATTCTCCACCTCTCAAACAAATTTTTGTCCTCGAACGGGTTTAGATTCATAGCTGAAGTGTTAAATAAGTATGGATATCTGCTTTGCGTGCTCTCATTAGACTCCGAGGTCACCTCCTCGACTAGTTGGCCTCTTCACTGAACCTTTATGGTAGAAATCCTCTTGGATCTCAACTGGCGATCATGTTTAGGAACAATAGCAACTGACTCTTCCTTATAACCCCAAGATCTCATCTAGATGATCTAACACATGTTACAAGTCAGCGTAGTATCTCTGGAGCATAGACACGTAAAAACTTGATGAACCCCTAATAAGCTGGGAGATAAAGCAAGATTATAAGACCTCCCCAACTCGCCTCAACACCTCAAATGGGACTATAAACATTGGGCTCAACTTGCCCTTCTTTCTGAATCTCGTTATACTCTTCATCAGCAAGACTTTCAAGAGAACCTTCTCACCGACCATAAATGATACATCACACGCCTTCTAATCCGTGTAACCATTCTATCTAGACTGTGCTGCCCGAAGTTGCTCTTCGATGAACTTTACCTTTTCCAGTGCATCATTTACTAAATATGTACCATATAACTTAGCCTCGGTGGGCTCAAACCACTCGATAAGAGAATGACATCGCCAACCATATAAAGCCTAAAATGGAGCCATCTCAATGTTGGACTGATATATGTCGTTGTAAGCAAACTTGGCCAAAGGAAAGAACTGACACTATCCCCCAAAAGTCAATCACATATGCTATAAGCATGTCCTCCAGGCTATGAACTATCTACTGTGACTGCCCATTGATCAGCGGATGAAATGTTGTGCTTAACTCTACAAGGGTCCTCTACTCACCCTGTACAGCTCTCTAGAAATGTGAAGTGAACTAAGGTCCTCTATCTAATATGATGGAAACAAGCACACCATGTAACCAAACTATCTCCTGAATAAAAATATAGCCAAATTCTCTGAAGTATATGTAGTCAATACCAGAATAAAGTGTGCTGACTTGGTCAACCTATCGACAATGACCCAAACGGCATCAAACATCCACAAGGTCTGCAGGAACCCAACTACAACGTCCATAGTAATGTGCTCCATTTACTCTTAGGTGTAGTTATTTGGTGAAGTAGGCCACCTAGCCTCTGGTGCTCATACTTGACCTGCTGGCAATTTAGGCACCTAGCCACATACTTAACTATGTCTTTATTTATCCACCGTCGCTAATAATTTTGTCTTAGGTTATGATATTTCTTCATAGCACGTGGATAAATAAAATATCGAGAACTGTGTACCTCCTCTAGAATCCTCTCCCTCGAGCCATCGACATTAGGAACACATAGACAACCCTGGAGTCGCAAAAGACCATACTCGCCCATAGAAACCTCCTTGATACCACATTGTAGTATCGTTTCTCTAAGGACTACCAAGTATGGATCATCAAATTATCGAGCCTTGATCTGCTCCAATAGTAAAGACTGGGCAACAAGACATGCAAAAACTCGGATGAGATATGAAATGTCCAACCTCACAAGTCTATTAGACAAGTATTGAATGACATAATCTAGTGTGTCTCCTCTGCTGAAATGAATGCCAAGCTACCCATACTCTCTGCCTTCTTTCTTAACGCATCCACGACCACATTTGCCTTGCTCGGATTATAAAGAATGGTGATGTCATAATCCTTCAGTATCTCAAGACATCTACAGTGCCTCAAATTGATATCCCTTTCAAAAGTTGTAAGCTACGATGATCAGTGTAAAGCTCACATGGCACCCCATAAAGGTAATGCCTTCAGATCTTAAGAGCATGAACAATCGTGGCTAACTCTAAGTCATGCACAGGGTAATTCTTCTCATGAATATTCAGCTGACGCAAAGCATATACAATAACTCACCCCTCATGCATCAATACACAACCTAAGCCAATGCGTGAAGTGTGCGATACATCGTATACATCCCCGAATCGAAAGGCAAAACTAGAACTGGGTTGTAGTCAAAGCTATCTTTAGCTTTTGAAAGCTCGCCTCACAATCACTGGACCAATGGAACAGAGCACCCTTTTGGGTCAATCTAGTTAGAGGGGCTCCATTGGATGAAAAAACCTACAATCGACTATCATATCCTGCTAACCATAGGAAACTCCTAATCTCGATCACCAAAGTGGGATAAGGCCAACTCTGAACTGCCTCAATCTTCTTGGAATCTATATTAATACCCTATCCTAATACAACTTTCCCAAAATTGCTACAGAGTTTAGCAAAAACTCACACTTGGAGAACTTAGCATATAGTTTATATTCACGTAATGTCTCAAGCACCACTCTCAAATGTTGCTCATACTCTCCCAAGCTACGTGAGTAAATTAAGATGTCATCAATGAAGATAACAAAAAAGGAATCAAAATAAGGCCTGAACACCCGATTCATCAAACACATAAATTCTGCTAGGGCATTTGTCAAGACGAAGGACATCACTAGAAATTCATAATGGCCATATCTAGTACGGAAGGCACTGTTCGGAACATCTAAGTCCTGAATTTTAGCTGATGGTACCACGATCTTAAATGGGTATTAGAGAACTCCTTAGCACCTTGCAACTGGTCAAACAGATCATCAGTATGTGGCAACAAGTACTTACATTTGATGATGACTTTGTTCAAAGGTCGTAATCAATGCACATCCGCATGTTTCCATATTTATTCTTCACAAATAACACGGTGGCACCCCAAGGCAATACACTTGGTCAAACAAACCTCTTTGCAAACAACCCCTCAAGCTGCTCCTTCAGCTTCATAACTCTTTTGAAGCCATACGGTACTTTTATGATAGATATAGGCTGGGTACCTGGAGCCAAATCAATACATAAGTCAATACCATGATACGGTGGCATGCCTGGAAGGTAAGAAGGAAACATATCGAAGAACTCCCAGATTACTAAAACTGAATATCATCGGAGACTCTACGGTGGTGTCCCGAACATAAGCTAGATAAGCCAAACAACCTTTCTCGACCATATGTCTAGCCTTTAGAAAAGAGATGGCCAATCTAGTTGTACTAATGGAGGAACCCTTCCACACCATTATTGGTAACTCTGGCATTGCTAAAGTAATAGTATTGGCATGACAATTAAGGATGACGTGATATGGGGAAACTAGTCCATGACCAAGATGACCTCAAAGTTGATCATATCAAGTAATAGAAGGTCTGCTCTAGTCTCGTAAACATAAAATGTTACCATACACAATCGATAGAAATGATCCTCAACCACACAATCTCCTACAAGGGTGGACACATAAATATGAGTACCAAAGGACTCGTGAAGGATATCTAGGAAATGAGCAAATAGAGAAGATACATATGAATAGGTAAACCCTAAATCAAATAATACAGAAGCATCATTACCGCAAATAGAAATAATACATGTGATCACGGTATTTAAGGCCACTACATCTGGTTTGGCCGGAAAAACATAATATCTAGCTGGAGCGCCTGTTGGTTGGCCTCCGCCTAACTGACTGGTAGCTGGATGACGTTCCCCTGCCTTGCCTCCACCTCTAAGACAACCCCTACCTGCCTGCCTTCTACCTCTAGGAAGTCGCATGGCTAATGCAGTAACCATAGGCTAATGAACATGATGTACTATGTTGACTCAAAGTATGGGATAAATTCTCTTCATGTTACTTGGATCCCCACACTTGTAACAACCTCTCAGTGCCATAGACTAGTGCCCCGAAGTCTGACCCCGGTAGCCTGAATACCCTTTGGAGGACCCTGGATAGCTGGTGGGCGGTATTAACTTTTTGGCATAGCATTGAAACGGGGTCGCTTTGGAGTATACCGAGGAGGTGGTGGTGCTGGATATGTGGGCCTGCTAGGCTGGGCCCTCTGAAACTGACCTCTACCCTTAGCCTGGGCACCTCTAAACTCTCCTAAGAATCGGGTCATCTTGTCCAATTGCATCTACTCTCTACCCTTCTGGCAGTAATCCTCCTCGCAATCTCAACCACTAATTTATAATCAGTACCCATCTCAACCTGTCAAGCCATACTAGCCCAAATACTAGGGTGCAACCCCGCACCAAATCTCCTCACTCTCTCTACATCCGTAGGAAGTATCATAAGTGCATGGCGAGACAACTTAGAAAATCTCGCCTCATAATCGGTCACAAACATCTGACCTTGCTCGAGCTACTCAAATTGACACTGTAATTGATGGACTCAGATCCTTTGCATGATTCCATGTAAGGAACCACCTTTGACGGGCTTTGAATTTTGACAGATCCAGTGAGCCTTCTTGCATGGACTTGGGCTTGATTTGATGATGGGTACAAAAAAATCCTAATTTTCTTTCCTCGGCAAATGAAGTTTTTGCCCTTGTTGAGTAAGTAAGGCTTGATCGAGCTTATGTGCTTCCTAGGTCTTTTACCATCTGCTTTTCCTCGAGATGTGAGATTGCTCACCCTCAGCAATCCTATTGTCCGATTTTTTACTCTTCCCTTTGGGAGGGTGGAATATACCTATCTAGGAAAATCTGTGTAAATTGGTCCCAAGTCATGGAGAAGAAGCCACTAGCCTGCCGAAAAGATAAGACTGCCACCATCTGCGGGCCCTGCACTCTAATTAGAAAGTAGTGAAATCCGCCCTATGTGACTCTAATATCCTCATGTTGTGCAGTATGTCCGTGCACCTATCAATGAAGTCATGGGGGTCCTCATATCGCTCACCTCTGGAGACAAGAGGATGTAGCCTAGTCCATCTGTCCAAGAGCTTCTACGGCTCGCCGACAGCAGCTAGTCTAGGCTCAGGTACAACTGCTGCAACTTGATGGGCCTCGTCCACGGGTAGTGTACTCGAAATTTGATAAACTGCATTTACATGCCCATGAGCCTGAGTAGTAAGGGTCTATGCTCCCCCTCCCGTCTGGGATGTGGCTGGGTTTTGGCCGAAATAAACTAGCCTTATCATAGAATCCATGAACTGCAACATACGGCTCATAACTTCCTGAAAGCCAGATATGTCATTCATAGTAAATAACAGTTATGAGCATGTTGAAGAAGTTCTTATAAATGAAGTAGATGATGACTGTGAAGTACTTGATTTTGTAATTTTTCGTATAGCCCTTGCATCATAATATTATTTAAAATTTTATCTAAAACTCCATGCAGAACTTTCTCCTCATACAAATTTTATTTCATCAAGGAGATACTTGAAGAGCATGATAAGAGAGGTTATGAGATGTTTAGGATAGAAAAATATATATTTCTTGACTTATGCAAAATATTAAATGAATAATATAATTTGAAAGCAACAAGAAAAATTACCAAAGACGAGATAGTTTTATTGGTCGTAGGATATTGTGTATTCGAAGACGATTCCAACACTCCGGAGAGACTGTTAGTAGATATTTTTATCATGTTTTGATAGTATATTTGAAATTGTCTAGGGATATTATTAAGCCAAAAGATCAAACATTTTCTGATATTTACTCTAAAATAAGAGAAGATGACATGTATTGACCATATTTTAAAAATTGGATTGGAGCTACAGATGGTACTTACGTGTAGTGTATTGTTCGCTCTATGGAACAAATCAAATACATTAGTAGAAAAGGCTTCACTTCACAAAACATAATGGATGTATGTGATTGGTACATGTGCTTCACATTTGTATGATTTCGGTGGGAAAGTACTGCACATGATGCTAGGATATTTGATCAGGCAGTTAAATGGAAAAACTTTAACTTTCCTCATCATCCATTAGGTACGCAACAATAATATTATGTCTTATGTTATATTAATATGTCGATTTATTTTTACTATCTTAATTAACTCATGTTTACTTGGTGTAGGTAAATATAATTTAGTTAAGTCAGGCTATCCAACAATGATGGGTTATTTAAGACCATATAAAGGTGAGCGATATCATCTCCCAGATTTCAAGCGTAACTCTAGTTTTAGAAATCCAAATGAGGCTTTAATTTTTTTCACTCCAGTTTGAAAGAACATTTGGAGTCTGAAAAAATAGGTTTCTATTGTACACTCAATATCATCTTTCAAGTTTGACACTCAAATTCATCTTTGTTACAACTACCATGGCTATACATAATTTCATCTAATGATATTCTTCTACTGATAAGAAAATCAACTATTATGCTAATGAAGACATTACTGGAGAGATTGAGGAAGGAGGTTGGCTTTCCAGTATTCCTTTAGAAATGCAAGACAAGTATTCTACTATTATAGAGGTGTTGTATGATAAAATTAGAGATAAATTTATTAAGAAATGCTATCATGTGTGAGTGCATTTGTTTATTATTTCATAGTTGATAATCAATATATAATAATTTATGGAATAGACTACTAATTTACACTGAATGAAGTATTTTGATTAATCAAATCATCATGTAAATAATAAGTAATTATACTAGACGATATTATTGCTTTCGTATAACCATATATGTTACATTGTTTTAAATCTTTAATAAGTATGTTTACTTTACAGTTTATATTTTAATTAAACTAAATAAAAAATAATAAAAGTCTCTTACACCAAATATTTAAATTTATTTTTTGCCTTGGTACTATCCTTTTTGATCATTTTACACTCAAAAGCACTTTTAAAAAGATTGGTCAAACATAATTTATTTATCAAATACGGCAAAAGGTATGAATTGGCCAGACACAAACTTTTTTTTCAAAATAATCAAGTTTTGGCAACTTGATCAAACGGGCTCTAAATGTCTTCAAGACAGCATAATATTCTACCAGTTTATGTGACAAAACTACACTTTTCTCAAACATATAAAAAAAGAAAGTAAAATCTAGTTGATTCCTGGGCTCGGTTAAATTTGTAATGGGATATAAGAATCTACACTAAGCTCATGGATGCGAAAGAGTTTCAAAATATGATCCCAATCCACAACACCCGACTTCGATTCAACCGACAATTTCCTTTTATGCATTGCTTTTTTCATAAACAGAGAAATTGAAACTGAAGAGTGTTTCATATGAGAAAGCCTTTGGATCAAAATAAATTGCGTGAATAACAACTTAACGATAATCATCAAGGTTTCCTGGTCTTTTGGAAGAGCCATTGAATGTTGGGGAAAGGAAGAAGAGGAAACATTGTTTTCAACCAAAGCTTGAGTTTTCGCCTCACCCTAGAAACAAGACATCTGTTCTGTGAAACATAAAATCAAGTTGATGCTCTTCATACCCAAAAATAGCAGCATCTGGAGCAGGTCAGCAGAGCAGTTAACAGAGAATCTCAAATTTAACACATTCAAAGAAATATTACTACAAGTGTATGACCGAAGAAAGATCATAATACTATCCTAGTGCTGTATTGGCTATACACAGATCATAAGCGAATATTCGGTGGCCTAGGAAATTCTTATCAGCATGAATAATCAGATAGTGTTAGACCTCTAGCAACTCATAAGAGAGTTTCAACAGAGGATAAATAAATAGATCTATCTTACATTTTCTCCATACCACTGAAAACATGTATACCCTGTTACCACAAGTTATTCCATCAATCATATCTGGTACCTAAGTACTCATTTCTAGGATATTGGGTGAAAGGGTGCGTCGACTGACTACTACAGGTCTTAGATTCTGACATCATAGATTCTGTTTGGTGGTTTTTCGGTCTTTTAGACTTTGATTGGTGTTCTCCGTCACCTTTTATGAGATAATGCGAACATTGGCTCTAAGATCCATATACTCTTCAAGTAATGTGAGTTACTAGTTTGAGAGCATGTGTATCATCCCTTCTTGATGCACATGTTCTTTCATCTCCTAATGAAGCATTGATGTCAATCTATTGATCACAGTGTCAGGCAAGTTTGATCACTAAGTAAGACAACTTCATACTATTCCTTCTCATGGACTTCAGACTGTCAGACATTCTCCCCATCTGCAAAGGTACATGAATATTGATTTTATAGAACACATAATTTAAGTCCATTATCTCCACAGCTAGGAAACAGTAAAATTAAGAGACCTACCTTTTAATAGCTCTGCTGAAACCCAAGCAATCAGCAAGAGATGGCACAGCAAATAGGTAACAGAACAAATGTGCACATGAGTTCAAAAATTTCTTGCCGGCTCATTGTGCAGCAAATTAGGCTGTACAGCATGCTTAACATTTGCATTAATGGAAATGCAAACACTCCCAATAACAAAACCTTCAGTAATGGTGGCTTCCATAGCAACAAATATTAAGCCCGTCAGTTTTACCAACTGTGGACTATTACTGGTCTGCTCTTTTACTACACTAGGATACTATAAATTTTTGGTTAATACTGAAGCAATAAATAGAAAAAAATGGAAACAAGTTGCATCCTTTCCATCAGTGCTCTCTTGAAATTTTTAAGTGGGAAGGACAACTAATGGAGATGGAATAGTCTGGTGAAGAAGGCTAACGAATTAGAAGTTAGGTAGTGCGGAAATGAGGACTAGAGGTGCATGCTAGACATGGTGGCAGCCATCTATCTCCAACTCCTGTAATCCCCCGGACTTATATTAGTAACTCCACAATCAATTCATTTGTCAGAATCCCCTACTCACCATTCTTATAGCTAGCATAGATGACATATTTGCTGTAGCCAAAACATGGAAATTAGATTGTTTTGTATCTTTTAAAGAAGAATCTACAATTTGTCTATCCTATTCCACCTAACAAGCTGGAGAACCACAATTAATGTCGGCAGATTGCTGGCGCAGTTTCAGCAGCATTACCAGCATGCTGCTTTTACAGCTACACTTTGTGACCTACAGACAACTATCTGTAAACACAAAAGCTGTGCAATAGATGATGTTTCAATTAAAATATAAGAAATAACTTTTAAGCATTGAGGTAGCCGAAAAATAAGATATCTGAAGGGGAGAAGGAAGCGAGACAAGCAAAACAGGGAAAAAGGAAATTAAACTTTTTAAACTCCCACCAATAAAAGTACCCTCCCATCAGCACACTCCTTTACTAAGGCATATTCCAGGCTCATAGCAAAACTGGGAAAAGGGAAGGATATTAGTATGTTTTATACCAGGATTTAAAGTTTGCAGTTGTGTAAATAAACACAAATACTACCTAAACATGTCATACACAAGTAGAAAGAACTTACATAGAATCCTAATGTAGAGTAGTTACATGACAGAGTCCCAAAATAGAATTCTACAGTATGATCCATGACAGAATTCACATAAGTAATGTCTTTGGCACAAGAAGACTCAATGGAACTTCAAAACAATCTTCCAACACATCTCAAAAATCAATCTCTACTAGCCAAGCATCAAATTCTTGCTAAAAATTTTCTCTTGGACAGGCAACATACAGCTCAAGAAACTCCCCTTCCTTCCCCCAAATAAAAAAATAGAAAACATATTTTTTAACAAGGAAACTGTAAGATAAGCTCAATAAATTTACATAAATATCATAAATAAGAATTATGATTATCAAAAAATGAACACTTCATCAGTTTCACTACATCAATAACAGAATCAACCCCTTTTTTTCCTTTTCTTTAGTGGTCAACAGATATGGATATTATACAAAACAAAAAAATAAAACAAAAAAATAAAAATAAAAAATAGAAAACCAAACGGGGCAAGAAGGCAACTATTTCACAAAATAATTAGATTAGCTTATGAGGGTCAATCCGAATGTGAAGAAGAAGAAGAATCATAGTAATATTGAGGAGCTGCAACGGGAGGGGAAGCACCAACAAGATCCTCCTCATCATAAAATGATGAAGATGAAGAAGACGCAGAAGAATTGTAAGAGTAACGGCGATAGTAATAAGGGTCAGGTGGGACACAAAGGAAAGTCCAAACACAAAGAGCTAACCGACCCAACTGTTGAAGAGGGAAGCAGATGACCAGATCCAATAGCTGCTCGCTTTCAATTGGGTCTGGCAGACATGATAAGAATTGCCAAACTTCTGCTGATGTTTTCGCCACTGACACTAATAATACTCCGTTGAATGGCATTTTTTCTGATATCCAAAAACAATGAATTTGAATGTCAGTTTTTTTTTTTCCTTTCCTTTTTGGGTTTTCTAATCTTCCATGTCTGTTCCTCTTTGTATCATTTCGTCGAACAGTTGGAATGTTGACCGTGGGTTGAGTTGGGATAAGGAGTCGGCTTTGAATACTTGTTTACTGTTTATTGGCTTAACCCTCACAGGAAAGTAGTTAATATTATTTGCACATTCACATTTAGGGAAGATTTCTTCTTTCATACTTTGCCATCGTGATGGACTTTCATTTGTTTTGTACTCCATCGCAATCAATGCCATTCTTCTTAATTGCAAGAGTTCAGTTTATTAATTCTAATCTCCATTTTTTAGGTTTTTAAAATAAAATTTTATATATTTAAAATTATATAAAATACTATAAATCAGAATAATTAATAATTTAAAATATTTAAAAGACACGCACAAATCGCTTCCAAATAAAAATCGATTTGATTTTTAAATTTTGAATTGCATTACATAAATTAAGAGAGAGTAAAAGATAGAGGGAAAGACAGATATAGTCCCTTTAAGTATGGGCATAGAAGTATTTTTGTCCTTCACCCATACTAGTGAATATATAACATCCTTTATCTTTGTAAAAGTGGACAGTCGATAACATCCTCTATCCACCTTGTCACGATATTGGTGGAACAATCCAGGGATAAGAAAAAAGACTTACAAATGGTGTTTATCGACTTGGAGAAGAAATATGACAAGGTCCCAAAGGAGGTGCTATGGAGGCGCCTGGAGGCGAAGAGGGTGCTGGAAGCCTACATCAGAGTAATCAAGGACATGTACGATGGAGCTAAGACTAGGGTTAGGACAGTGAGCGATGATTGAGACCATTTCTTGGTGGTTATGGGGCTCCATCAAGGATCGGCGTTTAGCCTTTTCTTGTTTGCCTTGATGATGGATGCTATAACCCGACATATTCAGGGGGATGTGTCTTGGTGCTTGCTATTTGCTGATGACATAGTATTGATAGACGAGATGAGGGTCGGTGTGAATGAGAGGCTAGAGGTATGGAGACAGACTCTAAGGGTTTCAAAATAAGCAAATCTAAGACTGAATACTTGTAATACAAGTTTAGTGTCGAGCCGAGCGAAGTAGGAAGGGACGTGATTGGATATCAGGTCATCGCCAAGAGGGATAGTTTAGATATCTTGGGTCGGTGATTCAGGGGGACGGAGAGATTGACGGAGATATACTCATCGTATAGGAGCGGGGTGGTCGAAGTGGAGGCTTGCATCAGGAGTCCTGTGTGACAAGAAAGTGCCACTGAAACTCAAGAGGAATTATAGAGCTGGGTTAGACCTGCCATGTTGTATAGGGCGGAGTGCTGGACGGTGAAGAACTATCATGTTTAGAGAATGAAGGTTGCGGAGATGAGAATGCTCAGGTGGATGTGCGGGCTCACCAGGTTAGATAAGATTAAGAGTGAAGTTATTCGAGAGAAGGTGGGGGTGGCCCCGGTGGATGAGAAGATGCGTGAAGTGAGGCTCAGGTGGTTCGGGCATGTGCGGAGGAGAGGTCCTGATGCCCCGGTGACAAGTTGTGAGCGACTGGCGTTGGTCGGCATGAGGAGAGGCAGAGGGGAGCCTAAGATGTATTGGGGAGAGGTGATTAGGCATGACATGGCTAGGATGTGGATTTCCGAGGATATGGCCCTTGATAGAAAAGTCTGGAGGTCTAGTATCAGGATTGTAGGATAGGGGCTCCTAGAAATTTTCGTACTCCTTTCCCGGGGTTGGTTGAGGCTTGTCAGGGCGATTCATAGATGATTCGTACATTGGATTGTGTCCCCCTTATGGTAGTTACTGTTTGATATTATTGCATGCCATTTTATGTTTGGTTCTTATGTTTAGATAATTATCTACGCGATTTATGCTGGAGTCACTAATGCTCTTTTGTTTTTGTTTTTGTTTTTGCTTTCCCTTTCCTTCCCTGAGCCGAGGGTCGATTGGAAACAACCTCTTTGTTCTTTCGGGTAGGGGTAAGGCCTGTCTACATATTACCCTCCCCATACCCCATCTTGTAAGACTATATTAGGTAGTTATTGTTGTTGTCGTTGGTTTAACAGTGCTACTGAAACTACGGGAAAGGCCTTAATTCAAAACGGCAAGAGTTAAACTAAACTAAAGAAAGAGAAGAGGACCGTTTCTTCTATTCAGTCCGTTGTGAAGAATTATTGCTGCCAAAATTTTACTTTTAGAAAATTCATAACAAGTAAAAGACCAAAATGCATAGCAAATTTACGATTCTAATGAAAGTTTCCACCTTTCGTTCTTTAACCCAAAAACGCAAGTAAAACACATAGATCATAGCTCACATCTATTAGAAAATTGGATTACATAAATGTCGAACTTATTATCAAAGATTCAACCTTTAATTAATTTTATTATCTTTAAAAGTTTTAGTTGAGAAGAAACATAAAGCAGAAAAGAGATTTAAAACGTAAATAATTTAAAACTTCACACTTACAGAAATCTCCTTCATCCGCCGTTCTTCATAAAATCCCCGAAAGAAGAAGAAGATGAAGAAGAATCTATTACAGAATAATTCTTTGAGCATTAGCTAAAATATCATTCTTGAAATTATGAAGATCAAAAATATCATTTGTAGATAATAAATTGTGTCGAAAAAATAAGATCAAGACCGAAAATATCGCAATAATCGTAGTATTTTATTTCAAATATTTTAGTGTATAATCTGTATGATTCCTCTAATTCTACTTTTCTAATATAATTCAAGGGCCTTTGAGCTTGATCTTGGATTTGAATTTGATTTATCCGTCGCGAACACTTTGATTGTTACCACGGATTGTATCACGAACAAGTAGCCTTGATCTTGAACGCCTTGTATTTAATTTGACTTTGTTCTTGATCTTGAATACTTGAATTGTTCTTTGTTCTTGAGCTTGAATTTAATTGCTTGAAGTTTGAAACTTGTGGAGAAATTTGCGGCGTTTGATTCACGAGTTCTCTCTTGCTTCTTGTTATAACTTTTGGTATCTTTTATCGGTTATGAATAATCTATTTATAGTTGTGAAAGGTAGGAATTGTGATAAGAACAAACTCTTTTCGACCAATTAAATTGAAGTATGATATGACCGCACTTGATTGGCCAGAACATGTCACATGGACACGTGGCATGATTTGTTGGCCTTTTAGTGTGACTTGGCATGCCTTGTCGTTTTTACACGTGGCATGATCCTATTGGCTCTTCCGTTTGACTTGGTGCGCCACATCATTTGACACATAGCACCAAACTGGGCCTCTAGGAAGATGTCATCTTGGGCTTAATGTAGGGGGTTCATTACTTTAGCCCAATTAAATGGACTAGCCCAATGGATTAAGACTTATTTATTTAAGGGAATTTTACCACCTATAGAATATGTCAAGACCCAATTATAACATATAAATACCTTTTCAAAATTTTACATAATATAATAACCTTTTCTAATTTTGTAGCAAAAAATCTAAATTTAATGATTTCCTATATTTAAGCCTTATTTTTCTCTCACCACTATAACTCCCGTCAGATTTTATTATGTTATGTTTATGGGATTGTATTCATATGTATTTGTGTATATTTTTTATTAATTTATGTTTACTATATTTTGTTTATTCACAATATGCATATCTAATGTTTTTTTCAATTAGTATTGTTATTCCAGTAGAATTTATAATAGCACATATGTATTCAACTGTATTTGTCTTACATAAATGAACTTATATCTGTTTTATACAACATATATTAGTAGTGTATTTTCTGAAATTGTAGCCTACGACTGATGAATACTCAATATACGGTGTTTAGATTTGTATTCCTCTGTATTTTTGTCGTTAAATTGGCTCAATATAGAGAAGAATACCTATGGATTTCGTATATTTAAGTTAGTTAACTAAAATAATGGAAATCAATTTTTTTTATTTCCTTCCGTTTATATCTTATTCATTCCCCAGATTTGCGTTTACCCGTTACTATTTTCACGCTTAATACATATTAATACACTTAAGTATAGATTGGGATTTATAGCAATCATTGTTTCTGCGGCGAATCTTTATGTTGTATCATTAAATACAACTTGTTTAATACACTAAATACATTATAGAATACCGTAAAACATTCCTATATCATGTAATATAAGAAATGGTTTCTATTTATTGCTAATTAGGTCTTAATGAATGCTTTTTATGAAAAATTCTCTTTATTTAATCCATATATATTGGACTTATATTATTAATTCAATTATATTAGCTCATAATATTTGTTGGACTAGTATATACTGAATTTAAACTATGATCCAAATTACTTTGCTGTGATTTAAACTTGAGAAAATTGAAATACTTAGAAATACTCCCTACTTCAGGACTTGAGGGGTTATTAAATCATTGTCTGGGCTTGAAGTAAACAAAACAAACTTTACGTACATATGTCCCAGAGAAACGATCCATGCAACTTCAAGTACGTCCATTTTTCACGTGCACCAAAGCAATCATAGCTGATAAGTATCCAAAATTATATATGCATGCCCAATGATTCACCCCCAACTCGAACCACATCCCACATTCTTCTCGTACACCTTAAGTTTGAAATGTAAGGGCTTTTGAACTCCTGTCACCATTCCATCAGCCCCATCATGAAAATCATGCTCATAAATTCACTATAGAACATTGTATGAGAGTTAGGAATAAAGTCTTGCCTCTTTAGTATTCGACCTTGTGTGTTTTTTCTCTTGAATTCCCAAGACTTGATCAAGAACTTGAAGCATAGAAATGTTAAAGCTCATTCCATCTCTCTCTCTCAAGAATCATCTGATTCCCCTCTAAAAATAACCCCTTAAGTCCTTATAATAAAATAGAGTCGGGTTAGAAAATTCTTAAAAATGATCTTCAGAGTCAAATCCGCAATCGCAAAATGCATCGTAGACGGGATGTGGGGTCCATAATTTGGACCACAAAATGGTTTCCAAAATTTGAGTTGTGTTTTATAAGATCCACGATGGATCCGCGGTCCGCGGAATGACTCTACGGTCACATACTAGACTGTGAAATTTCCTTCCGAAAATTTCCATGCTAGTTATACAAAGTATACGCGATTCACGAAGCAAACCTGTTTCGACCGCAAAATGACCCTCAATATTAAGAAGCTCATGATCCCATCCGTGATGGTTCTGTGGTCAGCAGAACCGAGCCGTGGTCGCGAAATGGACCATAAAAACGCTATTTTCCGCAAATTTCTTCTATTAATCCCACGATGCATTGCAAGTCCAAAAATCCGTAGCGTGGCAAACAACAAAAATTATCTACAATCTTCCAAACATATTAGCATACCTCGGTACCATAATACTTAAATCCTCGGCGAACTTTATGTTAGGCACATGCCTATGTTGTCCGGCCAAAGGCCCAATGGCCTAATTCTATTCTCTTTTGGTTTCCAATCCTGTTTGGAATTGGATCCGGTTTATTACTATTTTGAGTGGGTTTTGGCTTTAAGACAAAGCACCACTCATGATCTATAAATAGGACAACCTTGAAGAATTATTCTATACTCATTGATACAAGTCTTTGAAAGACTTAAGCACATAAGAGTGGTTTAGAGAGAGCTTTCATCAAGAGAGAAGAGAGAAGAGAGAAGAAAAATATTTTCTTTTGCTGCAGATTTTTATTCCGACCAGCCAACATTCAAATCACGTTTACCGATTCGTTAACCGTTGGATCAGGCTGAAATTTTTACTGAGTATTTGTAACATCTAGGTCTTGGATATGAACGGTGGAGATCGGATGTGGAGGCTCATAGCATCTGATTTTGTGCCTCGAACAACAACTTCGTTTTGTGGATTAATACTCTTTCTTCAATTGATTAGTTTTTGCTCTTGTTGCTATTGTTGCTCCATGTTTGGCCCCTGTTGTGTAGCTAATTTGGAGAAAATTATAACCCTCTTATTATTATAGTGTAGTTTTTGGATCTTTGTGATCCCGTGGTTTTTACCTTCGATTTGAAGGGTTTTCCACGTTAAAATTTGGTGTTCTTTATCTTTTTTATTTTTGGGTTTGCCTCTTCCTTGACACAACAGTGGTATCAGAGCCTTGGTTATTTATCCGGGTTATTATGGAATGGAGGCGAATATGAGCAAGATGATATGTTTAAATGGGAGAAATTATAATGTTTGGAGAAGCAAGATGAAAGACTTGTTGTTCGTGAAGAAGATGCATCTACTCGTTTTTTCATATCATAAACCCGAGAGTATATCCGATGAAGATTGGGATTTCGAGCACCGACAAGTATGTAGATATATACGGCAATGGGTTGAAGATAATGTTCGCAACCATATTGTGAACGAGATACATGCGAGAACATTATGGGAAAAGCTAGAGACTCTTTATGCTTCAAAAATCGGGAACAACAAATTGTTTCTGCTAAAGCAATTGATGACCTTTAAATACAAGGAAGGCAGCCCTATCCTTGATCACATAAATGATTTTCAGGGCGTCCTTGATCAGCTATCTGGAATGGGGGTTAATTTTGATGATGAGATACAAGGACTTTGGCTTCTTAATACTCTGCCAGACTCTTGGGAAACTCTTCGTGTTTCTTTGACAAATTCATCTCCTGGGGGTAAGGTGACCATAGAATATGCCAAGAGTGGTGTTTTGAACGAGGAGGTAAGGAGAAAATCTCAAAGTTCATCCTCACAAGAAGATATCTTGGTTACAGAAGAACGGGGGAGAGATAAAACAAAAGGCTCAAGGAATAGAGGTAAAAGTAGAAGTAAGTCAAGGTCAAAATACTATAATGTTACATGCAACCATTGTGGAAAGAAAGGACACATTAAAAGGTTTTGCTGCAAGTTGAATCAAGACATTAGAGAAGGAAAGAAAGTTGAAAATAATGAGAACAATGTTGTTGTTGTTGTTCGAGATGACATTCTTTTTGCTTATGATGAAAATGTCATCAATTTGGTATCCCATGAGACTAGCTGGATAGTAGATTCTGGAGCTACCTCACATGTCACACCAAGAAAAGATTTTTTCTCATCTTATACTGTTGTTGATTCTGGAGTGTTAAAGATGGGAAATGCTAGTGAAGTTAAGATGTTTGGTATTGGCACAGTTTGTTTGAAAACAAATAATGGTTCAACGTTAGTTCTTCAAGATGTGAAGCATGCTCCAGACTTTCCTTTCAATTTGATCTCCGCAGGAAGTTTAGACTGTGAAGGTTACCATAATGCTCTCTTTAATGTCCAATGGAAGCTTACTAAGGGCTCGTTAGTAGTGGCTCGCAGAGTCAAGTCTGGTCAATTATATGTGACACAAGGCTCTATTCTTAATGACTCAATAAATATGGTGGAAAGTGATAGTTTGTCAGAATTGTGGCATCGAAGATTGAGTCATATGAGTGAGAGGGATTACGTGTTTGGCTAAGAAAAATTTGCTTTCTGGAGTAAAACAAGCAAAGCTGCAAAGGTGCATACATTGTTTAGCTGGCAAACAGAAAGGGGTTTCCTTTCATAGCCATCCTCCATCAAGAAAGCCCGGTTTATTAAAGCTAGTACACTCTGACTTGTGTGGTCCTTTTAAAGTAAAGTCAAAAGGTGGTGCACTTTACTTTGTGACCTTCATTGATGATCATTCTCGTAAGCTCCGGTGTATCCTTTGAAATCTAAAGATCAAGCACTTGGCGTGTTTACGGAATTTCAGGCCTTAGCTGAGAGACAGACGGGGAAGAAATTAAAATGTATTCGCACTGATAATGGTGGTGAATATTGTGGTCCCTTTGATAAATATTACAAGGAACAAGGAATTCGTCATCAGAAAACTCCGCCCAAGACGCCTCAATTGAACGGTTTGGCAGAGAGGATGAATAGAACTCTAGTTGAGAGAGTTAGATGCTTACTTTTAGAGGCTAAGCTTCCAAATACATTTTGGGCGGAAGCACTTAACACTATTGGCTATGTTATCAATTTGTCTCCTGCTGTAGCTTTGGATGGTGATATCCCAGACAGAGTTTGGTTTGCCAAAGATATTTCTTATGATCACCTTAGAGTTTTTGGGTGTAAAGCTTGTGTGCATATTCCTAAAGATGAGAGATCGAAGCTGGATGTCAAAACTAAGCAGTGCATCTTTATCGGTTGTGGTCAAGATGAGTTTGGGTATCATTTTTATGATCCAGTTGATAAAAAACTTATCATAAGTCATGATGCAATGTTCTTTGAAGACCAAACTATTGAAGATATTAACAAAGATGAGAAGATAGATTCTTCGAGTAATGAGAGCTTAGTTGATATTGATCCAGTTTCAATTGCTAAGGCACCTATTGAACATGAAGGAACCCAAGACAATGATGGATATAGTGATCAAGATCAAAATGATCATCATAGTGTAGATGTTATGGATGCTCCAGTTGATGAAGTTGTGGTTGATCAGCAACCAATTAATGCACAGGTAGCTACTTTGAATGCTCCTGAAACCTCTCTTAGAAGATCTACAAGGGAGAAGCAAAAATCCACGCGCTATCCTCCTAATGAGTATGTACTTTTGACTAACATGGAAGAACCTAAGAATTATGATGAAGCCATACAAGATAATCACAAAGATCATTGGATCGAAGCGATGGAAGATGAGATGAAGTCACTCCATGAGAATGGCACATATGAGTTAGTGAAATTGCCGAAATGTAAGAGAGCTTTATCTAACAAATGGATATTCAGAATAAAGCAAGATAGCCATACCTATGTGCCTAGATACAAGGCAAGGTTAGTTGTTAAAGGTTTTGGCCAGAAGAATGGAGTTGACTTCATGAAATTTTCTCCCCTGTTGTGAAGATGTCTTCTATTCGTGTGGTTCTAGGCTTAGCCGCAAGTCTACATTTAGAGGTTGAGCAAATGGATGTCAAGACTACTTTTCTTCATGGTGATTTAGATGAGGAGATTTATATGGAGCAACCTGAGGGTTTTATAACTAAAGAAAAATAAAATTATGTCTGCAAATTGAAAAAGAGCCTGTATGGATTGAAACAAGCTCCAAGGCAATGGTATTTGAAGTTTGAATCTGTCATTGAAGAACAAGGGTACAAGAAAACTTCATCAGACCATTGTGTATTCTTTCAGAAGTTCTTTGATGATGATTTTATTATTTTATTGCTCTATGTGGATGACATGCTTATTGTTGGCAAGAATAAATCGAGAATCGCAGTCCTTAAGAAGCAGTTGAGCAAATCGTTTGCGATGAAGGACTTGGGGCCAGCAAATAAAATCTTGGGCATTCAAATCCACCGATACAGAGATAGAAATGAGTTATTTTTTACCCAAAAGCAATACATTGAGAAGGTACTCAAGAGGTTCAATATGACAGATGCAAAAGTGGTTAGTACTCCTCTTGCTAAACACTTCAAATTGAGTATTAGTCAGAGTCCATCTACTGATGAAGAGAAAAAAAAGATGTCTCGTATTCCTTACTCTTCTGCCGTTGGTAGCTTGATGTATGTTATGGTTTGCACTAGACTAGATATTGCACATGCCGTTGGTACTGTTAGTAGATTCCTTTCTAATCCTGAAAAAGAACATTGGGATGCAGTAAAATGGATATTAAGATATTTGAAAGGTACTGCAGATTTGAAGTTGTGCTTTGGCAATGGCAAGTCTGAACTTGTTTGTTACACAGACTCTGACTTAAGAGGCAATCTTGATAATTCAAGATCCACTCCTGGTTATTTGATCACTTTTGCAGGGGGAGCTGTTTCTTGGCAATCCACTACAGAAGCCGAATATATTGTTGTCACAGAAGGTGCCAAAGAACTATTATGGATGAAGGAGTTTATTAATGATCTTGGCTTTGAGCATCCACGTTACATCTTATTTTGTGATAATCAGAGTGCTATATGTCTCACCAAGCACTCCATTTTTCATTCTAAGACCAAACATATAAATAGAAAGTATCATTGGATAAGAATGGTCGTAGAAGAGAAATTATTTGAGGTAGAGAAGATACACACTGATGAAAATCCTTCGGATATGCTAACAAAGGCGGTGGTTGCAGATAAACATGAATTTTGTAGAAAATTGGCAGGCATGAAGCCCGTCAATAGTTCCTCTACTTGAAGACACATTTGGCCCCTTGGTTGGAGGGGGAGTTTGTTGGGCACATGCCTATGTTGTCCAGCCAAAGGCCCAATGGCCTAATCCTATTCTCTTTTGGTTTCCAATCCTATTTGGAATTGGATTCGGGTTATTCCTATTTTGAGTGGGTTTTGGCTTTAAGACAAAACACCACTCATGATCTATAAATAGGACAACCTTGAAGAATTATTTTATGCTCATTGATACAAGTCTTTGAAAGACTTAAGCACATAAGAGTGGTTTAGAGAGAGCTTTCATCAAGAGAGAAGAGAGAAGAGAGAAGAAAAATATTTTCTTTTGCTGCAGATTTTTATTCCGACCAGCCAACATTCAAATCACGTTTTCCGATTCGTTAATCGTTGGATTGGGCTGAAATTTTGACTGAGTGTTTGTAACATCTTAGTCTTGGATTTGAACGGTGGAGATCGGATTTGGAGGCTCGTATCATCTGATTTTGTGCCTCGAACAGCAGCTTCATTTGTGGATTATACTATTTCTTCAATTGATTAGTTGTTGCTCTTGTTGCTATTGTTGCTCCGTGTTTGGCCCCTGTTGTGTAGCCAATTTGGAGAACGTTGTAACCCTCTTATTGTTATAGTGGAGTTTTTGGATCTTTGTGATCCCGTGGTTTTTACCTTCGATTTGAAGGGTTTTCCACGTTAAAATTTGATGTTCTTTATCTTCTTTATTTTCGAGTTTGCCTCTTCCTTGACACAACACTTTACGGGGCTATACACAATGGAAAAAGTCACTAAACATAGTACAGTTATGCGGACTTTTGTACAAAAGTAACTGAAGACTACCAAATGGGGTATTAGATATCTTACTCCTAATACATGAATAACTTACCATGTAACCAACTACCAAACGACCACTAACCTATTGTATTGTATGTATACTTTAAATATAATGTTTGTTTTGGTTGTTATTTAAATTTTATTGTATCATATCATTAAATTTATCGTTACGTAACGAGGAAAAGTGTTACTTATGAAACGACCGGTATGGTGTGATCGCGTCATTCCCTTACTTTTCTCTCATCTTGTACTTCCATATTATTCAATAATCTAATTTTATCATTTACCCTACCTTTTTATATAATAATTCTACCTCGTAACATAGTTTTTCTTTATAATATTGCAAATTTCTTTATCATATTGTTGGTACATGATATGCTGAAACGACTAAACACAATATAATCTATCTAAACACTACATTAAAATGATACCGTACAATTAAATATAATATTATACGATACATTATGAAACGATACATAACAATCATCCAAATAAGTTGTGAGCGTATTAAGTTGTTATACTTTTCCCCCATTTTCTCCTGTAAATTTGTGTAAAAAAGAGCAAACTCCAACTTCAACTTCAGACGATATACATTCTCTCCAACTTTAACTTTAGACAGTTACAATCTCTACTGCACTTTTAAATGCATGTATTAATCTATAGATGATAACCCTTATCTTCTTTTATTTTATTTTTCAAAGGAATATCATGACATTTTTAATATTTTTTTAATCAATGTTGCGGACATACATATAAAACAAATCAAACTCTTCTTCTGAAAGTAAAAAGAAAGTGAAAAAATAATAATGGAAACTATAAAGTTAATAGCGTTGAATAAATAAAGAAAGAAAGGAAGAGCATAACAACAAATTTCAAGGTAAAATAGCTATCTATTAAGCTAGCGTTTGGCCATAGATCCAAATTTATTTTGAAAATCTAATTTGGATAAAGTTTGATTTGAAGATGAAAATGTATTTGGACATACAATTTCAAAACAAAATTTTCAACTTTATTTTGGGAAAACATGTATATAATTTCCAAATTTTGGAAATTTGGCCTAAATTCAGCTTATTAGTTGAATCTGAGATTTCAAATATGTGATTTGAGTTTTGGCCAAAATATGGGTCAAATTTATGGCCAAACATAGAATTTGAAAATAAATTTCAAATTAAATTTGGGAAAATGTATGGCCAAAAGGGGCTAAGAAATTTCATAAATGACAGTTAAAATGTAATATAAATTTATATAAACATCTGATAATAAAAGCGAGTGAGAAGAAGAAGAAGAATAAGAAGAAGAAGAAGAAGAAGAAGAAGAAGAAGAAGAAGAAGAAGAAGAAGAAGAAGAAGAAGAAGAACAACAACAACAACAACAACAATAACGACCTAGTGAAATCCCACAAGTGGGGTCTGGGGAGGGTAGTATGTACGCAGACCTTACCCCTACCCCGAAGGAGTAGAGAGGTTGTTTCCGAAAGACGCTCGATTCAAGAAGATAAAAAGACAAAAGAAGACAATATCAGTAACACCACCGAAATAATATGAGACAAATATGACCAATAGAAACAAAAATCAAGAAAAATGATCCAAAGCAAGGCAGAGCAGAATAGTATCCCAACCAAACTAGTCTCACAAAGATATGGTATAAGACAAGACTCAACTACCTCCTAACCTACAACCCTAATACTCGACCTTCACATGTTCCTATCAAGTGCCATGTCCTCGGAAATCTGAAGCATCGCCACATCCTGCTTAATTACCTCCCCCCAATACTTCTTAGGCCGCCCTCTGCCTCTTCTCGTGCCCTCCACCACCAGAAGTTCGCACCTCCTTACCGGAGCATCCGGACTTCTCCTCTAAACATGCCCAAACCATTTGAGCTTTGCTTCCTGCATCTTGTCATCAATGGGAGTCACGTATACCTTCTCCCGAATATCACCATTCATAATCTTATTCATCCTAGTATGCCCGCACATCCACTTCAACATCCTCATTTCTGCTACCTCCATCCTTTGGATATGCGATTTCTTAACCGGCCAACACTCAGCCCCATACATCATGGCCAGCCTAACCACTGCTTTATAGAACTTACCTTTGAGTATTAGTGGCATTCTCTTATCACACAATACTCCAGATGTTAATCTCCACTTCATCCATCATACCCCAATACGGTGTGTAACATCCTCGTCGATCTCCCCTCCCCCTAGATAACTGACCCAAGGTACTTGAAGCTGCCTCTACTCAGAATGACATGTGATTCCAGACTCACATCCAAGCCTACTTCTCTCTGCTCAGCACTAAACTTACACTCCAGGTATTCCGTCTTTGTCCTGCTAAGCTTGAAACATTTAGATTCAAGAGCTTATCTCCAAACCTCCAGCCTTTCGTCAACACCGGTTTGCGACTCATCAATCAGAACTATGGCATCGGCGAATAGCATGCAGCATGTCACATCCCCTTGAATGTGCAACGCATCGATCACTAGGGCGAATAGGAACAGACTGAGCGCAGAACCTTGGTGTAATACCATAACAACCGAAAAATCCTCAGAGTCACCTGAGACCTTTTTAAATTATATATTCAATGCATATAATGCAAAAATTAATTATTAAACTATAGAAAGATTTTATAATACATTCACAAAAGAATTCTCTTTTTATACTTATAATAAATTTTAAATTATTCATAAAATTTCATCAGTGACAACCAAAACTCAAAATCTATATATAACACAACTAAGATATAAGAAAGATTGCAACTTAGATATATTTTTTGTGCACACAATATTGTAATTACATTTGCAGAAAAAAATGCAGGTATAACTTATAACGTATTCTACTATCCACGAAAAACTAATCTACTTATATAGTATACGAACTTAAACTTAACATATAGGGAAATACCTAAGTTTAAAAGATAAACTATCATACATAATACAAAAACATATTACATAGAAGGGAAATAAAAAAGTCTAGCAAAATAAATATCGCATGACAGAAAGGAAAAAATGTATCCAGTACAAAGTTTGCAAGAGAACTTGATTATAAAGGAATGTTGCAAGGGAAAAATATTTTCTTTTTTATTTTCTAAAACGTCAAGTATATTAAAACAAATACATTTCCCCAATAAAATTATTCTCTGTCCAATTTATATAGCAATGACTAGATTAATTTGCTTCTAAGTAAGAAGTAAATATTTAGGATGCATGAGAAGTGAAAAGACTAGCAACACCGAACTCGTTTAATCCTAGCTGGAAGAGTGCAAAAACCTCTCTATAACTGGATGAATAAACGAGCCAAGGATATCAACTAAGAGAAACTTAAGACACTTAACCTCAGGTTAGGAGATTGATAGGAACAAAAAGAAATGACGAAGACTCTTTGCTTTTTCTTGGAAACCATCAACCCTGTTCATCAAACGAATACAGCACGGGCTCTCATTGCTTAAGATAAAATTCAAAAGAATCAACTCTAATCAAACTATAACAACCTAGAAAAGACATAAGATACTTATATTGGAACTCCATCCGCTGCCAAAGGCTGGAAAAAACTCTGAAGAGGAAAAAGAAGAATGAGCAATAACAGAATAATCCAGTGACTATTTAGGACTTTTTTCTTTTTGCAAACTTCACCCATCAGACCCAAGAACTTCTACTACCAACTACATATACCAAAATAATTCCTTGATAGAGTAGTATTCATGTATCAGATTATCCAGAATAAAAGTTTGCTCAAGACAAACTCGGTTGCTCAGCAAAGTGAGCAGGACTTGCAAGACTAAAAGGGTTACAACACTAAAGACAAAACTGGGGAACAACAATGGCTCAAAACTACCAAGCAGATTAACGGTAGCGGCGGAGAGAGAGAGTCTGGTTCCTCTTCCAGGTTGCTCTTCTTGAAGGACGTGCTTTGTGGTGCAGGTGTCCTTTTCCCCGGAGACCCCTGTATTTCTTACCAGCTGAAGTGAGACCACGAAGTTCTCTGTGCTTATGCACTGGGTTGCATATCCAGTTAATCCTTGGATCATTACGGATGGCAGCATGGGCTTGGTCAACCAGGATCACCTCAAAGTACTTGTAGGTAGAATCCTACATTCAACAACATTGCACTTCATATTTCATAACTTTTTTGAACCAAATATGGAGAAAAAAAAGGATTCAATGGAGACCACAGCATATCAATATCAAAGTAATATCACCTATGCAAGCAAACAAATATAAAATATCAAAGTAGTCAAAACATAAATTCAAGCAAACAAATAATTTACAACAACAACAACAACTACCCAGTGTATTCCCACAAAGTGGGGTTTGGGGGTAATACGTACACAGGCCTTACCCTACCCGAAAGGGCAGAGAGGTTGTTTCCTATCGACCCTCGGCTCAGGAGCAAACAAATAATTTAAACAACTTAAAATTAGCAATTACTGGTCATTCAGAATACATAGTTCCTTGTCTGGAAGCAAAATAAGGATGCGTTAATTTCAAGAAAGAGGAATCAACCAACTGACCTCATTAATCCAGTAAGAATTGAGAACCTTAAGGCCGCCCAACTTCCTACCAGCACGCTCCTCAGCAACAGAGCGCTTGCTGCGCTGGAACTTCAATTGGGTAACACCTTGGTTGGTGGGCTTACCATACACAATACCTTTGGGGACAGGCCTCTTCCTTCCACCACGTTTCACACGAACACGGTAGACCACATAGCCCTATTATATAAAGATAACAAGTCATAAGTTAGAACAACCAAACGGAATCCTGGATTTCTCCCCAACCTAGCAACAAGAAGATACAACAGTCAAAGCTATACAATTAGTCTTGAGTTGTCCCCCATTTATTGGTGTGACAAGTGACTTGTCTTTAGACTTATTTATTCCACACAAAAATTTCTCGTGGCGTCTAATGATGAAAGAATAAGGGAATTTTACAGCCTTCGACAAAGAAACCAATACAAACCAGCACTTTTGTGTCCTGGAATTCCACCCAACTAGAGCAACAACATGAGATACTATAGTTAACACGATATAACTAGTCAAATCTCTTTATTTCTTTATTTATTTTCACAAGTGAATAGTAAGCAATCTCTCTTTTTGAGTTCGTAGGGATAAATCTGGAACAAGAATGTCCCCTTGCTTAAGGACAGCATACACAAATTGAGAAACGATCCAAGTTTAAGAAAACAGTTAAAAAAGAGTAGTGATTACTCTTATTGATTCAATCATCAAATGTCCTGTCGCCAGAAGCACTAACCTAAACGGCTTCAAACAGATTAGATGCACTACTAAAAAGAACAAATCCTATAAGAGTTGGCATAGATCAAACTTCAGTAATTAAGAACACAACAAACAAACAGTTACCTGCTTGGCTTTGTAGCCCAAGCGACGTGCTTTGTCGGGACGAGTAGGCCTGGTAACACGGACAATGGAGGGTAGCTGGCGGTACTCCCAGCACCTCACCCTTTGCAAGAACCTCATCACATCAGACTGCTTCTTCCTCCATAACTCCGACACATAAGTGTAAGCACCTGCATTTCCGCAACAATACCAATATAGAAATTAATCCATTAAATCTAAAAACTTTTCTTTTATTGGTAAATGATGTGTATCCAGAAAAGAATAAAAAGATGAGCATATAAATATAAGCATCAAGTGAGTACTGAGGAATATGTACAATATAGAAACACTAAAGGTTTAGTAATGTGCTCAAAAAATCTAACATGACTTCAAATCTAAAATCAGTTAAACAACTCATCTGCTCATAAAGATAAGCAATTATGAATTCAGCGCAGAAACCCACTTGAAACTTACACAATTAAACCAGATATGTTACATAACCGTTCACAAAAGAGAAACCCAATTTCCAACATTCAGAGATTTACCGATTCAATGAAAAAAGGCACCACACAAATATAAAAGGAAAATGAGAGATTTTCGACATTTTGAGAACTTTTACCCATTGAATCGCTTCTGGTGAGTCTCTTCTCCTTTAGGATGGGTTGTGGAGGGACTAGGGTTTTACAAGGTTATCGTTTTTAAACGATTATGACAGACGTCCTCAACTGGGCCTGTAGATGGTTACTGGGCCAAACACATTCTGTTTGAATGGGAAGGATCTGGGCTTATCTTGTCACTGGGTTGGGTTTATTCCGCTCCCCTTTTAATAATAAAAATGGGAAACTTACATAAATATACAAAGAGATTTTTTTCTATCTATACCATATATGAAACTTTATTATAAAAAATGTGTATAGTATCTAAATTACCCGCTCGGTTCATATTTTTCCTACAATTTCTGTACCATTTGTTTAATAAACGATTAATTGAGCAGAATCTTCCATAATTAACGCGCTAAAAATAAGGAAAGAATCTTTGAATTAATTGATTCTAAATTAACGCGCTAAAAATAAGAAGAGAATCTTGGGATTAATTGATTATACATTAATTGATAAATTTTTGATATTATCTACAAATTTACTACATATACCTACAATTTGACTACATTTTCTTTATTTGGTGCAGGAAAAAATATTTAATATATAGTGTCTCCAGATTGTAGATAAATTGTAGACAAATTGTAGTTTACTTATAGTTTGTAGTTAATTTGTAGGTATATTGTAGATAAAATGTAGATATATTGTAGATACAATATGTGATCAAATTTAACAGATTCAAATCTGCGTATTTCTCTCTAGGACTACAATTTAAATCTCGAAAAAAAAAGAACGAACAGCTCCTAAAAATAAGAACAGATTCAACTAATAAGAGTTTCGACGAGCTGTTCTGATAGAGTGCTATTTGAAGTTCCGTCTCCTAACCAACCTGTTAATTATCTGCGAAGGGATCAAAACTCTACAGAAATTTCAGATGAACCATACAGGGAAGACTCCACATCTTTTGATGGTCAACAATCGAAGGATTTGAATAGTATTTGTCAAGAGCCATTTCTTATGTCATCCCGCTCTGCTAAATGTACACAGGATTATGGTGGCAATTCACTCTTACATAGGGCATGTAGTTCGAGTATCAACGGCATGGAGCATAGATCTTTACATAACCAAACAGAAGAAGCTTCGCTGACCATAATGGTTGCCTTTAATTAAGGAGTAAAAAATGCCTATTAATTAGACCTTTAATTAAGTATGGTATAGAATTGGTAATTTGATATACATGTTTGTAATTAAATCAAATCTTAAACATGGAAGGTAATAAGGTTTCATATATGGTATAGAAAGGTAAAAATTTCATATCCAAATAAGTTACTTACCAACTTCTAACCATTAGTCATAAACTTATCAAAACTAGTCAAACACATATAAATATTGAAAAACTAAATAAATAAGGTTTTTCTCTCAAAAAATCACATGCAAAAAATCACCTTCCATATTTTTAAGCATGATTAGCAACATTAGATATAAAACGGAATTCATTGATGAAGTAGCAAATAAGGTGATGAAATAACAAAAAAACTATACAATATTCCAAAAATCTAAGCAAAAAAAGGAACTTTTTCAATGGGTATAGTTGAAATTCATTGAAAACATATAGATAAGTCAACATACAGAATTTGAGGAAGATTGAAGATGATTTGGACTGGTTTTGTATCAAAATTCGTAATTAAATCGAGTTCAAAAAATTCTTCTGCGCCACATGTATCAAACACGTATCACGCTTGTATCTCACATACATGTATACATGGATATACATGTGATACATAAATAATACAAATATGATACATATGTGATACACAATGTGATACACATATTTTTTTTTTCATGTCCAGTTTTACTTTGAATTTTCAATTCAAACCACCTCAAAACTTCACCAAATCATCCCAAAATTAAGATTAAAATTCCTTAAGATGTACACAATCTATTCTAATACTACTCACTCGAAAGAAAGCAAAAATTTGATACTTGTTTGCTTCAAATAGCTAATTAGCTAATATTAATAATATTTGGCTAATATTAGTAATATTTTATGAATTGGACAATTTTAGTAATGAGCTACTTATAAATGGACAGAGTTGATAGTTTCCCAATAAAAATTGCACGTAGCGTTTTATTTGGTCGCCCTCATTTAACCTATACTCATTTTTAAGAAAGATTTAACTTGTACCCATTTTTTAAACAACTCCATGCATCTTTGTCCCTTCTCCTCCTTCGTTTTCTTCTTCTCCTTCTTTTTCTTCTTCTTATTCGGGTGACAATAAATTTATATGGTGGTTTTGAACATATTTTAATGTAGTTTATGATATTTTTACAATAATGAGCTATTATGACACTTTATTTTTTTATCATTGCTCAAGGCTTCTTCTTCTTCTTCTTCTTAATTACAAAATGGATTCATTAGATTTATTGTTGTTTTAACAAATTGATAATTGGGGTTTATTTCTAATGATATTTGGATGTTATGTTTCAAATTTAAGCTCATTTCGAGTAGATTTAGATATTAAATCATATATTGGATTGTTATAATTCGAAGAACAAATTTCGATTTTTGGGCAATTTGCATTTCAGGCCTATTGACCTTATGTGCATAAAAATGTTGGTTGCATTTCAAGCCTTTTGGTCTTAAGTGCATCTGAAGTGCAACTTTTCACTTCAGACTTATTGGCATTAAGTGTAGCAAAACGTTTGTTGCACTTCAAACCTTTTGGCCTTAAGTGCATCTGAAGTGCAATTTTTCACTTCAGACTTATTGGCCTTAAGTGTAGCAAAACATTTGTTGCACTTCAGATCCTTTGGTCTTAAGTGCATCTGAAGCGTAAATTTTCACTTCAAACTTATTCGCCTTAAGTGAATGAAACATTTGTTGCACTTCAGAATTTTTGGCCTTAAGTGCATCTGAAGTAAAAAAATTCAATTTAGATTTTATTGGCTTTAAGTGCATCTGAAGTACAATTTTTTATTTCAGACTTATTAGCCTTAAGTTTATGATACTATTGGTTGCACGTCAAACCTATTTGTCTTTAAGTGCATTTGAAGAGCAATTTTTTTATTTCAGACTAATTTCTTTTAACTTCAGACCCGATAAGTATGAAGTTAACCGTAAAGTGAGTACGCTTATAAACTTTTTGCAAAGTGGGTATATGTTCAATTGTGACCTCAAAATTAGATATAGATGTAAAAGCCCCCTTTAAAATGGGAAAACCATGCATTTAACCTAAACTAATTGCCCCTTATTTACCGTTCTCAAAAGAATTAAAAAAAAATGCGCACTCCACCGAAATTAACTACATGCTCGTCCCCCTCTGCCTAAAAGACATCTCCACCAAAACTCTTCTTATTTATTCGCTAGCCAATGGCTTTTAAGCTTCTCCTCCCTGCAACAATCCTCAATTTAAAATCTATGTGGGTATTTTAATCAAGATTGTAATAATATTAATTGACTCGAAATTAGTAAAAGAGTAAGTACACCTTTTAGGTGTAGGGTATATTGTTATTTTCCAAATCTAAGGAGTCATATTGTTTTAAGTTCTAGCAAGAAATTTCCTTTCCTATGAGTTATTGCAAAGGAACCTCATATTGGTTTGTTTTTTCAATGGTTCTCTCTAGCAGTATTAAATGTTCACGGTTGCTCGTCATCTTTTTGTAATGTATATAAAAGATTGGCGAAGCTATGGTGGTTCTCGATTAACGGACAATGATAAATCTTTAGGTTTTGTAAGTGGTTATCTGAAATGGGTGTTGTTAAAGTCTTTTATCAAAATTCAAGATATGATTTTTATATGTGTTTGAAGACTCATCATTGTTGAGCTTGAAGCTCTTTAGTATGAATTATCAACTTGAAGATTTTGTGGTTTGATTCAACGTGGGTTTTACAATATGTTGTCTATAGTACCTTTGGAAAGTTATACTGAAATTTACTTGCATATGGAGCTCATTTGAGGTGATTATTGAAATTAAATTTTGAAGACCTTCCATTGATGAGCCTGGAGCTTTTTAATCTTAAGAAGAAATACAATTACCCTACAATATTTCGTTAAAGTATATAATACACTATATACTAGAAGTTCTTGAAAATTTCACTTGATCTCATTTCTATAAAAGACTTTGTGGGTTATTTTAGAGGGCTTCATATGATATCTTTAGAGAGAGGTGAGAGTATATTAGAGAGAGAAAGAGAAGACTTAACCCTTTTGGTCATCAATTCTTGCTCAAAGCTTGAGGATTCATAAGGTCTTCGTCTAGGAGGTAAAGTTTCACGCCCTAGTTTTTAGTTTCGAATTTGTGGTGGAAGATGGTTAATGGAAATGTACGAATCTTGAGTGTGGAAATGTTATTTATGTATGCATGTACTATCACGGGTTGTGGAATGATCATTGAACTAGTATGGGTGAACTCTTCGTGTTGAGTTGATTGTGTTGTGAAGAAAATCTTGTAAAAGAATCTTGTAGCTAATTTGCACACATAGTATTTGATAAAATGTTCAAATGAGCTGGACCATGAACTTCTTCATAATTATAGTTCAATATTGTTATGTTTCTAAATAGAATGATGTTGCTGAGATTTTTGGAATATTTTAGTAATTTAAGAAAGCTCAAAGCGGGGTATGTGGGTAAAATACCTCTCTTAGAATTGAATCCCACGGTGTTCATGTAATTTATGTAAGTCCCGAGTTATTTATTATAAAATTAGCTATTCCAAATAAGCTTGTCTTGAAAGATATATGTTCAATATGTATTCCAAATACTTTTATTCTAGTATGTTATCTTTTCAGAATGTGTTCAAAGTATGGATTGTGTATTATAAATGTTACGACTTCAAGTCGAGTTCAAATGAAGGGTATTATGCCAAATTGTGTGAAATATCTTTATGTGCCTAAGACTCTTAATTGCTCACATGTGTACTTAAAGTCTTGATTTAAAAGTTCTTGCTATTGATGATGAGGTTGTTGTTTGAAAGTGAAAAAAGTGAGCATGAAATATGAAATACGGTCGACGTGTCGAGAATGATATTACATTTGGGGCCACTAGTTCCATTGAAATGAAGAGATGTGTAAAAGGTTATGAAATGAGCTGAAAGTACTTTTTATAAATAAATATTTTTGGGAATATCGATAGTCACCGGGGAAGGGTAAGATGAAATAACCTAACCCCGAAACTACACGTGTCGGTGTAGGAGTGGATTCTGATTATTTCCTTTTTATTTGGGATGAGATTGATATGATAAAATTATTCTCCTTAATTGGGATGAGATAATTGATAAAAAGGGTAACGTCGATCCTTACGATATTGTGGTGAGACGGCCTAGCCGATCGGGTCGTGATCATACGCAATTGCGAAGATATCAGCTGGGGGAAAAATACCAGTTGTGTTCTTTTTCAAAATTTTCTCTAACGACCTATCAAATCTTCACTCGAGCCCTCGGGCTCCAAACCAAACATGCACACAACCTAAAAAACATGCCACGAACTTGCTCGCGCGATCAAATCGCCAATATAACATCATTTTCATAGAATTAAGCCTAAAATTCATGTTTTCTTCTTCTAACTTCATAAACTTTCAAATTTGGAACTCATGTTTCAAAACACATCAAACGACGTTCAATTTCCGTCAAACTTTGTAAGAAGTACTTAAATAATATATAAGACTTGTTCCGGGCGTCGGAACCAAAATACGAGCCCGCTACCATGGTCTTTTAATCAATTTTTATTTCCATTTTCCTTAATAATTCAGAAAAATAATTTAACAGAAAAATTCATATCTTGGGCTCTAGGCCTCAAAATTCGACTCCGGACGCATGCCCGAGTCCCATATTTTTCTACGGACCATCCGGGACCGTCCGATCTCGGGTCCGGGTCCGTTTATCAAAAATATTGACCGAAGTCAACTATATCAATATTAATATCAAATCTCTTCATATTTTCCATAGAATTCACATATTCTAACACAGAAAATTTTCGGCTACGTGCCCGGACTACGCATGTAAATCGAGGCAATATAAAATAAGGTTTTCAAGGCCTCAAAAACGCTGAACAGATGAGGAAAACAGGTGATGACCCTTTGGGTCGTCACATCCTCCACCTCTAATACAACTGTTCGTCCACGAACGGACAAGAGAAGGAAGTACTTGAGTCGGGGAACAAATATGGGTAACGGCTCCGCATATCAGACTCGGACTCCCAGGTCAATGCCTTAGGAGGCTGACCTCTCCAATGGACATGCACGGAAGGAAAACTCTTCGACCTCAATTGTCAAACCTGCCGGTCTAGAATGGCCACCGGCTCCTCCTCGTAAGATAGATCCTTGTCCAATTGGACAGTGCTGAAGTCTAACACATGTTTAGGATCGCCGTGGTACCTCCGAAGCATAGATACATGAAAAAACGGATGCACGGCTGATAAGCTAGGTGGCAGTGCAAGTCTGTAATCCACGTCTCCCACTCGGTCCAGAATCTTAAATGGACCAATATACCTAGGGCTGAGCTTGCCTTTCTTTCCGAACCTCATCACGCCCTTCATAGGCAACACCCGGAGTAATACCCGCTCACCAACCATGAAATCCACATCTCGGACCTTACGGTCTACATAACTCTTCTGTCTGGACTAAGCTGAAACGCAACCTCTCCTGGATAGTCTTGACCTTGTCTAAGGCCTCCTGTACTAGGTCTGTACCCAGCGACCGAGCCTCTCCCGGTTCAAACCATCCAACTGGAGACCGACATCGCCTACCATACAACGCCTCATATGGAGCCATATGAATGCTAGACTGGTAGCTGTTGTGTTAGGCGAACTCTGTTAATGGTAGAAACTGGTCCCACGAGCCTCCAAAATCAATGACACAAGCTCGGAGCATGTCCTCTAGGAGCTGAATAGTCCTCTCGGACTGACCGTCCATCTGAGGATGAAAAGCTGTACTCAACTGAACCTGGCTGCCTAACCCTCGCTGGACCGCTCTCCAGAAACGTGAGGTAAACTGCGTACCCCGATATGAGATAATAGACACCGGCACCCCATGAAGCCGAACAATCTGCCAGATGTAAATCTCTGCTAACTTCTCCGATGAGTAAGATACAGATACTGGAATGAAGTATGTTGACTTGGTCAGCCTATCAACAGTGACCCAAATAAGCAAATTTCCTCCGAGTCAAAGGGAGTCCAGTAACGAAGTCCATTGTAATTCGTTCCCATTTCCACTCGGGAATTTCAATTCTCTGGAACACACCACCAGGCCTATGGTGCTCATATTTAACCCGCTGACACTTTAGACACCGAGCGACATACGCAACAATGTCCTTCTTCGTCATATGCCATCAATAGTGTTGCCGCAAGTCCTGATACATCTTCGCGGCGCCCGGGTGAATAGAATACCGCGAACTGTGGGCCTCCGCTAAGATCAACTCTCGAATCCCCTCAACGTTTGGCACACAAACTCGCCCTTGCAATCTCAATACTCCGTCATTATCTAGAGTTACCTTCGTGGAACCTCCCCGCTGTACCGTATACCTCAGGTACACGCAAATAAGGATCATTGAGCTGCCTCTCATGGATACGCTCTAATAGAGAAGAATGAGCGATCGTGCAGGCCAACACCCTGTTAGGCTCAGAAATATCTAATCTCATGAACCGATGGGCTAAGGCCTGAACATCTAGAGCAAGCGATCTCTGACTAACCGGAATATAAGCGAGACTACCCATGCTGGCAGACTTCCTACTCGACGCATCGACAACCACATTGGCCTTACCTGGGTGATATAAGATAGTAACATCAAAATCTTTCAGCAACTCTAACCATCTCCTCTGCCGCACATTTGCCTCTTTTTACTTGAATAAATACTGAAGACTTTTGTGATCCGTGTATACCTCACACGCCACGCCATATAGATAATACCTCCAAATTTTTAAGGCAAGAACAACTGCTGCCAACTCAAGGTCATGAACCGGATAATTCTTCTCGTGGATTTTTCAATTGTCTCGAAGCACATGCAATGACCTTGCCATCCTGCATCAACACTGAACCAAGCCCAATATGGAAAGTATCACAATAGACGGTATAGGGTCCCGAACCTGTGGGCACTTGAGCTTCTGAAAGTTCACCTCACCTTCATCTGACCGTTTGAACTGGACACCTTTCTGGGTCAATCTGGTCACTGGGGTCGTAATAGATGAAAACCCCTCCACAAACTGCCAATAATAATTTGCTAACCCCAAGAAACTCCGGATCTTTGTGGCTGATGTTAGTCTAGGCCAGTCCTTGACTGCCTCCATCTTCCTTGGATCGACCTGTATACCTTATGTCGTCACAACATGACCCAGTAATGCAACTGTACTTAGCCAGAACTCACACTCTTGAGATATCTGCATATAACTGACTACTTTTTAGAGTCTGAAGAGCCACTTTGAGATGTTGCGTATGCTCTTCCTAACTGCAGGAGCATATCAATACGTTATCAATGGGGACTATCACGAACAAGTCTAACTAAGGCATGAACACCTCGTACGTACGCACATAAGAGTTGTCCCTAACTTACAACATTGCCAAATAACTACGTGTTATCAAATAGCTTATTCCATGATAATAGGCGAAAACTAAGTAGTTTAGCCATTATTTATGCGTCCATTTAATTATAATCCAATAACATAATTTATGAATTTGATAAGAAATAAGCTTTTATTTTGTAATTTGTACACTTTGCAGAAAAAGGAGCTTATATCTACAATTGAAAATGTTATGGTACAATTTTGGAGCAAAAACAATCTTTCGAAGTTGAGTCTTTACAATCAAGAAACAAGAACTAATGAGAAATTCTTTCGCGCACCATTTCGCGCACATAAGGATTTATTTCGATTACAGATGCGCGAAGTGTGCATTTCGCGCACCATTTCACGCACCACTTCGCGCAACATGGTCCGGTAAAATGAGGTCTTTAAGGGTAAAACTGGAAAGTCACAGAATTCCACTCAAAGTTAATTAATGCAACCTTTTATTATGGAGATGATCAGATTTTATGCATTATTGGGTAGAGTGGAATTACACTATTCATTTTAGAGAGAAGATTTTGAGAGAAAAGTCATTGAAGTATTCTTGAAGCCAAGGAACGAATTGAAGATCAAGACTTGGGAGCAACAATATAAAGAGTTCATCTAAACTTTCATCTTGTATTTTTCTTTGTAGTATGTTAGATATTAATATTTTTGATTTAGTATGAATATGAGTAGCTAAGTACTCTAATATTCTAGGGTCATGGATGTTAGTTGATCTTGTTATTTGAAGCTTAGATTGATTTTATTGAAGTTATTGATATGGGTTGTTTATTTGATTTTGATCTTAATTATTTTAATGCGTAGCTACCGGTGAAATATTATTTACGAACTATGAATTAACTTGACAAAGGAAATTCTTAGTTGCATATAAAATCAAATAGAACAAGATTTGACTCCCGGGCATCGGGTGAAGGATTTGCAATTAAGATAGACATATACTTAATTGCCTTGTTTGGTTTAAGAATAAGAGTTGTAAATTCATTATTGTTAATATTAATACCATAGACATATATGTATTAATTTAGCTTGAATAGATTCATAAGAACTCGAAAGATTCTTATGTATATGATTAACCTTATAATCAACAACCCGGATAATTTAATAAATCAATTATAAGTTAGAAAAGTAGCAAGGTTACTAGCAAGTCCATGACCCTGGAATATATTTTTCCAAATTGTCATAAAAGTATTGTGAAGCTGTTGTAGTAATTTTATATTGAATTGTTGTGAAATTATTAAGTGTATTATAAAGTGGTTCTTATATATTTTCGAATGACATAGCATGAATTGAGAATTAGTTAATTTAATATCAGTCAATAAGTTAATAAAAATTCCTCGTGGGAACGATACTTTACTTATTACTATACTACTTGTCGATCACGTACACTTGCATGAGTGTTTTGGTCGCAACAAGTTTTTGGCGCCGTTGCCGGGGAATGTGAAATTAGCTCCTTGACTGTTTTACTATTTTGTAGTTGTTAATAGAAAATATAAAAAGAAATTTTCATCTATTTGTTTGTGTTATACGGGTTCTTTTCTTGAATGCGGAGGAGCAGAAGCACAAACAATCTCATCCCATTTGATCCTAAAATTGAAAGAACAATTCACTGAACAGGGAGAGAGTGGGAAGCTCGATATAGAACAGAAGGAGAGTTGAACATTCAAATTCAACCACATCCAACAGTGATGGCAGGAAATGAGGAATGAGCGGTGATTGAAGCCGCAAGACCCAGTCTGGCTAATATGAATCAGGCTATTGTGAAGCCTGATATTACTGGGCATTTTGAGCTGAAACAATATATGGTGCAGCTGATTTAGTCTACATGGCAATTTGTGGGTCTACCTCATGAAGATCCACAAAGACATATTCAGAATTTTCTGGAATTACGGATACTTACAATTATCCGAATGTTTCCAAGGACTATGCAAGGCTGACACTCTTCCCCTTTTCTCTGCTTGGGGAAGCAAAGGATTGGTTAAATAAGGAGCCATCAAATTCAATCCGCACATGGGATGATCTAGCAATGAAATTCTTAATTAAATTCTTTCTCACCAAAAAGACAAAGATGTTGAGGAGTCAAATTCTTGGGTTTGAACAACGCTCTGGTGAGAGACTTCGTCAAGCATGGGAAAGGTATAAGAAGTTGCTCAGAGACTGTCTTCATCATTGCCAGACAGACGAGGTGTTTGGTCACACTTTTGTAAATGGATTAGATTAAGCTTCAAAGATGAATCTTGATTCCGCATGTGGAGGAAGTTGCATGGCCAAATCCTACACTGAAATCCAACACTTGCTGAATACAATCACTTGAGCTTGATGATGTGTCGGCAATGAGAGCTGAAATTGCAAGGATGTCCAATCAGATGACAAGGATGACAATGCAACAACCACAACCCATGCAACATGTACAACAGATGACTATTTGCTGTGAAATGTGTGGTGATAGCCATACAAGTGATATGTGCCCTACGAATCCAGAATCCATCTATTATGTGGGACAACAAAATAGAGGCCCACCAAATCAGCATGCACAATATGGAAATTCCTACAATCCAAATTGGAGGAATCATCATAACTTCTCGTGGGGTGGAAATCAGTAGAATCAAAATTAATACAGACCGCAAGGGGTTTTTAACCAACCTCAGAGACCACCTCAGCAAATGGAAGAGAGCACGAATGATTTATTGAAAAAGTTGTTGATTGACAATCAGCAGCTGAGGACTAATGTCAGAAATCTTGAGAGGCAGATGGGGCAGTTAGCAACGAGTCAGAATACTAGATCTACAGGAGCTCTCCCCAGTGATACAGAAAAGAACCCGCATGTGAGTGCTATTACACTTCGAAGCGGGAAAGAACTTGAAGAAGTGCTAAAGAAAAAGAAAGATAAGTTTGTGCCTGAGGGAGAGTTAATCCCTAAAGTGACAAATGATCCAAAGAAGACTACTAAAAGTCTTGAACCAGTGGAAGTTCCAAGGCCACCACCACCTTTTTCCCCAGAGACTTCAAAAGAAGAATGATGATCGCATGTTCAGTAAATTCCTTTCTATGTTGAGCCAGGTTCAATTGAATATTCCACTTGTTGATGTACTTCGTGAAATTCCTAAGTATGCTAAGTACATTAAAGATATAGTGGCTCACAAGAGAAGATTAACTGAATATGAGATAGTTGCACTTACTGAGGAGTGCACTGCCAGGGTTCAAAACAAGCTTCCTCAAAAGCTTAAAGATCCGGGCAGCTTTACAATTCCTGTGCGCATTGGTGATATTGATGTGGGTCGTCCTCTTTGCGATTTGGGGGAAAACATAAATTTGATGCCCTTATCATTATTTAAACAATTGGGTCTCGGATCTTCGAGTCCAACTACTGTGATGTTACAGCTGGCAGATAGATCTATAGCACACCCTGAAGGGGCGATTGAAGATGTGTTGCTACAAATTGGAAAATTCATCTTCCCTGCTGATTTTATTATTCTTGATTATGAAGCTGATGAATTGGTTCCAATCATATTAGGGCGACCTCTCTTAGCTACTGGTGATGCAATTATCGAAGTAAAAGAAGGAAAGGTGATCTTGAGGGTAAATGACGAGGAAGCAGTGTTCAATATATACAAAGCAATCCAACTTCCTTGTCAATATGAGGAATTGTCTATGATATCAGTTATTGAGGCTGATGAACAAAATCATGGTCCAAGTGTGTATCTCGATGATTCGTTAGAGCAAGCACTTACGATGTTTGATAATTTGGCAACTGATGAAGAGGTTGAGGAGATAATGTACATCCTTGATACATCTTGTGCGTACTTGCAAGGGACATATCCCTTTGAACCGTAAAACAGGCCACATGGACCTCCTTCAAAGCCGTCAATTGAGGAAGCACCGAAATTGGAACTTAAACCACTCCCATCTCACTTGCATTACGCTTATTTGGGTAGTTCTGATACATTGCATGTTACCATTTCTTCTGATTTATCTAAATTGCAGGAGGAAAAATTGTTGAGAGTATTGCGAGAGCATAAGAAAGTCATTGGGTGGACAATGTCAGACATCAAAGGTATCAGTCCTGCTTTTTGCATGCACAAAATCCTAATAGAGGAAGGACACAAGCCAAGTATAGAACACCAACGTCGCCTAAATCCCAACATGAAAGAAGTGGTAAGAAAAGAGGTGATCAAATGGCTGGATGCAGGTATTGTATTCCCTATCTCTGACAACAAATGGGTGACTCCAGTGCAATGTGTCCCTAAGACAGGAGGAATAACTGTGATAGTTAATGAGAATAATGATTTAATCCCAACAAGAACTGTTACAGGGTGGACAATTTGCATTGACTATAGAAAATTGAATACTGCCGCCAGGAAGGACCATTTTCCTCTCCTATTCATGGACCAAATGCTTGATAGATTGGCTGGCCAGGAATACTACTGCTTCCTGGATGGTTACTCTGGATACAATCAAATTACTATAGCCCCAGAGGACCAAGAAAAGACCACCTTTACGTGTCCTTATGGCGCGTATGCATTCAAGAGAATGCTATTTGGTCTTTGCAATGCACCTGCGACATTTCAAAGGTGTATGATGGCCATTTTCACTGATATGGTCGAGAGGTTTGTAGAAGTATTTATGGATGATTTCTCTGTTTTCGGATGTTCTTTTGATAAATGTTTAACGAACCTCGATAAAGTGCTAGCCAGATGTGAAGAGACTAACTTGGTCTTAAACTGGGAAAAATGCCATTTCATGGTAAGAGAAGGTATTGTCCTAGGACACAAAGTGTCCAAGAATGGATTGCAAGTAGACAAAGCAAAGGTGGAAGCAATTGAAAAATTGCCCCCACCAATATCTGTCAAGGGCATACGCAGTTTTCTAGGCCATGCAGGTTTTTATCGACGCTTCATTAAAGATTTCTCAAAAGCTTCATCTCCTCTTTGAAGGCTCCTTGAGAAAGATACCCCATTCAAGTTTGATGATGCTTGTTTGAAAGCATTTGAAGAGCTTAAAAGAAGATTAGTCACTACACCAATTATTGTTGCCCCAAATTGGGAATTGCCTTTCGAGTTAATATGTGATGCAAGTGACATAGCCATTGGTGCTGTGTTGGGACAGCAGAAGGAGAAAATCTTTTACTCCATTCATTATGCGAGCAGAACTCTCAATCCCATTCAAATGAATTACATTGTCACCGAGAAAGAATTACTTGCAGTAGTATGGGCATTTGACAAGTTTAGGTCCTACCTAGTAGGAACTAAAGTCATAGTCTATACTGACCACTCGGCTATCAAGTATCTATTCGCAAAGAAAGATGCAAAGCCAAGACTAATCCGATGGGTTCTTCTTTTGCAGTAATTTGACTTGGAGATACGAGATAGAAAAGGTACGGAGAATCAAGTGGCAGATCATTTGTCCAGATTGGAAAACAGGGGTCATGTGATTGAAGGGGACTCAATAAAAGAAACGTTTCCAGATGAACATCTGTTTGCCATCACATCTAATGAAACTCTATGGTATGCTGACTTCGTAAATTATATTGCAAGTGGGGTGATGCCATCATAACTCACAGCTGATCAACGAAGAAGATTCTTCCATGATGTGAAATCCTACATGTGGGACGAGCTCTTTCTCTACATATAATGTGCTGACCAATTGGTAAGAAGATGTGTCCCTGAAGAAGAAATGAATGCCATATTGCACGACTGTCATGCTTCTTCGTATGGAGGTCATCATGGTGGAGATAAAACAGCAGAAAAGGTTCTACAATCAGGTTTTTACTGGCCATCCTTATTTAAAGATGATCATGCGTTTGTTAAAACCTATGACAGGTGTCAAAGAACAGGTACAATCACAAAGAGAAATGAGATGCCTTTGCAGAATATTTTGGTAGTGGAATTGTTTGATGTATGGGGAATTGACTTCATGGGGCCATTTCCAGTTCTAATGGTCATAGATACATTCTGGTTGCAGTAGACTATGTGTCTAAGTAGGTTGAAGCCATTACTCTTCCTACGAATGATGCAAAAGTTGTGGTAAGTTTTGTGAAGAAACACATTTTCACACGCTTTGGAACTCCAAGGGTGTTGATAAGTGATGGAGGAACACACTTTTGCAACAAACTGCTTAAAAATGTTTTATCAAAATATGGGGTAAGACACAAGGTTGCTACTGCGCACCACCCTCAAACGAGTGGTCAAGTTGAAGTATCTAATCGAGAGATAAAACAGATTTTGGAGAATACAGTTAATGCAAATAGGAAGGATTGGTCTGTTAAATTAGAAGATGCTTTGTGGGCCTACCGTACTGCATACAAGACTCCAATAGGTACTTCTTCGTAAAGGTTAGTTTATGGAAAGGCATGTCATTTACCTGTTGAACTTGAACACAAAGCGTATTGGGCAATTAAAAAGTTAAATGTGCATATGGATTTAGCTGGTGAAAAAAGGCTGCTACAACTCAGCGAACTTGATGAGTTTAGGTTGAACGCTTATGAAAATGCCAAATTATATAAAGAAAGGACCAAGAGATGGCATGATAAGCATATCCAACATCGTGAGTTTGAGCCGGGGCAACAAGTTCTGTTATTCAATTCTAGGTTGAAACTCTTTCCGGGAAAGCTTAAATCCCGTTGGGCAGGTCCTTTTGTGGTGGTAAGTGTGAGTCCCTATGGAGCAATAGAATTAAGGGACATAAACTCAAGTGAAACTTTTCTGGTGAATGGACAAAGGGTGAAACACTATTGGGGTGATGACATTAACCGTCACAAGACCTCGATAGAATTAAATGATCTTTGATGAATTGTGGAGTCGTGCCGCGACAGTAAATCAGGCCCTGGTTGGGAGGCAACCCAATAGTAGCGATATTTGTCATTTTTTTGTGTGTTATTTTCTTCGTTTTAGTTTATTTTGGGTTAATTGTGTGTTAATAATTGTAGGACAACAAGGAGGGATGCCAAGGTATGAATATATATATATTGTATATTACTCTCCTAAGTTAAAAAAAAACATTTAATTTTTGCCCAGATGCGCGAAGTGATCACTTCGCGCACCCGAAACAGAATGCTTCGCAAGATGCGCGAAGTGACCACTTCGCGCAGCTATTCGCGCACTTGAGACGGGATGGGTTATTTTGTTAGCTTATTTTTCAATTGGTCCAATTCTAAACACACTTTAACACATTCTCCTCTCAAAGAAACCTAAAATTCCCTCTCTTCTCCAAACCCTAACCTCAAATACCAATCTTCTTCTTCCTCATTGCTCTAAACTCTTCAATAACAATTAAAATGCTTATCATCCTTAGTCAAATTTCATCCCATCCCCAACAAGGTAAGAACCCTAGAATTTTAATTTCTCTATTTTTTTTAATTTCGTTTGTGTATATCAATATTCAACTGTTTATTTTTAGTATATAGATGATATATATGTTAGAAATTATAGGTTGTATTGTGTTTTTGCAGTATTTTTGTTATTTTATGATAAATTAGAGTTTTATGTTAAAACTTAGAATATTTGTGCAATGTTAATAGATTTTAGCATAGTTTGATATACGTGTGGGGTTAAATTTGTGTATAAATAGGATGGGTAGGACATGAATTGGTTATAGCTGAAATTTGGTTGGGAAATCCCTAACCAAAACATTAAAAACAAGGATGAAAAATGCTTGCACACAATGTGTTTGAAGAAAGTCCTTAAAGAAGTTTGATAGAGCAATTTGAGTCAACTTTGCGTGTGAAGTCTGAGTAACCGCATTGAATCACATTACTTATCTAAAACTAAGTAATGTGTAATTATCTTGTAGGAATTATGGCACCAAAGAGGCGTTTAACTATAGGAGCATCTTCTAGCCGATCAAGAGCAAATCCGGCAACTAATTATGACACAAGAAAGTTTACTTCAGCCGAAGCACAAACCCGTTTCAATAACAAAAGAACAAAGAAGTCAATTTCGGAAAGGGGCATCGATGCTAGAAATCTTCAGGAAATCTGCCCTAACATGTACCAAAAGTTGATTGAGCGGGGGCTCCAAATCTTTATCAATGAGCATGGACCGGCAAATGAAACGGTAGTTCGCGAATTCTATGCGAATATACCTGAGCATGAAAACAACATTGCGACTGTGCATAGAAGGCCTGTTAATGCCTCGATTGAGGCAATTAGAGCGAGTTACAATTTGCCTGACGCTGTGCTAGAAAATCACGATTTCTATGAGTACGGAAAAACTTCAAATGATGCAAAATGGAATAGATTCTTTTCAAAGATTTGCACCCATGGAGTTGAAGTAGAGTGGTTGGAGAATAGTGAAAAAATTCATTCGTCATCTCTAACTCAAGAAGCTAAGACTTGGCTCTATGTGATCAACAACAAACTACTTCCTTCAAAGAACGCAACTGAGGTTAACGGACCTAGAGCTGCATTGATCTGGTGTCTTGTGGAGAACTTGGCTTTTGATGTGGCCAAAGTCATTCATGAGGAAATGTTTGTTAGATGCCTGAATCGTAAGTTTGGCTTTTTCTTCCCATCACTAGTCATTCTACTTTGCAGGCAAGTACAGGTGCCGAAGAATCCTAATGTGGATATAATGGTAAGGAAGGCATTGAACATAAGACCCAAAAGAGCTGGAGCTGGTGATGATAGCTCAGAAGATGACAAGAATGAGGGAGGAAATCAACCCATGGACACAGACAGAGGAGAGCAAGCAAAAGCACCCACTACACCAGCGGTTGCATTGCCAAGAGCAGCATCATCTTCAGGAACTGCTGGCATGCCAAGCCATAACACATGGGAGAAAGAGATAGGCAAGTTGCAACAAACAATGAACACACCAAGCACCCGTGTGGAGGAAATTGCAGACCGACAAGTCAAGTCGGAGAAGAAATTCATGGGATGGCTGAGAGCGTTGGGGCGAGCCTGTAATGTCAACCCTGAAACAGTGTCAGATCAAGAATAAATCGTCAGGGAAGTATTTTTATCTCTGTGTTAAAAAGTTGTAGTCATGGGGACATGCCTATCTTTAAGTGGGGGGTGTGTTTAGCATATTTGGATAGTTTCAGATATTAGAATTGTTATGTTTGCTTATTTTGGATTTCTTTAACTATATGTGTGTGGTTTGTTTAAATTTTAAGTTGATGGATATTAGTATTTTTATTTTATTTGGTTGTCTTTGTCATTAATTGTTTTTTAGTATTTGATTAGGATGACAATAATTTTTTTTTATTTTTTTTTGAAGAGTCCTGTCCTCTTTTCTTAATTTTGTGATTAGTATGATAACTTCCCCTTGGTTTTTCTTTAGGCCGCGGTTCTTTTCCAAGGGTTTCAACTTGAATCGGGTATAGATAGATTTTAGTTTGTGTTAAAATTTTAATTTTTTTTAGGTAGATTTTATTTTGTTTTAATCCATAATGTTAATACACTTGAACACACCAGATCCTAGAGTATAATGCCTAGTTGTACTGGAATTTTACCGAAAGTGCTTTTATTGCATGTTTACTACTGAAATGAATACTCATAATAGAGTGTCTTGATGCGTTGATCTTAATGAGTCTTATGCCATGTATGGTGAGGTTTTTGCATAGTCCATTAGCGTATGTGTGTCTAGAACTTGCCTAGTATGTGAATTGAAGCGAAATTACAGGTGATACTCGATTTTAAAAATGATGTTAGGCTTTCCTTGATCTTTTTGAACTCAATTGCTTAAATCAAATAAAATCTATCCCTAGTTAACCATTTCTAGCCTCGAAACCTTTATTTGGCACCCACATTACAAGCCTATACCCTTTTTGTTCTTATTTGCTATTTTTGATCTATTTACCTCTTAAAGCACTTTATTTGTAAAATGAGCGCTAAAAGACGTCCGAAGGAACTAAGTGTGGGATGGTTTTTGAATGTGATCCAACAAAAGGAAGAAAGGTGCACTTGGGTTAATTTGTAATTGATAAAAAAAATGTATATATATATATATATATATATATATATATATATATATATATATATATATATATATATATATCGTTCTGTTACTGCTAGTGGAGTATGAATTAAAACAATGCTTAAAGAAAGATGGAACATTGCTAGGAGCGAATTGAGTGATGAAAGTGATGTTATTGTTGAAGAATTTGCGCTAAAAATCATTAAGCGATGTGTTAAAGTGCTTAGGAGTGCTAGTCACTAGTCCCAAATATATCCTACCAGCCCCTTAGCCCACATTACAACCAGAAGAAAAAGTCCTTATTGATTTTTGATCGAGCAAGCCCGCATTAGTAGAGATTTACATTAAGGGCAAGCTTATGGTACCACTTGCATGCATGTGATTTCTTTTGTGAGTGTGAGTGAATTTTTTTTTGTTTTGATGTAGATAATTATGGAACTTTCTTGTACATATTGATATATGTAATGTTGATAAAAGTGTGAGGGCATATGATTCGTGAAAGATAAGCAAATCTTGATCTCTGTATAGAGTACTTCAAAGAAGTGTGAATATTGTGTAGCACTTTAAAGTTAGTCCAGAGACTAGAATTTTATATTACTAGGCGTGAGGTATGATTTTTAGTGTAAAACATTAAGGTAAAATGATTGAGTTGATGACTCTTTTATAAGTATAGTGTGATTGCTCGAGGACTAGCAATGAATTAAGTGTGGGGTGTTGATAATAGGCGAAAACTAATCTACTACCAAATAGACTTTTAGTGGCAATTAATTAGCGGCAATAGAATAATGGCCACTAAATAAATTTATAAACGGAAAAATTAGTGGCAAATAAGCATCAGCCGCTATCAAGCACCTTTTAGTGGCAATAAAAAGGAATAACCACAATAAAAAGTACTCTACTATTATTTTTATCCTTTCCTCCTAATTTTAGACTAAAATAACATATTCCCTCCAGTTCCTTCCGCCTAAGTTGGGAAATTTTAGGAAAATCTTTCAGAAATATACAAATCTCTCCTCCCCTATAATTCTCATCATTGTTACCCTAACGTCGAACTTCTGTCTCACCGCAGCGTGACCATTCCCAGGTACTATATTTTAGAAAATACCTTTTTATTACTTCTCCATCTCTTCTCTGTCTTTTCTTTCCTCCATGGGAGATAGGTGTAAAATTATTTTATTTTGGTTATTGTTAGAACGTGTAGTGTTTCCAGATGTCTTATACCCTTTGGAAAAACTTAAATTGAAATCAAATTTATAAAATTTAAGGAAAAACACCTGTTTAAAGAATTTGGCTAAACTTATCCTTTCCATTCCCCATCTTTCGCTACTCTACAGGGAGTGATTAGGAAGAGATTTTTGTTCCTTTTATTTGGAAAATATTTTAATTTCAAAGATGTTTTAATCATATTGCATATCGTGATTAGTAGTGTGTTCTTTCATTCAGCCTTCGTCCTTATAGATTTTGATTGGAGTTAACACAATAATGAAAAGGGCATCTTTTACAAATAAATATTACTTTTCACTTTTTTTCTAAATTAAGTTCCTAGTACTAGAATCTGAATCAGTTATAGTTTTATAAAACTTAAATTTTCTATTTAATATAGTGATATGTGATAAGTATAAAATAATAGACCAAATTTGATTTTCCTTTCCATGGGACTCTCTGCAACTTTCTTAAAGTTACAGTGATTGTGATTTGAAATTGCTAGGATTCTCTATATAATTTTTTTTTATGGTGTACAATGGGCCTCTCAAATCATAAGTTAATGTCTTCTTATACTTATCTTTTGGGAAATACTCTACCGTCTTTTGAAAATCTTTGTCTAAATAATATGATAATTTGGTCTCTGCTATTTTTCAATATCTGTCCATACCTAAAGTAATTTGAGCAGGACATATGTTACATGAGTTTTCTTCAAGTTCGTTATATAGAATATGATTATCTTTAATTTGCAAAAGCTTATAACTCTCTCAGTAAGTTACTCGAAAGTTTAATAACTCTTGTTAAGGGTGTCTTATTCTTTTAAGGATATTGTATATGTAATTATTATCTTTTATATATAACTAATTATTGGACTTTGTATTCTTTATTGTTCTTTGTGATGTTACTGTTGCTAAAATATTTGGATGAATTTATCTCTTCTTTTTGTATGCTTCTTTTCCTAATTTATCTTGGAAATTTTTGTTTGTCTAATTGTAATTGCAGAAGAGAAAAAAATTCAATAGTTATGGACAATCATATGAATAGAAAATGGATAAATTGTGATAGAGTTAGTATTTCGAGGTTTGGGACTTGGTCCAACTCCTTCTATACTATGGGGTAGTAAATCTTCCATAGGAATTATTGGTCCAGATGATTCTTCTAATGAGGTAAAAAGGTTAGAACAAAAGGTAATAGAATTAACGGAGTTAAATGAAAAACAAAGTGAAGAAATGAGTTCGATGAAGCATGAATTATCATGGATGAGACAAGTCATGTGCAAAATTGCCCCTAATGAGTTATATATATCTCAGAATATCAGTGGAATCTCAATTGGACAGGTAACTCAAATTCAAAAGTCTAAGACATTTGTTCTGAAACTTTAGTCTTATTAAATTAATGTTATCCAACATGCTAATATTTATCAGGTCCGTGATGTCAATAGTGGCCATGAACGAGTACCACAAGCACAACAAAATCATAGTATTGGTGAAAATACTCCATCTTCTCATGGTATTGCTCTTTTTTCTTATAAGGATGGTATTGCTCTTATACTTGAATATGTCAACATGGTACTCCTCTTTTGAATTATACTCAATATGTTGCAAATTATGTTTTGTACCAGTTTGATTTTTTTTCCAGTTGCTAATAAATATTGAACATCTTATTATTATTCCCCCTCATAAAAATGTTAGCAGAAGAATAAGAAAAATTGATATACTAGCTAATTGGAATTGAGGTCTAGGATTGTTGTTACGTTTCCATAGGATGTCATATTGGCTTAGAAACTTTTAATCTTGCCTTTAATTTGTATATTAGAAGCAAATCTGGAAAACATCTAGCATTAGAGATCTTAAGCTATTATTCTTTTAGATACGTGCATCCTTGAAAGGCTGTGTCTGTTGCTGAGAAGTATCAACTTGGTTCATTATTGTTGCATTTGCTTTTAACCTCAACAATCTCATTGTTTTGATCCTATGATCATTCAGGTACTAGAATGTAGTCCTTATTTTTTCAATTTTATATCTGATGAGTACTGATAGTTTGGTTAATCATTTTGTGTTATGCAGTCATTCCACCAACTGTTACTGAAGATAAGATAATATAGCCTCACTTGGAAATTGATTAAATTAACTTAAATGAAATAACATGGTTAAGTAAATAGCTTAGTTGATCAAGATGGACTACTTTCACTTTATATTTTAGATGTAGACTCACAATTTTTCTGTTTCACATTCAATATTTTCTTTTGATGTTCCTTTATTTTATTATTTCAGGTTATGCCAATGAAGTTTGAAAATTTAGCATGGAAGAATTTCAATATGACGAAGAGTTAAGAAATTGTTTGAGGGCTATGCATATACTATTTTGTTATTGTCGGTATTTGATAGGATTAATTACAGTGACATTGATTGTTTAGTTTAAACAATGTAATTCTTTATCCTTTCCTTGATACATTCATATTACAGAATGTTCTTTCTTTTATTTTTCTTGATATTACAGTTATTTTTAGTCATATTTTTATTAGAATTTGTCACTTGGAAGATAATTTTGACAGTAATAAACAAAAAAAATTTAAAAGGACAAGACAAAGCATTACAATTATTGTTAAAACTTTCATATTTTTACAGCAATAAATTTTATTCTTCATTTGCCGCTGAAAATGTTACTTTTTAGCGACTATTAATTGAATTTACCGGCAATAGAAAAAGATGCTATGGGATGACATTAATAGCCATTAAAATGGCCGCTAAACAGTTGCCATTAAAATGGACGCTAAACAATTGCCATTAAAGCTATGACTTTTAGCGGCAATTAAAATGGATTTCCAGGCAATATAATGGACGCTAAAGGTGAAAAATAAACCATCTCCAGAATGAATTTAGTGGCCAATGTAATGGCCGCTAAACAATTGTCGCAAAAAATTACGTCTTTTAGCGGCAATTGAGACTGCCTTTACCGGCATTCCTTTAAATGGCCGCTAAAGGCTTTAGCGACCCCATATATAACGGCAAAAACTTAATAGCCGGTAAATGTTTTAGCGGCAATATGTATTGCCGCGAAAGGCCTTTTCTAATGCCGCTAAAGCCCCTTTTTGTAGTAGTAGTAGTTTAGCCATTATTTATGCGTCCATTTAATTATAATCCAATAACATAATTTATGAATTTGATAAGAAATAAGCTTTTAATTTGTGATTTGTACACTTTACAGAAAAAAGAGATTATATCTACAATTGGAAATGTTATGGTACAATTTTGGAGCAAAAACAATCCTTTGGAGTTGAGTCTTTACAATCAAGAAACAAGAACTAATGAGAAATTCTCCCAGGTGCGTGAAGTGGTCACTTCGCGCACCATTTCGCGCACATAAGGATTTATTTGGATTACAGATGCGCGAAGTGTGCATTTTGCGCAACATGGTCCGGTAAAATGATGTTTTTAAGGGTAAAACTGGAAAGTCACATAATTCCACTCAAAGTTCATTAATGCAACCTTTTATTATGGAGATGATCAGATTTTATGCATTATTGAGTAGAGTGGAATTACACTATTCATTTTAGAGAGAAGATTTTGAGAGAAAAGTCATTGAAGTGTTCTTGAAGCCAAGGAAGGAATTGAAGATCAAGACTTGGGAGCAACAATATAAAGAGTTCATCTAGACTTTCATCTTGTATTTTATTTTGTAGTATGTTAGATATTAATATTGTTGATTTTAGTATGAATATGAGTAGCTAAATACTCTAATATTCTAGGGTCATGAATGTTAGTTGATCTTGCTATTTGAAGCTTAGATTGATTTTGTTGAAGTTATTGATATGAGTTGTTTATTTGATTTTGATCTTAATTATTTTACTGCATAGCTAACAGTGAAATATTATTTACGAACTATGAATTAAACTTGACAAAGGAAATTCTTGGTTGCATATAAAATCAAATAGAATAAGATTTGAATCCCGGGCATCGGGTGAAGGATTTGCAATTAAGATAGACATATACTTAATTGCCTTGTTTGGTTTAAGAATAAGAGTTGTAAATGCATTCTTATTAATATTAATACCATAGACATATAGGTATTAATTTAACTTGCATAGATTCATAAGAACTCGAAAGATTCTTATGTATATGATTAACCTTATAATCAACAACCCGGATAATTCAATAAATCAATTATAATTTAGAAAAGTAGCAATGTTATTAGCAAGTCCATGACCCTGGAATATATTTTTTCAAATTGTCATAAAAGTATTGTGAAGCTGTTGTAGTAATTTTATATTGAATTGTTGTGAAATTATTAAGTGTATTATAAAGTGGTTCTTATATATTTTCGAATGACATAGCATGAATTGAGAATTATTTAATTTAATATCAGTCAATAAGTTAATAAAAATTCCTCGTGGGAACGATACTTTACTTATTACTATACTACTTGTCGATCACGTACACTTGCGTGAGTGTTTTGGTCGCAACATTCCAGAACTCCCACTTTACTCACAATGAGGTATGGAGACCTCGTGATTACTTTTCTGAATTAATGAGTCATATTTATCCTCACATGGGTGCTCGCCTCAAAAGCTAAACTCAACATTTACAAAACCAAAATGGCTAAATATGAATAGAAACTATACAAGAATTGTCAAATAATCCTAACATACATAGCTCAAATTTAGGATATAGTACAAGATTTTAATTTTCAAAAAGGAAAAATTTTAAACACAAGCTTCTCACCACCAGGACCTTGTCCTCATATAATATCCGTTGCGGCTTGTAGCTCGGTTAAAAAATATATATTTCACATTATACAAAAATTGGAGGGCCTCATCCTCAACTCTGAATCACAAGTACTTGCACATTGTACCAGCTGAAAATTTTCATTTCCTCTCTTTCTTCTTTTCAATAATTGTCCGTCAAAGAACTCACGGCATAAAATGAACCCTCATGTCGATATGGTATATAATTAACAATTGAAATTAACTATTCCAGGAATTACATCAACTCCCATTTTAGTAAGTAGTATAAAGTAAATTTTTAGCCTCATAAATATTCTTAGTGACCAACACATAATAATAGGGATGGTTATCTCCGTATAATAGCCCTACGTGAGTATTCACATAAGGAGATTTGATGATTACTAAGCTCACTCATGAGTGGGCATATTAAAAGGACTCGCCTAATTTTTTTTTAAAAAACCAAATCAAATTAAGGAAAAATTATTCTATTTATAACAATCTGAATTGTACATGTCATGAAACCATCTGGTGTAGTGACCTCAGCCATACCATTGAAATTACATCAATGGTTGGGTCTCCACCTCTAGGATTCTCACCTCCACCTCTAGGATTCTCACCTCCACCTCTAGGATTCTCACCTCCACCTCTAGGATTCTCACTTCCACCTCTAACATCCTGACCTCTACCTCTGGCTGGTCATGTAAGATAAGTATTGACTGCAATGGAGGACGTAGCCTGAGTGCTTTCCTGAATTACATTTCTCCAAAATTCCACATTCACAACAATTCCTTTAAGGCTCAGTTAACTTATTGCACATGACGATATATTCGGACACTGTCATGGTGACCTGGTACAACCGTTCAGATCGCATATACTACATATTGCAAAGAATCTGGGAGGTGACGTCTTCAGAACATTTTCTTAAAATAGAGTTTAGTAGGTAGTGTTGCGTTGGCTGGCTTGCCCTCTTCGTAGGCTTGTCACAAACATCAACGGCCAATTTCCTCTTTTGCTATGTTGGCTTAACACTGCTGAGCTACCCCATTTACTCATATACTCTTCGTTATTCTATGGGGCGATTCTTACCCCATGCAAATAACCAACCTTAAATATGTATGAATTATTTGGAGGACCTTTCCATACCATATATATACATTCCAATAATTCACAATATTTTTCCTTCATAACTACAGCAAATCAACCGGACGTCAAGGTTCGTTGAAACCCCACACGATTCATTGATCTCTTGATATAATTGCTTCTTCCGTTGGAACCATAACTGGTGTGGTAAATACATTATCTTCCCACTACTTCTGTTTTCCATCCGAAGCACAGTAAAATCAACCCCATCGCATTCGACTATTCCCACGTTATGTAATTCCTCATAACAGTGGTCAAGCTCAATCCCATGGGTTTTCAAAAGATGCACCGCTAAAGGTGGTAGCGAAGAGTTTGGTGAAACCTATCTGACCTCCGTAAAACTTTTGAAGGCATAGTTGATCTATCACCAGCCTGTGCCATTATTCGGCTGAAGAAGCGGTACGTGACTTTGCCATTCGTGGGAATACAAAAGTAGAAATTCAATTTAAAATTTGAAGAACGAATTCGCACGATAAGAAAGAACAAATGAGAGATTTTTCCTAACTCAATAGACTCTGGAGGACAAGTACAGACATCTCCGTACCTACCCCTCAGACTTTACTAAGCTTGTTCGTGAGTTGTGAGACCTATGTAACCTAGACCTTTGATACCAACTTGTCACGACCCGGATTCCCCCACCATCGGGATCGTGATGGCGCCTACTCGTGGTAGCTAGGCAAGCCAATTCACTCACCATCTTCATGTTTATACAACTATTTTGTTCTCATATTTAATAGCAAGAATAATACTCATATCATTAGATGCGGAAGTCTTTCGAATTAAAGATGAATAATAGTGTAAAATAATTGACACAAATCCTCTACCCAAGATGTGGAGTCACAAACTCACGAACTATAAAGAATAACTACACATAATGGTCTGAAAGAAATAAACAATAATGGTATGTCTCGGAATAATGAGACCACATCAATAATAAAAGCAAATAGAGGAGACGCCGGGCCTGTGGACGCCTGGAAGCTACCTCAGTCTCGGAAGTACGATAATCCTGATACCGGGCTACTGCTGCTGCTCAAATCCTGGACATGTGCAAAAATGCACAGAAGTGTAGTAACATCACAACCGGCCCCATTTGTTGGTAAGTGCCCGGCCTATCCCGGCGAAGTAGTGACACGGCTAGGACCAAACACTCACATAAACATGCGCAGTTCTATATATGTATGTACCAAAGAATTACAGAGATATAGAGCAACACAACTAACAAAGGAGGGAACATACTGGGGGAGCACAATCGGAAACACATATCAAACCAGTAAGGTAAAAAAATACAAAGTGTAGCAAAAAACGTTATCACAAAATAAGAAATTGAAATGGTTGCACGACATCACCCTTCGTGCTTTTACTCTCATCCTCACCATATAAGCAGATAAAACTGCACGTCATCACCCTTCGTGCTTTTACTCTTATCCTCACATCCATGGCACATCATGATCCTTCATGCATGGTTTAAGCAACAACGGCACGGAATGTCCCTTCGTGCATAAATAATAAACATAGCACGGAATGATACTTCGTGCATAAATTAAGTAACAACGGTACGGAATGTTCCTTCGTGCATAAATAATAAACATAGCACGGAATGATCCTTCGTGCATATATTAAGTAACAACGGCACGGAATATTCCTTTGTGCATAAATAGTAAAACAAGGCACGGAATGATCCTTCGTGCGAACATAAGTAAAAATGTCACGGCATCACCCTTCGTGCATTATCACTCTTCCTCACCCAAATAACAGTCACAGTCAACAGGCAAAAGAATGAAACAAGTAACATGCACCGTCCCGGCAAGGGAAACAATAATCATAACAATATCTCGACAAGGGAGCAACATCAATAACACAACAAAGTCCCAACAAGGGAAACAATAATCAACCTTCACAACCCGGCAAGGGCTCAAGAATATAACTTAGGAATATTTCATATTAACTCACAGCATGTATCAACAAACGACTCACGGTCATGCTAGACTCCGGTGTATAGATGCTCGTTACCATGCCTATACACCGCACTCGATCACATAGCAATTAGCAAATTATTACACTCAATCCTATTCCCTCAAGCTAGGATAGATCAAACACTTACCTCAAAACATTGAAGTCCAATTAACCTTCAACTATTGTTTTACCTCGTAATTCAACCTTCAACTCGCTCGAATCTAATCACAATTGGTTCAATTAATTTAATAAATACTATATAAATTAGTTTGGATGCATAAAAATGGTTTTATCAAAGTTTTGCTCAAAATTTCCCAAAATGCCCCCGATCCCACATGGTCGAAACTCGGGGTTAAGACCAAAATCCAGTCATCCATTCCCTCACGAGTTCAATTATATGATTTGTTTCGAAATCGGACCTCAAATCAAGGTCCAACTCCCCAATTTATGAAAAACCTAGGTTCTACCCAAAAACAACAATTTCAACCATAAAAACCTTTGATTTCTTCTTTGATTTCTCATGGAAAACATGTTTAATGATGTTAGGAACTGAAAGAGTTGAGTGAAAATCGACTTACAAGTGATTTGGAGTGATATTGCTCTTGGAAAATCGTCTCTTGGGTTTTGGGTTTTGAAAGAATGGTGAAAAAGGGATTTAAAATCGTTTAAGTATAAATTGCACAGCTGCGGATATGGGAATTGCGAACATATGTTCGCAATTGCGAACGTAATAGGTCCTAGGCTGCGGAATTCGCATTTGCGAAGATATGTTTGCATTTGCGAACTTAGGCCAAATCTGGGCCACTTCGCATTTGCGAAGTTTTGTTCGCATTTGCGAACTAAGAGGATTCCTGGGCCACTTCGCATTTGCGAAGATATGTTGGCATTTGCGAACCAAGGGGATTTCTGGGCCGCTTCGCATTTGCGAAGATTTGTTCGCATTTGCGAACCAAGTCCAATTCTGGGACATCTCGCAATTGCGAGTGATTCTTCGCAATTGCCAAGATATCAGCTGGGGGGGGGGGGAATACCAGCTGTGTTCTTTTTCAAAATTTGATCTAACGGCCTATCAAATCTTCACCCGAGCCCTCGGGCTCCAAACCAAACATGCACACAACTTCAAAAACATACCACGAACTTGCACGCGCGATCAAATCGCCAATATAACACCGTTTTCATAGAATTAAGCCTAAAATTCATGATTTCTTCTTTTAAACTTCATGAACTTTCAAATTTGGAACTCATGGTTCAAAACACATCAAACGACGTTCAATTTCCGTCAAACTTTGCAGGAAGTACTTAAATAATATATAAGACTTGTGCCGGGCGTCGGAACCAAAATACGAGCCCGATACCATGGTCTTTTAATCAATTTTCATTTCCATTTCCTTAATAATTTCAGAAAAACAATTTAACAGAAAAATTCATATCTTGGGCTCTAGGCCTCGAAATTCGACTCCGGACGCATGCCCGAGTCCCATATTTTCTTACGGACCTTCCGGGACTGTCCGATCTCAGGTCCAGGTCCATTTATAAAAAATGTTGACCGAAGTCAACTATATCAATATTAATATCAAATATCTTCAAATTTTCCATAGAATTCACACATTCTAACACAAAAATATTCTGGCTACGTGCCCAGACTACGCATGTAAATCGAGGCAATATAAAATAAGGTTTTCAAGGCCTCGGAAGCGCGGAACAGATGAGGAAAATAGGTGATGACCCTTTGGGTCGTCACATCCTCCACAAATGTGAAGTGGCCTAGGAATCCGCTTAATTCGCAAATGCGAACAAAAATTCGCAAATGCGAAATGGCCCAGATTTGGCCTAAGTTCGCAAATGCGAATATATGTTTGCAATTCCCATATCCGCAATTGTGCAATTTATACTTAAATAATTTTAAACCCCTTTTTCACCATTCTTTCAAAACCCAAAACCCCATAGACGATTTTCCAAGAGCAATATCACTCCAAATCACTTGTAAGTCGATTTTCACTCAACTCTTTCAATTCACGACATCATTAAACATGTTTTCCATGAGAAATCAAAGGTTTTTATGTTTGAAATTGTTGTTTTTGGGTAGAACCTAGGTTTTTCATAAATTGGGGAGTTGGACCTCGATTTGAGGCTCGATTTCGAAACAAATCATATAATTGTACTCGTGAGGGAACGGGTAACCGGATTTTAGTCTGAACCCCGAGTTTCAACCATGTGGGACCTAGAGAGTTTTGGAAAATTTTGGGTAAAACTTTGAGAAAACCATTTTTATGCATCCAAACCAATTTATATAGTATTTATTAAAGTAATTGAACCAATTGTGATTAGATTCGAGCGAGTTGAAGGTTGAATTACGAGGTAAAACAATAGTTGAATGTTAATTGGACTTCAAGGCTTTGAGGTAAGTGTTTGATCTATCCTAGCTTGAGGGAATAGGATTGAGTGTAATAATTTGCTAATTGCTATGTGATCGAGTGTGGTGTATAGGTGTGGTGACGAGCATCTATACACCGGAGTCTAGCATGACCGTGAGTCATTTGTTGATACATGCTGTGAGTTAATGTGGAATATTCCTAAGTCATATTCTTGAGTCCTTGCCGGGTTGTTAAGGTTGATTATTGTTTCCCTTGCCGAGACTTTGTTGTGTTGTTGATGTAGATGCGTGATTTTGCCCCTACCCGAGATTTTTCATATTTTTAGCGTAAAATATTTAGTTTAGGCCTAATATAGGTATCTTAGCTAATTTTGACTCTTTTACTTTACTTTTACCTTAAAATGAAAAATAACAAAAATATAGTTTTATTAATGTTTCGTAGTCATTTTTAAACTTGAAAAATACAAAAATAGTACTTTATATTTTTTATCTTTTTATAAAAATGAAAATAATAAAAATAGTTGCATTAACATTTTGTAGTTACTTTAATTTTGAAAAAATATAAAAAAATAATAATTTTGTTTTAATTATTAGTCTTATAGTTATTTTGCTTACGTAGGATTAATTAATAACACCGTGTTCTCATTCTCGGTTCCGGGCAAAGAATAATATTCGGGTTCAAACTACCCGGTTTTATAATTTTCGGACCTAGCCCATAATAATCCGAACCTACCACACGTGGGGGACACGGACGAATTAAACCCATCACATTTTTGTACACAAGATGATGGGTCTTAAAATACTAAACTAATATAAAAAATAATTAAAAATGAAAAGAAAAGTAAGACAAAGAGAAAAGACAAAAAATAATACACAATATATCATATACACACACGACACACACTTGGAGAGGTTGGAATCCTAATTGATTTTGAAAAGGAGGAAGAAAACAATAAGAAAAAGACAAACACAACAAATGACATAAGAATAAAGCAAGGAAGAGGAAGAGACTAACGGGGGATTGGGGTTTATTTTGAAAAGGGTGGAAAACTTACAAAATATTCTATACAACACACACATGCACACACGAAGAAAAAACACATGCTAACAACTCAAAAAAAAGAAGAGAAAACAGTAAGCTGCGGCCAATTTTTGAAAAAAGAAAAAGAAGAGCTTGGAGCTCATTTTTGAAGAATAAAAAACGGAAAGGAGAGGGCCATTTTTTGGAGGAGAAGAAAAGATAATATAGGAGGAGACTATTGATTATCTTCTCCAAAGGAAGAAGGCTACTGAAAACCGATCCTCGGTACCCCTAAACCAGCACCCACTTCCCGTCGTTTCTTCGCCATTAACGACTCCATCATCTTCTTCAACCGAGAAGCCTCATCTTCTCCAACGGAAGCAAAAGACAAAACCTTAAACACCCACAAAAACCACTATTCATCTTCTTCATTCCCGTCTCTAACGATAACAACCCTTTCTTCGTCGATACACCATACCCAACCATTCACCAACATCCGGTCGAAAAGCTTCAAACCAGTCCAAACATCACCCCATCGTCGTCAAACCAGTGAAACGACCAGCGCTGTTGCTTCACCTTCATGAACGACTATAAATCCAGCCAACAAACTCCCTCTTCTTCACGCCAGTGAACCATCGCTGCTACTGCTTCGTCTTCTTCGTCAAAGTCCGGTCGAGGTTGCGTTCAGATTTCTGCTCGCGTTTGAGCTCCCATTTCCTATTCGAGTTCCGTCCAAAGATAGTCGGATTCACTCCTGTTGTTTTCCATGTAAGGTCAGCTTCCATTTCATTATGTAGTCTTAGCTAATTTAGTCTGTTTTATGCCGTGTGTCAATTTGTTATATTCATGTTTCAGCTCACTATTTACTGTTTAGTATTGTTACTTGTTGATTTGCCATTTTTCTTTCTTTAAAGTTAATACATATGCACGTGTTTAGTTAAAAGGAATGTTTAGCTTGGTAGTAATTTTGTTTGTAATTATTCATGTTACTGTTTATTTCTTTAAGTGTTAGGGATGATAATTTAATGTTAGTTTTGAGTTAATGGAGAAAAACACAAGTTATTAGATTGTGGGACAGTGGGTTGACTATTAGATTAGACCATTAGGCCGTAACATGAAAAATTAACCAATTATGAACATCGTGCTTGGTTAGCCGTGTCAATAAATATATCATCGTGATTATATGTATGGTTCCCGTTGTGTGGCTATGATGCCTAATTCTAAAATTTGGGGTGCTTTTCATGTAACCCGTTTATAACAATTTCCAATAATAAAACCCTTTTAAAAATATATGAGATGAGCCTCGCCGATTAAAACACATAAATTACGGGGCCCTCTATATGTGTTTATAAAAATACTTAGAATTCGGGATGAACCGTTTAGCTAATTTCACGGTCTTCCCCAAAGATAACATCGCGTTAGTCTCTTTAGGCGCGTTGTTTAATAATTTTACCTTCTTAAACTCGGGTGCACATTTATGTGACCCAAATCCAAATCTCAACGGAGTCGAAATGTGTTGACAACCACGGGTGCACTGGTGCGACGTGGTTCGAGATACATTTTCACAACGTTGCAATTCTTTGTAAAAATAATAATAATAATAATAATAATAATAATAATTTTTTATAATAATAATATCATAAGAGGTTAAAAATTAAAATTTATACATAAGTTAAGGCATATTATAAAATTAGATAAAGAAGCCAAATACGACAGTTGAGCGACCGTGCTAGAACCACGGAACTCGGGAATGCCTAACACCTTCTCCCGGGTTAACAGAATTCCTTATCCGGATTTCTGGTACACAGACTGTAATACAGAGTCATAAATTTCCTCGGTTTGGTATTAAACCGGTGACTTGGGACACCATTATTTTCCCAAGTGGCGACTCTGAATTAATTAAATAAATCCCGTTTCGATTGTCCTTTAATTGGAAAAACTCCCTTGTGCCCTCGCGGGTGCGGAAAAAGGAGGTGTGACAGCTCTGGCGACTCTGCTGGGGACAATGATACCCCAGAACTTCGGTTCTGGGTTTAAGAATTCGAGCTCATTTAAATTGTTGTTTTGCTTATATCTGATTTCATTATATATTTTGATTAATGTGCTACATGTCTACCGCTTTGATAATAGTTGCACTGTATATACAAACTGCTATATGTCTACCGCTTTGATATTGCGTGAATTGTATATAAAACTGTGCCGAAAACCCTTCTCTTCTTACCCCCGGGGATGTGCTTACTGGTTGAGACTCCCCTTTCTGTTAGTGTCAATACCAAAGTAAGAAAAGAGGCAGGATAAGTTACAAAGCCGGACGATCCCGCGGGTCCCCGGTACGTAGCTCCCTCCTCAAATCCGAGTCGTCCGCTCGGGTACACGGTCTAGTACCATTGAAAAGCATCAGGATATTGAGCCTAGATTCAGGACGTTTATTTGCATCATCTCTGACTTAGGGGACTCAACACAGGGGTTGGGTCCGTCTAGGACAGGTAACCCGAAAGGAAAGACCATCTTGCCATATCATATTTGTTGTGAGCATTTATTTAGACTGGCATGCTGACCGGGTTCCTTTAAATACCGAAGAAAAACGGAAAAAGAAAAAAACACAAAAGGAAATAGTATGGGGAAGTAAATATCTTTCAGAAAAATACAAAAATATGTTTTACCAACAAGTCAATAAATTTAGTTTGCCAATAAAAGACGGCAGAAGGTTGACTTTGCCAACAAAATGGTTTTTTTGACAGTCAATAAAGGAAAGATAGTTGTTTTGACGGACCGAACTACGCAGGTTTGATTCTCGCCATTAGGTGGGATACGTAGGCAACCCTCATCGCGTCCAACCGCACCTTCAAAAAATTAAAAAAAAAATATCGAAGTTTAGTTTTCAATAAAATCAAAGTGATGCCGTTTTTGAAAATGGCCGAATGTTCCGAAAGGACGTCGGAAGGCTGTTTGTGCAAAAATGGCCACTTTGAAATCTTTTTTTTTCTTGTTTTAATAACCTTGAAATACCCCTTGTGGAAATGTTGAAAGGCCGCTCTTTTAAAAAAAAAAAAAAATAAATAGTAATCAAAAAAAATGTGTGTGTTTAATTTTGTCAATAAAACCAAAGTGATGCCGCTTTTGCAAATAGCCAAATGTTCCGAAAGGACGCCGGAAGGCTGTTTTTTGCAAAAATAGCTACTTTGAATCATTTTAAATAATTTGCGGGCACAGCCTTGAAATATTCCCTGTGGAAATGTTGCAAGGCCATAACCGCAAAATCAAGTCCGGGTTCACACCCCTTTTGCAAAAATAACCAAAAAATGTCAAATTTTTTATTTTGTTATAAATAAGTCGAGTGATGCTATTCTTACTTAAAATAAGCCGAATGTCCCTCAAGAGGACGCCGGAAGGCCGTTTTTGCAAGAATAGCCATTTTGAGTCATTTTAAATAATTTGCGGGCATAGCCTTGAAAAATTCCTTGCGGAAACGTTGAAAGGCCGTATCCGCAAAATCAAGTTTGAGTCATCGCTCGACTTTTCAAAAAATAACCATTTTATCAAATAAGCCATTACATGGCCGGTTTTTGCCGAAATAGCCACATTTTTGCATTTTTAACTTCCTCAGTCTTGTGTTGGCTTGTGTCGGTGCTGAACGATGCCCCATAGGCCCCAGGATAAAAATTTTGAATCTGCATCTTCTTAAATAAAATTTTACAAAAAGAGCCACTTTATCTAAATAAGCCATTACATAGCCAATTTATGAAAAATAGTCTTGTGTTGGTTTATGGTGATGTCGAACGATGCCCCATGAGTCACAGGATAAAAAAAAAATTCAAGTTTATATTTCTTAAATAAATTTTGCAAAAATAGTCATTTTGTCAATTAAGCCATTATGTGGCCAATTTTGTAGAAATAGTCATAATTGACACCAAAAAATATTCTTATTCTTGTAGAAATCTCCTACACAAGTTTGTAGTTGGAGTCGGCTTGTACAATTTTTATTCAAAAAAAACAATAATCAAATAAACATCTCTTTATTTCTTGCATTAATTTGCAAGAACTACGCTCGGTCTGATTCATGCGGGGTCATGATACGTAGGCAATCTCCAAAAGATTCGACCACAACTGTATATATATATATAAAAAAAAAATGTTAAAAAAAAAAAAATAAATTGATAAGGACTGGCTGAGTCCATTCTAACATGTTTTGTCGTGAATTCAAAGTAAGTAGAAGGTGGTTGGTTTGTGACAAGCGGACAACGGAAGATCCCCGAAAGATGGTACATGAGGAAATAACCCAAAGATTGAAAAGCTTAGAACAGCGGTTGAAAAACACGCACGGGTTGGCGAGGTCAAAAGAGTGTGGCTTTCAAAGATCTATGCTTGTTTCCCGATGTCCACTTGCCACCTGGTTTCAAGATTCCCAAATTTGAAAAGTACGATGGACATGGACACCCAATAGCCCACTTGAAAAGGTATTGCAATCAACTAAGGAGTCCGGGAAGAAATGAAGAATTGTTAATAGCTTACTTTGGGGAAAGCCTTATAGGAGTAGCCTCTGAATGGTTTTGGGATCAAGATGCATCTCGCTGGCACGTCTGGAACGACATGGCACAGGCTTTTGTCAAACAATTCCAATACAATATCGACATTGCCCCAGACCGCATTTTTCTTTCAAATCTGAAGAAGAAATCAAGTGAAAGTTTCAGGGAATATGCCCTTAAATGGAGAGAGCAAGCGGCTCGTGCTGAGCCACCCATGGATGACCATGAGTTAATCATTGTCTTCCTTCAGGCTCAAGAGCCGGATTATTTTCAGAACATGATGTCTGCGGTTGGTCAATCCTTCTTGGATGTAATCAAAATGGGAGAAATGGTAGAGAACGGTCTTAAGACAGGCAGAATTATAAGTCAAGCGGCTCTCAAGGCTGCAGCTCAGGCTGTCCAATTTGAATCTAGTGACACGAATGAGAGGGATGAAGAAGTCATGATGATATCGGGGTCAAGAAAAGGTTCCAGAAGAACACCTCGACGGTATGCGATGTCTCGACAGGTTTTCCATAACTCCCCTGAGCATTACTATCCACCTCCGAACCCACCATACTCAGTTGATCCACCCCAGTATGTTATTCAGCCATCAAATCATCCAAGAAAGCGAGCACGGGCATCACGAAATCTCTACCAGCCTCTGCAAAATTTCCAAATACCTTATAACCCACTTCCAAACCAAGGGTATAGAAGGGAACCGAAATTGAAGGAACATTTCACACCAATAGGAGTTTCCTATGCAAGCTTATTTGAGAAGTTAAAACAACAGGACATGATTTCACCCATCCCTCCAAATCATGTGGACCCACGTGCAAGGAGCTTTGACCCATCTAAAAGGTGTGAATACCATTCCCATGCCCGGGGGCACAACATGGAAAGTTGTCGGGATTTGAAAAGGGAAATAGAAAGGATGATCCAAGAAAGATTGATTGTGATTCATAACAGTGACACCCGGAATATCGCGCTGAATCCATTACCTGCACCTGATGATACACACTTTCTGGCGGTGATGCCTGGTGGCACGGAATATGAGAATCCACTCGGGAATTTGCCGACTGAAATGAGAGAAGGCCATAGTGGTTCTGATAATCAAATTCGTGGCTAAATGTCAGGGCTTATCAATTGGAGAGTCATTTGTGGTGGCTTATTTTGTTGTCATTTCTATTTGTCCGAGTTATTTCAGAATGGTAATCCGAATGTTGTCTTGTGGCTCAAACCTTTCATCTTTGTATTTTTCTTTTGATCATAGTGTCTCATCTAAAGGGGTCTAGGTTCGTTCTAAGGGTTGTAACCCCAGTTTTGTTTTCGGTTGTTCGAGTCGTTGTTTTATCGGTTAATGCAATGACCTATTTTATAGTATTTCTAGACATTTTCTGTTATTTAGTCATTTCCTTCCTATAGTTCTTTTTCTGCTAGCTCTAGTGACATGACGTGCGCGCATAGTTCTGGCCTGATCTTAAAGTTAATCACAAAACCATTGGGAGGTGATCGAGATATTTAAATGAAGTAAGAACGGTTTGAGATTATTCGAAACCCGAGTCATGAGAAACTGGGGCAAGTAAAAGAAAACCGTTAAAGGCAAGTTGCCAAAATTGACATGGGGTCGTTCATAATAATAAAAATGAGAGTGTTGCCCAACAAGTGCTTTAAAGATATGACGAATATTAATTGTGTTGTTTACACTTGGCATGTTTTGAAGATTGGAATGACGAAGGCATTTTGTTCTGCTATCCAAACACTTTATCCATCGTTAACCCTTCGAGCCTTATTTTGATTTCTTTCATACCCCTCCTTTGGAATCGGTACCAAAATTAGAAACACAAATGGGGAAGATAAAGAAAGAAAAAAGAGAAAAACAAAAACAACCAAAAAGGAAAGAAAAAGAAAAAAAATGAAAAAATGATGAAAAAAAATGGAAAGAAGGAATTGGGAACTACGTTTGACCTGATTCCTCAAAGAGGATACGTAGGCGCTTCACAGCTCGGTCATAGTATAAATAAAGAAATAAAAATCCCCAAGCTAGAAACTGGGGCAATAAAAGTTGTGTTTATAAAGGAAGATGTAGACTCCGAATGTTGTAATTTTGAACCCATTTTGTTTTGTTTCGAGCCTTTAATACCATTTCTTTCTAGCCTTATCCAAATCCACATTACGGTCCAAAGAAAGACCTTTTGACCAATCTTTAAAAGAGGCCAAGTCACGCAAATGAGAGAAGTCTTATCAGAACATAACACTCTGATTCCCATCGGAAAAGACTCGGATCTGCAGCAGAAGAAATATGAGAGAATCTTAGCAGTAGCACCACCAATCCCCAGCGGAAAAGTAACACAAATGAGAGAGTCTTAGCGGTGAAAACCTTCACAGGCACCATAAGGCGATGAAAGCTGAGAGAAAATCGAAATGAGAGAGGCTTGGTAGTAAAAAACCCTCGGGCACTACATGTCGAACGAAGGTTGGAAATGAGATAGGAAAGCCCCAGGAGAAGATTACAAAAGGCGGTTTAACGACGGAGGATAGGCTATATGTGCATGTCATGTCCATTAGAGTTGGTATCCACGTTTAATAGGGTTATTTTATAATTTTTCTTTTTAGAGAGTCATCCTCGTTTTTGTCTTTTATTCTGTTTCCTTTTATCTTTCTCCTTTCATAAAAAATTCCCCAATAGAGTCTGTGTGTAAGAAATGACTTCAAAATTTTCCATCAGCTTTCCAATTATGCAAGACGGAATTTGATTGGTACACCCAAGTGGTATAAGTGAGGAGGGATTAAGCGCAAAGCCAGTGTCCAGAAGGATATTCCCCAGCAACAGGAAATCGACAAAGGGGTGGATCGGTGTGAAAAAGGATATTTCAATGAAGGTTAATGACCTCGAGGCCAAGGCCAATGAGACTCAAAGGTCGGGAAATGCCCATTCCTTAGATATGCTGCCAAAGAAGGGGAGATTCCCCAGCAGAAAGGTATTTTCAGTGACAAGGGTGAATAAAGAAAATGGTTCACCAGTAAAACATGCAAGGTCTTCACGAAGGGTCACTATTATAGGAATTCGGGTGGTCGGTGGAAAACCACGTGGAAAGGTTCGCGAATAAAGAGTCGTCAAGGAAGGCGGGGAAGCAAGAAAGGAGAAAACTATCCCCAGCATGAATATCATCAAATGATAACATCCCCGGCAGGGTCTGACAATGAAACGCAGAGCAGGGAAAGAAGAGGAGAACCATCCCCAGCAGGAGCACCACAACCAACCACCACATTTTAAAACTAACTAATTTTTCTTTGATTTGAAACAGGAAGAAGAGGGGTTGTTGGCAGAAAAGCATGCCACGAAGAAGATTCTCAAACTGGGGCAGAAAATTTTCTCCCGTTGCGAAAATTTTCTCGAAACCAAATACCCGGTTGGGGAAAGAAGCCAGATAACGCAAGGAAATGATCTTTGAACCCAATTATCCCCAGCAGCTTTGAAAGAAAGAAAACTACAAGCTGTGATAGAGGAAATTATACCCCCAACAGACAGGACAAAACGAGGAAGCGTGCGTTCAGAAAGGCAAGAGGCGGGTATCATCCCCAGTAGTCCTCGAAAAAATGAAACACTGATTTCGAGGTTTCCCCGGCAGCATTATATCCTACAAGTTTTTCAATGGAGCTAAGCGCAAGTCTCGAAGGAGGTTTGGAAAGAGGAAAAAGGAAAAGGGGTCCCCCGACAGGACAATCCTCAGCTAATGACATTTCAATCCCCCGTAATCCCGGGAGAGAATAAAAGGTTTTGAAGGAAGTAGAAAAGGAGGAAATAGAGAAGATTTTCCCAGCAGCATCATCCCCAGCAGGTAAGTAAACAATTCCAAAGATATCCCTAGCAGTCAAGGGAAAAATAACACGACCTAGGAGGAAAGCAATTCCGAAACAAGGTAATTCAGAAGAAAGGATGAGATAGAGTTAGTGAGTTGATGTTGAAGTCAGGGAGCCCGCCTGAAAAATAGAGTGGCGAGTTAGTTTTGAAGTTATAGTTGAAGTCAGGAAGCCCGCCTGAAGAATGGAGTGGCGAGTTAGTTTTGAAGTTATAGTTGAAGTCAGGGAGCCCGCCTGAAGAATTGAGTGGCGATTGAGTTTTTGAGTTGTAGTTGAAGTCAGGGAGCCCGCCTGAAGAATGGAGTGGCGATTTAGTTTTGAGTTATAGTTGAAGTCAGGGAGCCCGCCTGAAGAATTGAGTGGCGATTGAGTTTTTGAGTTGTAGTTGAAGTCAGGGAGCCCGCCTGAAGAATGGAGTGGCGATTTAGTTTTGAAGTTATAGTTGAAGTCAGGGAGCCCGCCCTGAAGAATGGAGTGGCGAGTTAGTTTTGAAGTTATAGTTGAAGTCAGGAAGCCCGCCTGAAGAATGGAGTGGCGAGTTAGTTTTGAAGTTATAGTTGAAGTCAGGGAGCCCGCCTGAAGAATTGAGTGGCGATTGAGTTTTTGAGTTGTAGTTGAAGTCAGGGAGCCCGCCTGAAGAATGGAGTGGCGATTTTGTTTTGAGTTATAGTTGAAGTCAGGGAGCCCGCCTGAAGAATTGAGTGGCGATTGAGTTTTTGAAGTTATAGTTGAAGTCAGGAAGCCCGCCTGAAGAATGGAGTGGCGAGTTAGTTTTGAAGTTATAGTTGAAGTCAGGGAGCCCGCCTGAAGAATGGAGTGGCGATTTAGTTTTGAGTTATAGTTGAAGTCAGGGAGCCCGCTTGAAGAATGGAGTGGCGATTGAGTTTTTGAGTTGTAGTTGAAGTCAGGGAGCCCGCCTGAAGAATGGAGTGGCGAATTAGTTTGGAAGTTATAGTTAAAGATAATTTAATAGGAAGTGAAAAAAAAAACAATTAGAGGTTTTAGATGAAAGCAACAAGAAGAATGAAGCAACAATTGGAAGATTTTAAGTAAGGCAACAATTTAGACCTAGTCTGAGGAATTATCTCCTAGCGTCAAAATCTTAGTCTGATGAATCTTTCTCCTAAGACATCAAAATCTTAGTCCGATGAATCTTTCTCCTAAGATATCAAAATCTCAGTCCGATGAATCTTTCTCCTGAGATCACAACAATTTAGACCTAGTCTGAGGAATTATCTCCTAGCGTCAAAATCTTAGTCTGATGAATCTTTCTCCTAAGATATCAAAATCTCAGTCCGATGAATCTTTCTCCTGAGATCACAACAATTTAGACCTAGTCTGAGGAATGATCACAGCAATTTAGACCTAGTCTGAGGAATTATCTCCTAGCGTCGAAATCTTAGTCCGATGAATCTTTCTCCTAAGATATCAAAATCTCAGTCTGATGAATCTTTCTCCTGAGATCACAACAATTTAGACCTAGTCTGAGGAATTATCTCCTAGCGTCAAAATCTTAGTCAGATGAATTTTTTCTCCCGAGATGGTAATCGTTCGATCTATACAGTTCAAGTTTTGGTAATCAGGTGCCCACTTGAAGAATAAAGTGGCAATTTATTTTCGAAGTTTGTTGTTGAAGTCAGGTGCCCGCCTGAAGAATAGAATGACAATTTATGATTAAAGTTTGTTGTTAAAGTCAGAAGCCCGCCAGAAAAGCAGAACGGACGTCTCAGTTTCCAAGATTTGATAAGGATAGTGAACAATCGAAAAGTGACAGAGTGCAACGGAAATCCCCAACATGAATCAGAAGGAAGGCAACAAGGATCAGAAAAGTTAGATTCAGACTTCGAAGGAGAATAGCTTGAAGATCACAAGTAAGGAAATTCACTTCGGAGTGCAATGCAAGTTAGCCACAAAAGAAGCTTGCGACCAGAATGCGAGTCAACAATCCGAGATGATCAACAAAAGTTAGTCACAATAAAAAAGAGCAAGGAGTTAATCCAAGTGCAGAAGTTGATGAAAGATGTGATGTGCTCAAGACATGGCCGAGGTCACGAGCACTGCATACCTGGTCTTGTTCCGAAAAGCAGCACCTGCAACTAGCAAGTATCAAGGTTCAAATTTAGAGTTTGCATGAAGCACCAACCAATACTCAAGATCAAGCTTCAGAAGACTTATAGATAGGAATCTTGTAACTAGTAGCCGATAGGCTTAGTTAGTCTTTCTCATGTTTTGATTTTTGATGTAATAGCAGGACCACGGACCGGAACTTCGATGGAACAGAACCTCGACGGAATGACACCTCGACTGGCTCTCCACCTCGGTATACCCCTTCCTCACTCACTTTCGAACTACACGTGGCCCGATTCCTTTATAGCCAAGGATATGTAGGCAGCTCAGATACAAGGGCTCGGTCGCATCCTCTTCTTTTTAGTTTAGTCTCTCTGAATAAGGGTCGGGTCAAAACACTTATCTAGTCGTTCTTTGTCTAAAAACTCTTTGTGTTTTCAGTCAAAGAGGGGCAGCTGTAGATGCGTGATTTTGCCCCTACCCGAGATTTTTCATATTTTTAGCGTAAAATATTTAGTTTAGGCCTAATATAGGTATCTTAGCTAATTTTGACTCTTTTACTTTACTTTTACCTTAAAATGAAAAATAACAAAAATATAGTTTTATTAATGTTTCGTAGTCATTTTTAAACTTGAAAAATACAAAAATAGTACTTTATATTTTTTTATCTTTTTATAAAAATGAAAATAATAAAAATAGTTGCATTAACAATTTGTAGTTACTTTAATTTTGAAAAAATATAAAAAAATAATAATTTTGTTTTAATTATTAGTCTTATAGTTATTTTGCTTACGTAGGATTAATTAATAACACCGTGTTCTCATTCTCGGTTCCGGGCAAAGAATAATATTCGGGTTCAAACTACCCGGTTTTATAATTTTCGGACCTAGCCCATAATAATCCGAACCTACCACACGTGGGGGACACGGACGAATTAAACCCATCACATTTTTGTACACAAGATGATGGGTCTTAAAATACTAAACTAATATAAAAAATAATTAAAAATGAAAAGAAAAATAAGACAAAGAGAAAAGACAAAAAATAATACACAATATATCATATACACACACGACACACACTTGGAGAGGTTGGAATCCTAATTGATTTTGAAAAGGAGGAAGAAAACAATAAGAAAAAGACAAACACAACAAATGACATAAGAATAAAGCAAGGAAGAGGAAGAGACTAACGGGGGATTGGGGTTTATTTTGAAAAGGGTGGAAAACTTACAAAATATTCTATACAACACACACATGCACACACGAAGAAAAAACACATGCTAACAACTCAAAAAAAAGAAGAGAAAACAGTAAGCTGCGGCCAATTTTTGAAAAAAGAAAAAGAAGAGCTTGGAGCTCATTTTTGAAGAATAAAAAACGGAAAGGAGAGGGCCATTTTTTGGAGGAGAAGAAAAGATAATATAGGAGGAGACTATTGATTATCTTCTCCAAAGGAAGAAGGCTACTGAAAAACCGATCCTCGGTACCCCTAAACCAGCACCCACTTCCCGTCGTTTCTTCGCCATTAACGACTCCATCATCTTCTTCAACCGAGAAGCCTCATCTTCTCCAACGGAAGCAAAAGACCAAACCTTAAACACCCACAAAAACCACTATTCATCTTCTTCATTCCCATCTCTAACGATAACAGCCCTTTCTTCGTCGATACACCATACCCAACCATTCACCAACATCCGGTTGAAAAGCTTCAAACCAGTCCAAACATCACCCCATCGTCGTCAAACCAGTGAAACGACCAGCGCCGTTGCTTCACCTTCATGAACGACTATAAATCCAGCCAACAAACTCCCTCTTCTTCACGCCAGTGAACCATCGCTGCTACTGCTTCGTCTTCTTCGTCAAAGTCCGGTCGAGGTTGCGTTCAGATTTCTGCTCGCGTTTGAGCTCCCATTTCCTATTCGAGTTCCGTCCAAAGATAGTCGGATTCACTCCTGTTGTTTTCCATGTAAGGTCAGCTTCCATTTCATTATGTAGTCTTAGCTAATTTAGTCTGTTTTATGCCGTGTGTCAATTTGTTATATTCATGTTTCAGCTCACTATTTACTGTTTAGTATTGTTACTTGTTGATTTGCCATTTTTCTTTCTTTAAAGTTAATACATATGCACGTGTTTAGTTAAAAGGAATGTTTAGCTTGGTAGTAATTTTGTTTGTAATTATTCATGTTACTGTTTATTTCTTTAAGTGTTAGGGATGATAATTTAATGTTAGTTTTGAGTTAATGGAGAAAAACACAAGTTATTAGATTGTGGGACAGTGGGTTGACTATTAGATTAGACCATTAGGCCGTAACATGAAAAATTAACCAATTATGAACATCGTGCTTGGTTAGCCGTGTCAATAAATATATCATCGTGATTATATGTATGGTTCCCGTTGTGTGGCTATGATGCCTAATTCTAAAATTTGGGGTGCTTTTCATGTAACCCGTTTATAACAATTTCCAATAATAAAACCCTTTTAAAAATATATGAGATGAGCCTCGCCGATTAAAACACATAAATTACGGGGCCCTCTATATGTGTTTATAAAAATACTTAGAATTCGGGATGGACCGTTTAGCTAATTTCACGGTCTTCCCCAAAGATAACATCGCGTTAGTCTCTTTAGGCGCGTTGTTTAATAATTTTACCTTCTTAAACTCGGGTGCACATTTATGTGACCCAAATCCAAATCTCAACGGAGTCGAAATGTGTTGACAACCACGGGTGCACTGGTGCGACGTGGTTCGAGATACATTTTCACAACGTTGCAATTCTTTGTAAAAATAATAATAATAATAATAATAATAATAATAATTTTTTATAATAATAATATCATAAGAGGTTAAAAATTAAAATTTATACATAAGTTAAGGCATATTATAAAATCGGATAAAGAAGCCAAATATGACAGTTGAGCGACCGTGCTAGAACCACGGAACTCGGGAATGCCTAACACCTTCTCCCGGGTTAACAGAATTCCTTATCCGGGTTCCTAGTTTCGTAGACTATATTACAGAGTCATAAATTTCCTCGGTTCGGGATCAAACCGGTGACTTGGGACACCATTATTTTCCCAAGTGGCGACTCTGAATTAAACAAATAAATCCCGTTTCGATTGTCCTTTAATTGGAAAAACTCCTCGTGCCCTCGCGGGTGCGCCAAAAGGAGGTGTGAAGTTGATGTTGTTCCCTTGCCGGGATATTGTTATGATTATTGTTTCCCTTGCCGGGACGGTACATGTTACTTGTTTCATTCTTTTGCCCGTTGACTGTGACTGTTACTTGGGCGAGGAAGAGTGATAATGCACGAAGGGTGATGCCGTGCCATTTTTACTTATGTTCGCACGAAGGATCATTCCGTGCCTTGTTTTACTGTTTATGCACGAAGGAACATTCTGTGCCGTTGTTACTTAATTTATGCACGAAGGATCATTCCATGCTATGTTTATTATTTATGCACGGAGGAACATTCCGTGCCGTTGTTACTTAATTTATGCACGAAGGATCATTCCGTGCTATGTTTATTATTTATGCACAAAGGGACATTCTGTGCCGTTGTTGCTTAAACCATGCACGAAGGATCATGTCGTGCCATGGATGTGAGGATGAGAGTAAAAGCACGAAGGGTGATGTCGTGCACTTTTATCTGCTTATATGGTGAGGATGAGAGTAAAAGCACGAAGGGTGATGCCGTGCAACCATTTCAATTTTTTGTTTTGTGATAACTGTTTTTGCTACACTCTGTATTTTTTTACCTTACTGGTTTGATATGCGTTTCCGATTGTGCTCCCCCAGCATGTTCCCTCCTCTGTTAGTTGTGTTGCTCTATATCTCTATTATTCTGTGGTACATACATATATAGAACTGCGCATGTTTATGTGAGTGTCTGGTCCTAGGCTTGTCACTACTTCACCGGGTTAGGCCAGTCACTTACCAGCACATGGGGTCGGATTGTGCTGATACTCGATTTCTGTGCATTTTTGCACAGGTCCAGGTTTTGAGCAGGAGCAGTAGTAGTAGTACACTAGCGGGATTATCGTACTTCCGAGACTGAGGTAGCTTGCAGGCGTCCGCAGGCCAAACGTCTCCTCTAATTGCTTTTATTATTGCTGTGGTCTCATTATTCCGAGACAGACGGTTATTGTTTATTTCTTTCAGACCATTATGTGTAGTTATTCTTTAATAGTTCGTGAGTTTGTGACTCCACATCTTTGGTAGAGGATTTGTGTCAATTATTTTACACTATTATTCATCTTTTATTCGAAAGAATTCCGCATTTAAAGATATGAGTATTATTCTTGCTATTAAATATGAGAACAAAATAGTTGTATAAACATGAAGATGGTAGTGAATTGGCTTTCCTAGCTACCACGAGTAGGCACCATCACGATTCCGATGGTGGGGGAATCCGGGTCGTACACCCTCTTCTCAATTGACTTAGTGAGCCTCACTTCATTTCGGGGTCATGTATCTTTTGTTCCTCGTGTATTATGTTTGAGGTATAGTCGTACCTTATTGCCGAACTGTTATAGTGTACTTTTGTAACTGTTAGAGACTCTGTAGACATAGTGTGAATTGTGTATATGTGCTGAAAAAATGGAACTAGTAATGTTATATTCGAATCACTTGTTTCACTTTAGCTGTAAAAGTATATGTATTTTGAGATTTAAAAAGAGAGTAAATAATGGTAGTAGAAATAGGGCTGTTCATAAAATTCCCTCACTATTTAATTGATGATATATGTATATTGTCTCTTTATTCGTGGATGAGTTTGGTTAGAAGGAAGTCTAGTAGGTTTGCTCAACCGGGTTATCTCGGTTGAACGTCGGTCGCGCTCCTTGAGATCGGGGCGTGATAATACTTGTGGTGTGAGTTGTGATTATGTTGTGATATGGATGAGCATGAGGTAGTATAGGGCAATGGATTGATACGCATGTGGTGATTAAGATGAGCTTGATACGCATGTGGTGAGATAAGATGAGCTTGATACGCTTGTTGCTAGTAGGGGAAATGCTTGATGTGACGACCCAAAGGGTCATCACTTATTTTATTAATAATTTCGAGCTTCTGAGGCCTTGAAAACCTTAATCTATGTTGCCTCGATTTACGTGCACGATCCGAGCATGTAGCCGGAAAGATTTTGTGATAGAAAATATGAATTCTATGAGAAATTTGGATAAAAATGATATTAATATTGATATGGTTGACTTCGGTCAACATTTTTGGTAAACGGATCCGGACCCGAGATTGGATGGTCCCGAGAGGTCCGTAGGAAAATATGGGACTTGGACATGTGTCCGGAGTCGAATTCTGAGGCCTAGAGCCCAAGTTATGAATTTTTATGTGAAATTGTTTTTGATGCAATTATTAAAGGAAATAAATTAATAGACCTTGGTATCGGGCTCGTATTTTGGTTCCGACGCCCGGTACAAGTCTTAAATATTATATATGTGATTTCTGTAAAGTTTGGTGACATTTGGATGTCGTTTGAGATGTTTTGGACCTTGAGTTCCAAGTTAAGAAGTTTTGAAAATCAAAAGTATGAAAATCATGAGTTTGAGGCTCGATTTGATTAAAACGAGGTGATATTGGCGATATGATCGCACGAACAAGTCCATAATGTGTTTTTGAGGTTGTGTACATGTTTGGTTTGGAGCCCGGGGGCTCGGGTAAAGATTTGATAGGCCGTTGGATGAAATTCTGAATTTTGAACTGCTGGTTTTTTTCACCCAGCTGTTGGCTTCGCAATTGCGAAGAATTTCTCGCAATTGCGAAGGGGACAATGTAAGGCAAGGCTCGCAAATGCGAACAATTGATCGCAAATGCGAAGCCAGCCTTGTTCGCAAATGCGAACAATTGTTCGCATTTGCGAAGGTCCCCAGTGCTGCCTTGGTTCGCAAATGCGAACCATTGTTCGCAAATGCGAACGTCCCAGTGACTGCCTTGGTTCGCAAATGCGAACCATTGTTCACAAATGCGAACAATGCCTTGTACAGCATGTGTTCGCAAATGCGAACATTAGTTCGCAAATGCGAACAAATGTTCGCAAATGCGAACTTTCCACCCTTAGCTTATTTTTTCAAACTCCAGAAATTGGTCGGGGTTCGCAATTGCGAACCCATGTTCGCAAATGCGAACACAGAGACCTGAAAAACACGAATTTCAGTCATTTCTTCATTTTTCACAAAACCAAAACACCCATTTGCGACTCTTCAAGGATTTCTTCTTCATCAAAACGATTGTAAGTCACTTTTTACTTAATTCTTTCAATTCCTAACATCATTAAACATGTTTTTCATTAGAAATCAAATGTTTTCATGGTAAAATTCTTGTTTTTGTTAGAAAATAGGGTTTTTCATAAATTGGGAATTGGACCTCGAATTGAGGTCCGATTTTGAAACAAATTATATACATGAACTCGTGGGGGGATGGGTAACCGGATTTTGGTCCTAACCCCGAATTCCGACCATGTGGGCCCGGGGTTGAAATTTACTATTCATGGAGAATGTTGTAAAAGTGTTATTTGGTATTAAGAATTAGTTTGTTGAGTAGAATTGATGATATTAAATCAATTGTGTATAGATACGGTTGGATTGGAGCCAAATTGAAAGAAAAGACATTTCCACGGATTGGATTGTTCATAAGCATTCGAGGTAAGTGTTTGTTCTATCATAGCTTGAGGGAATAGGATTATGTGCTATGTGTTATGTGATCGAGTGCGGTGTATGGGCTGTGGTGACGAGCATCCATACACCGGCGTCTAGTATGACCGTGAGTCGTTGGAAAATAATTATTTTGAGATATATTACAGATGAATTGTTATTGTTCTCCCTGGTTGGGACTTGTTGTGAAGATTATTATTGATTGCCCTTGATGGGACGGATTATGAATTACTTTTTCTTTCTTTACCCTTAACTGTGATTGTTATTTGGGTGAGGAAGAGTGATAATGCACGAAGGGTGATGCCGTGCCATGTTTTATTTATTTATGCACGAAGGTTAATGCCGTGCCATGTTTATTTATTGATTATGCACGAAGGATCATGCCGTGCCCTGTTATTGAACCATGTACGAAGGATCATGCTCGTACTATGGATGTGAGGATGAGAGTAAAAGCACGAAGGGTGATGCCGTGTACTTTATTTGTCTATCTGGTGAGGATGAGAGTAAAAGCACGAAGGGTGATGCCGTGCAATTGCTTGCTATTTCTTGAATTAATATTACTTGTTTTTCCATTATATTTTATTTGGTTGATACCGTGCAACCATTTGCCATTTCTTGACTTGATATTACTTGTGTTTCCATTACACCTTGTTTTTCCTTGTGAACTTATTTGATTGTTATTTGGGTGAGGAAGAGTGATAAAGCACGAAGGGTGATGCCGTGTACTCTATTTGTTTACTTGGTGAGGACGAGAGTAAAAGCACGAAGGGTGATGCCGTGCAACTGTTTGCTATTCCTGGAATTGATATTACTTGTGTTTACATTACACTTTGATTTTCCTTGCGAAATTATTAACTGTGGTTACTTGTTGAATTCTTTAAGATATTGCTTATTGTGTTAATACTTGATTATTTCTTGTTATTTTGTGGTACACACATATATATATTGAATTGCACAGGTTTATGTAGGTGTCCGGTCCTAGGCTTGTCACTACTTCGCCGGGATAGGCCAGGCACTTACCAGCACATGGGGTCGGTTGTGCTGATGCTACACTTCTGTGCGTTTTTGCACAGGTCCAGGTTACGATCAGGAGCAGCAGCAGGAGTAAATAGATTGCGTGGGAATTGAGCACATTTGAGACCGAGGTAGCTTGCAGACGTCCGCAGGCCCGGCGTCTCTTTCTTTATTTATGCTAATAGCTGTAGTCTCTTTGTTCCGAGACAAACAGAATTATGTTATATTTCCTTCATACTTTTATGTGTAGTATTCCATAGTAGTTTGTGAGTTGGTGACTCCAAGTCTTGGGTAGAGGATTTCAGTATGATTTTTACCTTGTGACTTGTTATTTCCTTTTCGATAAAGTATTCCGCATTTGTGTTAAAAACAGGATAGTATGAATACAGTGGCTTGCCTAGCTACCACGAGTAGGCGCCATCACGATCCCGATGTTGGGGGAAAATCCGGGTCGTGACACTTGAAGTCATGCGGTGAGATAATGTGGGCTAAAATGCGTATAGCTATTTCGGTAAATGTAATTTTTAAAACTAAATTTAAGGCTCATGCAATGATATAAAGTAAGATTGCATTTGAAGTTGTGAAATGTGAATACGAGGCAGTGCCTCAGTTGTTATTTTCATTGTACATTCCATGTTGGAATAACTTGTTGTTTAAACAATCATTGTTCTTCCTTCAATCATTCATCCACATTTTTATTGTGTTTGGTTATTCGTTGTAATCTTGGTATTAGAACAATTGTGGTTTATTGTGTAAGTTATGCATTCTACGTGATTTGTTATGTTGCTTTAGCATACTAGCGTATGCCTTGTTATAACTTGATGAATTGTTTGTCTATGTGAATTTAATTGCATGGAGTCACTATATCATATTATGTTGAGTTGTTGGTAACATAATAGTTTAAATAAAAGAATTCTTAACATGCTTTATTTTATGTACATCTTAAGATGGAACTCATTATCTCACTCAGTGCCTTATTATTCTAAATAGTTATGTTCACTATAATTCGATTTTTAGATTATACTCAGCACATTGTTAGATGTTTACCTTACTTAAAATTGTTATTATGTTTTTCCTTAACAAATTCTGTATTTAATTTATTAATTTAACTTATGTTTTGCTTTTCTTAAAACTAGTTTATAAAAGATTATAAACTCATCTTATATAGTACGCTAAAGCAATAAAATTCTGCATGTAGTTAATTAAGGATTCATAATTCTGTTGTATTCCATTGCATCTCTAGATTACCATTCTAAAAAGTTGAGTATTTTTCCCCCTATTGAATCCGTTAATAATAATAGTGAAAAAAATGGGAAGAGAGTTCATAAGATTTCTCATATGCATAAAAGAATAAACCATGAAATATCGAAACTAAAGTACATAGAACAGAAGTACCGCGTGTGCAGAGGCGGACCGAGAATTTAAAGGTAGCGGGTGCATTGTAACAGTACCTTAATAATATTTATAGACATTAGAGTCACAACAGAAATAATTACTCCATAGCTTTAGGCGGACTAATAACTAGTGGTTGCATATGTGCTTTGAAAATTAAGGAAGAAGTTTTTTGTGTGGAGAGAGATAATTGTAGAAGAAGTTTTTGATGTAGGGATTTAACTAAAAGTAAAAGGGATGGATCCATTGAAAAAAACTAAATCAAATACACTATAGTATGCGTGTTGAAATTCATAGAGAGAGAAAAAGTTACTAGTAGGCCTATTGGTGTTGAAATTACCAAATGAGACCCAATCAAAAATATTATTTTTATTGTTGAATCTCAGATTCAAACTTGGGTCTTGTAGAAGCCAACTACTCCACAAACCAACTCTACTATCCATTCTTTGTGACTGATGGTGCAGCATAATATATTTATAGGGATCCTTCTTGTATTAACTTATATATAGAATATAAATATAATATTTTTACCGAGACCAACGGGTGCCCGTGCCCCCACCTCCAAGCGTAGGTCCGCTGCGCGTGTGTGCTACCAAACTCTTAACTCCAAAAGCCAAATTGATATCTGATAAGTGAGATACAGTTGCATAATGGCCCGAGAGTCGCTCTTCGATGGAGTAAGTTATTAGCAAGTTAAACATGCGTCCTCCTCTTTCAAAAAGGATTATGAATTGTTGGTTTCTATTCGCACGCGTTAGGTATTTTTTCCTGATAATTAAATAGGGTATTTAAATTACTTTTATTCATAACAAGGTTATACAGTTTTGGCTTTTGTTTGTAGGGATAATTTCAATAATTACAAGTGAGCTCCCCATTTTTTAATTTTATAGCCCATATTTCAATTTACAACCAATTAGCCCAAAAATAATAGGCTAAGATTCAACATCCAACTCCAATAGATTCTCAAAATTACCATTTAATTTTTAAAAAGGATTGCTCAAGCTTTTAAGTTAATTTTCGAATTAGTAATTGCGACTCAAATATTAGTTCACCAAACCAAATATATTTGGGTGGTAAAAATTAGATTTTTAACAAGCTTAAATATATGAGTTTAAATTTCGAATTTGATTTTGTGAAAAATTTGGAGTGAGTGTTATTTAGACGTGTATAAGGAGGTTGTATATAAAATTTGGAGTCATTTAATCGAGATTTGGATTAGTTTTGAACAGAAATTGCAACTGAAAATCGTGGAAGAAGTTCGTCTACAGACGTTTGTATAAAGGTGTATAAAAGTGTATAATAGTATATTTATACACTCATATACACTATTATACAACAAACTGACTTCGTCTTCTTCTTTGTGTTTTTTCTGAAATTTAACTCAAATCTTGCTCAAATCTACTCCAAATCACTTCAAATTTAAACTTTGAATTGGAACAACACCCAATCCAAACAACTAAGAATTACAAAAAATTCTATTTTCTAAAGCAAAGCTTTGAATGCCCTTTAATGGTGGACTTCTACTCTTTAATTTTTTATATTACAATCAGGTGATATGAAGAGAGAAGCAGTAATGACAGATAGTCCCTTGAAGTATATGTAAAAAAAGTGAGAAGAATAGAGTGAAAATAATAGTTGTGAGAACACAGATTTAACTCTATAGTTTTTAAAAGCAATGGTTGTAAGAACACATATTTTGAATTTGCAAGAGCTGGTATTTTTAAAATATGTACAATATAGGCTAGGTGGGGGAAAACTTAAAAACATGGGCTATTTTTTGTTATGATGTGAAGTCATGTGTATTTTCTTGTAATTCTTTCTTGTTTGTATGCATTAGTTTTTTTCCTAATAATTAAATAGGGTATTTACATTATAAAAAGGGCAATATGGTAATTTAACTTTATACTTTTGAGCTTCCCACTTTTAATATAGTATAGATTAATACTTTTACACAATTTTATTGATTTCTAAACTAAACCCATCTTATACTATGTTTCGTACAAATTGTATATTATTTTACGTTACTCAATTTCTAAAATAAATTCACTATTTTATTTGACACCTTACTTTATTCAAGATAGTTATGTTTTATGGTGTCTAAATATATCGTTGTCACGATCCGGATTTTTCACCAACGGAGGTCGTGATGACGCTACTGTTGGAGCTAGGCAAGCCAAACATTTAACCCTTTCTGGATAACAACACAACAGTAATAGCAATAATAACCTTTAAATAAAAGCGGAAGTGTTGTATAACATAAATAACTGAAAATCCAAAATGCGAAAATGCAATATTTCACTACCCAAGACCGGAGTCGCTATTTCACGAACTACTAATGAATGCTACAAACAAGTCTGAATAGGAAAATACATAGTGTCTGTCTCGATACAATGAAAACAAATAGAAGATATAAAAGGGACCCTGACCTGCGAACGCCAGCTAGTCTACCTCGTAGTCCCTAGACTGAAGTCAGCTCCCGCTCAACGTGCTACTGTCGTGGTCCAAAAGCTGCTATGATACCGTGATCTGTGCAAAAAGCATATAAGTGTAGCATCAGCACAACCGACCCCATGTACTGGTAAGTGCATGGCCTAACCCCGGTGAAGTAGTGACGAGGCTAGACAAGATTACCAAAATAACCTGTGCAGTTCAGTATATATATATATATATATATATATATATATATATATATATATATATATATATATATATATATATATATATATATATATATATATATATATATATATATATATATGCAATAATTGAAAGAAATACCGAAACTAAACAGTTAACAGGGAAGGGAAACATGCTATGAGGAAGTACAATCCGGATATAAAAGTCATTAACTTAAATAAGAAACAGGGCACAATAATAATTAGCAAAAAAAGGAAATCCAACAGTTGCACGGCATCCACCTTCGTGCTTTTACTCTCATCATCACCCAAAGCAATCAAATAAAATGCACGGTGTCACCCTTCGTGATTTCCCTCACCTAACTCTCATTTCATGGCACAGAATGATCATTCGAGCAAATATAATCAAATTGGAGCACGGAATGTCTGTTCGTGCATAATTAATCAAAACATGGCACAGAATGACCCTTCGTGCAAATATAATCAACAATGTCACAGAATGAACCTTCGTGCATATATAATCAACAATGGCACGGAATGACCCTTCGTGCATTATTACTCTTCCTCACCCAAATATCAATCACAACCAAACGGGCGAGGAAAATAACAATAATAAGAAATATCTCGGCAAGGGAAAACAAAATAAACAATTAAATCCCGACAAGGGAGCAATAAAAACAATCTTTACATTCCGACAAGGGAGATAATCAATATACTCAAGTCATCCCGGCAAGGGATTTAATCCTATGTCTTACCAATTCTTTCATTTCTTACTCAATAGTATTTTTATCGTTCGAGCCAAGGCTCCAAATAATTTACAAATTTATAATTGATCCTTAACTCTTCATATTATGTAGAAATCATTAATTAGGTTGGAAGAGTCCCAAAATATACCAAAAATAAGTAACAACAAAGATCCACGGTCATGCTAGACACCTGTGTATAGATACTCGTCACCATGCCTATACACCGTACTCGATCATTTAGCAAATAGAAATTAATAACACTCTTAATCCTATTCCCTCGAGCCAAAGTTAGATCAAACACTTACCTCGGTCCAAAGAATAACAATTAACTCTCCATTACCGCCTTTCCTCTAAAATCTGACTCCGAAATAATGGTATCTTGGCATAATTAATTCAATAATATCAATTAGGGCTCAACGACATAATCCCATAGCCTAGAAATGAGTTTCCTAGCATTCTTCCCAAAAATATCAAAATTTGACACCGGGCCCACATGGTCCAAACATGAGGCTCGGACCAAAACCTAGTCACCCATAACCCCACAAGTTCAAATATATAATTTGTTTCAAGATTCGACCCCAAATTGAGGTTGAATCACCCAAAATTATCAAAACCCTAACTCTACCGAAAATCCCAAATTTCTACTTTGATTTCATGATTTAGGTCTAGGAATTTGATAAATGATGATAGAAAATGAGGAAAATGAGTTAAGATTTACTAACCCAACAAGTCTTGGTGATAAGGAGCTTCAATGGATGCCTAAGTGCTTGGAGAAGAAAGGAGTTCATGTATTTTTGTGAAAAGTCCCATATCTACTGTTTTAGGGAATTAAATATAACTGGGAAAAAATTGCCCTTCGCGTTCGCGGAAGTGTGATCGCATTCGCGATGGGAAAGCTGCAAACGCGAAGAGAAAGAGGCTGGGGGGGGGGGGGGGTTCTAAAGATTGGCCTACGCGAATGCGTGAAGCCTTACTGAAGGGAGATGTTGACTTACGCGAACCCAAGAACAATTACGCGAACGCGGAAGAGGAAAATCCAAGGCATCGCGAACGCAGGAGAGAGGGCGCAAATGCGAAGAAGGGGGATGCCAAGGCACTGCGAACGCGAACCTAGGGCCGCGTTCGCGAAGAACAAAACGACTGTGTAAAGATTGCAACAAAAATTGACCCTCTCCTAAGTGTGAAAACACCCCGAACAACCTCCAATTCACTCCCGAGCTCTCGGGACTCCTAACCAATCACACACACTAACTCAATAACATCATACGAACTTACTCGAGCAATCAAATCAGCAAAACAACATCAAAAACATTGGATCAAGCCTCAAAATCATCAATTTCATTTCCAACTTCATAAACTTCTAACTTTAGATAATTAGGTCCGAAACACGTCAAACGACGTCCGATTTCGACCAAACTTCACAGAAAGCACTCAAAACATTTTAAGACTTGTACCGGGCGTCGGAACCAAAATATGAGCCCGATAAATTTCGTCTTTTAATCAATTTTTATTTCCATTTTCTTAATAATTTCAGAAAAATAATTTAACAGAAAAGTTCTTTTACTCGGGTTCTAGACCTCAGATTTTGACTCCGGGCACATGCACGAGTCCCATATTTTTCTACGGATGCTCCAGAACAGTCAAATCACAGGGCCGTGTCCGTTTACCAAAAATATTGACCGAAGTCAACTTTAACCATATTATATCAAAATTCTTCAAATTTTTCACAGAATCCACATATTTCAACATAAAAGTTTTTCGGCTACGTGCCCGAATTGCGCACGCGAATCGAAAAATCTATAAGTCAGGTTTTCAAGGCCTCGAATGCACGAAAAATAGGAGAAAATCCGGTGATGACCCTTTGGGTTGTCACAATCGTTCATTCGCCTAGATTAATATTTATCACGTTTGCAAAGTAAATGGTAGCACACAGACTTTGCCGTGTGAAGGTGATTGTAATTATGGGCACGTGGTGCCATATATGTAAGATTCGGTTGTTTATGACTTGTGATTTATGATGTGTGGTGTCTCAGGGTAATTCTGTTTGTACGTCCATGCGTTAGGAGCGATTTGATTATTTGAATTGTTATCCATTATTCCTTATTTGAGTTCATTTACATCTCATCGGTGTTCTGATTATGTTGCTTCTTTAGTAATCGTTTACTACTTGCTGCCATTTATGTTTCTTCTATTACTTCGTTGTAGGTTATAAATCATTATTTTTCCGTCGTTGGTATTAATTTGATGTTCTTTCCAATGTTAGCTTAGGTATATCTTGAATAAGTTTTTATGTCTTTTAGGTATCTTGGACCCGCTTCATCACTACTCGATCGAGGTTAGGCTTGATACTTATTGGGTACCGTTGTAATGTACTCATGCTATGCTTCTGCACATTCTAGTGTGTTGTTGAGAGTTGCATCTATGCGGCGGGAGATTTCAACCTGCTTGATCACAGTCACCATCTTACTTTCTTATAAAATATTGTGGCGGCCCACATTTCCTTGTGGACTTTCTCGTGAATTTCAAATTCACTTGACAACGTTTCCATCAACCTCCTTTCTTAACAAATATTTTATAAAAAATATTTTATATAAAATAGGTTCTAACTATATATCTAATAATATTTCATTTGGACTAATGACTAATTAAATTACTTAATTTAATTATTAAATAATAAGTTAATTAACTCTTTAGCAAAGGTCATAACACTCGTAAGTATGCGACCCCATATGTTCGATACTAAACCGATAGTATATTCATCACATCAATATATTAATCAAGGGTTGTGTCTAGCAATACTCCTTAACGACCAGATATCATGAAGTATACAATTTACTCTCAAGAACTAGTAGAAGAATAATGTAGTAATTCCTTCTGTCCTTATAGCTCTAGATCACCCTAGGATATGGTTCAACTGTCAAATCCTAATAGGCGACCAACTATGTGTTCATGTCAAATATATTCAACCATTAAATGACCTAAGAAACTCTTTTCTTCCTTCATTCAATTCCCCTAGCCAATGTATTAGTTTGGTCGTTTATAATTATTCATGACAACATGGAGCTTAAACTCATTAGTAAGAGTTGACAAATTCCATCTTGATCAATCACTAATTCTACAAGTATTTAATCGTACCCAATATCCTTTCAACTATCGCCTTAGGGTCATAGGTGCCTGCTATCAAAGCACAATAAATAATTTGTCAATTACTATGATGATCTCAAGTCAAAGGAAATTCTTACTTCACATACTTCAATAAAATATCCTATTGACAGTTTATGGTAATTTTAATAATTAGGAGTTATCTAATGAGTCAGTTCAATGATCATATCTCTATACGCATCATCTATCTATGTGATTTAGTTAATGAGATTAACTAATCTTTATCCCATAAAGACGATCACATAAATATTGATCTAACCGGATTTCTAATGTCCAAATAATAATCCTACGATCAAGAACAAATATAGATTAAATTGTAAGAGACTTTGCTCTCATTATCATGATCTCTATCACGATGATAAATCTCAAAATTTAATCAAGGACCTTATCAAATTAATCAAACAATTAATAATAATGATAAAAGAATATCATATATTTTTATATCAAATAATGTTCACAAAAAATATTTTCAAATCATCAAATATGATATTGGATCTAGAGCATATCTACTATATCCCTAACAATACCTGCTTGACATTCGCCGGCATCAGAGTCACCATCTTACTTCATTATGCGACTGTAAATTGTAATTCAAAATAGTATTGTGTTTAGAAATTCTAGTGCGCTTCAGTAGTGCTTATGACTACGTATTACCGGTTTTGGAAAAATACATAACTATTGGCCGCTTGCGGCTATGTATGTCATTTAATGGTTTGTGATAAATGATTATATAGTTCGATTATGTTATTAAATCAGCATGTGTTATGATTACTTAGTCCTATATAATAGGTGTTATCACTATATCCTAAGGTAAAATAATTGAGATCGTGACAATTAGTCAACTTGCGAAGCCTAATTTTATGTCTTATCCCTAGAATAAAGAACATTTTGAGAACGTACACTGAAAATTAGAGCCGTCAATATGGATTTGGCCCGTTGGGCTAGCCCAGCCCAGCCCGTAATTTAGTAGGGTTGGGTTATAATTTTTTAAGCCCATTTTAAAATTAGGCTTTTAATCCCAGCCCGAGTAAGCCCGTAGCCCGTGAGGGCTTGACCGTGGGGGCCTGTGGGGGCATAGTAAAAATATTTATATAAAATATATAACATATAAAAAGTATATGATACTTAAAATAACAAGAAGAGTATCCCAAGCTTAAAGTTTATTAAGCTCATTATATTAAAATATCAAAATTTAAAGTCTTAAAATGTTAATTAGTTAAGTAAAATATATTATTAAATAAATAACTAATAAAAACTTAAATTGTCTAAACTAAAAGTCTAAACCCTAAACGGCTAAACTTCAAAGGAAGTAAAGCTACTTCTTTTGGAACTCTCTTTCGCTCTCGTACTTATTTTCCACTCAAATTGGTAATATTCGTTTTATGAATTTGAATATTATTAGTTTTAATTCAAGTACTCTTAATATTTAACTAATTAATATTGCATATGAATTGTAGATGTTGATGAAAGTGAAGATGTTAATTCAAATGTGTTTGATGAAAATGATGTGTTGGATATCTCATAAGCATCATGCACGTTCTCTTGAATAGTTTGTTTAGAGTTTTGGCTTTTGGTGATTGAAATATAGCCTTGTCTTTTACATTTTAATATTTATTGTGATATACTGGAACAGTTTAAAAAGTTATTAAGTTTTGCAAAATTTTTTCAATAAGATATTTTATAACTTTTATATATTTCTCTTTCTACGTTAGAAGTTAAAGAAAAAATATAAAATTATATTTTATTAAATGATGGGTCGGCATGTGGGCTAGCCCAGCCCAACCCATCAATTGCTCAAGCCCACGTAGGCTGGGTTGGGCTAGCTCGTCCCAGCCCATATTAACAGCTCTACTGAAAATATTTAGCGACCGGAGCGTGACCACCAAAGGAACTTCCACGACTTGAGAGTGACCACCAAAGAAACCTCCACCAAAATTGATGTTCAATATCGTTAATTATGCTTACTTTTTGACTCTGTTGACTAGCAATAGCTCCTGAAAATAACTTTCCCTTAGAGCCAATTCGAATTCTTTTCCAGCAAGTTGAGTTGAACCCCCTCGGATTGAAGTTTTTCCGGCAATTACATACATCAACATGGTTGCTAGAGCAAAGCCTAAATACGATGTTTTTTTAAGTTTTAGAGGAGAAGATACCCGCAAAAACTTTGTTAGTCATCTATACTGTGCTTTAACAAAGAAAGGAGTTCACACTTTCAGAGATGATCGCAGTATAGAGAAAGGAAAAACAATCAAAGATGAACTTATCGGTGCTATTGAAGATTCACGACTGGCCGTTATCGTGTTCTCGGCGAATTATGCGTCGTCCAGATGGTGTTTGGAGGAACTGGTTAAGATCATCGAATGCAAGATCCAGAAAAAGCAAACTGTTATACCCATCTGCTATGGTATTAGCGAATCAGAAAAGTGCAGCATAGTTGATGCTTTTGCTGAAGCTTTTGCCAAACGTGAAGCAGATTCTACTACGGATGGTTACTTTGATGAGGAGAGAGTGAAACGTTGGAGGAAAGCTCTAACTGAAGCAATAGATTCAGGCTGGGATGTCAACAAGTGTGTGAAACAGTACTATCGGTGAGTTTCAACTCTCTCAAGTTTTAATTGTAGTAATTTCTTTGTCATTTATCAGTTGTATATATATATATATATAAGAATTTCATTTCATTAAGGGCTTTTAACGTTATACTAAACCAAATTAATGAGTAGCTAAAAGAAGGTGAATGGCTCACTTAAATTGTGAATTAAAAAAAGAAACAAGTTTACTCTATTTTTTGGGTCTATGCGTAAAATTAATCCTGCAGGGATCATGCATGCATATATTGTTTAACCATTGGTTGTTCATGGAAAAAGTTTCTTTTCTTTCGATTCATACTAGCAGATCAAATATAATTAATTAATTTAGGTCATTTATCAACTAATAGATGAGTTGTATATTGGAATTAATTCATTAATATTTTGTAGGAATGAAGCGAAATGTATAGAGCATATTGTGAAGGAGATCGTTAGCAAGCTAAGATCAGAAGAAGTGGCTGAAAAACGTCAAAAGTATGTGGAATTCGGAAGTAAATTCCTGTCGGAGAGAGTCCTTGGCTTCACTCGTTCAGCAACACCTCCATTCCCATTGTGTGTGCCTGTGTTTTTTTTTTTGTGACCATTTATAGTATTTAAAAAAGTGATCAAACTTTTTAGTCCAAGATAAAAATATAAAAGTCGACGGATCGACCAATGGTTGGAGTACTTGGTGCGACTTTTTCTTTATATGTGGGGTTGGGCACGATGAACCACTTGAGTACTCTAATATGCTTTCTGACTATTATTAGTGGGCACGATAGACCACTTTACTACTCTTTACGCTTTGTTGACTGCTAATATTATTCTTATTTAGTACTGTAGTTTAGTATATTATTATATTAGAAATATCTCCAAATCGTATATAAGGCTCTTGAGTAGATAGCTACCTAATATAGTAATGTACTCCTAATTTCTATTGTATGTTAGAATTAGGATGATTTAACTATTGTATTAGTGATGTACTCCTAATTTCTACTGTATGTTTGATGGTTTAACTATTATATATTTGAGTAGGAACTGGAACAATTCAGTGATAAATTGACTAGTCAAGTCCCTACATTCCTTGGTATTCTATCTTTTACTTCAAATCCCCCCCCCCCCACAACTCCATCCCATCCCCCACCACCCCCACCCCCATCTGTAGCACTGTAAATTGTAACGTTTCAACCTTGCTAAAAAACTTTCTCCACATTAAAGAGTACAATGTCAAAATCACTGGATCGTATTTATACGTTGTTGACGAATTTAACTCGAGCATTCATCAATGGAGGTTTAGGTACAGAGGAGCAGAAATGAGAGAAGAAGTATTAGAGGTCAAGATGAAAAATGATCGTTGCAATTGCATTTCATACTATACATGTTAATATACAATTACAGTCTAATAATACAGCTAAGTGACATTTGTCATTCTCTAACTAACCTACTAACTTCTTTTAACAATAATTAACCACCTTGCTAACTACCGAAAAGCAGTGTAACTAATAACTGCAACCACAGTTAGTTAACTCAGGTTACTCCTATTTCATCACACTCCTCCTCAAATTGGTGGCGCAAAAACATTGAGCACCCCATTTGGATACTAGATACTCATGTTGTGATATGAGAAGTGCTCAATATGTCTCCTTGTTGCTCTTTAGAACTAACATGATATGTTTTGATTAATCCCTGTTCAATCGTTTCTCTTATAAAGTGACAATAATTCTCTATATGCTTTGTCCTCTCATGGTATACTGGGTTTGCTACAATTTGTTGTGCTGCCTTATTTTTTTTTTATTTTGCACCGGGTGTCCGAGTCTCTTCAAGCCCCGACTAATCCCATATTTCTACACCGGACCTCCAAATTCAATTCCGATCACTCCCCTAAGTCACAAATCACCTCCTGGGACTAACCAAATCATCAGAATCCGATTCCGAGCCCTCTAACTAAATAGTCAACTCCAGGTTGACTTTCCATATTCAAGTTTCCTTCAAAAAGGCTATATGCCTCATTTTCAATCCAATTCACTCCTAACTCACCCGATAGACTCTAACACTGATATAAAAGCATAAAACATGTAATTACAATATAATGGGGTGGTAATTCCCGTGATGACGGGCCGGGTCGTCACATAATGGCATGTTCAAGGTTTTGAGATCAGCTCATAATATATGTAAAGTCATTAAAATTAATGAGCAGCGCAAGCAGCTGCATGTGATCTAAGAATTGATCTTTCTGGTGATTAAGGAAAAAAATGATACTGCTATTCTAGTAATTTGGCAAGGTATATGGTCAAAAAAGGACAAAGTGCTGTAAATTGATAATATCTAGTGGTATGGTGGTATTCTCTTGTTGGATCGATGGTGATTATTGAATTATTGATGGCGTAGGAAAAATTTCTGAATGGCTTTCGTGGTATGAATGGATTCTTGATGTGTGTTATGTATTCGCACAGTGGAGTGTGGAATCAGGCATAGTGATTCAGGTGCTATATGCAGTTAATCCGCCTATGCAGTGGTTGTATATCGTGTGTATCGGCACCGTTTAGCGATCATCGGAAATTGGAAGCTCTAGTGGCTCTCTCTTAGCTTGATATGATGAATTTGGGTTATGAAACTTTATTTCAGACTGGTTGTCATAAGTCAAGTCGTCTAGACTAATGTGATATGGACTATGTCGGGAATGGCACAGATTGTTTAGCAGAGTGCATCAGAGTATGCTCCAGCAGGGTAGTTGTACCCAGGACCAGCGGGAGGCTGGTAGGTATGGTTTTGCCAGTTGAGCCTTCGTGGCGGATATCAGTGCATAGGTTCCTACTATTGATTCAGTTCCAGTATTGGGGAACTTTGTAGGATGCGTTTCTTGTGGCCGAGCTTGAGGCTATATATATGTTTATTGTAATGAACAATTTGACTCGGTATGCAGTTCTTTTTGTGAGAGTTTTGCGTGGATCGGGTGGCACGCCGCCACGGGTTATTTGGATCGGGTGGCACGCCGCCACATGTATGGTATCTGGATCGGGTGGCACACCGCCACAGGTATGTCATTTTAAGCAGGTTGCATGCCGCAACCATGTAATATGCAGCATAGTTTTTTTATAGGTTACCTTGTGTACTATACTTCCTAGTCTCTGAGGAAAGTTAGTGTTGGATGTCGCTCGGCAAATGGCGCATTGGTTATGTCCTTACAAGATTTGATGGCGTACATTAATTGTTTCACCGTGGGTGAGATTGATTGCTTGAGTTCAGACCTAAATATGTGCGTGGCTAACCATTTTGAGCATGGTGACTTGAGGTGCTCCTTGAGTAATAGTGCTTGGATAGAATCGTGAGTCATGGCAAGGCCACATGATGTTATGACATTCGATGAGGGTTCATGTACTCTAATTCTATGATGTGAGACGAGATCTCACTTCTATATTATGATGGTATGGAGGAATTGATTTTCAGCTCTTTGGTTTGAGTCAGTTGTCATGATTTGAGTATGTTCAAACGTTTCTTAGTGGAGCTTGTGTTGTTCTCGTCGTGGCTTAGGCTGGTGTTGAGGTGTCGTATCACCGTGCGGTGTGTTATAATCGAAATGATCGTTGGAGCCTCGGGATGAATTCGGACCATCAACCAGGCATTTGGAACTTGGCAAAATCTGCAGAAAATTACAGGTTACTGTACAGGCATTTAAGCCTTCGCGTTCGCGTGACATGGGTCGCGTTCGCGAATGCCAGGCGGGCCAAAGCATCGCAATCGTGTGACTGGGCATCACGCTCGCGTAGGCCAAGATGGTTGAGCTTCGCGATCGCGTCCCTGGAGGTCGCGTTCGCGTAGGAGAAAGATGGAGACCATCGCGATCGCGTGAAGGGGAGACGCGTTCGCGTAGAAGAAATCTGGGCGGCTGGGAATTTGTTCTTCGCGAACGCGTGGGAGGCGTCACGTTCGCGAAGAGTAAGCTGGAGCTGGGCATCGCGAACACCTGGGATGTCACGCGAACGCGTAGGGTTAAATGGTCAGGCAGTGAATTAAATTGCAGAACAGTGTGCTCGCAGGTTCATTCACCCAAAACACAATTTTGAACCCTAGAGAGGAGAAATCACGGGGAAAACACTGGGAAATCATCGGCTATTCATCGGAGGTAAGTTTCTTGACTCAAAAACAAAATTCTATGGTAGAATTAACATCAATCTTCATGAATTTGGGTGGAAATTCTGGAGAATTGTGGCCTAGGTATTAAAAACGAGATTTGAAAGGCCATTCGAACTCCGATTTCGATAAATTCTATATGCACGGACTCCTGGCGAGACGAGGATCGCATTGGTATAATTTTTTGAATAAATCCTAGCGGGCCCGGGGTCGGGGTTTTTACCAACTTGGTGTATTATCGCATATTTCACATAAATTGAATTGGGTTATGTTTCTTTGACCCATATTTGATATAATTGTTGTGGTTTGACTAGATTCTACACACGCGGAGGTGAAATTCAAAGGAAAAGGCATTGCGGACGAGTCTTCGGCCGGCTAGAGGTGAGTAGTTTGTGTATATGGTAGCCTGAGGGTTCAAAATCCCGGCTTAGCATATTGTGACGCTAGTAGGGCGTGGCTCGCACCTCGTGGCAGGTGCGGGATTGATTGTGACTGGGGATTGAGACTTGGTCCATCCCGGATATGGATAAAATGTTATTAGTGATAGAAATACACTGTGTTTGACATATTTGTGGGATGTAAGCCTTGTTTGGGGCCTTGTGCCGACCTGTAGTATCCCTAGGGGATAGTATTTATGTGATAGCTATACTTGCTTAATCACTGATCTCAGTTCTGGAAATTGAAATCACAGTATTGAAATGCTAAGTCACCGGTTTTGTAAAATAAATAAAAATTAAAGCATTTTTCATAAATTATGAACTGGAAACTGGAATCAAGAAAAATGAGCTATTTTGTGACTTATCTGATTATTGTGGACTGAGGATGAATCGGGCTGCACGCCGCAGCGGTTATTATGATATGAGGATCGGGCTGCACGCTGCATCGGTATTTGTGCTTGGGCTGTAGGAGCCCCTCCGGAGTCTATACACACCCCCAGTGAGCGCCGTCGACGTTAAATGGACCGGGCTACACGCCGTAGCGGTTATGTGCATTGCATTGCATCTTTAGCTTTATATTGTGGTATTTTGTGGATTTTCTACTTTCAGATGCTTTTATATATTTATTACTCACTGAGTACTTAGTACTCACCCCTACTCCCTGTACATTTGTGTGCAGATTCAGGTACATAGGAGGGATAGACGAGCACTCCAGCTTTTATCAGTATTTATCCGAGTTGCTTAGGTAGCTGCTGGCGTTCGCAGGACCTGGCTTCTCTTCTTATTCCATTTTTCCTTTGTATATAAATTATTCAGACTATGTATTTGGTTTAGATATTGTTATCCGATCTTGTTTAGAGGCTATAGACTCGTGACCCTAGATCTTTGGGTGATTATTCAGTTTAGTTTTATTGTTGATACTAATATTTAGGTAATTGATTTGAGCTTCATGCTCGGGATGAGAGTGTAAATGGTCGGGCTTGCCTAGCAGTTGTGTTGGGCGCCATCACGACCGGAATTGGGGTTGTGACAAAAGGCTGCCAAAGAAGCAAGAGAAATATTCTTCGAAAGAAACATAATCGTTACTGAAGAAGAGCTATTACTGCGACAAAAATTGAATGACGAACAACAGATGGCATACAATGTAATTATAGACAGAATATCTTCAAACAGAGCAGGAGCTTTTTTTGTTGACGGTCCTGGAGGAACAGGTAAAACTTTTTTATATCGTGCCTTATTAGCTACTATACGATCTAAAGGATTTATTGCTCTAGCAATAGCAACCTCTGGAATTGCGGCTTCGATATTTACAGGTGGCCGTACAGCTCATTCCCGTTTTAAAATTCCTATTGACATTGATGAAAACTTTAGTTGCAATATTAGCAAACAAAGTTCACTTGCCTCTTTGATTCGAGATGCAAAATTAATTGTATGGGATGAAGTATTGATGGCAAAAAAGAAAATGATTGGAACTTTTGATCTACTTTTGAAAGATCTCTTGAATACTAATGTGCTTTTTGGTGGTAAAGTTGTTGTCTTTGGTGGTGATTTTAGACAAATTCTACCGGTAGTTCGGAATGGAAAAAGAGAAGATTTTATTCATAAGAGTTTATTATATTCTGACATTTGGCCTCGACTTGAAAAATTGCACTTGTCAGAAAAGATGCGTGCTAAAATTGATCCAGCCTTTTGTGAATATTTGGTGAGAATAGGAAATGGAAAAGAACCTCTTACTTTTGAAAACAAAATTGAATTCCAAATTCATTTATTGTCCCTTATACTACTGAATATGAATCTTTGAATGCATTATTTGAAATAACATTTCCTAATATGCATGCTTTCTTCGAATGATCCAAGTCAGTATGAAGATTTTTTGCATTCTTTAAATCCTGCTGGTTTACCACCTTACAGATTAACTTTGAAAAAAATTTGTCCAATTATATTACTACGAAATTTGAATCCTTGTGAAGATTTATGCAATGGCACAAGATTGACATGTTGTGATTTTAAAACCCATGTTATAAGCGCAAAAATTACAAGCGGCGACTTTAAAAACACACATGTCTTTATTCCGAGAATATCATTGATGTCATCAGATGATGAAAAACACCAGTGCAGTTTAAAAGAACACAATTTCCAGTAAAACTGTGTTTTGCTATGACTATAAATAAATCACAAGGTCAAACATTAGATTTTATTGGTATATATTTACGAGAACCAGTATTTTCACACGGCCAGCTTTATGTTGCATTGTCAAGAGAAAAAGCTGCCAATTGTGTTAAGATATTAATTCGGCTGCCAAACCCAAATAGCGATGACGATCATTCTACATACAATATAGTTTATGATGAAATCATTCAAAAGGCTTTCTTGTGAATCTTTTACATGTTGCTATATAACTTCTACTGAAATAAATAGAGTTGAACATACAGTTTGAATATACAATTTCAGCACAAGAATACCCATCTTGTTTGTGGAACATGTACTTCGGAATTCGCAGAATAAAGTTAACGCACACAGTTAAGCATATTTATCATTTTCTACACATGATGGTTATTGTTTTTTTAATTCTCAAAATTTATTTTTATTGAAGCGATGATCGCACTGATATCGGCTTGTAAAGACAGTAAAATGAGGATGGACAATGGGAAATATGTGAAGTACACTCCTGAGCAGGTTGGGGCTTTGGAGAGATTATATCATGAATGTCCAAAGCCAGTTCACTCTGTCATCAGCAGCTGAGTTGGGAGTGTTCAATTCTGTCCAACACCGAGCCAAAACAAATCAAGGTTTGGGTTAGAATAGAATGTATCAACCAAAATTATCCTGTTGGATTTTGAAAATTATTTTTCTTTCCTTTTCATACATATTGGATTGAACTATTCAGAAAATTACTGTGTTGTATTTGTCCAAGTGCGGATGTAAATAGAAGCAATGTAAAGAATCATCGCGTCTTCGAGTCATGAGCAGAAGATTAACAACAATGAATATACTGTTGATGAAGGAAAATGATAGGCTGCAGAAGCAAGTTTCACAGTTGGTGTACGACGATAGGTTTTTCCGCCAACAGACTCAAAGTGTAAGAACTCTATTATTACTTGTCTATTTCTTGGAATTTCTAAAGATTGTGCTTTGGGTGTTACTTATGGCAAATCTTTCTAATTACTTAGAAGATTGAAGAAAAGAATTGGCTTACCTCTGTTTCCGATTAAAAATAATGTGTTTATTAATACTTAGTATTTAAATGAATAATATTCTACCTATGTTCTTGTAACGACCCGACTTGTCGTTATGGGAGTTATCGCCCCGTTTTCTTTATTTAATACCTCAATATGCTATTTTAAATGTGTTTCGAGGGTTAGAAGCAAATCGGAGAGAATTTGAATAGAAATAAGGCCATAAATCCCTTTATGAGGAGAATAGGTTGGAAAAGTCAACCGAATATTGACCGATGAGGTAAACAGTCCGGAATTGAATTCTGATGATTTGACTAGTTTCAGGTGATGATTTAAGGCTTATGAGCGAAATTAGAAGTAATTTTGGAGGTCCGGTGAAGAAGTTAGGCTATTTTGGCGAAGTTAGTATTTTGGCGGATTCCGGTCAATAGGTGATATTTTGATCAGAGGGTCGAAATGGAATTCCAAGAGTTTTTGTAGCTTCGTTAAGTGAATTTGGACTTGTCCGCAAAATTTCAGGTAATTCGGTCGTCATTTAGCTCGGTTTCGGATCGAATGTGAGTTTTGGAAGAACTTGATAAATTTAGGCTTAAATCCGTGGTAATTCGATAATTTTGATGACATGTGATGTGATTTGAGGCCTCGACTAAGTCCGTAATGTGTTTTCTAACTTGTTGGTGCTTTTAGTTGAGGTCCCGGGGGTCTCAAGTGTATTTCGAGTGAGTACGGACATCCCGGAACATAGAAAATGGAAGGGGCAGTCATTGGGACGCGGACCGCGGTCCTTTTGGCGCGGCCGCGCTGGCTGGGCGCGGACGCGCTGGCTGGGCGCGGACCGCGGTCATTTCTGTGCGGTCCGCATAGGTGGAAAAATCTTCAGATCCCTGGTTCTACTTCAAAGGCTTATATCATTTTATATACAAGGAAATTGGAAGCGATTCAAAAATGAAAGTTGTAGCCCTTCGTGTCTAGTTTCTTGAACACTAAAGAAATAATAATGTGGACCTATGTAGCAAAAGTTATGGCCAAAATACCAAAGCTTGTCACTGTAGAGCAAACTGCGTGGCCGCGGCCATTTTTGTGCGGCCGCGGAGACTGGGCGCGGACCGCGGCCATTTTTGTGTGGTCACCACAGCTGGAATCCGAGGGTTACTCTATAAATACGAGGTTTTAGGTTTTATTTGATTTTTGGACCTAGAGAGCACGGATTTTGGCGATTTTTCGAAGGCTTTTCAGGAAATTCATTGGGGTAAGTGATTCTAACTCAGATTTGGCTAGATTACATGAATATATCATTGAATTCTGCATTTAATTTGTGATTTGGGATGGAATTTGGGAAGAAAATTGGTGAAATCTCTCAAAATGTAAAATAAAGATTTGAAGGACCAAATGGTGTTGGAATTGGATAAATTTTATATGTACGGACTCGTGGGGAGATGAGGAACGTGTTGGTATAAATTTCGGAATTTTCCAAGCAGCGGGCCCGGGGTCGGGTTTTACCAACTTGGTGTATTATCGTGTATTTCGTATAAATTGAATTCGGTTATGTTTCTTTGACCCGTATTTGATATAATTGTTGTGGTTTAACTAGATTCTACGCACGAGGCAGCAAATTCAAAAGGAAAAGGCATTGCGAACGAGTCTTCGACCGGCTAGAGGTGAGTAGTTTGTATATATAGTAGCTTGAGGGTTCGAAACCCGGGCTTAGCAGATTGTGACGCTAGTAGGGCGTGGCTCGCACCCCGTGGCAGGTGCGGGATTGATTGTGATTGGGGATTGAGATTTGGTCCATCCTGGATATGAATAACATGTTATTTGTGGTTGAAATACACACTGTGTTGATATAATTGTGGGATGTAAGCCATGTTTAGGGCCTTGTGCCGACCTGTAGTATCCCTAGGGGATAGTTATATATGTGATAGCTATACTTGCTTAATCACTGATCTCAGTCCTGGTTTGGAAATCACCGTATTGAAATGCTAAGTCACCTATTTTGGGAAAATTAATAAAAGTTAAAGTATTTTCATAATTAATGAAAGCGAACCTGGAATTAAATAATTTGAGCTGTTGTGTGACTTATATAATTGTTGTGGACTGAGGATGGATCGGGCTGCACGCCGCAGCGGTATTGCGCTTGGGCTGTAGGAGCCCCTCCGGAGTCTGTACACCCCCCCAGTGAGCGCCGTCGACGTTATATGGATCGGGCTACACGCCGTAGTGGTTATGTGCTTTGCATTTGCATCTTTGTCTGTGAATTATCTCTGATAGTGGTATGTACTATTGTTGTTCCTAGTTCGTGGGAGGAATCAGACTATAGTTTAGCTTCATTATGTGGTATTATGTGAATTTCTTACTTTCAGGTACTTGTATATATTTATTACTCACTGAGTACTTAGTACTCACCCCTACTCCCTGCACCTTTGTGTGCAGATTCAGGTACACGGGAGGGATAGACGAGCACTCCAGCTTTTATCAGTATTTATCCGAGTTGCTGAGGTAGCTGCTGGCGTTCGCAGGACCTGGCTTCTCTTCTTATTCCAGTTTTCCTTTGTATATACATTATTCATACTTAAGTATTTGGTTTAGATATTATTATCCGATCATGTTTAGAGGCTCTAGACTCGTGACCCTAGATCTTTAGGTGATTACTCAGTTTAACTTTATTGTTGATAATAATATCTAGGTAATTGATTTGAGCTTAATGCTCAGGATGAGAGGGTAAATGGTCGGGCTTGCCTAGCAGTTGTGTTGGGCGCCATCATGACAGGGATTGGGGTCGTGACAAGTTGGTATCAGAGCCTAGGTTACTAGGCCTCATGAGTCTTGAGCCGGTTGGTAGAGTCTTGTGGATCGGTACGGGGACGCCTGTACTTATCCTCGGGAGGCTGAAAACTCTTAGGAAAACACTTCACATTTCTTGGAATTCTTATCGTGCGTACTTGATTCAGCTTGAGATATAATTCTTGAAATTCCTTCCACACGTCTGTGTACACATCAATCACTCTGTAATATAATTGCCTTGATGGCTTGTGATTCCCCGATCGAGGGGCGAGATATGATCTCCGTAAGTTCATGTTGGGCCAGTCGAGAGGATTTGAGGCAAGATCTTTGTCTATGACATGAGCACCAAGGTGCAGATTTTGTGAGCTAGTATTATGAAACTTATATGACCGATATTGTCCCTAACTGTGGAAATGGCAGCTTAATAATGTACGAGCTGTCAGGTGTTAGATCCTTATTGTAATCTGTTGTGTAGCCCCGAGCTATGGGCGTGGTGAATATTTATCATATCTCTTAGTTGGAAGGTAAAGTGCCTTACGTGTAGTAAAACGAGTTTAGACTTAGGAAGACTAAAGTGATTATGCTATGTATATCCTGGTGGAAGGTGTTGTACTGAAATACTAGATTGATGCAAAGTAGGTGGGTGGATTCGGATGTGTAATTGAAGGGTATTTGATATGTGTTATGATGCGAGCAGGTGTAGCACAAGTTCAGGTATAAATTGTGATAATATGATTCGTATAGTATTGAGATTTAATGTTGTTGAATTACATTGTGATATCTTGTTGAGTTGTGGATGTATTGTTAGAATGGTTTGGTGATTCTCTGGCAGGTGGATAGGCCAATTTACAAAGGTAACTCTGCCGAAACTTTTGAAAAATTTGGGACTTAGAAAAGATTTTTGTCACCTAGAGAGAGTAGGCTTAACTGTGGTGTGTGTATAAATGCAAGAATTGCAGAAGAGTTAAGGTCTCCGATGATTCGAGTCTTTGTCAAGCTTGTAAATGACTTGAGTTTAATCTCACCATAACATTGTGGCATCATTTGAGTAAAGAATGCTATGAGCGGCTAAAAGTGCTTTGACGTATGGCTCCGAACCAAGTTGGGGAGGTTGTTATTGATTAACTGATTACACTGTTATGTGCTATGTTGGTTCTGTCTCTAAGTATGTTGGGAAAATTCTGATAAAGGTTATGGTGCTTCGTAGATGTGAAGAAATCCTAGGATGATTTGAACTGTTGTTGGTAAAGAAGGTTAGTTGTATAGAAAAGAAAGATATCTAATGCAGTTGTATGTAATCATGTTCTGCGATGTCAGAGTTCTAACAAGGCACGAGTGGTTCTGTTCAAAAGATAGTTGAATTATAATTGAATAAGGGTAAATGACGCCCGAGAATAGCCTTGCGATGTTCAAGACTTTGCTTGTAATGGTAAGGTGTCTTAAGATTGTGTATGTGGCTAAAGACGGTGGTTTCGTTAGATGACGTCAAGACTTGTGCTATATTATGTGAATGATGGGATTCTATGTAACCGTATTGGAAGGTAATGATAACAAATTCAAAAATCACGGGAGGTTCATCAAAATAAAGTATTGTAGAATGTGGTACTTCTGGAAAATATTGAGAGAGTATTCAGTGGCCTATGGGTCTTAGACCGTGTGGTTTTATGTACGAGTCTCGTGTGGTAACATGAGTTGAGACATTGTAGTGCTACACTAAAGGCTACTACTAAATTAAAGATGAATCGGAAAGGAAATTGGGTAAATAGAGCAACTTGTTAATAAACTGAAATGGTATGATAAGGATACGATTAACTCCTGGTATGCGTTCGAAGTAATGAGTCTTGCAGATATTGTGCAACAAAGCTCTTGAGTGCTGGTAGTTGCGTAGCTCGATGTGGGTAGAAGGACTTGGTCCTGACAGTTAAACTTATGCAATGAATTGGAAGAAGGAGTTTGTGATGTGTTCTACCGTGGTTTGAAAATGAGTGTATTTCCTGTTGGTATGCGAAGCTGGGAACGTGTAATGAGTTTACCTCTATATGGAATCATGGAAGTCCTTGACTAGTTGAGTGCGTCGATGTTTGCGGCGCAGAAAAGGGATAGAAGTTCCCATCTTATATTAGAGTGGTATGCTATATGCGATGTGTTATGAAAAGCTGATAATGGCATGTTTACGGTTTTAAGACCAATTCATAATATATGGGAAGTCATTGAAAATTATTGAGCAACGTGGGCAGCTACAGGTGATCTAAGAATCGATTTTTCTGGTGATTAAGGAAAAAAAATGATACTGCTATTCTAGTGATTTGGCAGGGTATATGATCAGAAAGGGGCAAGGTACTGTAAACTGATAATATCTAGTGGTGTGGTGGTATCCTCTTGTTGGGTTGACAGTGATGATTGAGTTATAAATGGCATAGGAAAAATTTCAGAATGACTTTCGTGATATGAATGGATGATTGATGTGTGATATGTATTCGCACAGTGGAGTGTGGAATCAGGCATAGTGATTCAGGTACTATATAGGTGATGGAGACTAGAAGTTCTCGTAATCCGCCTATGCAGTGGTTGTATATCGTGTGTATCGGTGCTGTTTAGAAATCATCGGAAATTGGAAGCCCTAGTGGCTCTCCCTTAGCTTGATATGATGAATTTGGGTTATGATACCTTATTTCAAACTGGCTGACATAAGTCAGATCGTCTAGACTAATGTGATATGGACTATGTCGGAAAATGGCACAAATTGCGTAGCAGAGAGCATCAGAGTATGCTCCAACAGGGTAGTTGTATCCAGGACCAGCGGACGGCGGGTAGGTATTGCTTTTTCAGTGGGGCCTTCGTGGAGGATATCAGTGCAGAGGTTTCTACTATTGATTCAGCTCCGGTATTGAGAAACTTTGTCGGATGCGTTTCTTGTGGCCGAGCGTTAGGCTATATATACTTATCGTAATGAGCAATTTGACTCAGTGTGCATTTTCTTTCGCGAGATTTACGCGTGGATCGGGTGGCACGCCGCCACGGATTATTTGGATAGGGTGGCACACCGCCACAGGTATGGTATTTGGATCGGGTGGCACGCCGCCACGGGTATGTCATTTTGAGCAGGTTGCACGCTGCAACCCTGTTATATGGAACATAGTTTTTCTATAAGTTACCTTGTGTACTATACTTCTTAGTCTCTGAGGAAAGTCAGTGTTGGATGTCGCTCGGCGAATGGCGCATTGGTTATGTCCTTACAAAGTTTGATGGCGTACATTAATTGTTTCATCGTGGGTGAGATTGATTGCTTGAGTTCAAGCCTAAATCCGTGTGTGGCTGACTGTTTTGAGCATAATGAGATGACTTGAGGTGCTTCATGGGTAACAATATTTGGATGGGATCATAAGTTGTGGCAGGGCCATATGATGTTACAATATTTCGAGATGAATTCAGGTACTCTATTTCTATAATGCGAGACTGGGTCTCAATTCTATATTATGATGGTACGAAGGAATTGAATTACAGCTCTTTCATTTGATTTTGTTGTCATGATTTGAGTATGTTCAGACGTTTCTTATTGGATCCCGTGTTGTGCTCGTCGTGGCTTAGGCCGGTGTTGAGGTGTCATATCACCAGTGCGGTGTGTTATCATCGGAATGATCGTTGGAGCCGTTAATGAGTGCAGGCGTATGTGGTATCAGCGGGTAGCTGTAGCTGTAGCTCAGAGGAGTCCTACATCGGAATTGAGAGGGAGTCCTAGGCTAGTTAAGTAAGGGTGTTGGACCACTATGTGCATAGACCTTTTCCCCAGTGGACCAGCTAGGGAGGAACAAAACCGTGCGGGCTAGGCCAAAAGCGAACAATATATGCACAGTGGTGGGCCGGGTCATTACAATTGGATAATGTGTATCCTGAGTATAGACGTGGGATTCGGAATTGGTATATGATTTTGGAAAGTGCAATGTGGTCTATGGTCTAGATGGACTATGGAAGTTCAGCTATATTGTGTTATCAGATTTATGATAGAGATGGTGACGTGGTACCACCCCACATACATGCTGGGTAAGGTTATTCAGCTATTGGGTTGCTTCTAGTACAACTCTGGGTACGCTCGAGGACGAGCAATTGTTTAAGTTGGGGAGAATGTAACGACCCGACTTGTCGTTACGGGAGTTGTGCTATATTTCCTGCAAAGCTTGGAAATGCTAAAAATAATAGTTAGAAAATAGGATGCAATATTCTATAAAAGTAATCTTATGGAAATAATATTTAGACGTCAATTCATAAGAAATGCGAATTTATTGTGCAAGCATAAAAGATATAATTTATGGTGATATATTTTATGATTGCAACACCATAAGAAAATTTAGCTTATGAAAATAAATGCATTGGACAATGATTTATGAAAGATATATTCTGGCAATGTTTATGCAAGCGGGACCACTCGGGTCAAAATAAATTAAATATTCTTTTGAGGAAGAATTAACTTCAACATCCTATTTTGGGGCGGATTGACCCGACATATCCTATTTGAGGGTGGATTGACCTGATATATCCTATTTGAGGGCGGATTGACCCAATATATCCTATTTGAGGGTGGATGAACCCGATATATCCTATTTGAGGGCGGAAGGACCCGATATATCCTATTTGAGGGCGGATGAACCCAAAATATCCTATTTGAGGGCGGATGGGCCCGATATATCCTATTTGAGGGCGGATGGACCCGATATATCCTGTTTGAGGGCGGATGGACCCGATATATCCTGTTTGAGGGCGGATGGACCCGATATATCCTGTTTGAGGGCGGATGGACCCGATATATCCTGTTTGAGGGCGGATGGACCCGATATATCCTATTTGAGGGCGGATGGACCCGATATATCCTATTTGAGGGTGGATGGACCCGATATATCCTGTTTGAGGGCGGATGGACCCGATATATCCTATTTGAGGGTGGATGGACCCCATATATCCTGTTTGAGGGCGGATAGACCCAATATATCCTATTTGAGGGCGGATGGACCCGATATACCCTATTTGAGGGCGGATGGACCCGATATATCCTATTTGAGGGCGGATGAACCCCATATATCCTGTTTGAGGGTGGATAAACCCAATATATCCTGTTTGAGGGCGGATAGACCCGATATGTAGTGCTTGATTTGTAACTACAAATATTAATATGATGCGGTGCAAAAAGCTTGATATGGTACATAAAGCTTGATCTTATGCCAAAGTTATAATTAAATATTCAAGGTGCGATGCAAAGAGCTTGGTGCAATAGCAAATATCCTTCGTGCGGAGAGCTTGATGCAGTGCCTTTTCAAGGAGCGGTGCCAATGATTTGAAAATTTGCATGCTGAAGTTTATTATTAGTAAAGTCCTGCACTCAAAGAAAACTATGAGATTTTAAAATATAATTTATTATAGCTCGGCTTGATCTTGATGTTGCGCTATATTTTCTGCAAGACAAATTCGTCAGTAGAGTAGATATTGAAATGCAATATGCTGTAAAATATTCTTATGAAAATGACACCTTTTGGGCATTTACTTATATAATACGGCCTAGTCGGCCAAAATAATTTAATAAAATATAGCTTTATGCCAATAATAATTTTCAACAATAACATGCAGTTTATAAATATGCTTTACAATAATTTATGATAATGATGCATTTCTGTAATAATATTAAAAGCATGACCATCATGGTCGAAATAAATTAATGAAAAGCATGCGAATATGTGCTAAAGTGTAAATATGGATAAATGTAAATATTTAATGCACAAATGTCATGTTAAAGGCGAACAAAACTAAATATAATATTACAGAAAAATGTGCTTAAATGTCCTATTAAAGGCGGACGAACCTAAATGTAATAAAGGCAAGCGTGCTTAAATATTTAACTAAAGGAGGATAAGCCTAAACTTTAATGCACAAATATCCCTTTAAATGTGGAAAATTCTAAATACCATATTAATAGGCAAACATGCTTAAAATCCAATTAAAGGCGGTTAAGCTTAAATATAATGCATAAATGCCATATTAAAGGCGGACAAGCCTAAATATTATTAAAGATAAATGTGCATAAATGTTCGATTAAAGGCAGATAAGTCAAAATATTTAATTAAAGGCAAAATGTGCATAACTTGTCCTATTAAAGGCGGACGAGCCTAAGTATTCAATTAAAGATAAATGTGCATAAATGTCCTATTGAATGTGGACAGGCCTAAATACTTAATGCATAAATGTCCTATTTAAGGCGGACGAGCCTAAGATATTTAATTTAAAGATAAATGTGCAAAAATATCCAATTAAAGGCGGATAAGCCTAAATATTTAACTAAAGGTAAAATGTGCCTAAACGTCCTATTAAAGGCGGACGAGCCTAAATGTCCTACTAAAGACGGACAAGCCTAAATATCATAAAGGCAAGCGTGCTCAAATATCCGATTAAAGGCGGATAAGTCTAAAATTTAATGCATAAATGTCCTATTAAAGGCGGACGAGCCTAAGTGTTCCATTTGAAGGCGAACAAACATCTTAAATACTATAGAGGCGTGTGTGCTTAAATATTTAATAATGCGGATAAATAAAGCTTAAATGTCTTATTGAAGGCGGACTAGCCTAAATATCATATTAAATGCAAGCATGCTTAAAAATCCAATTAAAGGCGGATAAGCCTAAATATCTAATTAAAGGCAAAATGTGCCCAAACGTCCAATTAAAGACGGACCAGCCTAAGTGTCCTATTAAAGGCGGACAAGCCTAAATGTGATGCTTGATTTAAAATTACCAGATTAGTGCAATGCGAAGAGCTTGGCATGGTTACTTCAAAGCAACATATATTGATGGTGCAATGCAGAGAGCTTGGCGCAATGATTTTATAATAGCAAATGGTGCGATGCAGAGTGCTTGATGAAATGCATTTTGTAGTAGTGAATATTCCTGGTGCAATGGTAACAGTTGTTGGAGCTTCAAAAGAAAGTTTTTCTATTAATAAATTCCTGCAGTCAAAGAAAAATTGTAAGTTTCAAAGTTTGTGTGCTTGCTTGGCTTTATCCTTTGCTTTGCATGAACTTTGCGACTTTTGACTCCATGCTGAGCTTTGCAATAGCGTATAACGTTCAAGAATAATAAAATATGCCCCTGCATTACTCAAAGAAAATTCATTAGTACAAAATAAAGTGGTTGCCTTGCATTGAACGTAAAAGTTTGGCTTTGAATCTGCAACTTCTTTTCATGGCATTTTGGAATTTGCTATTGTCCTTGTAATGAATATGTGGCTTGAGATTTTATTTCTGCGTTGCCGAATGATGAGGATCCTTCTGCAAAATCTACCCCGGTTTTGGCTTTTGGGGCAAATAGAATTTTATTTTGATGAGACCGAACCCATAGGGCTGCCTACGTATCCCCTCTTAAATGGGAATCAGGTCGAAACGTAGTTCATACAAAAGTCTCAGAAGAATTGCAAAAGAGTAGTACTAAGGGTGGGTGGGTGGAGAATGGTTGTGATATGATATCATTTTTAGTCTTCTTGATCGGCTATGCGCTTTCTTTTCAAACATCTAGGTGCCAATTTTGATGGATCGCCTTTGACAATGATTGTGCCTGTAGTTGATATTTTGCAATTATTGCTGGGTAACTCAGGTTGTACCTTTATCTTCCCCTGCTTAATCATGCATTGTATCTTGAATTTGAGTGCTGAACATTCTTCGGTGTCATGTCCTTGAATGTTTGAATGGAATGCACAATTCTTAGATGGATCAAAGTTTTGAGGTGGATACTCAGAGATAAATCCCTTCCTCATTTGTAAAAGACCTTTGGCTTTCAATCGTTCAAGTATGTCAACTAATGGCTCATCTAAGTGAGTGAAAGAGCAGGGCTTCACCTTCTTTTGCGGTCGGAGGCTGCATTGTGCTCGGGGAGATTGCTTCTGGAAGTTTTGCTGAAATTTTTGCTGGCAATTAGGCTGGAGATGGCTTTTGTGTAAGTTGGAAGTGGCATAAGATTGAAAAAATGGGTTATTGCCATAGCATTGCGGCTGGTGCATAGTCGTGGCAACTGAGTTATCTTCTTTGCCTTGCAGGTTTCCATGTATCTCTTGATGGAAGGTTTGGTTAATCATTTGAGCTATTGATGCCGACAACTCTTCCTTCCAGAATGCCACATTCTAGCTCATTTCTAATTCGAATCAAATCAGAGAAATTGCGTGCACAAGTTCCGAGCAGCTTATCAAAATATATGCCTTCTTGAATTTGGACAAAGGTTGATATCAATTCCCCCTCTGGCAATGGAGGATGAGTTTTTGAAGCTTCTAACCTCCATCGTGTGGCATATTCTTGAAAAGATTCACGCGGCATTTTCTTTATCTTGAGCAAATCAACCATGTGCGGATCAATTTTGATGTTAAACTCGTATTGCTTCAGAAAATCATGGGCCATATCTTCCCATGTATGCCATTTTCTAAAATCTTGTCTGGTGTACCAAGTGAACGCTAATCCGGACAAACTTTGAATGAATAATCTCATTCGAACGGCCTCATTATGTCCAATACCAATCAATCTACTGCAGTAATCCTTTAAATGAGCAACGGGATCTCCAATCCCATTAAACGTGTTGAACTTTGGCAGCTTGTGCCCTAGCGGAATTTCAACATCTGGATGCAAACATAAATCTTCATACTTTAAACTTTGATAACTTCTTGATTGCAGCTCATTTTCAATGGCTTTCCTTAGATGCTGGAGCTCATTATCCAAATTCATGTGGCCATTTGATTTTATTTCTTTACCACGTCTTACATATTGGCACAATGCTAATTGGTCTTGCTTGTGTTCCCTAAAAGGAATTGCGACCGCAGAAGGCTGGATATTGGGCATCATCATAACTTGATTAGGAGTGTAAGTTAATGGTATTTGTGGAGAGATTGCATAAGTAGGATTTGGGCAAGGAGATATGGTTAAGCAAATATTTTGATTTGAGCTAGAAGCAGCAGCTATATTTGGAAGTAGGTCGAAAGTGTTTCCAAGATTAACCAACACGTTTCTTCGGACCACATTCGCCTTGGTACCATCGGTCTGTGTCACGACCCCAAATCCGGTCGTGATGGCGCCCAGCACATTGCTAAGCCAGCCTGACCAATCAATATCAACAACGGAGCTAGAAGCTCTCTTTAACCCATTTAAGCATTTTAATTTACGAAATAACAGTGATACATATAACGAAACCGGGGAACCAAGTCCCAAAATATATTAACTCCCATAGACCAAGGGTCAAGAGTCATGAGCCTCTACTGAACATGAGTATAAAAGGTTTACAAGAATACCAAGTGCGGAAAGAAATGTCAATACAAAATCAAAAGACGGTAAGAAGGAATATCGGGTCCTGCGGACTCGCCAGCTACCTCAATATTCACAAACGTCGCCTCGCACGACTACACCGGATCACCGCCGAGAGGTACCGGATCCGCACACAAGGTGCGGGGAGTAAAATGAGTACCGCCGGACTCGGTGGTAATAAACAAGGGTAAGACAGACACGGATAAGAAATCCGCAATAAAGCACTATGTAAAGCTATAATCGACTACCCTGTCATAGAATCAATCTTCACTGTACCTGTTCCAACAATTACCAATAAATAGCATAACGACTAGCGGATGTAGCTAAATGCAATGCAATGCATGATATGACCGCTACGGCGTGTAGCCCGACTCCAATTTTGGGTACCCGTGCTCATTGTGGGGGTTCAGACTCGGAGGGGCTCCTACAGCCCAAGCACATCTCATAGAGATATCACTGCGGCGTGCGGTCCGATCCAACATATATCTTGCTGCGGCGTGCAGCCCGATCCACTACTAGTCAGCTAATATGCAGATACAACCTCGCAGGCTCAAAAGTAGTTTTTGAAAACTCTTTTATCATTTTTCAGTTGGAAAACAGTAATATCAAGTTCCAGAGATTGGAATTAGCATAATAACAAAAATAGCTGCGGACTAGTAGTAAACTAGCATGTCTATGTGATAAGACAATGATAACGATCCTCGCGGGATCCAATAACCTGGCTCACGGCCCACATGTATAATCAACCGCCCCAAGAAGGGGTCCCTCGGCTCAAGAGTAGCCATTATCACAATATATATATGCAACCCTCCGAGAAGGAGGTTCGACGGCTCTAGAATAGCCAATAATACAGTATCAACAGGTTGGACTAATATATAGTCTCCAATTCATGATCGACCCCGCACTCTCGAGAGTGTGCGTGTCTCGCCGCTATACAGCGTCACAAAGTGGTATACCGGGGTTTCGAACCCGCTGGTCATCACCCACATCTATTACTCACCTCAATATAGCGCGACAACTATTCCGCAATGCCCTTGCCACGGGAATCAAGCTCCGCACGCGTAGAATCTGCTCAAATACAGTAGAAACACAACAAATTAGGCCAATGGGACTACACCCAATCAACACAACTCAATTTACATCAAAATTCCCAAAGTTATCAAAACCCGACTTTCGGTACGCTCGTCGAAAAATCACGAAAGTCACATATTCGGAACCCTCATCTCAATACGAGTCTAAGCATATCAATTTTACCAAAATCGGACTCCATTTGCCCATTCAAAACCTTGATTTTCTAAAGTTCAAGCCTAGGGCTAAATCCTCCATAAATTTCCCCAAATTCCTCCATTTTCATGATATAATTGCATAATATTACCAATACTAATCATAGTTTAAGTCCATAGAAGATTACCTGATGATTTCCCTTGAATTTCTCTTCAAAATCGCCCAAATCGCCTCTAAAGCCGAGACCCAAAATGTGTGAAATGTTCTGAAATTTTTCTAACTTCTGATACACTTACTTACAGCGATTTTCGCTTCTGCGGAACATTTTCCGCTTCTATGCTTCCGTATCCGCGACCAAAGGGTCGCTTCTGCGGTTCCAGGCCTAGCCGGCCACTTCCGCTTCTGCGAACCAAGGGCCGCTTAAGCGGTCCCGCTTCTGCGAAGAAGCTTCCGCTTCTGCGGAAAAATCCGCCTCTGCGCGTCCCTGACCGCTTCTGCGGTATCGCCCAAGCGGAGAAACGTCCGCTTCTGCGGACCATGCCCCAATTGCCCTCGTCCGCTTCTGCGATCATTGGGTCGCACCAGCGACCCCGCTTCAGCGGAAAGGCGTCCGCTTCTGCGAAACACCCGCTCCTGCGCTCCCATATCCGCTTCTGCGGACTCGCTCCTGCGACCACATTTCCGCAGGAGCGAAAATGACAGAACCAGAACTCTTCAACCTGCAATTTCCATGATTTTCTTCCGTTTAACCATCCGAAAACACCCCGAGGCCCCCCGGACCTCATCCAAACATACCAACACATCTTAATACCTTATTCGAACTTGCTCCAATCCTCAAAACACGTCTAACAACATCAAAACTCATAATTCGCATCGAATTCAAGCCTAAATTCCTTAAAACATTCCAAATTACACATTCAATCAAAAACCCGACCAAACGACGTCCGAATGACCTGAAATTTTGCAGGCATATCCAAAATCACCTAACGAAGCTACTGCCACTGTCGGAATCCCATTCCGACCCCCGGATCAAAATCTCACCTACCGTTCGGATTTCGCCAAAATTCAACCTTAGCCAATTCAAGCCTATTTCTACACCGGGCCTCCAAATTAAATTCCGATTGTTCTCCTAAGTCATAAATGATCCCCCGGAACTAGTCGAATCATCGGAATCCGGTTCCGAGCACTCTAACTCAATAGTCAACTCTTGGTTGACTTTTCATATTCAAGCTTTCTTCAAACATGCTATTTGTTTCATTTTCAATCCAAATCACTCCTAATTCACCCGATATACTCTAATACTGTTTTAAAAGCATAATATATGTAAATGCAAGGTAACGGGGTGATAATTCCCGTAACGACGGGCCGGGTCGTTACAGTCTGTGCTTGCAATAGTCCCTTACTAGTGTTAAATTCTTCAAATCGGTCTGTCATTATTGCCTGAGATGAATAATTTTGACGTTGAAAATAATATTTGGCTGATTGAATACCGACAAGCTCAAAATCAAGATATGTAATTAGGATATAAGAGTCAATTGGACATGAAATGACTCTAATATTATTTAGCGTTGGCAAGTGATAAAGTTATCGAGGCCCGGAATACGGTATCAACCATTTTGAAACTTATGGGATAGTACATCGACTCACATGCCAAGTCGTAGAATTAACGGGTGTGTGAAGATTAATCTCGACCACCCGAAATAAGATGATGCAAACGCTTGAATTGAATATGTGAAAATATTAAAAAGAATTTGATGCTAAAAATTAACCAAATCGGCCTTCTAATGCTGGGTAGATGGTGCAAAATTGGACACCTACCTACTTGTATATGAGAATTAGTACGAATATTTAAATTCTGAGAGATATGAAGCTATGAGACAAAAATTAGAGGTGCAAGATTGTGCCAGAATTGAATAAAATTGAAAATTTATGTAAGGCACGAGTGGCGATATTTTAAAAAAAATATGTAATTATATTTGTAAGAAAAGAACACGAATAAAAATCAACTCATAAAATTAGATCGGCAAAATATTCTCATATTATAAAACATTACGCTAGTTTTATTTTTTTAGAATGCTATCTTGCTTAGGGAGTCAGATGCTCATTGTTGTGTAAAGAAAATTTTAAGGCTAATTTAGGCACGAATATTGAGGAATTTCATGACAAACCAAGCCTATTGAAGAGCGTATGGGAAGGACGTCGTACTTTATTAAAATTAGAAGATACTGAGAGACTACAGATATCTTAATTAGACTCTAAGAATTAGAATAGACCTAAAAGAAATTTGAGCTTAAGTAAATGCACATATGATGCTCTAGAGTCGTTAAAGAGCGCTAAGCGCGGAATGATGGTGATTATTATTATTAATTCAGGAAAATGATATAAAAATAAGGAACAGAAAAATATATGAACAAATAAAAGATATAAGCAAGTTGAATAGTTAATACTTCCTTTTTCTAAAAAAAAACAACAGATAATATTAGTAAAAATAATAAAGTCAAGTAAGTAACATAGCAAATAAGCAAGTAAGCAAGTAGGCAAGCAAAGCATGTAACACATTTCAAAGAGTAAATAATAGCGCGTCCTAATACGTGAGGGCCTCTTTGTGCCAGAGGTAGGCCTACCGTGTATTTGAAAGATAAGTATGCCATTATGTATCATCTCATTTCTATAAATTAATTAAGTAATTCTATTTTTTTAAAATAAATAAATAGTAAAATATAACTGCTTAAACATATTTTTTTATATATATAAAAGAGGGTATATTCTCATCAAAAGAACGTAAAATATATTTATTATAATTAATTAAGTAAGTAATTTTATTTTTCAAAAGCAAAAGAAGTACATGAATCGCTTAAGCCATTTATTTATTTTTACGTAAAGAAAATCAAAAGAGAATAAAATATATTTTGTCATGTGTAAACTTCTCGTTGCTCGGTACGAACTTGAAAACATTTCACTTGTTATAAAAAAGATAGTCATGCTTATTTAACTAGGATTTAATTAATTTAAAGTAAATGATCAGCATAATTGGCATGTTCACCCTTCAAATAATGCACGTAAATATGATGAGTGTAACATGGGGTTGAAAACCCACTTGGACATTTAGGTAAGGTTAACTAATGGATTTAATACACCTCGGGTATTAGATCACCTAAGGTTAAAAATGATGCATGCTTTTAAAAGGGTTTTGGTTTAGCTCTATCTTAGGTTGAATAAGAGTGGGTTTTCTAGACTGGTCTGCTCCCAAGTGGACAACTTGAGAGTGAAAAGCTTGTGACTGTCGACTGCACCGCTGATCGACTTACCCACGAACCTTTCCCTAAAATGTGTTTTGAGTAGTGCACGGCTACAAACCGCATAACCGCTAGGTGTGTGCTTTGTGTGAATTTTCCAGAAGTGGAGGAAGTGAAACGGAATAACAAATTATATAAAGTAATAAGAATAAATGAACAATTCATATAAAGCAATTTATCACACACCAACAATTCAAATAAGCAGCATAAACAATTAATAATACACAAATTAATTTTTATTATTAATCTAAGTTTGTTGTGGTTTAGAACCTAGAATCCCCAGCAGAGTCGTCATGCTGTTATACCCCATTTTAACACGGGTCAAACTAGAGTATAACATATTGGTTAATTCTGAAGGTTTAATTAGTTAAAAGAGAGTCGCCACCTAATTATTTTAACGGTGAATTAGGACACCAATTTTAGCTAAGTAGTGCTTATAATTCACTATATTTTATGGTCTACTTAACCTTAAGATTATGAGTAAGGGTTCTAATTAATCCTATAGGGAAGGTTATTAAGGCACCCTATGTAACCGGTCAAACTTAGGTTAATTAACTAATAAAATATTTGGAGAGTAATTAAATAATGCATCTTGAAAGAAAAAAAAACGCTACTAACTGCCTAGACAAAATTTATAATTGAATAGATATACAACATTATATGATAAAGGTCCAAAATTGTTGAATTCTACTTTAAAGCAAAGCCTGCGAATTTCATTCCATGAAAACTCACCCTTTTTTGTGTACAAAAAGTAGTAGCAGTTAATAAACTTTATTAAGATGTGATGAGAAGAAAACTATTTTCTTCCTTAGGCTTCATTTGAAAACGAACCCCCAGAACGTTGAATACATTATATCCTCTAAAAAGATACTTTGTCAAGACTAAAATTGTAATTTTAAATGATAAAAATTAATCATCAATCATAGGTTCAAATAAAGCAATCACAACAAACATGTAGAGTAAGTAAAAATAAAAGCCGCCATAGGCGACCCCAAGCGATTTGCTTGTTTTCTTGCTGTCCGGTGAATCTAAGGAAGATGAGATATGATGACTCCATATGGTGGTACGGCATCGTTTGAGTCTTAAGATAGGACTCTTCGGCTCCGGTGTGTATGACCTATTTTTGCGCAGCGAACTAGGGCGTTTGCAATGACTACTCGAATCTCCGCTTCAAACTTCCATTAAAATGGCCGCTGAAGTTTTCGAGTTAGGGAGGGTGAGAGTGTTTCATTTAGGGAGAGTAACAACAGTAAATTTTAGGAGTTAGCAACATCGGCTAAAAATTCGAGCATTGGGCAAAGGAAGCGGCTCCAAAATCGTTTGTGGAGTAAAGGTGCGGCCTCCAGTCCTCTCCAATGGCTGCAATGGCTTTATATTTATAGGGAATTCTAGGGTTCTTGGTTTGGGCGGGATTCGAAATTGAGTGAAAACTTTTGAAATTGAACGTTGGTGTTGCAGAAAATTAATTAAGGTGCAGAGCTTCTTGTTGAAAAAGGGTAAAGGCAAGTTCTGCCATGGCTGAGAAAGGATGGAATTTTGTGAAGAAGAGGAAAGGAAGGAGAAGAAGCGTATGTTTTGGATGTTTAGGAGAGAGAATAGGAATTAGGGTTAGTAAAAGATATTATGATGGGGGATTCTGACCATCAGATTAGATGAATCTATGGCTGAAATTAAATTGTAAAATTAAAATAATGAAAGGAAAGTGAATAAAAGGTGATATTTTAGAGTTTTCTAGAAGTTTTGATCCTAACCGTTGATTTGAAATGTTCGGTTTAGATGTCGCCATGTGGACAAAGGAGTGGGATGTGTGTGAAGGTTGTGCTAGGCGTGTGCTTGGCTTGTGTTTTGGACTGTTGGCGCCTATGTGGCACTGACGTGTGGCTTATGTGGATCTGACTGGGAAAAGAAGTAGAGTAGGTGGGCTGGTGGGTATGGGCCTCCGATTTGGGCTAGATCTCTTTCTTCTTCATCTTTTATTTGGGCTTCTTAAATCTTGATATGCTCAGTAACAAATATTTATATTAAATAATTTTCTAGTGTTTAAATAATTACAAACTTTTGTTTAAAAAAAATATATATTTAGTAGATACTAATAAATATATTACAAATAAGAGTAGGATCAATGCAATGCAGTGAAAAATATTTGTAAAGGAGAATATTATTAGATTGACGTTAAATGAAATTATTTGAGAGATAAAATCCTCACCGTCATTATAGTTGAACTAATAACAACAACAACAACAATAATAATAATAATAATAAAAATAACAACAATAACAATAATAATAATAATAATAATAATAATAATAATAATAATAATAATACTAATAATAATAATAATAATAATAATAATTGTAATAGTAGTAGTAGTAATAATAATAAATAATTGCTCAAAAATAATAATTATAATGTGATAAAAATAGTAATGATAATAATGATAGTAGAGTAATAGCTTAAATGAATAGGATAGTAGCTTTCAATAGTAATAAAATAAACGAACACTTATTTAAGGAATTATGGTATAGGAAGCTCAAAGAAATATTTCGGAAGAAAGGAGGGGCAAAATTGGGTGTCAACAGGAGTTATCGCCCCGTTTTCTTCATTTAATACCTCAATATGCTATTTTAAATGTGTTTGGAGAGTTAGAAGCAAATCGGAGAGAATTTAAATAGAAATAAGGCCATAAATCCCTTTATGAGGAGAATAGGTTGGAAAAGTCAACCGAATATTGACCGATGAGGTAAACAGTCCGGAATTGAATTCTGATGATTCGGCTAGTTTCAGGTGATGATTTAAGGCTTAGGAGCGAAATCAGAAGTAATTTTGGAGGTCCGGTGAAGAAGCTAGCCTATTTTGGCGAAGTTAGTATTTTGGCGGATTCCGCTCGATAGGTGATATTTTGATCAGAGGGTCGGAATGGAATTCCAAGAGTTTCATAGCTTCGTTAAGTGAATTTGGACTTGTCCACAAAATTTCAGGTCATTCGGTCGTCATTTGGTTCGGTTTCGGATCGAATGTGAGTTTTGGAAGAACTTGATAAATTTAGGCTTGAATCCGTGGTAATTTGATAATTTTGATGATATGTGATGTGATTTGAGGCCTCGACTAAGTCCGTAATGTGTTTTCTAACTTGTTGGTGTTTTTAGTTGAGGTCCCGGGGGTTTCGGATGTATTTCGGGTGAGTACGGACATCCCGGAACATAGAAAATGGAAGGGGCAGTCATTGGGACGCGGACCGCGGTCCTTTTGGCGCGGCCGCGCTGGCTGGGCGCGGACCGCGGTCATTTCTGTGCGGTCCGCGTAGGTGGAAAAATCTTCAGATCCCTAGTTCTACTTCAGAGGCTCATATCTTTTTATATACAAGGAATTTGGAAGTGATTCAAAAACGAAAGTTGTAGCCCTTCGTGACTAGTTTCTGGAACACTACAGTAATCATAATTGGGACATCTGTAGCAAACGTTATGGCCAAAATACCAAAGCTTGTCACTGCAGAGCAAACTGCGTGGCCGCGGCCATTTTTGTGCGGCCGCGGAGACTGGGTGCGGACCGCGTCCATTTTTGTGCGGTAAGCACTACTGGAATCCGAGGGTTACTCTATAAATATGAGATTTTCGGTTTTATTTGATTTTTGGACCTAGAGAGCTCGGATTTTGGCGATTTTTCGAAGGTTTTTCAAGAAATTCATTGGGGTAAGTGATTCTAACTCAGATTTGGCAAGATTACATGAATATATCATTAAATTCATCATTTAATTTGTGATTTGGGATGGAATTTGGGAAGAAAATTGGTGAAATCTCCCAAAATGTAAAATAAAGATTTGAAGGACCAAATGGTGTCGGAATTGGATAAATTTTATATGTACGGACTCGTGGCGAGATGAGGAATGGGTTGGTATAAATTTCGGAATTTTCCAAGCAGCGGGCCCGGGGTCGGATTTTACCAACTTGGTGTATTATCGTGTGGCAGGCCGACCACTTACTTATTTATGAATTGGGATCGTGTGGCACGCCTACCACTTATATAATGTGAAAAGGGATAGTGTGGCACGCCATCCACCAATTTTACCAACTTGGTGTATTTCGTATAAATTGAATTGTGTTATTACCAACTTGGTGTATTATCGCGTATTTCGTATAAATTGAATTGTGTTATGTTTCTTTGACCCGTATTTGATATAATTGTTGTGGTTTGACTAGATTCTACGCACGAGGCGGCAAATTCCAAAGGAAAAGGCATCGCGAACGAGTCTTCGACCGCCTAGAGGTGAGTAGTTTGTATATATGGTAGCCTGAGGGTTCGAAACCCCAACTTAGCACATTGTGACGCTAGTAGGGCGTGGCTCGCACCCCGTGGTAGGTGTGGGATTGATTGTGATTGGGGATTGAGACTTGGTCGATTCCGAATATGAATAACATGTTATTTGTGGTTGAAATACACACTGTATTGATATAATTGTGGGTTGTAAGCCATGTTTGGGGCCTTGTGCCGACCTGTAGTATCCCTAGGTGATAGTTATATATGTGATAGCTATACTTGCTTAATCACTAATCTCAGTCCTGGTTTGGAAATCACCGTATTGAAATGCTAAGTCACCTATTTTGGGAAAATTAAAAAAAGTTAAAGTATTTTCATAATTAATGAAAGGGAACCTGGATTAAATAATTTGAGCTGTTGTGTGACTTATATAATTGTTGTGTACTGAGGATGGATTGGGCTGCACGCCGCAGCGGTTGATATGATATGAGGATCGGGCTGCACGCCGCAGCGGTATTGTGCTTGGGCTTTAGGAGCCCCTCCGGAGTCTGTACACCCCCCAGTGAGCTCCGTCGACGTTAAATGGATCGGGCTACACGCCGTAGCGATTATGTGCTTTGCATTTGCATCTTTGTTTGTGAATTATCTCTGATAGTGGTATGTACTATTGTTGTTGCTAGTTCGTAGGAGGAATCAGACTGTAGTTTAGCTTCATTATGTGGTATTCTATGGATTTCTTACTTTCAGCTACTTGTATATATTTATTACTCACCGAGTACTTAGTACTCACCCCTACTCCATGCACCTTTGTGTGCAGATTTAGGTACACATGAGGGATAGATGAGCACTCCAGCTTTTATCAGTATTTATCTGAGTTGCTGAGGTAGCTGCTGGCGTTCGCAGGATCTGGCTTCTCTTCTTATTCCAATTTTCCTTTGTATATACATTATTCATACTTGAGTATTTGGTTTAGATATTGTTATCCGATCATGTTTAGAGGCTCTAGACTCGTGACCCTAAATATTTGGGTGATTACTCAGTTTAGCTTTATTGTTGATAATAATATCCAGGTAATTGATTTGAGCTTCATGCTCGGGATGAGAGGGTAAATGGTCGGGCTTGCCTAGCAGTTGTGTTGGGCGCCATCACGACCGGGATTGGGGTCGTGACAGTTCTCCAGTTTTTGCATATTGTGATATATATTTAGATTTTCTTGAGTGATTATTAATATGTTACCAACAAATATTCGTATTTCTTATAGGTCGATACTACATTCACTTATCTATGTAATGTCAATAAAATATTATTTATTTTCCGAACTTTCTGTTGTGTCATTCTTTTATCCCTACATTATATCTTCATATATCACCTGAGGCTTAGTGATAATGCAGGGGATTTATAGCTTATGCACTTGATAAGTTTTAAACAATAAAACTCTAGAATGCACGTTATTCCGACACCGAATGGGAAAATTGTATTACCTGATAAAGGTGGATTCCTAAAGCAGTTCACAAACAAAACATATATGTTGGAATGCCTTTAGTATAATTATTTGTTGCCATATAGAATTGCTTTACAGAGAGTATTGTTTCTCCAACTCAATTGTGCAAGTTGTTGTGCTAATCTTGAGAATGCTTAGTACACGAGAAAACTTTTCACACAAGTGAAAATCATTATATTGAAATTACCTCTCCATCAACTTGATTTAAGAGTCAACAAGATATCTATATGTTTCATTTCTACTAACCGAGAAAGTGTTGTAAACTTTTAGTCTTGACATACTTTTAGAGGCTACAACCTGATTATTAATTGTTCTTTTATTCGTGGCAGCCAACAAGCACCAGTAGTGTTTCTCTGGATGATCTGTACAATGGGACGTCAAAGAAGCTGTCACTATCTCGCAATGTATTGTGCCCCAAGTGCAAGGGGTACGTTTACAATGTTATTAATTATGTTTAAGCATCTTTATCAACTTTTTATCTTTTATGTTTGTATGAGGCTCTGTTGAGTTTGGGGTTAAATTTTTATACCAGAAAAAGGGTCTAAGTCAGGTGCTTCAATGAAATGTTCTGGCTGTCAAGGGTCTGGAATGAAAGTCACTATCAAACAACTTAGCCCATCCATGATCCAGAAGATGCAGCACGCTTGTAATGAGTGTAAGGGTACTGGTGAGACAATCAGTGATAAAGATAGGTGTGGACAGTGTAAATGTGAGAAGGTTGTGAAGGAGAAGAAGGTGTTGGAAGTTGTTGTTGAGAAGGGTATCCAGAATGGACAGAAGATTACGTTCCCGGGCGAGGCTGATGAAGCGGTAAGACATGCAATTCAGCTTTTGAAGTGCTTTACGTCATAATGACCAATTGTATATTATTGTGAACATAATTAAAAGGACAATGATTCTCACATGTTCATGTTTATTCTTCGGCAGCCTGATACTATCACTGGGGACATAGTTTTTGTGTTGCAACAGAAGGAGCATCCTAAGTTCAATCGAAAGGGTGATGATCTCTTTGTAGAGCACACTTTGAGTTTGACTGAGGCCCTATGTGGTTTCCAGTTCATCTTGACTCACTTAGACAATAGACAGCTACTCATTAAGTCCCAACCTGGAGAAGTTGTCAAGCCTGGTAGGTCCACAGTACTTTAGTTGGTTATATATTCCTATGACTTACCTTTGTGATATATTGTGGTCTCCTCTTTACATTGTCTGAGTCAAATATAGTCTTCTGCACACATGCCCCGCAGAGCACACTGTCTGTATGACTAACTATCTCTTGCTGTTTGTCAAAATTGGGTGTGTTCTTATTTGATTAAGGAAGTATCTTCTATGGCCAATGGTTCTCTGTATGCTTTATATGAGGATCTCTATCACACATATCAATCATATATTTTGTTTTTCTCTTTACAGATCAATTTAAGGCCATAAATGATGAAGAAATGCCAATGTACCAAAGGCCATTTATGAGAGGAAAACTGTACATTCACTTCTCTGTAGATTTCCCAGAGACATTATCCCTCGAGCAGTTATGCTTGGAGTAATGGAAATCCTCTTCTCACAAATCCCGAATTTTGATCAGATTTGGTGGCTTTCTATTGTTGCTGCTGTTATGTCTTTTACATACTCTACCATTGGTCTTGGTTTAGGAGTTGCCCAAGTTGCAGGTCTGTTGAAATTTACCTTTTTTACCTTCAAAATGTTGCAATTTTAGCTAATGTTTTACTCACTCTCTTTTGTCATTGCCCTGCCTTTTGCATTACAGAAAGAGGAAAAGTCCAAGGAAGTCTCACTGGGATAAGTATTGGAACTGAAGTAACTGAAATGCAGAAGATTTTTAGAAGCTTTCAAGCTCTTGGAGCTATTGCCTTTGCTTATTCTTACTCCCTCATCCTATTGAGATTCAGGTAAAAATTACTAGCTTACAGGAATTATATTGACATGTCTCATTCCAATTTCTTGATCAAAAGGGGCAGCCTCGTGCATTTAGCTCCTGCTATGTGCAAGATTCGGGAAAGCGCCGGACCATAAGGATCTATTGTACATAGTCTTACCTGTATTGTGACCTTCCTGGTCACATGGCAGTAAGGCTTCCCTTTCTTCTTGAACAAAAACATAATGTAATAATTACTGACTTAATTTGTTGAATAATTTATAGGATACACTGAAAGCACCACCATCAGAAGCCAAGACAATGAAAAAGGCAACACTACTAAGTGTGGCAGTAACACTAGTTTTCTACATGCTTTGTGGCTGTTTTGGATATGCAGCATTTGGTGACCAATCCCCTGGAAATCTACTAACTGGATTTGGATTCTACAACTCATATTGGCTTCTGGATAGGAGAGGGTACCTTCATCATCAATACAAGGCTTAGGTATTTCTCCATCCATCTCATTTTATCGGTCATGGTTACTAAAATATTTATCATTTTAGAAATTCAAGACAAAATATTAATTATTTTTTCTTTTTTATCCTTAGTAATAATTATCGTTGAAATACAAAACACCTCAATTATGAACAATTTTGTTCTAATACTAATAAAGAAGGATAAAATATTAAGACATAAATAACGGTAAAGTAGTCAAAATTCCATCATAATTAATTTTTACGTAAGGGAAGTGTACAAGGAATCATGACATATAACATGAGAACGGGGAATAGATAAGGAAAATTAATATTTTTTCTTTTTGTTAGGAATTGAACCCTCAATCTTTCTTAATTTTATTGATCACTAGAATGTACCCTTGTACTAAACAAATATTCATGTAACTAAGACCACTAATTTACAAAAATATTAAAAGTCCAATAATATGAACATGATATAATTTCTTTTTTCCTTTTTTTCTTTTTGTATTATTGTACTTTCCATGTGTAGTTGTCTTCTTTATTGGTTCAATATCTTTATGATTCTCAATGCACTACAACAAGAGATACATTTTATATAGATCTTAACTATGCCGAATTGAATTTCCATCACACATATCAATCATATATTTTGTTTTTCTCTCTACAGATCAATTTAAGGCCATAAATGATGAAGGAATGCCAATGTACCAAAGGCCATTTATGAGAGGAAAACTGTACATTCACTTCTCTATAAATTTCCCAGAGAAATTATCCCTCGAGCAGTGCAAGAACCTTGAAGCGGTGTTGCCACCAAAACCCAAAACGCAAATGACTGATATGGAATTGGATGAGTGCGAGATCACAAGAGCACAACTTTTCTGGTTAAGTTAAAAGCTTTGAATATTTCCATTGGCTGCTTAGTTACACTTTAAAAAGTGAATCATTTTCATCATTATTTTTATTCTACGGTCTGAAATTTAGCAAGTCACAGAGCATTAACCGCCAAGATACAAGTCTTTGTGCATGTTTGTATCTGGTCGACTCTATCTGTGATTCACAGATATTAACAGATTACAAGGATGATTAAATGTTCCTGTTAAGCACCAAAATTAATTGTGTAACTATAATATTTAACCATTGCAGTTCGCGTGAAGTTTAATATATCAATTGTCAGAGTTATTAAAAAGCATTGGAAATTGATACTAATATATTAACAAACCTTCATGGAATGAACAAAGTATCACCAAAAATATAGTATGATAAATACCAAACCGGGTAAAAGAATATGGCATTTTCATTAGACAATTTAGAGTTTTTTGGAAACAACTGCAAAATAATTAACACTAAACAACTATTGGGCATGTGCTTAGCACACGCTACACCTCACTAGTAATATAGCTAAGTGACAGTTGTCTCGACTAACTTCTTTTAACAATAATTAACCACCTTGCTAACTACCTAACAACAGTATAACTAATAACTGCAACCATAGTTAGTTAACTCTGGTTACTCCTATTTTATTATACAATCCTACCACTTTCACAGGATCTCAAAATTAAATTACAGTTTTTATACGAAAATACCATTTTATATGTTTATTTATTTTAGGTATCTTTTATGAAAAAAATATTAGTACTTTAAAAAGCGAACATACACATATATGTTGTGAACACCTAATTTTTGACCACACTCCAAATTCTATACTATTTTAGTGTAAATATTTCTTTTAGATATAATTTTAATATTTTAAAACTTTATCTTGCTCTTAATAGGTTTTTAAGAAAATAAAAAAATATAACAAAAATATTCACATTCTTAGATATAAGATTTATTCCTATATTTAAATAAATAATATTATCTTCTGTTATTTAATTTAAAAAATAGTATTTAATAAAGTTAAACAAAAAACTTAATTAAAAATAAACCCAACTTCCCCACTTTTTCACTTCTTCTCGCCCACTCTCCCACCTTTCACACCACTTCCTCATGTCATGTGCACACACAACACATAATCTCCATAATTTCCTATTTAACTACCCATTACCTAGATAAATCTACAAAAAAATAAAACAGAACACAAAAAGAGGGGAGATCTATTGGAAAAAAGGGAGAAAACGTAAAAAACAAAAAGAAGGAAGCAAAGAAAAGAAGAAGAAAAAAAGGGAAAAACGTAAAAAAACAAAAAGAAGGAAGCAAAGAAAAGAAGAAGAAAAAAGATAAGAAAGGAAAGAGAGAACGGAGAAAGAAAATCTCATCTTTTCAAACACCATCACCAACGCTCTCTTCATTCTTAAATTTCAGAAATTTTAGTTAAAAATGGGGTTAAGCTGAAGTGGGTTTTCGATTTGGAGTGTCCGTTCGAGATCGATTTTCGGTTCCTGCTTCATATTGTTGCTGTAATTTCTTCGGGACTTCATCTAGTTGACCCCGTTGCAAAATTATTTCTTTGCATATTAAAGAAGAAGCTCCAGTAAGTTTATCTTAATTCCTATAACAATTCTTTTTTTTCTTTGTTCAAGAGTTACTCTAAGCCTATTTATTTTGTTTCACTACAATCTCATGAACCTTCTACTATTTTTTTATTTTGTGTAATTTCTCCTAAAATATTTTTTAAATATTGTTCTTATCCGGTTGGTAGTTGTGTCTAAATATATTATGAGCAACATATGTCTACAAAAGTTTTGGTTGGCAGATACACAAAATTATTTTGGGATTTAAGTTCACGAGAAGATGATTAATAGTTCCGATGATTATAGAAATTTAGCTAGGATTTTGAGTAGTGCATCTGTCATTTCATTAACTCTAATGGCGATGGAAGATAGTCTACCAAAGGGTCCATTATCGTTATTCTTTTTTTTCTCGATTTTCTTCAATATAGTTTAATTTATATTAGATTCTTTTTCTTGTTTAATGCTGTCTGTAGTCATGTGTAAAAATTTAATTTTTATTGTTTTGCATTTTGTTTAAAATAGATATCAATGGCTTAGGTAAACAAGGTTGAGATTAGATTAGTGAGATCTAGTAAAGAAAACAAAAAATGAACCATAGAACTTCAAATATGATATAGTTTACGGTAATGCTTGAACCAAATATTATAGACCCAAAATGTGGAATGGTTTCAAGATAGAATGTTAGTAAATTATTTAGTCGTAAATATCTTTAATAGTTTAGCAATATAATTGATCTTGTTAAAATTCATAAATCTTTAAAGTTATTATTTTAATTGTGTACACGTTCGCGTGACATAATTATGATTCTCAAAATAAGTCAAAGTATGTGTTCGCGCAACTTTGACCAAAGAATCTTAATAATAATATTTTATAAAAATAAATATTTCGCATCTAAAAATAATTGGAATACTCTAAAGGACTAGAAAATTTTAGACTAACTTTGAATATTAGTCCATGTGTTCATATCTGATCCTTGGATTGACACGTTTGAATAATAAAAGGATCATGTACGCATTCCCGCGTCTCGATGCCTTTGAATTTGAAATAATTATAGTTTAGCCATGAGTACATTTCGTACATTGGTTTAACATCTACTTTCAAAGAAATACCATGTGTGCACACCGCATCTTGGTCAAAATTAGTAAAAATATAATAATTAAGTGAAGCGGTAATAGACAAGACACAACCAATAAAATACAAGAATAGTAAAGAATTGATTTAAGCTTTACATGAGTCAATAAAATGACCGTGCTAGAACCACGGGACTCGAGGGGTGCCTTACACCTTCCCCTCGGTCAATAGAATTCCTTACTCAGTCTTCTGTTTCGTAGATCATAATTAAGAGTCAAACCTTCCTTTTGAAAGGGGATTCAAATAAAAGGTGACTTGGAACACCAAAACTCAATTCCAAGTGGCGACTCTAAATAATAAATAATCCGTTTTTAAAATGTCACTTTAATTGGAAAAACTCTTCTAAATCAACCATGTAATAAGGGTTATGTGGGAAAAATGGACAACTGCTATTTGTCGCTTATTTATCGCTTTAATACTTATTTGAACTGTGATATAAATTGTATCCTCTCTCATACTCCTCTGAGTCTTCTGATAGGTAGTTATGTTCTGTTTGCCTACCAGCATCACAAAACGTCTGTCTTGAGATAAAGCCAGTTAGCCTACCAGCTTCTGGTGAAGGATTTAGTCACACATGTTTAGGCGGGAGAGTCGTTAGCTAGCAAATGCTGTTCTACTACTGGTTATGCTTGACGCTCCTCAGCTCGGGTTGTCCACCCGGGTAAGCCAGGTCTAGATACCATCTCCTTTAGGATCTGAAAACTTAGAAGAACAAGCCACATGCAATGAATATCCCTAGTAGGCTACGCTATATTTGCATCATGTGCATTGGACTTAGCGGGGATCGGCACAGGGCCGGGCCCGTCTAGGATAAGTACCAATTTTTCAGACCAACATGTTCATATTTATGTGTTATATGTAACATTATTTGGTAGGCTTCACTCAAATGTTGACCGACTTTAAGATAGAATTAAACAGAGGATAGAGAAAGAAGAAATTCCTAAGTTTTCATAGAATACCATTGTTTTTTAAAATAAAATTTTGAAAGGTTTTGGTATATAAAATTACAATTTTTAAAATAGTTTTTTTAGTTATTTTAACAGAACTACGCGGGTCTGATTCTTACCGGATGTGAGATACGTAGGCAAACCTCATCGGTTCCGGCCCCTAATTTTCAAAAAATAAAAAAAAATACTTTCCTTTAATTCCTTCTTTAGATGTTTTTGTTTGAGGCATCAAATTTAAAATCCATAAAGAATTTTTTTTTAGAATTCCTTCTTTAAAAAAAAAAAGTATATAAAACCCAAAAATATTTTCTTATTGTAGAAGTTCTGATAGTCTGAGTTCACCTAAGAAAAAGAAAAAAAAACAACGAGAGTTAGTTTATTTATTTTATTTATGATCTTCCCGAACTACGCAAGATCTGATTCATGTCTCCACATGATACGTAGGCAACCTACATCAGGTTTGATCAAATTATTTTGAAAAAAAGAAGTGAAAAAGAAGTGGTTAAAAAATAGAATAAAAAAAAGAGATTGTTTATTCTAACATTCTTGTTGTTTTGAAATAAATAAAGTTAAAGGTGGTCGATTTGTTGGTTTGCAATGGCAAGTCACGCATACAATCCAAGATCTATCGGAAGTAAAAGCATCTTCTCAACAAATGGAAGAAGCACCATTGTTGTTGATCCAAGGTCATGGAAAGGCAAGTAAGTTGTTGACGGTGAAAAATAAAAAATAAAAGCAAATGTGGGGTTGAATTTACTAGATTTGTGCAATAGGACATTGCCTGCTCGAGGTAATTTGATGATGGGGAATTTGATCCAGCATTGAAAGTCATAGTAACCATTGTCATGGTAGAAGAGAAACAAAAAAACGGGCGCCAACCCAGAAACTTTCCCTATTAGATGGGAGTCTCGGTAGTCGCTCTTGCAATCTTTTCTACCTTTCGAGTTATTTCAGTGTGTCATCCGAATGTTTTTACTTTACCGTCTTACATTCTGATGTAAACGCTTCTAATTTGCTTTAAAAATATTCAAAAAAATTAAATCAATATTTCATCATCCATGAATGTCTTTTTTCTTAATCTTTTCACCTTTTTTATTCTCTTTTCAGTTCTGTAAATGCAGATTTTAATAACTTGACATGCTTACGGACTTTACGCCCAGATCCTAAAATGCTGTCAGATTTCGAAATAATGAACTAAGAAGCACAATGTGTTGAAGATAAGGTGTGTAAGAAAATAAACAAAGAATTGAACCGAATATTAGATCCCTTCTCTTCAGGTCATTGCTGAAGTCGGGGCCGCTGATAAAGACTAAGTGTGATGACCCGGCCCCTCGTCATGGGAATTACCATCCCGTTATCTTGCATTTATGTATTTTATGCTTTTAAACCAGTTTTAGAGTCTATCGGGTGAGTTAGGAGTGATTTGGATTGAAAATGAGGATATTGCCTTTTTGAAGGAAGCTTGAATATGGAAAGTCAACCTGGAGTTTATTATTTAGTTAGATTTCTCGGAATCGGATTCTGATGATTTATTTAGTTCCGGAAGGTGATTTGTGACTTAGAGGAGCGATCGGAATTGAATTCGGAGGTCCGGTGTAGAAATAGGCTTGAATTGGCTAAGGTTGAATTTTTGCGAAATCCGAACGGTAGGTGAGATTTTGATCCGGGGGTCGGAATGGAATTCTGACAATTTCTATAGCTTTATCATGTGATTTTGGATATGTTTGTAAATTTTTAGGTCATTCGGACATCGTTTGGTCGGATTTTTGATTGAATGTGTAATTTGAATGTTTTAAGGAATTTAGGCTTGAATTCGATGTGAATTGTGAGTTTTGGTGTCGTTAGACGTGTTTTGAGGGTTGGAGCATGTTCGAATAAGGTATTAGGATGTGTTGGTATGACTGGATGAGGTCCCGGGGGCCTCGGGATGTTTTTGGCTGGTTAAACGAAAGAAATCATGGAAAATTGCAGGTTGGAAATTTTCTGGTTCTGTTGTTTTCGCCCCTGCGGAAATAAGGGCGCAGAGGCACTTGGCATCGCGGAAGCGGATCCTGTTCCACTGAAGCAGTGTCGCTGGTGCGAACGGTGTGCCGCAGAAGCATTCTAGAGGTGGATTGGGAAGATCCGCAGGAGCGTAGGTTTGATCGCCTAAGCGAGTCCGCAGAAACGGACTCTGGTGCGCAGAAGCGCAAGGTTTCGCGGGAGCGGTGGTCCAATCACGGAAGCGGACGCGCCGAAGCGGTCCTTGGCTCATAGAAGCAGAAGTGGCCGGCTTGGCCTAGGATTCGCAGAAGCGACCAGTTGGTCGCGAATACGGTCTAGCAGAGGCGGAATTTGTCCGGAGAAGCGGAAATCGCAGAAGGTTTAATAATATCAGAAGTTAGGAATTTCAGAACATTCCAAAACATTTAGGGCTCGGTCTAAAGAGGCGATTTGGGCAATTTTGAAGGGAAATTCAACGAGATTCTTCAGGTAATCAACTATGGACTCAAATTATGATTTGTATTGATAAATTATGCAATTATCTCATGAAATTGGAGGAATTTGGGGTATATTATGGAGGTTTTCACCCTAGGCTTGTATTATAGAAAAACCAAGGATTTGAATGGGCAAATGGAGTCCGAATTGATAAATTTTATATGCCTAGACTCGTGTTGAGACGAGGGTTCCGAATATGTGACTTTCGTAATTTTTCGAGAAGCGTACAGAAAGTCGGGTTTTGGCAACTTTGTATTTTTTGGTGTAAATTGAGTTGTTTTGACTGGGTATCATCCCATTGGCCTAATTTGATGTGTTCCTACTATATTTGATCAGATTCTACGCGTGCGGAGCTTGATTCCCGTGGTAAGGGCATCGCGGACTAGTCGTCGAGCCGTATTGAGGTGAGTAATGGATGTGGGTGATGACCAGGGGGTTCGAAACCCCGGTATACCACTTTGTGACGCTGTATAGCGTCGAGACACGTACTCTCTTATGAGTGCGGGGTCGATTTTGATTTGGGGACTATGGCTTAGTCCGGCCTGTTGATACTGTATTGTGATATTGGCTACTCTTGAGCCGTTGAACCTCCTTCTCGGATGGTTGCGTATTATATTGTGATATTGACTACTCTGAGCCGTTGAACCTCCTTCTCGGATGGTTGAGTACATTTATGGGCTGTGAGCTAATTATTGGGATCCTGAGAGGATCGTTATCATTGTTTTGTGATATTGACATGCTAGTTTTACTACCAGTCCGTAGCTATTACTGATATCATGATTTTCCAATCTCTGGAACTTTGACATACTGTTTTCAACTTAAAAAAATGATAAAAGCATTTTCAAAACTACTTTTGAGCCTGCGAGGCTGCATTTGCATATTAACTGACTGGTAGTGGATCAGGCTGCACGCCGCAGCGTATATTCATGATATTGTGCTTGGGCTGTAGGAGCCCCTCCGGAGTCTGAACCCCCACAGTGAGCACGGGTACCCAAATTTGATCGGGCTATGCGCCGTAGCGATCATTTCATGCATTGCATTGCATTTAGCTACATCTGATAGCTGTTACACTGTGTTGTTGATACTTGTTGGTACATTACTGTTGATATTGAACTGTTACAGGGTATTGAATACAGCTTTACATAGTGCTTTATTGTGGTTTCTTATCTGCGCTGTCTTACCCCTGTTAATTACCACTAAGTCTGGCAGTACTCATTTTACTCCCTGCACCTTGAGTACAGATCCAGGTACCTCTCAGCAGTCCTGATCCGGTAGCTATTTCAGAGGCATTTTTCTGCGGGATAGTCGAGGTAGCTGCAGAGTCCGCAGGACCTGACATCCCTTCCTGCTGTCTTTTGATTTCGTATTTTCTATTTCTTTCCGCACTGAGTATCATGTAAAACACTATTAAACTTATACTATCTGTAGAGGCTCTTGACTCTTGACCCCTCGGTCTATGGGGAGTTGTACTGTTTGGAACTTGATCCCTTTATTGGTATTTTATCACTTGACTTAATTCTGTTATGCTTAAATTGGATAAGTGAGCTCACAACTCAGTGAATGTTGTTAATTGGTCGGGCTGGCCAAGCGGTGTACTGGGCGCTATCACGACTGGATTTGGGGTCGTGACAAGTTGGTATCAGAGCCTAGGTTTACTAGGCCTCATGAGTCTTGAGCCGGTTGGTAGAGTCTTGTGGATCGGTACGGGGACGCCTGTACTTATCCTCGGGGGGCTGCAAACCTTTAGGAAACACTTCACATTTCTTGAACTCTATCGTACGATCTTGTTGTTCTGAGAACTGAACTTCTATATTCTATTCTCTCGGAGATGGCGAGAACTCGAGCATCAGGACGAGGTGGACGACCTCCATTGCCACCTGCTAGAGGCCGTGGGCGCGGTCGTGCTAGAGGTATAGGTAGGGCAGCTGAGGCAGTGCCAGCTGACCCGCCCATTGTACCTGTTCAGGAGCAGCCCCTAGTGGTTGATGCTCCAGCAGCCCCAGTTCAGGCCCAGACTGTATCTATTGCTATTCCTGGTCTTCAGGAGACTCTGGCCCAGATATTATCGGTGTGTTCCGGATTGGCTCAGGTAGTATCAGCTATCGCTACTGCAGCGACATCTCAGACAGGGGGTGGTCAGCAGACCCCTGCAACTCGCACACCTGAGCAGGTAGTTCAAGGACTTCAGATGCCAGAGGCGGTCCTCGCTCAGGTGGTTGCACCAGTTATTCCTCCAGCTACACCAGCTCCAGAGCATATGGTTCAGGCTATGCCCGACGATGAGCAGCGTCGTCTAGAGAGATTTGGTAGACTCCAGCCACCCCATTTCAGTGGCGCTGAGGGCAAGGATGCCCAGGGTTGCTTAGATAAGTGCCAGAGGATGCTACATACAGCTGGTATTCTTGAGTCCAGCGGAGTTTCATTCACTACTTTTCAGTTTACTGGTCCCGCATTTGATTGGTGGGAGGAGTTTGAGAGGCGTAGGCCTGTAGGAGCAGCACCTCTTACCTGGCAACATTTTTCTACTCTCTTCTTGGAGAAGTATGTACCTCAGTCCCGTCGTGAGGAGCTTCGTCGCCAGTTTGAGTGGTTGGTTCAGGGCGACATGTCAGTGACCCAGTATGAACTGATATTTACACAGTTGGCTAGGCATGCCACATGGATGATCCCTATTGATAGGGAGAGGATTAGAAGGTTCATTGATGGCCTCAACTACTCCATCCACATTCTTATGACTAGAGAGAGAGAGTTCTATCCTTATCATTTGAGCAGGTTGTGGATATGGCACGCTCCATTAAGGCGGATCGTCGCCGAGAGAGGGAGTAGCGGGAGGCCAAGAGGCCTAATGGTTCTGGTAGCTTCAGTGGTGCTCCATCTAGAGGGCATCTTCAGCAGGGCAGAGGTCGCTCATCTCGACCTTCCCGTTGAGGCCGCCCTGAGCAAAGCGGAGGTTCTTCTCGTTGTTGTCGACAGGGATTCCAGTAGGGCCAGTCTTCACTTAGTGCCCTCCCAGCCCAGAGCACAGCACCTACTTCTTCAGCCTAGGGTTCTTCTGCGGCGAGGGGTTCCCTTCAGTCCCCTTCTCCAGCACCAGGTAGCTGTTATGAGTGTGGTGAGTTTGGCCACATGAGGAGGCAGTGCCCTCGACTCCGTAGGGACGGGGCTCAGCAGAGGGATCAGCCCTTCTCTTCAGCACCATCTCAGGCTAGTAGAGGTGGAGGTTAGTCTTCTCGTGGTCGCCCCAAAGGCGATGAGAGATCCAGTGGAGGCCAGGCACGATTCTATGCACTCCCTGACAGGCGTGATGCAGTTGCCTCCGATGTAGTGATTACATGTATCATTTTTGTCTGTCACAGAGGTGCCTCTGTTCTATTTGATTCAGGTCCACATATTCATACGTGTCCTCTTATTTTGCACATAATTTGGGTGTGACTCGTGGTAGTCTTGATTTACCTGTTCATGTATCCACCCCCGTGGGTGATACGATTATTGTGGATCATGTCTATAAATCCTGTGTTATTTCTATTGGGGGTCTGGAGACCCAGGCAGATCTGTTATTGTTAGGGATGGTGGACTTTGATGTGATATTGGGTATGGACTCGTTGTCTCCGTACCATGCTATATTGGACTGTCATGCTAAGACAGTTACGATGGCTATTCCTGGTATTTCTCAGATTGAGTGGCGGGGCTCAACTGATATCATCCCTAGCCGTGTCATTTCGTTCTTAAAGGCTCAGAAAATGGTTGAAAAGGGGTGTTTGTCGTACTTAGCATTTGTGAGAGATGTGGGAGCTGAGTCTCCTAGCATTGATTTTGTACCTGTTGTGAGGGACTTTCCAGATGTATTCCCCTCAGACCTGTCGGGCATGCTGCCGGATAGGGATATTGATTTTGGCATTAACTTGGTGCCGGGCACTCAGCCCATTTCCATTCCTCCTTATCGGATGGCACCAGCTGAGCTGAAGGAATTGAAAGAACAGCTTCAGGAGCTTCTGGATAAAGGTTTCATTCGCCCTAGTGTGTCCCCGTGGGGTGCACCAGTGTTATTTGTTAAAAAGAAAGATGGTTCCATGCGGATGTGTATTGATTATAGACAATTGAACAAGGTAACAGTTAAGAACAAGTACCTTTTACCGCGCATTGATCATTTGTTTAATCAGTTACAAGGTACGAGAGTGTTTTCTAAGATTGATCTTCGTTCAGGCTATCATCAGCTAAAGATCAGGGACTCTGATATTATGAAGACTTTATTCAGGACCAGATATGTCCACTATAAGTTCCTTGTGATGTCTTTTGGGCTGACCAACGCCCCAGCAGCATTCATGCATCTGATGAGTAGTGTATTCAAGCCCTATTTGATTCATTTGTGATTGTGTTCATTGATGACATTCATGTCTACTCCCGTAGTTAGGAGGAGCATGCTCAACATTTGAGTATTGTGTTGCAGAGATTGAGGGAGGAGAAGTTGTATGATAAATTCTCCAAATGCGAGTTTTGGCTCGAGTTAGTAGCATTTCTGGGTCATGTGGCGTCTCGTGATGGTATTTAGGTTGATCCGAAGAAGATAGAGGCGGTGCAGAGTTGGCCTAGGCCGTCCTCAGCTACAGAGATCAGGAGCTTTTTTGGCTTGGCGGTATATTATCGCTGGTTTGTTCAGGGGTTTTCATCCATTGCTTCTTCTTTGACTAAATTGACTCAGAAAGGTGCACCATTCGTGTGGTCAGATGAGTGCGAGGAGAGCTTTCAGAAGCTCAAGACAGCTTTGATCACAGCTCCAGTATTAGTGTTGCCATCAGCTTCAGGTTCATATACTTTTTATTGTGATGCCTCAAGAGTGAGGATAGGTTGTGTATTGATGCAGGGAGGTAAGGTAATTGCTTATGCTTCTCGGCAGTTGAAGCCACATGAGAAGAACTATCCTGTTCATGATTTCGAGCTAGCTGCCATAGTTCATGCCTTGAAGATTTGGAGGCAGTATTTGTACGGCTTGTCCTGTGAGGTGTATACCGATCATCATAGTCTCCAGCACTTGTTCAAATAGAAAGATCTTAATTTGAGACAGTGGAGATGGCTTGAGCTGCTTAAGGATTATTACATTACTATTCTATATCATCCGGGGAATGCCAATGTGATGGCCGATGCTTTAAGCCGGAAGGCGGTCAGTATGGGGAGCTTGGCATATATTCCAGCCGAGGAGAGGTCATTTGCTTATGATGTTCAGGTGCTAGCCAATTGGCTAGTGAGGTTAGACATTTTGGAGCCCAGCAGAGTATTGGCTTGTGTTGTATCTCGGTCTTCTTTATATGATCGTATTCGTGAGCGCTAGTATGATGATCCACACTTGGTTTTCCTTAGGGACAGAGTTCAACATGATGATGCTAGAGATGTCACCATTAGCGTGTTGAGGATGCAGGGCCGGATATGTGTGCCTAATGTTGATGGCCTTCGTGAGTTGATTCTAGAGGAGGCCCATAGCTCGCGGTATTCTATCCATCCAGGAGCCGCGAAGATGTACCAAGACTTGAAACAACACTATTGGTGGAGAAAGATGAAAATGGACATTGTCAGACATGTAGCACGGTGCCTCAACTGTCAGCAGGTTAAGAACGAGCATCAGAGGCCCGGTGGTGTATTTCAGCGCATTGTTATTCCTGAGTGGAAGTGGGAAATGATTACTATGGACTTTGTTACTGAACTCCCTCGGACAGCGAGGAAGTTTGATTCTGTTTGGGTGAGTGTGGATAGGCTGACCAAGTCAGCTCACTTCATTCCTGTGTGTACTACGTACTCCTCGGAGCGGTTAGCTGAGATAATCATTCGAGAGATCGTTAGATTGTATGGAGTCCCAGTTTCTATCATATCGGACAGAGGTACTCAGTTTACTTCGCATTTCTGGAGGACATTTCAGCGTGAGTTGGGCTCCCAGGTTGAGTTGAGTACTGCATTCCATCCTCAGACGGACGGACAGTCCGAGCGCACTATTCAGATCTTAGAGGATATGTTGAGAGCTTGTGTTATTGACTTTGGTGGTTCGTGGGCTGATTACTTGCCTCTCACAGAGTTTGCCTACAACAACAGCTACCAATCCAGTATTCAGATGGCGCAGTATGAGGCTTTATATGGGAGACAGTGTAGATCTCCAGTTGGTTAGTTTGAGCACGGTGAGACAAGGTTATTGGGGATAGAGTTAGTCCAGGATGCTTTGGATAGGGTCAAGGTTATTCAGGAGAGACTTCGCACAGCTCAGTCGCGCCGGAAGAGTTATGCGGACCGGAAGGTTCGAGATGTGTCTTATTCTGTGGGTGAGAAAGTCTTACTGAAGGTTTCGCCGATGAAAGGCGTCATGAGATTTGGAAAGAAAATGAAGCTTAGTCCGAGATTTATTGGCCCTTTTGAGATCCTCAGAAGGATTGGAGAGGTGGCGTATATGCTTGCTTTGCCACCCTGTCTATTAGGAGTTCATCCAGTGTTTTACGTGTCCATGCTCCGGAAGTATGTTGGCGACCTATCGCATGCGTTGGACTTTAGCACTATTCAGCTTGATGATGATTTGACTTATGATGTGGAGCCTATAGCTATATTGGGTCGTCAGGTGAGAAGATTGAGGTCCAAGGACATTGCATCAGTTAAGGTTCAGTGGAGAGGTCGACCCGTGGTTGAGGCCACTTGGGAGATCGAGCGGGAGATGCGGAGCAGATATCCTCACTTGTTTGAGTCTTCAGGTATGTTTCTTGACCCGCTCGAGGACGAGCGTTTGCTTAAGTGAGGGAGAATGTGATGACCCGGCCCGTCGTCACGGGAATTACCACCCTGTTATCTTGAATTTATGTGTTTTATGCTTTTAAATCAGTGTTAGAGTCTATCGGGTGAGTTAGGAGTGATTTAGATTGAAAATGAGGCATATAGCCTTTTTGAAGGAAGCTTGAATATAGAAAGTCAACCTGGAGTTGACTATTTAGTTAGAGTGCTCGGAATCGGATTCTGATGATTTGGTTAGTCCCGAGAGGTGATTTGTGACTTAGAGGAGCGATCGGAATTGTATTCGGAGGTCCGATGTAGAAATAGGCTTGAATTGGCTAAGGTTGAATTTTTGCAAAATCCGAATGGTAGGTGAGATTTTGATCCGGGGGTCGGAATGGAATTCCGACAATTTTTGTAGCTTCGTCATGTGATTTTGGATATGTCTATAAATTTTCAGGTCATTCGGACTTCGTTTGGTCGGGTTTTTGATTGAATGTGTAATACGAAAGTTATAAGAAATTTAGGCTTGAATTCGATGTGAATTGTAACTTTTGGTGTTGTTAGACGTGTTTTGAGGGTTGGAGCAAGTTCAAATAAGGTATTAGGATGTGTTGGTATGATTGGATGAATTCCCGGGGGCCTCAGGGTGTTTTCGGGTGGTTAAACGAAAGAAATCATGGAAAATTGCAGGTTGGAAATTTTCTGGTTCTGTTGTATTCGCCCCTGCGGAAATAAGGGCACAGAGGCGAGTCCGTAGGAACGAACCATGGAGCGCAGAGGCGCTTGGCATCGCGGAAGTGGATCCTGTTCCGCTGAAGCGGTGTCGCTGGTGCGAACAGTGTGCCGCAGAAGCGGTCTAGAGGCGGATTGGAAAGATTAGCAGGAGCGTAGGTTTAATCGCCTAAGCGAGTCTGCAGAAACGGACTCTGGTGCGCAGAAGCGCGATGTTTCACGGGAGCGGTGGTCCAATCGCGAAAGCAGACGCGCGGAAGCGGTCCTTGGCTCGCAGAATCGAAAGTGGCCGGCTAGGCCTAAGATTCGCAGAAGCGACCGGTTGGTCGTGGATTCGGTCTCGTAGAGGCGGAATTTGTCCGCAGAAGCGAAAATCGCAGAAGGATTAATAATATCAGAAGTTAGGAATTTCAGAACATTCCAAAACATTTAGGGCTCGGTCTAAAGAGGCGATTTGGGCGATTTCGAAGGGAAATTCAAGGAGATTCTTCAGGTAATCAACTATGGACTCTAACTATGATTTGTATTGATTAATTATGCAATTATCTCATGAAATTGGAGGAATTTGGGGTATATTATGGAGGTTTTCACCCTAGGCTTGAATTATAGAAAAATCAAGTATTTGAATGGGCAAATGGAGTCCGAATTTGGTAAATTTTATATGCCTAGACTTGTGTTGAGACGAGGGTTCCGAATATGTGACTTTCGTAATTTTTTGAGATGCGTACCGAAAGTCGGGTTTTGGCAACTTTGTAGTTTTTGGTGTAAATTGAGTTGTTTTGACTGGGTATTATCCCATTGGCCTAATTTGATGTGTTCCTACTATATTTGATCAGATTCTACATGTGCGGAGCTTGATTCCTGTGGCAAGGGCATCGCGGACTAGTCGTCGAGCCGTATTGAGGTGAGTAATGGATGTGGGTGGTGACCAGCGGGTTCGAAACCCCGGTATACCACTTTGTGACGCTGTATAGCGGCGAGACACATACTCTCTTGTGAGTGCGGGGTCGATTGTGATTTGGGGACTATGGCTTAGTCCGACCTGTTGATACTGTATTGTGATATTGGCTACTCTTGAGCCGTTGAACCTCCTTCTCGGATGGTTGCGTATTATATTGCGATATTGGCTACTCTGAGCCGTTGAACCTCCTTCTCGGATGGTTGAGTACATTTATGGGTTGTGAGCCAGTTATTGGGATCCTGCGAGGATCGTTATCATTGTTCTGTGATATTGACATGCTAGTTTTACTACCAGTCCGTAGCTATTACTGTTATCATGATTTTCCAATCTCTGGAACTTTGACATATTGTTTTCAACTGAAAAAATGATAAAAGCGTTTTCAAAACTACTTTTAAGCCTGCGAGGCTGCATTTGCATATTAGCTGACTGGTAGTGGATCGGGCTGCGCGCTGCAGCGTATATTCATGATATTGTACTTGGGCTGTAGGAGCCCCTCCAGAGTCTAAACCCCCACAATGAGCACGGGTAAGCAAATTGGATTGGGCTACGCGCCGTAGCGGTCATTTCATGCACTGCATTGCATTTAGCTACATCTGCTAGTTGTTATACTGTGTTGTTGATACTTGTTGGTACATTACTGTTGATATTGAACTGTTACAGGGTATTGAATAAAAATTTACATAGTGCTTTAGTGTGATTTCTTATCTGCGCTATCTTACCCCTGTTAATTACCACTGAGTCTGGCAGTACTCATTTTACTCCCTGCACCTTGTGTGCAGATCCAGGTACCTCTCAGCAGTCCTGATCCGATAGTTGTTTCAGAGGCATTTTTCTGCGGGATAGTCGAGGTAGCTGTAGAGTCCGCAGGATCTGACATCCCTTCCTGCTGTCTTTTGATTTCGTATTTTCTATTTCTTGCTGCACTGAGTATCATGTAAAATACTATTACACTTATGTTATCTGTAGAGGCTCTTGACCCTTGACCCCTCGGTCTATGGGGAGTTGTAGTGTTTGGGACTTGATCCATGTATTGGTATTCTGTCACTTGACTTATTTCTGTTATGCTTAAATTGGATAAGTGAGCTCATAGCTCAGTGAATGTTGTTAATTGGTCGGGCTGGCCTAGCGGTGTGCTGGGCGCCATCACGGCCGGATTTGGGGTCGTGACATTGAGTCAAGACCCAATTGACTAAATTCACTTTGATTGATGAAAAATGATTGGTGCAGTCTGCCACGGGCACTTATACTAATAAAGAATGGCCCGATCCTTCAACAAGAAAGTGAAGCCTAAGAAATTTGAAGTGGGGCAACTCGTTCTGAGACGTATTATGCCATAGCATGAAGAAGCTAAAGGAAACGTTTGCTCCAAATTAGAAAGGTCAAACATTGTAATCATAGTTTTAACAAAGGGTGTGCTGCATTTGGAAGACATTGAAGGAAATATCCCCGAGACAACTGTCAATGTGGATGTAGTTAAAAGGTAGTGTGTTCGACCCCTTATGCAACATTAATGTTCTCTCAATGGGATGACGAAGGCTTTCATTCTTGCTATCCAAATACTGTTAACCCTTTTGCCAACCCTTTGAGCCGATTACTTGTCTTTGATTACCCTCTTTGGAATCTAGAAGTTATTATTAAAAATGACAAAGAAAAGAAAGAAAAAGAAAAAAAATAGGAAAAAGCAAAAGAAAAAAAAAAGAAAAAGAAAAGGAAAATAAAAAAAATGGAGTTCTCTCAACTACGTTCGACTTGATTCCGAAAGGATACATAGGAAACCTTTCTCTGAGGTTCAGTCACACCAAAATAAAAATCCAAATTCCCCAAAAAGTTAAACTGGGGCAGATACTATAATATTTCAGTAATGGATTTGCATGAAAGATTCCAAAGTTGTAATTCAATCCGTATTCTTTTTTTACCTAAACCCTTTCAAGTCCTTCCGATCAATCGTCGAATGTTCTAGAATTGGAGGATACAATTACTTGGATCAGATGCAACCAAATGGGAGTAATAAAATAAGAGAGTCCTATTGGTGAAAACCCTCATGAGCACTGTAGGGTGATGGTGCAGGTAGAGAAATAAAATGAGAGAGTCTTATAGGTGAAAACCCTCGAGTACTATAAGGCGATGGTAAGTAGAGAAATTTAAATGAGAGAGTCTTGTTAGTGAAAACTCACAAAGAGAACTATAAGGTGATTGTGAGAAGAGAACTGAGAGAGATCAACTAGTGAAAACCCGCAAAGGGCACTGTTGATCGAAAAAAGGACCCACACAACCATGGAATCAACACAATCATGAGCAAGGTTTCATGCTTTCAAGTCAAAAATTGTGATGAGTTTCTGAGAATCGGACGGTTTATATAGATCACGCATCCAGTCCAAAAGGCATGTCATGTTCATTAAAATTTGCATTTACTCTAGATAAGTCCTTTCCTTTCCCCGAAAGGGATACCTCTCGTCTAAGTTCATTTGTCCATTTTATTGTTTATTTTTTTTAATCCCTTTCGGTCTATCTTTGTTCCAAAAATAAGGCAAAGAAAAGACGACAAGACCGATTTACAAGGTTCTCAGTTGAAGCGAGCTGATATATTCAAAAGGGGCCCAACCTCAACTAGGGCAGCAAGTCAACCCCGACTGGCCATGATTGGCGAATACTTTAAAATGGAAAACTTTGAAAGAAGTCAAAAGAGAAATGCTCATAAAGGCAATATGCAGTTGAAAAAGGTTATGTACCTACATGGCAAAGTTTGGAAAAGCTAAAGATTCTCCAGAGTCAGACATGCAGTTGGTATTCAAGAAATAATCTGTTGCAGTTGAAGAAGAACCGAGATCAAGAGAGTAAAATAATCAAGGCCACAAACTGACCACCATTTTAAAACTAATGAATCTTTCTTTGTCAAAAAAAGGGGCCAGGCCAGATTTTATGTTATTCCTGGTCGTGCCGCAACTGTCGCCTCTGATTCTATTATCACAGGTATTATCTTGGTTAGTCACAGAGAGGCATCGGTTCTATTCGATCGTGGTTCTACTTTTTCATATGTGTCCTCTAATTTTTCTTCATATTTGGGTGTGCCTCGGGATTCTTTGAGTGCCCCCGTTTATATTTCTACTCCTGTGGGAGATTCTCTATTTGTGGACCGTGTGTATCGATCGTGTTTGGTCACTATTTTTGGTTTTGAGATGAGGGATGATCTTTCATTGCTCGGTATGGTTGACTTCGATATTATTCTGGGCATAGACTGGTTGTCACCCCATCATTCTATTCTTGATTGTCATGCCAAGATCGTGATGTTGGCTATGCCAAGCATTCCACGTATTGAGTGGAGTAGTACTCTAGATCAAACCCCTAGCCGGGTTATTTCCTTCCTTAAAGCTCAATGTATGGTTGAGAAGGGGTGTGCTGCGTATCTAGCTTATGTGAGGGATATCAGTGTTGACACACCTTTTATTGATTCAGTCCCAGTGGTTCGAGATTTCTCTAATGTGTTTCCAGCTAATCTTCCGGGTATGCCGCCCAATACAGATATCGGTTTTGGCATGGATTTATTGCCGGGCACTCAGCCCATTTCTATTCCCCCGTATCGCATGGCTCCTCCTGAGTTGAAGGAGTTGAAGGATCAGTTACAAGAGTTGTTAGGTAAGGGTTTCATTCGACCCATTGTTTCGCCTTGGGCTGCTCCTATGTTGCTTGTGAAGAAGAACGACGGTTCTATGCGTATGTACATTGACTATCGCCAGTTGAACAAAGTTACAGTGAAGAACTAGTATCCTTTGCCACGTATTGATGATTTGTTTGATCAGCTACAGGGGGCACAAGTGTTCTCCAAGATTGATTTGCACTCCAGTTATCATCAGTTGAAGATTCGAGAGCCAGATATCCCGAAAATTGCCTTTAGGACTCAGTATAGTCATTACGAGTTCCTCGTTATGTCTTTCGGGCTTGCAAATGCCCCAACAGCTTTCATGCACTTGATGCACGACATATTCAGGCCATATCTTGATTCATTCGTGATTGTTTTTATTAATAATATTTTGGTCTATTCCCGGAGTCGGGAGGAGCATGAAGCAGCACCTGAGAGTAGTGCTTCAGAATCTGAGGGAGAAGAGATTATATGCAGAGTTCTCTAAATGTGAGTTCTGGCTGAGTTCTGTGGCATTTTTAGGACACGTGGTGTCAAGTGAGGGTATTCGAGTGGATCTGAGGAAGATGGAGGCCGTGCAGGGTTGGCCCAGGCCCTCCTCAGCTACTGAGATTCGTAGTTTCCTTGGTTTGGCGGGTCATTACCATCGCTTTGTGGAGGGATTCTCATCAATCGCAGCACCTATGACCAGATTAACCCAAAAGGGTGCCCCTTTCCAGCTGACAGAGAAGTGTGAGGCGAGCTTCCAAAAGCTTAAAACAGCTTTGACTTTCGCCCCAATCTTGATGTTACCTACCGGTTTGGGGTCTTATACAATTTATTATGATGCCTTACAGGTTGGACTTGGAGCGGTAATAATACAGGATGGTAGGGTGATTGCCTACGCGTCTCGATAGCTGAAGGTGCATGAAAAGAACTACCCTGTTCACGATCTTGAGTTAGCTGCCATTGTTCACACCTTGAAAATCTGGTGCCATTATTTGTATGGGGTTCCTTGTGAGATTTACACTGATCATCGGAGTTTGCAACACTTGCTTAAGTAGAAGGACCTGAATATGTGACAGAAGAGATAGTTAGAGTTGTTAAAAGATTATGATATTACTATTCTTTATCACCCGGGCAAGGCCAATTGCCGATGCCTTGAGTCGTCATGCGGAGAGTTTGGGGAGTTTGGCATATCTACCAGCCTCGGAGAGACCTATGGCGATGGATGTTCAGGCCTTGGCCAAACAGTTTGTTAGATTGGATCTTTCGGAGCCCAGCTGGGTCCTGGCCTGTGTGGTTTCTCGGTCTTCTCTATTTGATTGCATCAGGGAGCGGCAGTTTGATGACTCTCATTTGCTTGTTCTTCAGGATAGAGTTCGGCGTGGTGATGCTCGAGATGTTACCATCGGGGATGATGGAGTGATGAGGATGTAGGGGTGTATTTGTGTGCCCAATGTGGATGATCTTCGAGAGTTGATTCTATCTGAGGCCTATAGCTCGCGGTATTCCATCCATCCGGGTGTCGCAAAAATGTATCAGGACTTGAGGTAGCACTATTGGTGGAGGCGGATGAAGAAGGATATAGTTGACTGTGTTTTTAGGTACCTCAACTACCAGCAGGTGAAGTATGAGCACCAGCGTCCGGGTGGGTTGCTACAGCAGATTGTGATTCCAGAGTGGAAGTGGGAGCGCATCACCATGCACTTCGTATCTGGAGTTCCACGGACTGTGGGGAAGTTTGATTCTATTTAGGTCATTGTGGATCGGCTGACCAAGTCCACCCATTTTATACCTGTGTGCAATGTTTATTCATCGGAGCGGTTGGTGGAGATCTATATCAGGGAGATAGTCCGGTTGCATGATATTCGAGTTTCTATCATTTCGGACAGAGGCACTCGGTTTACCTCACGGTTCTGGAGAGCCGTTCAACATGAGTTAGGTACTCGGGTGGAGCTGAGCACGGCATTTCACCCCTAGACGGATGGACAATCCGAGCACACTATTCATATTTTGGAGGATATGCTCCGTGCGTGCGTGATTGAGTTTGGAGGATCATGGGATCACTTCTTGCTAGTGGCGGAGTTTGCTTATAACAACAGCTATCAGTCCAGCATACAGATGGCGCCGTATGAGGCCTTATATGGTAGGAGATGCAGATCCCCGGTGGGTTGGTTCGAGTCGGGCAGGGCTAGAATATTAGGTACAGAGATGGTCCAGGATGCGATGGACAAGGTCAAGGTAATTCAGGATAGGCTTCGTGTAGCCCAGTCCAGACAGAAGAGTTATGCGGACAAGAAGGTTCGTGATGTGGCATTTATGGTCGGCGAGCGGGTTCTACTTCGGGTCTCGCCCATGAAGGGCATCATGAGATTTGGAAAGAAAGGGAAGCTGAGTCCGAGATTTATTGGGCCTTTTGAGATTTTGAGGCGAGTTGGGGAGGTTGCATATGAGCTTGCCCTTCCTTCCAGCCTAGTCGGAGTCCATCCAGTATTTCATGTCTCTATGCTCCGGAGATATCATGGCGACCCGTCGCACGTACTGGATTTCAATTCAGTCCAGCTAGACAAGGATCTATCATATGTTGAGGAGCCAGTGTCCATTTTGGACAGGCAAATCAGAAATTTGAGGTCAAAGAATATCGCTTTGGTGAAGATCCAGTGGCGGGGTCAGCCGGTCGAGGAGGCAACTTGGGAGACCGAGCAGGATATGCGCAGCCAGTTCCCTCATCTCTTTGCTACCTCAAGTATGTTTTCTATGCTCTTTCAACGACGAATGAATGTTTAACTGTAGGAGGATATAACGACCCGACCGGTTATTTTTGGAATTTATTCCCCGATCCCCCATTATCTGCTTTCCCTAAGTCCATTTCTGCTATTTTAGTTTGCCGGGATGCTCGATTGTAGAATTTGGAGTGTATTGGGACACTTAGTCCCTAAATGAGAGCTTAATAGTTGAAAAATGGTAAGTATTTAGAATTGTGTGAAGATGACCTCGGAATGGAAATCCGATGGTTCTGTTAGCTCCGTTAGGTAATTTCGGGGTTGGGAGTCTGTTTGGAATATAATTTGGAGGTCCGTAGCTCATTTAGGCTTGAAATGCCGAAGTTTGAAATTTTTGAAATTTCGGTTGATAGGTGAGATTTTATCCAGGGGTCGGAATGGAATTCTGACTATTTCATTAGCTTCGTTAGGTGATTTTGGGTATGTATGCAAAGTTTCAGTTCATTCGGACATCATTTGGTCGGGTTTTTTATTGAATGTAGGTTTCGGAAGTTCTAAGGAAGATTAGGCTTGAATTTGAGGTAATTTGGTGGTCTTTTTGTTTAAGGGAGTGATTTTATGATTGAAACAAGTTCGTATGATGTTTTAGATTGAGTTGGTATTTTTGGTTGTGGTCCCGGGGGCCTCGGGAAGGTTCCGGGTGGTTAAAGGGGAAATTCATGTGTTGCTTCAGGTCTATGGGTTCTGTCTTCTGGTATTTTCGCTTCTGCGGAAATGGACCGTAGAAGCGGCACTGGGAGCGCAGGTGAGAGAATTGGATGGCTCAGCTAGGTCCGCAGAAGCGGACATTATTTAGCAATGGTGAACTGCAGAAGCAGGAACTCGACCGTAGAAGCGAAGGTGTCAGCTTGGGGGTTTCTGCAGAAGTGGAACATACTCTGCATAAGAGAAGTCGCGGAAGCGGAGATTTAACCGTAGAAGCGGTTTTGGAATTTAAGTGAAAAACCACAGAAGTGGTCAAGCGGTCACAGAAGCGAAGCCACTGAATCAGCTTGTGAGTCACAGACACGAAAGTTGTCAGTAGGTTAAGGCATCAGATTATTCGAATTTCAGTAGTGTTAAAATTAATTGGGGCATCGACCTAAGAGATGAATTAGGCGATTTTGAATAGAAAATTGTAGAGTATTATTAGGTAAGGACCCTTGGACCCAAATTATGTTATTATATTGATAAATCATGGATTTAATCTCTGAAATGGAGGAATTAATGTGTAAAAATGGAGGATTTTGCTCTAAGCCTAAGAAATAGAAAATTGATGATTTGAATGAGCAAATGGACTCTGATTTTGATAAAAGTTTTATGGTTAGATTCGTGAGAGTACGATGGTTCTGAAAATGTAAAAATATTTCAATTTCGAGTGATCAGATGGAGGGGTATTTTGGTCATTTTACCTATTTTCGCGCCTTAGCTTTAATTTTAACAGTGTAATTAGTTACTTGTGATGTTATTTACACTATGTAAATATTTGGGCCATTCGGAGTCGGATACTCGTGGCAAGAGCATTGTTTCTTAGCGGTTTTGTACCAGTTTGAGGTAAGTGGCTTGTCTAACCTTGTGTGGGGGACCTCTCCCCTTAGGATATCTTATGTGTTGATTTAAAAGCGTTGTACGCGAGGTGACGGGCGTGTATTTGTGCAAATTGTTGAAAATCCACTTTATTTGAATTGATCAAACTTTGTTATCCCTGTTATTTGACTGTGTTAAATGCAAGATTTATCCTGTGTTAGTTAGAGGAGTATGATTAGATAGAATTAACTGTCTAAATGCTTAACTATCTTAATTGAAATTGCGTGGAACATGTTGAGACAGAATTTAATTGTTAATTGTAGTTGTGTATTCCATTTTTCTAAGTATTTTCCTTGTTTGATTGTGTTTTGTATGGTGGACTGCGGGTTCAATTCCTGGAGATCCTTGTTACTGAGATGAACGTACTGCGGGTTCAATTCCCGGAGATCTTTGTTACTGAGATGAACAGACTGCGGGTTCAATTCGGAGAGATCCTTGTTACTTAGATGAACATACTGCGTGTTCAATTCCTGGAGATCCTTGTTAATGAGATGAGCGCATTGCGGGTTCAATTCCCGGAGATCCCTGTTATTGAGATAAGTGGACTGCGGGTTCAATTCTCGAAGATCCCGGTTATTGAGATAAGTGGACTGCGGGTTCAATTTCCGGAGATCCACGGCAGCAGAGGAACTCTTTGTTGTGTTATTTCTTCTGTTAATATTAATTGCTAGTGACTTGTAGTTTTATTCTATTTCTTTGCTTTCATTTTTGGTTATTTATTATTTCTTTTTCACTGTTCGGTATTATTATTTTATTATTCTCGGTAGGGCCCTGACCTTCCTCGTCACTACTCCATCGAGGTTAGGCTTGGCACTTATTGAGTACCGTCGTGGTGTACTCATGCTACTATTCTGCACACTTTTGTTATGCAGATCGAGGTACATCTGATCAGGCACACTACCGGTGATCGCAGAGCTATCTTGGGAGACTTTAGGTATGCATCTGCTGCGTCCGCAGATCCGAAGAGTCTCCTTCTACTCTTCCTTAGCGACAGTAGTTCATTTCTCTTTTCTTTCGGTTATATAGATATTCTTGGAGGATAGAGCCATAGTTTTACACTCGTTAGCCTGTGTTTGCGCGTGAATTTCCGAGTTGTATTTCCAGTAATTGTGATAAAGTGTATGTGCGAGGCGGCACCTATTACATTTTTCTATGTTGTTCATCTTTTGTTTTTAGTTGTTTCATAAATGTTGTACATTACGCAATTGTGTTAGTCTTACCTAGTCGCGAAGACTGGATGCCGTCATGCCAGGTTCACGATTAGTGAACTAGGATCGTGACAGTAGGAGAGCGTCCTCTTCTGTGGATTTCTCCTCCGCACTTGCGCTACGAGCCGCCTTCTCCCATTTCACACCTACGTACACCTATTCGCTTTTGCAGTTCCGCACTTGCAACCATTCCTTTCCGAAGTGCGACGACACTAGACCTGAAGCACTTCAACATATCTCCTAAGTTAATTTTTGATATGTTAAATATTTGAAATTCACTCGAGGTCTCCCGAGACCTCAACCAAACATACTAGCTAGCCGAAAACACGACACAAACTTAGTTTAGACCTCAAATCATATCAAGCAATATCAAAAAATGATTCACACCCCAATTTAAGCCTATTAAAAATAACGAATTTCAACTTTTACAATCGATACATAAACCTACCAAATCAACGTTAATTGATCCTAAATTTTGCACACAAGTAATAAATGACATAACATGCCTATTCCAACTTCCGAAACAAAAATTTGGTAACCATAATGTCAACTCTCGCTCAAACTTCTCAGCTCTCCAAACTTTTATTTTTCCAACTTTCACCAATTCAAGCCAAAATCACGTACAGACCTCCAAATCAATATTCGGACACACTACTAAGTCCAAAATTACCCTACAAAACTATCAGAAACATCAAACTGCATCCCGAAGTCACTTAGACATAAGTCAATATCCGGTTAAATCTTTTAACTTAGGCTTCCAACCTTTGGACTAAGTATCTCAAACTTATTTCGAAACATCCCTGAACCAAACCGACTACCCCATGAGTAACATAATAACAAATTAGCACAAAACAAGCAATAAATAAGGTAACAGGGTTATGGTACTCAAAATGACAGGCAGGTCGTTACACTAACGTTCATTTCCTCAACAAAATGTCAAGGTTAAATCCATGCATATTCTTTACGTTTTTAATGTGCAGCCCCTAATGTTAGCTATGAGTTCGGACAAATGCATAAAGTTTACTTAGACCTTATATAATTGCGACCAATAACTAAGATTAGTTACGAGTTCAGTTGAAATTTAGAATCCTTAAACATCAAATCTTTACTCCACAGAGTCCTGTATTGTACTGTCCATGCATGCACAAGGTGTCTGTTCATGACGCGTGTAGAGCAGCTAAGTGTCGTCTGTGCAATTTTCTTAGGCATTTATGCGTTCGATTAAAGATGAGCATGAATGTGACATGTTGGATTTTTCTTTAAAGGGTGAGTGGGTAATGAAAGAAATGTCTTTTGAACTGCACCCCTCTATCCTTCTTTCTTTTTCTATAAATTTAAAGGCTTTGACTAATTTATATAGAAAATATGAAAATGTGTCCCCTCTTTTCTACATTATTGCATTAGTTTTCCAAAAAAAAAATTACGTGTCAAGTTTGATTTGCTCCGTTTGTTGAGTTCGTTAAAGTTCTGTGATTTGTAGTGCCGCTATTACAAAATAGTTATTCCATTTTATCCTAGAAGGAATTAATTCAAAACCTTGAATAATGTGAGAAAATTAAATTCCTTCAGAACACACAAATAACTTGTGAGTTCGAAATTATTTTTTTGTTTTGTTTATTGAACTATTGTTTCTTTGCTTCTCTGATTTTCATATTTGAACACATTTCTCTTGATATGAGTTAGGAGTGCATAAAGTTTATGAATTCACTTATAAATGCCAAAAATGGAAAAGAAATGTAAGGTGAGGCATCATGTGCCTCTTGCCACTGTCTCGTGTCACGAGAAAGCTTGGTTGCAGGATATCATGTGCTTCAGGATATACCACGAGGCCAAGCATCGTGAGTACCCTGATTTTTGAAAAATGAATTACTAGCCCCAGGCTGCAAATTCTTTCCCATTGCAAGCTAGAGCTGGATCTGGGCAGGCCATCTGCTCATGCGATGTCCTCAAATCTTTGACATGCATGGCCATAAAGTTTCAGTGGTGACCTAAGCGATTTAGGTTTTGATGATGGACAAAATAATATATATGTACACGGTGAAATCAGGAAGACCAGTTTCTCATTGACAAAGAGCTTCAGTAGATCGCCTCGAAGGTTAGATACCCGGAGTCAACAGTGGCGTATGCAGAATTTTGTATAAGTGGTGTTACTATTCCATCAACCACTAAACTACAAAGCTGTTTTGTTCCAAGTGGTGTCACTTTTATTGCTTTTATCTTGTATTTCTGTTTTGCTTATTATTTTTATATATATAAATAGTAAAAAAAATTGACAAAGCAGTGTCCCGTGATACTGCTTAGGGCCATGTAATTCTGCCCTTGCGAGTCAGCCGCTTCCCCTCTAAACCTGTTGACACCCGGCCTGAGGATTGTTTTCCGAGACCCCAACGAGCATATGAGGCCTTCGAAATGCATCTGGATTCGATAAAGTCTACCCGGGCAGCGTAAACATTGGCCTACGTATGAGCCCTAAAGCTAGTTAGTTGTCCCATCCCGCTTCCTTTATAACTCAACGTATCTTGTACTAAGTTTGGACTCCTCCCTCTTATAAAAGGGGAGTCGTTAACACTCTGTAAGGAGGATCTAGCTATTCTACAAAGAAATAATCTCTCTCTCTCTCTCTTATCTCTCTAACTTACCCACTCGAGGCTACTTCCTACATTTATTTCTTTCATACTTGCCCTTTATTTATTACTCGGTATTGGTCATAAAGAGCCTTCTTTAATCATCCCTTGACTGTTATCCCATCCCGGTTATTCCTGATAGCTCGAGCTGTATATCGACCTCGAGGCCTTCTATCGATCAGTCTGAAGCCCGGGTAACGAGCCATTCTATTTGATCACTGTCCCGCTTTAAACTCGTATTTCATCGTTAAACCTCATACACCTAGCATCGACTGCTCTAACAACTACCATAAAAATAGATCACATATTTTTAGAGTCTCATTTACAAATTTAATTTTTGTTACCATTTTTACGGTAAACAGTTTGGTACTACCGTGGGACTAAAAATAATAGTGATTATTTTCTTGCTAGTTCCATTACACAAATACAAGTTATCTTTCACGCCTTTTCTTGTCCAAGATCCTTTGTTTTTAGGTTGAATGTCTGGCTCGGTAAACAAAATTGAGAATGACAACCTCGAAAACCACAGGGAAAACAGCATGGCTATTCTGACTGTTGGCGCGCCACCATAAAATCTCGATAATGCACTCGGACTGATTCTAGCGGACGCGGATTCACATGACGCACAACAAGTCAACGAAGCCTCACACACCGATAGGAGCATACGACATGACGACTAATAGGAGGCCCAAAAGACCCCGCCCGGGATGAACAGAAAGTTAATCTTCATGTTATTTTTTAAATGTTGCAGGCACAATAGTTGGCCATCGTTCAGTTACAAAGCCATCCAAAGACTCCCGGCATAGCAGCACCAAAAATAGCCCCCCAGCAGAACAGGTGGCCGAGAGATCGAGCAATAATAGATTGGTAGCTGATTCTGCCATCATAAAAATGCTAGAGGACCTTACCTAAAGGATTGAGTCGGGCGAGAAAATGATAGCAGCCAACAACAAGAAGGTCGAGACCTAAAACTCTAGGGTCGACCAGATCCCGAGTGCGCTCCCGGTCCTCAAGGGCTTGGATTCGAAGAAGTTCATACAAAGGCCATTCCCCGAGGAAGCTGTCCTAAAACTCATTCCAAAGAAGTTCAGGATGTCGAAACTCTCTAAGTGCAATGGGAACACTGATCCTAATGAACACGTTACTGCCTACACCTATTCGGTAAAAGGAAACGATATAATGAATGACAAGATCGAGTCTGTATTGCTGAAAAAATTCGGGGAAACTTGGTTCCTAATTCCATAGATTTATTCACCGTGCTAGCGGACTCCTTCAAAAAGGCACATGCCGACACCATCAAAGTGGCAATGAGGAAATTCGATTTTTTCAAAATCAAGTAAAGAGAGAACGAGATGCTGCAAGAATTCGTGTCTCGCTTTCAGATGGAACGAATGGAGCTACCGCCAATCTCCAACGACTGGGCAGTGCAGGCCTTCACCCAAGGTCTGAACGAATGAAGCTCGGTGGCTTTAAAATAGTTGTAACAGAACCTGATCGAGTATCTAGTTGTGACCTGGTCAGATGTCCACAACTGGTACCGATCGAAGATCAGGGCTGAGGATGACCATTTGGGAGCCCCTTCGGGCTCAGTATACCCAAGTAGGCTCTTGGCAAAGGAACCAAAACCAAAAAAAATATATTAGCCATACCTCGAAGATAAGAAGAATGCCCCAAGGCACAACCTACCTCACAATGATCCAAGAGTGGATTGAGGAGAGGACCATCAAGGGCTCATCAATAGAGCCAGGTTCGATCGAAACATGGTGCTGATAGGTGCGCCCCATTTATCAGAATACAACTTCAGCATCGATGTGTCAGACATCGTGTTCACCATCAGTAAAATCACATATGCCAAATGGCCCAAAACTATACATTTAGATCCTTCGCAAAGGAATTACAACTTAGTATGCAAGTTTCACAACATGCACGACCACAGGATTGAAAATTGTTATTAGCTGCGAGAAGAGGTAGCTCAACTGCTTAACAAAGGACATCTCTGGCAATTCCTCAGCGATCAAGCCAAAAATCAGTTCCGATAAAGGGTGGCAACCAAGAATAATAAGGCAAATGAACCGCAACATGTCATACACATGATCATAGGGGTGTCGATGCCTCGCAGGAACCCTGTAATGAGAAGAACAAAATATCCATTACCAGAGAGAAGCGGACTTGGGGATATATTCCCGAGGGCGCCCTTACATTCAGCAAATAAGACACCGAGAGCTTGTCTCAACCTCACAATGACGTGCTGGTAATCTTCTTCCTCGTAAATTCTTTTCAAATAAAACATGTACTCGTGGATCCAAATAGTTCGGCTAACATTATCAGGTCACGTGTGATAGAGCAGCTTTGACTGCTCGACCAAATCATGCACGCCGCTCGAGTCCTTAACAAATTCAATATGGCAAGCGAAAAAATGAAAGGAGAAATCATCCTTCTGGTTACCGTAGCTGGCACGACCTAAGATGCCGAATTCCATGTCATCGAAGAAGACATGAAGTATAACACCTTATTCAGGAGATCGTGGATACACTACATGAGTGCAGTGTCGTCCACCCTTCACCAGATGATGAAATTCCCAACAAAGAATGGAATTAAAACCGTCTACGGGGAGCAGTATGCAACGAGGGAAACGTTCGCAATACACAATGTGTTACCAATGTTCGTACCTCTACCCCCTAGTAAAATAAAGATGGAATTGGGACTCACCCTCGATCAAACTTGGCAAAACAAAGTAAAAAAATCATACTACATCTTCGCCTCGAGTAATTAAAATAAATTAGCCCTTACGATTGTAGCAAATCAAACCCAAGGCATCGCGAGCATGTCTCGCTTTGAGGTATGACCATCTCCCTCTTTTCTGTTTTGAATTTGTTACTAAAACTTATGCAGGCACTCGATCGGAGTGGTTAGAACACTAACCCTGCCTAAAGACCTTAAGGTTTGTAAACGCACCCGTTGCACTCTTTTCCTTCGACCGAGTTTTTTGTCCCGAAAGAAGGGTTTTCACCGGTAAGGTTTTTAACGAGGCGACGTCTGCAGACTACCTAAGGGAAACACAACAACTGCTCAAAATTTCTTTTGAAGCCAACTTTGAACAATGAGGGGCATTCCCCCCAGAAGGCCACCCGCTTGGGAAAATCGTGAAATGCCAAATGGGGTTCCTACAAGAAAAGAATGTACCGGGCCAAATGGTCAAAACAAACTATGTCTATATAGATAGGCCCCTTATCGCAAATATATGTACTATTGTACCAAACAATCAAAGAATATCTTTTGCCAAAAACACCTTCACAAGATGAGGTAACAATCCTTCCACCAAACACGTCCCGAACACCCGGAGACTGACGTTGAAAATTCAACACCCAGACGACTTTTAGGTCAGAACTTCAAAATCATAAAACCTTTCGGGTAAGGAAACATGGATATCGCCGAGCATCACCAATATCGAAGATACCTTGGGTACTTGAAGACTTAACATCAACAATTTGACACCCACACAACCTCAGGGTCAAAACTTCATGCTTATAAGTCCCCAACGAGGAAATTTTGAGCTCACGAGTAATGGCTTTCAAGCCTAAGAAAACTCGATGACTCAGAGACTGTTGTCAATCGCCATACACAAGAAAACCCAAGGACGTAAGACCCCGAGCAGGCAGACTTCGTCTAGCCAAATCTCTTGTACATAACAACAAAAATTGTAAGACCTCAACAAGCATGACAATCATAAGACCTCAATAGGCATGACAAAGTGTAAGACCTCAATAGGCATGACAAACTATAAGAACTCAAAAGGCATGACAGACTGTAAAACCTCAACAGGTATGACAAACGGTAAAACCACAACATGCATGACACATTGTAAGACCTCAACATGCATGACAAACTGTAAGAACTCAACAGGCATGACAAATTGTAAGACCTCAACAAGCATGAAAAAATTGTAAAACCTTACTACAGTCATAAAACTCAATCCTGAAGTTTAGTCTATATATCGCATTTGTACGACTCCCGAAAAGGCATACCCTCAATGTAGACGCCCACACTATCACACGGGATCAAAAATGGCTCTGGCCAAACACGCATGACTACGGTCGAAACGGCTGCACCGGCTAAATTAATGCAACTCAGGAACGTCCGACCGTCACTAACAAAATCATAGGCGATTTCTTCGAATCTACTTCTAAAAGAGCCGGTTAAAATAGGCTACCCTTAACCAGCAAACGAGCTTCAACTATGTCAGCTCCAAATCAAAAGGCTTCAAGCTACTCAGCCTACGTGATAAACCTCCCGAGGTACTCAAAATTTGACGCTAACGACTTGAAATTGAGGTTTTTCCCAAACCAACGATGGGTCAGGAAAAATTATTTCAAAAAAGACCTTAACGAGAGGAAAATAAAGCCTACATATGCCTAAGGGCAAAAACGTAAGATCTATAGTTGCTATCCAAATAAGCCTCAGGGCCACACACTAAAAGGTCGCAACGACCAAAAGCATCAAAGCTACTAGCGCCAGCTAAAAATTTGAAAACCTGAGGATTCAAATGAGCTTGAGTCGTAACCCGATTTGGAGACCAGATCCAAAATAGTTAACTACATATGCCTAAGTCCAAAAGTGTAAGATCCATAGTCGCCAACCAAACGAGCCTAAGGGCCGCATACCTAAAAGCTCGCTTCAACCCGAGGCATATGCGCCATTGTCATCCGCCCATACAAGCACTAAAGCTTGAAGGTCAAGTAGGCTTGAGTCAAAACCTTATTCGGAGACTGAGCCCAAAGCAGTTGAGCAAAGCATGAAAGAACCTCCGGGCCTGCCAAATGAGCTCCTAGGCCGTATTGCGAATCTAAGGATCCTCACCAAACTCCAAAACTAGCCTGCTAAAATGCAAGCAGAAAGGGATGCATAAGAAGAAAAACTTTAGGTTCTCTCTTATTTACATATGCAAAAGGTGCATTATCCATCTATGAACGTGCTCTACGAAAATCACATACAAAACGGAAAGATCTACGCTTTGCTTCAGAGGGCTACGACTTATCAGCCTTGTCTTCACTTTCTGTGACTTCGACAAGAAGCAACCAAGAATCACATGTAGCCCTCGCTCGAGACAGCTCTTATGGGAAAATAAAACCCCTGTCGCCGTCCTCTTCAAGTACCTCTCTTCAAGATCTACAACGAATATATTCCTCGGTCCTTTTTTCACGGTTAGAGGCCCTGTTCAACCTCTGTTTAGGTATCAGTTGCATCCTTTAAATGGATCGCTATCTCCAGATCAGCCTTAGTTCGACTCAATGCTGCTTCACCCCAAGCATCTACGATTTCAGCTCTAACCTTCGGGAGTTTGGACTCGAGCTCCTTAATCATATCCGCTTGAACTAATACATTATTACGAGCTAAGTGGAGCCGGACCTCTAAGGTAAGAGCTCTAGCCAAGGAACATTTCTCCTCTAAAATTTGAACCTGCGCCCGAGCTATTAGCTCGACGCAATGGTTCCTGATTCAGTCAGCATCACCTTTGAGGATTCCAGGGCCTCTATCCTTTCCTGCAACTAGTATAGGTAAAAGGTTATCTTAGAAGGTTAAAAAGCAGAGTGCATACTCAGCCAATACGGGAAATCACCCTCCCCGTCAAATAACTCTCGTGATTCGTGCTTTGGTGCACCTCATATCACCGGTATGCCAACTCAAGTCCGCTCTCCTCATAAAGGATCCTTAGAGATCTATAGTCATACAGAGCTCTCCGAAACCTAATTACATGATGGAGCAGCTCAGTCCTAAGCCTACCTAAGGCCTGCGAATAAAAAGTTTGATAAGATAAGGAAGACACGGGGTTCGAAAAACCTACAACAAAGCTGACCATAAATTGAAGTTGGCAGACTTCCTCAAAGGCCGAGTGCACATCTGCTGGTCTAGTCTTCTCAGTCCTGGAAAGATCAACCCGGTCGAGGCACAATCACTTTGAGGGACCAACTTTCCAAAAAACACTACGAGTACAGCAGGCTCGAATGATATCTCTGCCTCAAAAGCCGAGCCCCACTTTTGCCTTGTCATGGTTTTCATTGACCTGTAAGTACATGTCCTATTTGTTATTACCATCTTTCAGCTTAAAAGTTGGAAACACTTTCCTCCGGAGAAGCACGACATCGCCTTTGGAGGCCTCCCAATACCTTCGACAGCAAAACTGATACATGAAAGGGAAAAAGAATGCCTCTCCAGATGAGCAAGGGCAAGGAAGAAGCAATAAATGCATGGACCATGAAGTCTCACCGCCCATCCACCTCGGAATATGGCTCACCACCTATGCTCGTTGAAAATTGAGTAGGTCATCAACTTCCGGACCCAATCAGGCAAGTCAGGGATGTCACCAAACACCCATGAAATTGCTGGGGGAAAGAAAGAAATACGGTTACAAAAACTAGCCTTCACCATAAGCAGAATTAAGAAAGCATGGTACGCCCCACTCACGCGTATAATTCCATTCCTCGGGGAATAACATAACTTCCATAGGGATAATATTGGTTGCCCGAATCCAGATAAACCAATTGATCCACTCTCGATCTCTATTCTCCTCATCATCAACAACAAAAAGTGGGGATAAACGACACCACAAAGTCAGTAGATCTCGACCATGAAAGGGCTGGTATAGCCTAACCAAGTGATTGAGCGTGAATCAAAGCCCTTCTTTCTCCATAAAAGACCTTGTCATCAACAACGTTCATTAAAACAACAGATGTACCCATGCCAAGATAACCCAATGCTTTGAACAAACATTGAGTATGACCCTATTGAGGGGATCTGATGCGAAAGGGTACAAATACACATTCAGAGATCCGTCAACAAGAAGTCAAGCGACAAGAAACCAATAGCACTATCTTCAGCCCCGAGATGGTATCTTATCTTGAGGACCTCCATCAGAAAGAAAATAGGCTTCGAAAAGCCTTCAGCGCCATTATAGAACTCGATGTGGTACCCGATCTCATAGTTTTTCTTCCTAAAAAGAAAAAAAAAAACACTTCAAGCTCTGCCCACATGGGCTCAAGATATCGCCTAGGTATAAGAAATCCCTCAATAGAAGCCTACCTACAACGCCTTAAAAACTATTTACATCAAGTTCAACGAAAATCTCCAAGTACACAAGGATGACCCTCACATGGGTATCGACCTCGAGAACTTTGGAACTCAACGCACTATCCCCATACAGCTCGAGAGGCTCGATGGCCCGAATCTATCGGACCAACTTAAACTTCGTCAAGGGTATGATGAGGGGATTGGAAACGAACCATTTTAATCAGCCAAAGATCGGTAAGAATTCTCGCACCAGAGTTAGACATCAACAATCATCAACAAAGTGAAATATTCAAAGTCCTCAAAGTATGCATGAATATACAATAACATGGCAAGTATCAAAGACAGAAATCAAAAGGGTATCATAAATATTTGTCTACAATGGCTCTCAAGAGGTCCTTACATATGAATACAAAAGTCCACAAAGGATCTATACATAGAAGCAAAAAAGCAAAGGGATACGTATGGCGAAAGCCTAGATGCTAGTCCACGCTCGGAGTTCCACGTCGGCAGTAGTGTCCACCTTGACAGCAACATTTTTGGATATCATCTTCCCAGGGTATATGACCTCAAAGACAATTTTCAAAGCGTCATCCCCTTGGGAGCCTCACCTCGACCCTCCAGAATGGCATCTGTAAAAGAGAAGACGTGAAAGGAGAAATCGATGGAGAAGAGCAAAACGACGAAGAAGAAGCTAGGAGGAGCTGAGAAGTGGCTAGGCGAAAAGTTTGGCTAGTGTGAGCTTCGCCAAAAACTATTGTGAAGCCACTTCTTGGGACATTGCCCCAGCATGGGAGGAAACAGTTAGTAGATAGCACTTTCATGCCGCAAAGAATCCAAAGAGGGTGTAATACGCTAAGCTGGGGAGGAGGGTGAGGAGCGGTGTAATCTGAACCCCCTCTTTTGCAGCGGTGTATGATCCAAATATTTTCTCGAGTGGGAAGAAATTGGTCCTCTGTTTCATCACCCCGAGCTAATTGAAGTGATAACATCAATAAAGGACAATTTAGTCCAACCAGAGAAGGTCCGAAATATAAGTTGTAGCATGCATGATGCCGACATAAAATCTTAGGGTTGTGGGCCTCAAACATGGTGAAACAGCAAAAAATGAAGATAGCAAGAAAGGAGGAAAGGGTAGATATCAGAAGATGCTTGGATGAAAAACTGATCACAAGAATCCCTATTTATAGAAGAGGAGGGCAAGATAACTGGCCGCGCCATTATCGCCCTCAAAAACTATAACGACATGAGGCCTTCAATATATCTGTGGGAGATGAATCAACAACAACATTATGACCCCAAAGAACGAGGAATCGTGACACGTCAAATGGCCCTGAAAAGTTAAGATGGTAAAATGTCTCGGCACTCATGAAAGGTTGTATTATCAGGACGACGTCATTGTGGGATCCCATAGAGTGTGATGTCAAAATTATTTCTTATCGTTTCTCTCCAAGAAACATGGAGACTATCTGTACACGGTGAAATCGGGAGGACCAATTTCTCATTGACAAAAGGCTTCAGGAGATCGCCTCGAAGGCTCGATACCTCGGGTCGGCTACTTCCCTCAAAACCTGTTGACACCCGGCCTGGGGACAGTTTGACCGAGACCCCGAAAAGCATATGAGTCCTCCAAAGAATGCATCTCGATTCGATTAAGTCTACCCGGGCAGCCTAAACATTGGCATACATATGAGCCCTGAAGCTAGTTAGCTAGCACATCCCGCTTTCTTTATCACTCAACGTATCTTGTACAAAGTTTGGACTCCCCCCCCCCTATAAAAAGGGAGTCGCTTTCACTCTGTAAGGTTGATCCAGCTATTCTACACAAAAGAAATAATTCCTCTCTCTCTCTCTCTCTCTTTTCTCTCTAACTTACTTACTCGAGGCTACTTCCTACATTTATTGCTTTCATACTTTCCCTTCATTTATTACTCAGTATTGGCCATAAAGAGCCTTCTTTAATCATCTCTTATACTTTTGGGACTTATTGGTATGATTGGTTGAGGTCCCGGGGGCCTGGAGTGGATTTCATATGGTTAACAAATTGAAATTTAACTTAAAGAATTGCTAAAGTTTGTTGATGTCCATGCTTCCGGGTTTCCTTATATACAAATCACGATCGCGAAGAGTATTTGGGTAGTTGGAATTTTTGTGCTATGAGTTTGCGTGAAGGTGTTTGCGATTGCATAGCTTGGGAAGGCAGTGCATCAAAAAGCGTAAAGTGGGGTCGCATACGCGAAGAAGGAAAGGAGGAGACTTCACGCGAGTTGTTTCATCACGATCGCCGGAAGAGGTTTGCAATCGCATTGGTTTGGGAGCATGTGAGTTGCATTCATATGAGGTTATTCGTGTTCACGGAGAGTATGACAGCATGTAGATTTGTATTTCGCGACTGGGGTGAAGGAGCATCTAGGCAAAATATAAGAATTCAAATGAGGGTTTGAGTTATATTTCGTAATTTGATTGTGCGAGCTTGAATTGAGGCGATTCTTGGAAGGATTTTCAAGGGATTGATTGTGGTAAATGATTCTAACTCATATTTGATTAATATACATGAATATATAATTATTTCATCATTTAATCAGTGTTTTGGGTTGAAAATTTTGAAAAAAACTGTAGAAACTTCATAGGCTTAAATTTGAAAACTTGAAGGTCGAGTTGTGATCAGAATTGAGTAATTTTGGTATGGTTGGACTCGTGGTTGAATGAGTGTTCGGATTTTATTAATTTTGCCGAATTTTGAAACATGGGTCCGTGGTTAACTTTTTGAGTTGACTTTTGGACCTTTGTTAAAGATAGTAACTTTATTAATTTGAATCAATTTCTATAGCTTTTATTGATGATTTTACGTTATTCTTGGCTAGATTCGATCCGTCTAGAGGTCGATACGTGTGGGAAGGTCTTTCTAGCAAAGTGATTTGATTTTCTTGAGGTAAGTATCTTATTTAAACTCAGTTGAGGCACTAGTTGCCTAAATTGTTATGATAGCTACGTGCTATTGCGTGTGAACATGCATAGTGATGAACCCATATGTGGGATTCATGGTCATTTATTTATGTTCGAGTTGTGTTCGGGCTCTTATAAGCTTATAATTGACTATTAAGCTTGATGCTATGATACTTCTCATATTTGTAACAGTCTGTGTGATCTATTTGAGCCACGCTAAGGCTACATAGAGGTTTAATCCTTGAACGAACTTGATAAATACTTTTCAGCGATGAAATTTTTTATTTGAGCTATGATAGCACACTTTGCACAGGCCTACACGTTAGCATGTTATTTATACCAATCCATAAACATGAGAATTGTTATTCATTCATCACATACATGTATACTTGTTTAATTATTTCTGTATGATATGTTTGGACTGGAAGCCTGTGACCATATCGGGCGGATTGTGTTATTGACACATGAGTTATCCATACAATAGGTGAGTTGTCCGTTCATGTTCTATTATTAGCACGTGAGTTGTACGTACAACACGTTAGTTGTCTGTGCAGCATGTGGACATGGATCCATTTCCCTAGGGTCATTCTCTCGTGTTTCTCTCATGATAGTGTACACGATTATTGAGAATACTAATCAGTGGTTTGGAACGGATATAGAGAAACTTGAGGGAATCCGGCCAGTTGTGTGGATTTTGCATTTCCTTTATCATCTATCTGATTTAACTGCTTATCACCTCTACATGGCATGATATTGTCTTGGCAGAATATTTGAGAAACTGTACACATGCACACACGAATGTGTTTCCCACGAAACTTGATGAGTTAGTTTTCAATATTGTTCTGCGCGTCGGTTTAAAAGACGGAATTGCACTTGTGATAATATTGATATTACTTCATAATTTTTTCTTATTGACTAGATATACACATGCAACACACGTGTGAAAAAACTAGTTATATAATAGTTAAACCATCAGATATACAGTAGAAATTAGGGGTACATTACTAATACAATAGTTAAACCATCCTAATTCTAACATACAATAGAAATTAGGAGTACATTACTATATTATGTAGCTATCTACTCAAGAGCCTTATATACGATTTTGGAGATATTTCTAATATAATACTATACTAAACTACAGTACTAAATAAGAATAATATTTGCAATCAACAAAGCATAAAGAGTAGTAAAGTGGTCTATTGTACCCACTAACAATAGTCAAAAAGCACATTAGAGTGCTCAAGTGGTTCACCGTCCCCAACCCCACATAAAAATAAAAAGTCGCACCAAGTACTCCAACCATTGGTCGATCCGTCAACTTTTACATTTTTATCTGGACTAAAAAGTTTGATCACTTTTTTAAATACTATAAATGGTCACAAAAAAAAATACAGGCACACACCATGGGAATGGAGACGTTGCTGAACGAGTGAAGCCAAGGACTCTTTCCGACAGGAATTTACTTCCGAATTCCACATACTTTTGACATTTTTTGGGCACTTCTTCTGATCTTAGCTTGCTAACAATCTCCTTCACAATATGCTCTATACATTCCGCTTCATTCCTACCAAATATTAATGAATTAATTCCAATATCAACTCATCCATCAGTTGATTAATGACCTAAATTAATTAATTATATTTGATCTGCTAGTATGAATCGAAAGAAAACAAACTTTTTCCATGAACAACCAATTGTTAAACAGTATATATATGCATGCACGACCCCTGCAAGATCAATTTTATGCATAGGCCCAAAAGATAGAGTAAAGTTACTTAAATGAACTTTCATTTCTGAATCTCAACGTCAAATTCGAATCTCTCTAGAGAAATAAATAAGATCAATAACTTTTGTAATATGAATGATTGATCTGTAATGACCCTATATTATTTCAGTTTTTTTTAATTACATGACTCCTCACATAGAAGTAAATATTAATTTAAATCCATTTGATTTCTAAAAGGAATTACAGTAATACTAACCCGTCATATGTCTTGCGGAGATCAAAGCCTGATATATTTCCTGCTTCATTCAAAGCATCCTTCCATCTTTTCACCCTTTCTGATCTTCCAATCTCATCATCATTTTCACTATCATCAGCAAATGCGTCGGCCAAGCTGTTCCTTTGCTTTCGTACTTCAGATGGCTCCACGTCGTAAAATATCGGAATAACAATCTTCTTTAACAGTTTCCTGCAATCCATAATCTTTACAACTTCATCCAAACAATCTTTAGATAAAACAAAATTCTCACAGAAGACAACAACTATAAGTTGGGACTCTTCAATAGCTCTGGACGAATCCTTTGAAACCGATATTCCTCTATCTTGGTTCCGATCATCTTTGAAGGTGTAAATGCCTTCTTGTTTCAAAGCTCCATGCAAATGGCTGACGAAGGTTTGGCCTATATTTCCTGTCTCGTTAAAACTCAAATATACAGCGTAACTGAGTTCTACTGCCATTTTTTGTTGATCGATGGTGAGGGAATTGCCGGAAAATTAATGATTATTGTGCAGTTGGTCGGAGAGGAAGACTTAGCTTAGAATGTGTGAATGTGTGTGCAGTACGTATTGTTCAAACTTCTAAGGAAGACTTGGGGTCAACTCATCACAAATCTTAGTCCTTGGGGTTTGTTTAACTTTATATTCCAACACTAATTGTTCTTTTCTATTGCTGTATTTTACAAGTTATTAAAGAAAAGAAATTTACTTACAATAATTTGTTTTTAAAATAAAATAAAGTGAAAAAAAAATGAAAAGAGTCCTAATAACAAAGAGATTGGAATTAACTAGGCAAAAAGTAAATTAAAGTGATTATAATTAATTAATTTCGTGAAATTACAGGATCGGTGTTGACTACAAGTGCACATATCATAACAGCGGTGATAGGATCAGGAGTGTTATCTTTGGCATGGGCTACATCACAGTTGGGATGAATAGCAGGACCAGTTGTTCTCGTTGCTTTCTCGGTCATAACTTGGTTCACTTCTCTCCTTCTTGCTGACTGTTATCGCGCCCCTGATGGCTCTCGCAACTACACCTATATGGACGTTGTTCGTGCCCATCTCGATATGAATTCTATGCACTGACAATATAAAAAATATTTACATATAATCGCGAATTTACGGATTGTCTTGTTGTTTTCCTTTCCGATGCATCGTGTTATGTTAAAAATATTTATTTTAATTACGTGCTGAGATCAATGTGACATTTATCTTTCAGATGTATGTTGCTCCAGGTAAGAGTTTATACATGTTTTTGAGTTAATAATTAATGATTTCACTTGAGATACTTCTTAAGTTAGATTCGTAACAGCTTAAACAATCTAGTTTAGATACTTTTTTAGTTAAGTGATAATGGTCAACGGGAATATTTGACATTGTCTTTGAAATGCATCTTTGGACAATGGTCATAAATGCGCAAAATCTAATACTTCCTCCGGTCCAAAATAAATATTTTTTTTGGATGTTTTCATACACATTAAGAAATTCACCTTTTAGCATTAACTAGCAATTGAATTGACCATATTAACCTTTACTATCTCACATAAACGTTCCTAACACACATTCCAAGCTAATTACATAAGAGATCCAACTCGTCTTTTACTCGTGCTGTGCTAGGCCTCCAAAACTGGACATTCTTCAACTCACAATCAAGAATCCATGAAGCAAACTAGATCAACCTTATTTCCCATAGCACATTACGTTACAAACTCCCCATTTGTCTTAGGTTCAGGACTTTTTTTTATGTTATATAGTTCGAGATTTGTTATGGTTATTCTCTCATGCTGCAATTTGATAATAACTTGAAATTCCGAATGGATGTATGTGTACTGTTTTGCCATGTATTCCTCATTGTAATGTTCTTGATTCTTTAGATTTCTCTACAAAAGTCCATCACCGCTTCTCCTCTTTCCTATCTCACTATGTCTTTAATGTGATTTTCTGGTTTTCTTGTTTGTATTGCATTTGTTAAAACTATCTAAAGCTCATGTGTATATTCAGTCAACCAGTAATTATTCTCAAAACAGATGCTGAGGTCTTTGCGGACTACAATCAATTCTCAGTTGGACTTTTCTATATTTGCAGGAAATTTTAAAAGGGGAACCAGTATCTGATGTTGAGGTCTTTGCGGAGACACATAAGAAAAAGAAGAAAGACGGTTCAAGGGAATGATGGGTTGAGACACGTGCATCAGAACAATATGTGGGATCATAACTTTAAGACTATTTTCAGATATTTCAGTTCTTTATTTTATGACGATGAAGAGTTTGATTCTGATGTGTAGTAGGGATTTAAGATTGATTACTGTTTTTGGATATTTAAATTTTATATTTAGACTTTATGGTAGATTTGAATGATGTTTAGACTTTATTATATTAGTGTTGATATGTATTAGCTACTCAGATTTTATATTAAATATTTTGACGTAATATTTTGGTTTGACATTATGGGATTTGAATGTTTGTTGTTGATGTTGGAATTGGTTGGTCATAATATTTTGCATTTGACAGGTGATGTGCTAAGAAAATGGCAGCATGCTATCAAATTTCTATCCAGTTTTTCGACTACTGTAGTCGGAAATAGTTTTTAAAATAAATAATATTTTTTCTTATTTTCCGACTACTTCAGTCGGAAAATAGCTGCTTTTTTATTTTTGGTAAAAATATATTTTCTTATTTTCCGACTACTTCAGTCGGAAAATAGCTGCTTTTTTAGTTTTTGGCAGAAAATATATTTTGACTACTGTAGTCGGAAATGCCCGACTACAGTAGTCGGAAAATATTTTCCGACCAATCCTTTTCCGACTACGCTAAATCAGTCGGAAAGAAGTCGGAAGAGGTACTTTTCCGACTACTTTCCGACTATTTTGGTAGTCGGAAAATAGCAAATTTCTTGTAGTGATATATCCTTATATTCTTTTCGTGGGCTTTTGTAATCATCGTTTATTAATACAAAATTATTTCTTCAATTAGTATTTGATTTTTGTGGGATTTCTCTTTGTGTACGCTTGTAAAGAATCTGAGCATGTGACTTTATCGATCGGTCTGAATACTGTACCCAGGCGTAGGTATTCCCTTGGTTCTCGATTGGCCCTGAAACCCTTTGTCGTTCCTTGGACTAAGTCCGAATTGAATTGATACAAACTTAGGCCGCCAGAACATCCGACTTCGGATTGAGTGAGAGTGGGGCCTCGAATCACTTAGCCCTTTTAGGCCCCGCTGAGAGTCCTCAAGAGACAGCTTTGCTTTGTCACCTGAAAGTAAAGACATCCCTCAAGCCTTTTCAAATAATCCCCGAGTGAGAGTTTATCTGAACTCGAGCGGCCTTGAAAAGTGGCTTTAAAAATAAAGACAGTCCTAAGGCGTCGTAGATAGACCCTGAACCAGGATCCGCTCGGACTCGGATGTCCCTTAGGCTAAAGTAACTGAGAGAGTGTTCAAATTGACCTGAAGGCAAAAATATCCCAGAGGATTTATTAGTAACCCTCGAGTGGGAACTGACTCGGACCTAGAAATATCCTCGAGATCGGGCACCATCTCGAAGCTAGATTTATGCGGGTAGTTTCTTAGAGCCTATTGTTATAAAAATAGAGATCCTCGAGATTGGGTACCATCTCGAGGCTAGGTTTATACACTTTGATCCCTCGAACATTGTACGACAACGTCAATCAGATGACACAACCATGAAATGATCGAGGCAATCCCGCTGGTACACCTTCCTGCAAGTGATAATGGCCTAGTTGGAATTAATTATCTTTTAAAGTAGGTGGACAGTCACCGCTTGCTCTATATATGAGTTTATTTCCTTCTTATTTGAGGATTTCGCTACTTTGAGCAACTATCCCTTTTCATAGAGTTCTTCTTCCTTGCTTCAGCTCTTTCACCACCTTAATTCGAAGCTTTCGCCTAAGTTCTCATTTCCTTTCTTTTGTTCTACCACGGTTATGGCTGCCACGCCCAAACCTGTTCACCCAGAATGGGAGAGTTCCGCCTCCGCTTCCCGCTCGGTTGGTGGTACACCACCGGCGTCCAGTGAGCCAACCCTAAGAGATTTTGTCTCGATGAGGGACTTTACGTTAGAGACCTCCTAATGTTCAGGTCCATTAGGAGTATGCATCGAGGTTTATATCATCAATAAGAGAGGGACACCCCGAGTTAATAAGGAGAGACTGCATATGGGGAGAAAAGGTAGTATTGCAGGTACCTTCCCTAGAAGATGTGAGCACGTGATTTTTGCCCTATATGAGAATTACTCCCAAAAATTCAAAATAAAATGATTTTGTGTCGTTTGCAATTATTGTGGATTTTGTATTATTTTTCTCTTATTGTTTACGTCTGTGTGTGCGTGTTCACCTGTTAAATTAAGAAAAGACCAAAAAAATATCGCATTTTGCATTTAGGATTTGATTTCTACACTTTTTGTTTAATCAAGAAAATTGTTGTTGTATCAAAAATGAAAAAACCACAAAAAATTAATGTAATTTACATTTTTTTATTTAAGGTATGATTGTGTGATTTTATCTTTAATTGCTATTTAATTGTATGTTAATTGTTATCAAGAGTTAATTAATACTTTTTATAAATTATTTTAGCTCTATAAGTTAATTTAGGATTTTTAAAATTTCTAGTTTTAAGAAATGAAAATAAAAAGAAGAGAAAAGGAAGCAAATAAGAAAGGAAAACTGGAATTGGGCCATCTCCAATCCAGCAAAAAAAACAGGCCCAATTTAATTCACTACCCAATACACCTGACCCGCCCCGTCACCCGAAACGCCCCACCATCTCTTCTAATCTGAACCGTTGAATTCGTGTGATCCAACGGTCGAAATTAACTCACATGTTTAACCTAACTAAAGACCCCCCAAACCCCATTTTTCCCTTTCATTTTCACCAAACGACACTTTCACCTCGTCTCTTCAGAGACGATCAACCCTAGCCGCCGCCTGACACTCCCCCCGCCCAAAACCCGGCGGCAACAATGCCGCCGGCCACCAAAACAACACCACAAGTTTCCATCCTTCCCCTCTATCTGAATCTACAAACCGTTTCATTCGAATCTCAACCAAACCTTTCGAATATTATATCAAAAAACCGGTCAAGAACCCTAAAAATCCAAATGGTAATATTGTCTAATTAATTAGGGATTTGGGGTCTAATAGATCTTAATCGAAGTATTTTCGTTTGAAAATACTTCGATTAAGTTCCGTTCGATTTCAAAAGTGCAAATTCGAGTTAAAATCCGAAATTGGCTCAAGCCCGTCGATGTCTAATTCTCCTCTTAAGGTATTCCTTTCTTTCTTTATTTATTTGTTTGTTTATTTCTTTGTTCAACCCATCCAGTGATTTCTCTGTTTTTTCTCCTCTCTTTAAGACCTTTATTTGGTCAATTTGTGTGCTTCTGATTGTCTATTTGAAATGTTAGTTATAAAGTACATATTTATTTCGATTCGATAACCATTGAATAGTTAGTTTCGCAATTCCTTTGTTTTTGCCCGAGACTTATGAATCACTGGTCCGTCGATTAGTTGTTATTGATTATACATGTTGTAATCAACTAATCGAATATCGTCGATTAGTTTCGCATAAGTTTGTTGGTTAGAATAATGTAGTAGCGACACTGATTAATTCAATCCGGAATCACTACTGATTGGAAATCTGCATTAGCTTGGTGGTTTAAATTGAATTTGAATTTGAACTATTTGAACTAAATGGAAGCCATGTGATAATCAGGCATGCCTGATTCAGCCTGTTGTTTTTTATATAGTTTAATTAAATAAAAAAAAAAGAGGTTGTCAGGGAATATAATGGTCAGCAACTAGTTTTTAATACTGCTGAGTGTTTTTGAAGGATGGAAATCAGGAGAAAACATGGGGGAATGATGAAAAGGTTAAGGATGCCCATGTGCAAGGCAATAACAGGAGGGAATTTGAAAGAAAAGGGTCTGGTTTTTTGTCTATAAAAGGTGTGAGAGGGAGTACTGGTTGGAGGACAGCAGAATATACATAAAAATTGGAAAAAACACACACAGAGAGAGTGACGAAGGAAAAGAAAAACAGACTGAAAATTCTTTAAGAGCAGTGAGTTGTAGGGAGCCTCGAGAGTTAAAAGAGAAAGGTTATTATTTCATTGCCTCTTCTAGGATCATTTCTAGTTGCTTGCATTTCAGCTCTTAAGTTCAAACTTGAAGTTTGGTATTCTTTTGGGGGCTATTCTATTGATCCTGTTCGGTTTTCAGACCTTTCGTTTCTTCGAATTCGATTTGAAATTGTTGTGGATCTATTCTCAAGTTTTCTATTGGATTAATCTGTTCTGGGATTCTAATTCGGCTGTGTTATTAAGTTGCTGTTGGGCTGCTGTTGCTTTGCTGTTAAACTGCTGCCACTGACCTCATTTCTGTTTGTTTAACAACTTTCAGGTATTTCTCCATACCATTGTTAACATATGATGCGCTATAGATTAGAATCAGACGGAAGCCATGTGAAGATTTGAGAATTTGATTTGGAAATTAATAGAAGCATCTGCTATTGATAAGCTGTTGTTGGACTTTGTAGTTTTATATCATTAAGTTCCTTTGATAAATACCTGTGTGAATGAGTATGTTGCTGAATCTCCAAATTCTAATAAAGTTGTTTTGTTTTCAAAATTTGGTGTTTATGGGCTTTCATCGCTCAGTATGATATCTTTGGCAATTTTTATGTTTTCCCTTTCTAGGTTTATTTTGAGCTGCTACGTTCTATTTTGAGTAATTTATGAATGTCAATCCTATCAATAATTTGTGGTATTCTGTTATAGTTTTGCTACATTATAGTTTTGTTGAAGGATTTGTTGTATTCTGTTATGTTGGAGCAGTTGAAAATATCACATGTATGGTTCTCAAATGGGTTGATCCATATTTTTTATATTCATTTTAATAATTTTGTGTTAATTTTAAAGATATTTGAGTAGTTCTTTTAGTTTTTTTTCATAGCTTTATGTAAGTGAAGTTAGTTGCTATAACTGGTAGTTGGAGTTCAAATTCGAGCTTATAACGTTTTGGTAGTACTTTCTTATATTGTTTGTTTGTTAATTTATTTATTTTTCTTTAATGTAATTTGAGTTTGATCCTTTCTTTTTCATTCTTATTGTTAATCTTGTCATTGGTAATGGTGAGAGGTCAAAATATTCGTTTATGTTGCATTTGTGAAGTAACTATTTGAAGAAAAGAAAAGAAAAACTAGTCTTTAAGACCCCGTGGCATTCCTTTGTTTCTGACATTGATGAAAAATGATTTCCTGAAAAAAAAATGAAACTAATTGAAACAGTAGTCGGAAAAGAATTCTAGAAATACATTAGATTTGCGAGCAGATAAATAAATTAGAGAGTTTTGACATCATGTTGTTGACACCAACGATAGAAATATAGGCTACATAAATGAAATTGTGATTCACAAGACATTTTGGGAAATTGATATTCGGGATTTGACTAAAGGAAGTAGTGGTTCAGCTAAAAATTAATGAAATTAAAATGAATGTTTGGCCGGCATTTTAAGCCTTACAGGAGCGTAGCCTTAGATGAATCTTAATTCTTTGGAATTCGAGGCGTGCTGTTTAGTGAATTTTCTATGGTCCTCGCAAAGTGCAAACGTGTAGTCATTTTAGGCACGTGTTTAATAATATTACTTTCCTAAACTTGGGTGCACATTTATATGACCCAAATCCAAATCCCAACGAAGTCGAAATGTATCAAAAACCACGGGTGCATTGATTGCGACGTGGTTCGAGATGTATTTTCACGACGTTCCAATTTTTATAAAATAATAATAATTACAAGCGGTTAAAAATTAAAATTCGCACGTAGGTTTAACATGTATTAAAATCAGATAATTTAGCCAAATATAACAGTTGAGCGACCGCGCTAGAACCACAGAACTCGGGAATGCCTAACACATTCTCTCGGGTTAATAGAATTCCTAACTTGGATTTCTGGTGCGCTGACTGTTAAACACAGTCATTCTATTCCTCGACTCAGGATTCAACCGGTGACTTGGGACACCATAAATCTCCCAAGTGGCGACTCTAAATTAAATAAATAAATCCCGTGTCGATTGTCCTTTAATTGAAAAAACTCCATTTACAACGCCCTTCGCGGGGTGCGGTAGCGCCAAAAGGAGGTGTGACACCTCTGGCGACTCTGCTGGGGACCAACAACCCCGAACCACGAGTTCAGGGTTAGAAATTTGAGCTTATGATAAATTGTTGTATTTTGGCATTATTATCTGATATTTTTTGACATATGCTTAATGTGCAAAATGATGATTTTTTACCGCTTTGATATTATTTGAACTGTATATATAAACTGTGTTGAAACCTTTCTCTTCTCAGCTCCGGGGATGTGCTTACTGGTTGAGACTCCCTATTTTGTTAGTGTCTTACCCTAAAATAAGAAAGAGGCTCGGGAAGTTTCTAAGCCTGCTGGCCTTTTGGTTCCCGGAAAGGAGCTCCTTCCTCGGCTCGAGTTGTCTGCTCGGGTACACGGTCTAGAAAAAATACCCATGTCTTTAACATAGTATAACAAAACTTCATACCGAATCCCTAGTAGGAACGCTTATTTGCATCATGTTGCATTTGACTTAGGGGACTCAACACAGGGGTTGGGTCCATCTAGGATAGGCAACCTGAAATGAAAAGACCATCCCGCTACATCCTGTTTGTTTTAAGTATTTATTTGGACTTGCATGCTGGCCGGCTTTTAAATACTGGGCAAAACGATAAAATAAAAAATGAAAAAAGAGGAAAAACTATAGAGAGATAAATACTTATTTAAAAATAATAATAATAATAATAATAATAATAATAATAATAATAATAATAATAATAATAATAATAATAATAATAATAATAATAATAATAATAATAATAATGCTCAAGTAGTGTCGAAACTCTACCAGATTTTTGAGAAAATAGAAAAAAAATGTGTTTTTATAATTTATTTTATTTGCCAACAAAAATGATAAGTTTTTGTTTTCAAAATAGTTTGCTTTCTTTTACCAACAAAAAGAAAATATGTGTGATTTTGTTTTCAAAATAGTCGGTCAGTAAAATATAGTTTGTTTTTACGCGGGTTTGATTCTCACCAGATGTGAGATACGTAGGCAACCCTCATCGGGTCCAACTTACTATTTTGCAAAAATAGCCAAAATGTCGAAATTAATTTTTCGTCGTAAATAAGTTGGTGATGCCATTTTCAAAACAACTGAATGTCCCGAAAGAGACACCAAAAGGTTGATTTTGCATAAACGGCCACCTTTGGGTCATTTTTTTAGATTTTGGCCGATCGACCCACACAACCTTAAAATTTTCATCTCCGAAGTACCGAAAGGACGTATTTGCAAAACCTGGTCTTTTAATTTTGTTTTTAGAAAAAATGTGTCAGAGTCAAATAAAAATTTTTCTTTGTCTAAAATCACCTAATAAATGTGCAGGATGAGCACAATTCAAAATGAACCATTTTCAACCATGACTAAAATCCCGATCCAATTGCAACTATGGTGGAATGATTTGGGTAAGGAAGGGCAGGACGAAATCAAAAAGCATTTGAAGGGTCTTACAGGTTTGCTCTAAATCAAGCCACGAGGGGACATTATCAGAGCATTGGTCGCTACTGGAACCCAGCACACAATGTCTTTCACTTTGCAGACTTCGAACTCACACCGACTTTGGAAGAAATAGCTGGGTATATTGGAAACACTGTCATACCATTAGGACACCAATATCCCGTTGTTCCAAGGGTTGTCGTTGTGCATCGATTTTTAGATACATTGAAGATAGTCAGAATAGTACATAACCCAGACTTGGCACGATGTTTTTGTATGCTGAGCTTCATCTACCAAAGATACGGCCATGTAGGAGGTTTCGATAAGCCAGATAATAAGTTGTGCAGCAAGAGTAACCGCCGGAAATAGGATGAGCATAGACGAGTAGCCTTCATGATAACCTTTTTGGGACTTCTAGTATTTCCATGGAAAGATGGGAATATTGATATAAAAATAGTCGGGATCGTCAGCACTTTGCTCACCCAAGACGAAAGCACTCTCGCCCCCATGATTGTATCAGATATCTTCCGAGCCCTTACAACTTGCAAAGCCGGGAACGTCTTTTTTGAAGGGTGCAATTTGTTGCTGCAAATATAGATGATCGAGCACTTGTGTCACCGTGCCCAATTCCTGAGCTATGGTTCAGCTGAGAAAACCTGCATAGAGGAGTTCTACACAAAGATCGAGGGGGCCATTTTACCTGAAGGAATCTCGGCATGGACGTCCTGCTTCCAGGCTCTCAATGCAAGTTAAATACAGTGGATGTTAGGTTGGTTACCAGTTGATAAAATCATATATATGCCAGCAGCTAGGTCTTATTTTCTTTTAATGGGGCTCAAGAGAATTCAGCCTTATGCGCCCTATCGGGTTCTGATGCAACTCGGAAGATGCCAGATAATTCCTAAAGAAGAAGATCTGAATATCCAGGTTATTGAGATCGGTCCTAACGGCCAATTCCCAGAGGCAAGAGTCCGACAAATCTGGAGCAAATGTCAATATATGGAGGCAAATACTTGTGTGTCATATCGGGCTAAAGGAGATATGTCACCTGGATATCACGCTTGGTATAAAGGGGAAGCATCATGTAGGAGACCGGCCAAAAGACCTCACCTCAAAGAGTTCACGAAGTCATCACAAGAACAGTGGGATTGTCTAGCAAAGGAAGAAGGTTACACGGCAAAGATTGGCAAAATAGAGCAATAGGTCCAGGACCTTCAATTCGAAAAAAGTGCAAGTTGCTGCCGACGAAGGAGACAAAAAGAAATTGGCACAGGAAAATGAATTTTTGAAAGCTCAAATCCCGCAGATAAAAATGGATGATGGCCGACACTTGAGGAGTCGATCAGACGAAAGACTAATAAAAGGGTTGGAAGATCAAGTAGCCGATATCCAAAGGGAGTTGGAAAAATCGAAGGCCCAAACAACAAGGATCCGGGCTGGGTGGAGAAGGGGAGCACATCAACGGGCACTGCATCTGCAGCAAGTAGAAAGGGACTATACGGAGATCATCACTAACCTAAGGGAAGTAAATGTTTCCCTCAGGGAGCGGATTTTCAAACAAGCTCGGGATCCTAGGGCAGACGTAGACCGTTGCCACAATTTGATGACTCGGATGCAAGAACAAATGGATAGGCTCCTGGACCGGGTCACCGCCAACGCCTAGATATTGGGGGTGAAGAATCAATGGATAGAACAACTGCTCCGAGAAAGGGATAGGGTCAATGACAGACTCGAAGAGATCGGGCACTATGTCACCATGAAATGTTTGGCTTGTGAACAAATGCCACGCACCGCCTTTTTCGCCTCGGTTAAGGAATACGTTCACCAGATCATGAGGGAACTAAAGGAACTGCACAGGGACCTCACACCAAGGCCCGCGGCAAGGTCGAATGATGCCTCGCGGGTCCCAAGAAATTTTAGGGCATTAGAATGATGCCTAAATGTTGTATTTTTAAATTTTGAGAAATTAGTTTTGTCGTGTTTTGTATTTTGGAGCCAAGCATTTCTCTTATTCAAAGTTTGTTGTAAAACATGTTTTATAACCAAAAGAGTTTTGTTATGGAAAATTTTAAAGTTTTGTCATAACTTTATTTGCCGGAACTACACTCGATCTGATTCATGCGGGGACATGATATGTAGGCAATCCACATAAGATTCGACCACCACTAATTAAAAAAAAAGGAAAAAAGGGATTAATAACAAGCAAAGTTTGCAAAATAATGGAAAAGACACAGAAGTAAGAAAGACGGAATGACGCATGCGGTAAAGGCCAAAACATGTAGAAATGGCTAAATGACTAGGTGCATTGCATCCAACGTGCAATAACATATCTGTTAAACTCTGTGAACTAACAAGTTTGTCGCATGTTTCAGAAAATTTTAGCAGTTGACTTGACAGAATGTACTGGCCAGTCACCATTACCATACTAGATCAAAAGGTCCAATTCCAGCCAGCATGTCTAGTTCGGGGAAAAGTCTCGATAGAGATAAATTTGAGATGCAGATAATGAAAGAGGAAGTGGATAGGTTGAGACAACAGATAACAGAGAGGCACCTAGCCTGGGCTAGAGGACAGTCACCACCAAGCCTTCCTACTCTTGCACCAGCTCCGGAGCGTCCGCCCATTGACCCCTCAGCGAGTGCCCCGGTTTATCCATATTATCAAGGGGAAAACCCTTATACACCTCAGGTTCCATCGGCCAAACAAAATCCTCCTCCTCCGGGTACCCCTATTTTCGTGGCACCTCCACTTGCTACTTTACAGAAGTCATCCAGTGAGCCACTATTTCAAATCCATGATAATCATTGCTATTCTCCCGAGCGTACCTTTAAGGCTCCTAAACCGCATTCCTACACCCCTCACTGGGACAACCCGGCAGAACCGGAAAGGCATCCCAAAAGTTCGGAACAGGAAGAAGTTATTCGGAAAGTTAAGAGCTTGGAGAAATCCTTCAGGAATATGCATGGTTTAGGCAACCAAGTCAGTGTTGCTTACAAAGATCTGTGCCCGTTTCCAGATGTTCAGTTACCCACTGGGTTCAAAATGCCCAAATTTGATCTATATGAGGGGCATGGCGACCCAGTAGCCCATCTCCGAGGTTTCTGCAGCAAAATACGAGAAGCCGGAGGGCGAGATAAAATCTTGATAGCTTACTTCGGTCAGAGCTTAGGAGGGTCCGCACTAGAGTGGTATACCAGGCAAGATCCCAGCAGATGGTTCACATGGGGTGACCTGGCCCAAGCATTCATCGGCCAGTTTTAGTATAATCTTGAAATAGTCCCTGATCATTTATCATTGTTGAAGTTAGAGAAGAAGTCCGCAGAAAGCTTTAGAGAATTTGGGTTGTGTTGGAGGGAACAGGCAGCGAGGGTAGATCCACCAATGAGAGAAAACGAGATGGTAGATTAATTCCTACAGATATTGGAACCAACCTACTTCGGGCATTTGGTAACGTCCGTGGGTAAGTCGTTTACTGAAGTAATAAAGATGGGAGCCATGATCGAGGAGGGCTTGAAAGCTAACAAAATCATGAGCTATTCTGCTCTAAAAGCAACCACTCAAGCCATTCAGAGTGGCACTGGATGAGTGTTTGGGAAGAAAAGAAAAGAAGAAGTCGCAGCGGTTGATTCTGGAGTCTGGTTCAGAACTAGAGGCCCCGCACCCCAGTATAATCCACCACAACCCCACCAACAAAATTACTTCCACAATCTGTATAGCCACCCGCAACACTACTACACAACACCGGATCCTCACTTTACCGTCCGTCACGCCCAGGTATATACCCCATCCCCCGTCCAGGCACCGTGGCGTGCACCAATACCACAAAATAACTACCCACCCCCAAGAGCATACAGGAACCCCACGGGTGCGGGTTTTCGTCCGAACCAAGCCTTCAAGAATGATAGAGCACCAAAACTAAAGACTTTCACTCCCTTGGGAGAATCTTATACCAGTATGTTCCATCGATTAAAGCAGGTAGGGTTGTTGAACCCGGTCGAGGCCAAATTGCCAAATCCTCCACCAAGAAATCTGGATCACTCGATAAATTGTGAGTACTATTCGGGGTGCCCAGGGCACGACACAAAAAAATGTTGGAGATTGAAAACGGCTATCCAGGAACTTATCGACACTCATCGAATCAAGGTCCAGACTCCAGCGGAACCCAACATTAATAAGAATCCGCTCCCAACCCATTATGAGACCAACATGAACGAGTTAGTATAGGTAGAAGAGGGACATGAGAAAACCTCTCAAACCGTGATGATGATCAGGTCCAGTGGGGTCGAAATGAAAAAGGGGCCAAGCCATGACAAGTCACTCATCCGTGAGAAGGAAGCACGTGATGGGTCGGAAGCAGCAAAGGGGAGTGCAAACAAAGTACTTGTGAAACCAGAGGAGGTAAAGATAGTCGTACCAGGGGCAGCGGCCAAAACTGTCCTGACTGTAGCGGGTGTCCGTACAGACCCCCTCATTATCAGGCCGACAGTTCAATTGCCGATAGCCGATAGCAAAGTCGTTCCATGGAACTATGATCGGGTTACAGTGACATACAAAGGAAAAGAGATCAAGAAAGAAGTGTGTGAGGCAAAAGGTTTGACTCGTTCAGGGAGACGTTTTTCTCCTGCATAATTAAGGAAGACCAATCCGGCAACAGTAAAACAGCTGGTAGCCGACGGTAAAGCAGAGGAGTTTCTGAAGAAGATGAAGTTGCATGATTACTCTATCTTGGAACAACTCAAGAAAACCCCGACGCAAATTTCATTAATGTTATTAATGATCCATTCTGAAGAACATCGATAGGCCTTAATGAAAATCCTGAATGAGGCCCATGTACCTGACAAGATCTCTGTCAACCACCTGGAAAAGATTACGAATAGGATATTCGAGGCAAATCGGGTTACCTTCACTGATGATGAGCTTCCTGAGGAGGGTACCGAGCATAACAAAGCCCTATATCTTACGGTGAAATGTGAAGAGTTTGTGGTTACTAGGGTTTTGGTTGACAACGGGTCCAGTGCGAACATCTGTCCCCTCTCTACATTGAACAAGCTGAAAGTGGATATCAGCAGGGTGCGCAAGAATCGCATCTATGTCCGGGGATTCGACGGAGGAGGCAAGGAATCAGTCGGGGATATAGTGTTGGTGCTGACAATCGGACCTATGGAATTCACCATGGAATTTCAAGTGTTGGACGTGGTGGTCTCGTATAACCTTTTGATAGGACAGTCATGGATCCATGATGCAAAAGCGGTTCCGTCTAGCCTACACCAGCTTGTTAAGTTCGAGTGGGATCGACAAGAGATTATGGTCCATGGAGAAAATGATCTATAGCCCGGCACCATCGTTCCCTTTATTGAGATAGAAGAGGACGTTGGGCCCCATAGGTGTACCAGGTTTGCGATACGGTATCCATTAATAGAGTTCCAGAGGGGGAGTACATTCTTGATGACAAAGTAATCTCTGCAGACGTCACGGTGGCTTACGAAATGCTGGGAAATGGTTTCGTGCCTGTCAAAGGCTTGGGTACCTCTCTGCAAAGTATTGTACAACCGGTATCCTTGCCTGAAAATGTAGGGACTTTCGGTTTAGGATTTGAACCGACACCAGAAGACATTGAGCGAGCTAAGAGAATCAAACAGAAGACATGGGTACTACCAAAGCCTGTTCCGCGCCTCTCCCGATCCTTTGTCAGGTCCAGGATCAGAAGACATCCGACAACAAGGACTTCCGGCCCTATGGTCAGACAAGATGAAAAGTTTATGAGAAAGTTCAAGGATCTGTTCTCGGATGTGTGCATGTTAGAAGATGGTGAAGGTCCCAGCCATGCTGAAATACAATTTGTGGGGCCAAAATCGAAATTGAATAATTGGGATGCTACTCTTCTTCCTATCCGAAAGGAGTCTTGGTAGTCCGCTTTGTGTTTGTCTTTCAAGTTTTGTTTGGGACTATCCCAGGGTTGTAGTCTATTTCATTTTGCTTACCCGTTTGGGTTAGAGTGTGACAACCTTGTTTTATTGTACTTTCCAATTAATGAAATTTTGTTCCTTTTGATTCTAATTTTGTTTATTTTTCCTTTTACTTTCCTGAGCAGCTTTCTTTCAACTGATCTTAATGATGTGGCGTGCCTAAAGAATAATCAACCCAGTCTAGAAAGTCAATTTGGTTTAGAAATAATAATGAGAAATGATGAGAGTGAATCAGAATACGACCAAGATGAAGCCTAGGAAGAAATCGGCAAGGAATTGAGTCAATTCGAAGAAAAGCACAAACCCAATCTAAATGATACAGAGGCTGTTAATCTTGGGGATACAGACGATGTTAAAGAAACCAAAATAAGTGTCCATCTCGAACCAAACCTCATAGAAGAATTAATCAAAACACTCGTGGAATTCAAAGATGTTTTCGCATGGTCGTACGACGACATGCCGGCCTCAGCACTGATCTAGTGGCTCACAAATTACCCACTGACCCGGCATGCCCTCCCGTCAAACAAAAACTACGGAAGTTTAAGTCGGAGATGAATGTAAATATCAAGGAGGAAGTGACCAAACAACTACAAGCAAAAGTTATTCGTGTCACTCGATACCCCGATTGGCTGGCTAATGTGGTACCGGTGCCAAAGAAAGACGGGAAGATCAGGGTATGTGTTGACTACCGCAATCTCAACAAGGCAAGCCCTAAGGATAATTTTCCGCTTCCCAATATCCATATCTTAATCGATAACTACGTCAGGCGCGAGATCGGATCATTTGTGGACTACTATGCGGGATATCATCAAATTTTAATGGATGAAGAGGACGCAGAAAAGACTGCTTTCATCACACCATGGGGAACTTACTGCTACCGGGTAATGCCGTTCGGTCTGAAGAACGCAGGGGCAACATACATGAGGGCGATGACTATGGTGTTTTATGATATGATACACAAAGAAATTGAAGTGTACGTGGATGATGTGATCATAAAATCTAGATGTCAAGAAGACCATATAGCCGACCTCAGGAAGTTTTTCCAAAGACTTCGAAGATATGATATTAAGCTCAATCCGGCCAAATGTGCTTTCGGGGTTCCATCAGGAAAGTTGCTAGGATTCATCGTCAATCGATGAGGCATTGAGTTGGACCCATTAAAGAACAAATCCATCCAGGAATTACCCCCGCCAAAGAACAAAACAGAGGTAATGAGTTTGTTGGGAAGATTAAATTATATCAGTATGTTTATTGCTCAGCTTACCGCAACCTGTGAACCCATATTTCGTCTGTTGAAGAAAGACACTGCGATAGAATGGACGACAGAATATCAGGAAGCCTTCGACCAAATCAAGGGGTATCTGTCAAACCCACCCGTATTAGTTACGTCTGAACCTGGTAGACCTCTGATTCTTTATCTAACGATCTTGGAGAATTCGTTCGGCTGTGTACTGGGGCAGCATGATCTTACGGGCAGAAAGGAACGGGCCATTTATTATCTCAGTAAGAAATTCACAGTCTACGAGGTTAAATACACTTATTTGGAGAAGACCTATTGTGCCTTAACTTGGGTAGCCCAAAAGCTGAAACATTATTTGTCTTCATACACTACTTATCTCATTTCACGTTTAGATCCATTGAAGTATATTTTCCAGAAGCCTATGCCTACAGGGAGGTTAGAAAAATGGCAAAAATTACTTACAGAATTCGACATCATCTATGTGACGAGGACGACTATGAAAGCTCAAGCCCTAGCCGATCACTTAGCTGAGAATCCTGTCAATGATGGATACGAACCTTTAAGGACGTATTTTCCAGACGAAGAAGTGTTGCATTGATGGGTTGGAACTAACCAAGGATCCAGGGTGGAAGCTTTTCTTCGACGGAGTGGCGAACACAAAAGGAGTCGGAGTAGGAGTTGTGCTTATCTCTGAAACAGGACATCATTATCATGTTACTGCTCAACTGCATTTTCATTGTACCAACAATATGGCTGAGTACGAGTCGTGCATCTTAGGGTTGTGATTAGCAGTGGACATGGATGTACAGGACGTCTTGGTATTGGAAGACTCGGACCTTCTGGTACATCAGATTCAGGGAGAATAGGAAACAAGAGATTTGAAGCTTATCACATATCATCAATATTTGCATGATCTGACTAAGCATTTTCGATCTATAGAATTCAGACATATCCCAAGAATGCATAATGAGGTTGCCGATGCTTTAGCTACTTTGGCATCGATGTTGCATCACCCGGACAAGATTCATGTTGATCTGTTACATATTCAGGTTCAGAATCAACATGCTTATTGCAATATGGTAGAGAAAGAAATGGACGGCGAGCCATGGTTTCATGATGTCAAAGAATACCTCATGATAGGAATATACCCAAAGCAGGCAACTCGAGATCAAAAGAGAGCTATTCGGCAATTGGCAAATGGATTTTTCCTTAGTGGAGGAGTGTTGTACAAAAGAACCCCGGATTTGGGATTGCTGAGATGTATAGATGCAGGTCAAGCCACAACATCGATGACAGAGATACATGCCGGAGTTTGTGGGCCACATATAAGCGGATATGTATTGGCAAAGAAGATTCTTCGAGGAGGATATTATTGGCTCACTATGGAGCGTGATTGTATAAGTTTTGTACGAAGATGCCATCAGTGTCAGATACACGAAGATCTGATTCATTCTCCGCCGACCGAATTGCATACAATGTCAGCGTCGTGGCCGTTTGTTGCATGGGGTATGGATGTTATCGGACCTATAGAACCTGCAGCTTCCAATGGTCATAGGTTTATTCTGGTAACCATCGATTATTTTACCAAGTGGGTGGAGGCTAAAACCTTCAAATCGGTGACCAAGAAGGCCGTGGTGGACTTCGTACATTCCCACATCATCTGTAGGTTTGGAATCCTAAAGGTAATCATCACGGATAACGGTGCCAATCTTAACAGTGGATTGATGGAGGAAGTATGTCAACAGTTCAAGATTACACACCGAAACTCCACACTGTATCGTCCCAAAGCAAATGGTGCGGTTGAGGCAACAAACAAGAATATAAAGAAGATATTGAGAAAGATGGTAGAAGGGTCTAGGCAATGGCATGAAAAGTTACCATTTGCATTGTTGGGTTATCGCACTATTGTCCGAACTTCAGTAGGTGCAGCTCCTTACTTGTTGGTGTACGGAACTGAAGCAGTAATACTAGCAGAAGTTGAGATTTCATCCCTCCGAATTGTCATTGAAGCTGAAATTAAAGACAATGAGTGGGTCAAAGCTCGATTGGAGCAATTGAGCTTAATTGATGAAAAGGGATTGGCAGCAGTATGTCATGGCCAATTGTATCAAAAGAGAATGACGAGAGCATATAACAAGAAGGTACGTCCCAGGAAATTTGAAGTGGGACAGCAAGTGCTGAAGAGAATTCTACCATATCAGGCCGAAGCAAAAGGCAAGTTCACTCCAAATTGGCAAGGACCATTTGTTGTGACTAGAGTATTATCCAACGACGCTCTATGTCTAACTGATGTCGAGGGAAGATGCACCGATATGGCTATAAATTCAGATGCAGTCAAGAGATATTATGTGTAATTATTTAATGTAGTTGTCAACATTTGGTTTCGTTTGTTTGTATTTGCCATTTTTCGGAGAATGAAATGACAGAGGCAATTTTTCTACTACCCAAACACTTTAACCCTTGTTTTCCCCTTTGAGCCTTGATTATTCTTTCGTATACCCTATTTTGGAATCCTCAATGAAGATGTATAACAAAATAGAAAAAGAAACAAAGAAAAGTCACAAGAAAAAGTGAACTACTTTCGACCTGATTCCTCAAAGAGGATACGTAGGCATCACACGGCTCGGTCATAGTGTAACAAAAATCAAAGATTCCCCAAGCAACAAAACTGGGGCAGAAGTCATGTTTCGTTTGAAAACAAAGTGTTGATTCCAAAAGTTGTAATGAGCTACCCGTTGAGGTTGCATCCCTTTTCTCTAGCCTTGTACACAAAAACCATATTAATGAACAAAAAGACCTCTCGATCAGTATTTGACAAATGCCGAGTCATGCAAAGGAAAGCCGAGAATAACACCCCAATCCTCGACTGAATCTATGACTCATAAGCTGAAAAATGGATAGCCCATTAGAGGGGATCTCGTTGATAATACCCTAGCCCCGGCAGAGAAAGAAAGCAAAATGAGAGAGTCTTAACGGTAAAAACCCTCGTGGGTACCTTAAGGCGAAGAAATCCGAAAGAAATAAAATGAGAGAGTCTTACGGTGAAAACCTTTATAGGCACCTTAAGGCGACGGGAGGTCGAGAGAAATAAGAGAATCTCATTAGTGAAAACCCCTTGAAGGGCACTATGAGGTGACACGGTGAGATAGTTGCAATGTGTCTGCATGTGACGAGGTTGGGACATTTGTTTACTTCTGGCAAAACGAAGCCGTCAGAAAAGCGATTGACATAAATAGACTGGGTAGATTAATCTCAAAGGGATGATATAACCATTGGATTGGCTATACATTCAGATAAGTTTTTCCAGTCTTGGGCACTGAAAAAGTTTTCCTTTTATCTTTTGCGGTCAGCATTCTTTTTATTTATTTTATTTTATCTATCATTTTCATCTCTCTTTTAAAGACTTTTTATGTTTATGTCAAGAATTGACTTTTCAAAGCTTACTACCAAGTCGCCCAAAGCGGTGCAAAGGAAGATGAGTAGGTGCGGAACAAGGCAATAAGTCAAAAAGATGTTCTGATGTTAGGACTGGAATGACAGGTTGGTTGGAAGGTTCAAAGGAATTACGGAGTAGGATGGAGAATAGTAGGAACACAAATTACACATCTGGAAAATAGTTTCTCCAAATAGGTCGTCGACCAAAAGGGTCAGACCACACTGAGGCTGAAAGAAAAAGGAGAGATGAGAGATCATCCGCGGCAAGAACACCATCCCCAGAAAGTAACAACGTCACCCCCAAAGTTCGAGGAAGGCAAAACAACTAAAGAAGAAACGGAAAACACCCCCAGCAGAGCGGCACGACCACTCACCGCGTTTTTGAAACTAACAATTTTTCTTTGATTTGAAGCAGGAAAAGAGGGTTCGTCGGCGGAAAAGCATGCCACAAAGAAGGTTATCAAACTGGGGAAGAAAATTTTCTCCCATTGTGAAAATTTTCAAATACCTAGTTGGTAAAGATAGAGGGTAACACAAGATTCTGGGAGGAAGGAAGATACCAACTTCAAGTGGAATAGTCTTGAAAGAGGCCAGACGACACGAGAAAGTGACCTTTGAACCCGGGTTACACCCAGCAATTTTGAAAGAAGCCAGTTAACACGAGAGAATGATCCTGAAACCAGATTTATCCCCAACAGCTTTGAGAGAAAGAAAACAACAAGCTGCGACAAAGGAAGTTATACCCCCAGTAGACAGAACAAAGTGAGGCAACAAAGTGAGGTATCATCCCCGGCAATTCGGGAGAATGACACGTTGAATCAAAGAGAACGAAAAGCTCCCCGGCGACATTATATCCGACAGTTTCAAGAGAGCAAAGTGCGAGTCTCGAAGGAAGTTGGTAAAGAAGAAAGAGGGTTCCCCAACGGTATAGTCACCAGCGGACAACATTTCAGATCCACGACAGTCTCAATAGAAAAACAAAAGTTCTGAAGAAAAGGAAAAGGGATGGAATAGAGAAAATCTTCCGAGCAACATCATCCCCAGTAGGTAAGCAATCAATTCTGAAGATGTCCCCAGCAGCCAGGAGGGAAAACAACACGACCCAGGAGGAAAGCAATTTCGGAACAAGGTAATTCAGAAGAAAGGATGCTTTAAAGGCGATGCAGAAAGAAGAAAGTGGTGCAGGAAGCGAAGGAAGGCGACAAGGATGGGATGAAGTTATCGAATCATTATTGAAGTCAGGTGCCCGCCTGAAGAATGGAGTGGCGATTTATTTTCAAAGTTTGCTATTGAAGTCAGGTGCCCGCTTGAAGAATGGAGTGGCGGTTTATTTTCAAAGTTTGTTATTGAAGTTAGGTGCCCGCCTGAAGAATGGAGTGGCGATTTATTTTTAAATGTTGTTATTGAAGTCAGGTGCCCGCTTGAAGAATGGAGTGGCGATTTATTTTCAAAATTTATTATTGAAGTCAGGTGCCTGCCTGAAGAATGGAGTGGCGATTTATTTTCGAAGTTTGTGGTTGAAGTCAGGTGCCCGCCTGAAGAATGGAATGGCAATTTATTTTTAGAGCTTGTCGATAAAGTCAGGTGCCCGCCTGAAGAATAGAATGCCGACTTATTTTCGAAGTTTGTTGTTAAAGTCGGGTGCCCGCCTGAAGAATAGAGTGGCGATTTATTTTCAAAGTTTGTTATTGAAGTCAGGTGCCCGCCTGAAGATTGGAGTGGCGAATTATTCTCGAAGTTTATTATTGTAGTCAGGTGCCCGCCTGAAGAATGGAGTGGTGATTTATTTTCAAAGCTCGTTGATGAAGTCAGGTGCCCGCCTGAAGAACGGAAAGGTGTTGTTTTCAAGTGGAAGTTTTCAAATTGATTTTGAAGTTAGGTGCCCGCCTGAAGAATAGAGAGGCGTTGTCTTTTAAGTAGAAGTTATTGAACCATTGCTGAAATCAGGTGTCCGCCTGAAGAATGGAATGGCGATTTACGATTAGCGTTTGTCGATGAACTCAGAAGCCCGCCGGAAGAACAGAACGGCGTCTCAGTTTCTAAGATTTGATAAGGATAGTGAACAATCGGAAAGTGGCAGAGTGTAACGGAAATCCCCAGCATAAACCCAAGGTCAAGAATCGGTAGGAAGGCAACAAGGATCGGAAAAAGATAGATTGAGAATTAGAAGGAAAATAACTCGAGGATCACAAGGAAGGAACCAACGGTTTGAGTTCGACAATTAAGATAGGCCGAAGTGACAGTGGTTAGAGGAGAAGAAGCATTGGAAGAAACATCAAAGCCAGTAGGATGGTAAGGAATATGGGAAGATCAAGTTGAAAAGATAGATAAGAATTTGTAATACTGTAACTTAGTCTAGCTACTTTTTTTTTGTTTAACACGGTGTAACCAAAAAGTCAGTAAGTAGTAACAGCAGGCAGCAGCAGCGACACAAGGTCACGGTAGTTCCGGCTACCAAAACTTCCCGAACTACATTGACCTGATTCCCTTTTAGCTAGGGATATGTAGGAGACCTTTTGAAGCAAAGGTTCGGTCAAGTCTTTCAAAAAATGCTTCACACGGAGTACTCAAACGGGTAAAAATCGCTCGTATCCGCTCACTTATCTTTGCACGAAAACTCTTCATGTTTCCGCGCAGAGAGGGGCAGTTGTGAGCACGTGATTTTTGCTCTATATGAGAATTACTCCCAAAAATTCAAAATAAAATGATTTTGTGTCGTTTGCAATTATTGTGGATTTTGTGTTATTTTTCTCTTATTGTTTACGTTTGTGTGTGCGTGTTTACCTGTTAAATTAAGAAAACACCAAAAAAATAAGGCATTTTGCATTTAGGATTTGATTTCTACACATTTTGTTTAATCAAGAAAATTGTTGTTGTATCAAAAATGAAAAAACCACAAAAAAAGTAATGTAATTTACATTTTTTTTATTTAAGGTATGATTATGTGATTTTATCTTTAATTGCTATTTAATTGTATGTTAATTATTATCAAGAGTTAATTAATACTTTTTATAAATTATTTTAGCTCTATAAGTTAATTTTGGATTTTTAAAATTTTTAGTTTTAAGAAATGAAATTAAAAAGAAGAGAAAAGGAAGCAAATAAGAAAGGAAAATCGGAATTGGGCCATCTCCAATCGAGCAAAAAAACCATGCCCAATTTGATTCACTACCCAATACCCATCTCACCAGATCTTCCCCGTCACCCAAACCGCCCCACCATCTCTTCTAATCTGAACCGTTGGATTCTTGTGATCCAACGGTCGAAATTAACTCATATGTTTAACCTAACTAAAGACCCCTTAAACCCCGTTTCACCAAACGACCCTTTCACCTCGTCTCTTCAGAGACGATCAACCCTAGCTGCCGTCGGACACTCCCCCGCCCAAAACCCGGCAGCAACAACGCCGCCGGCCACTAAAACAACACCACAAGTTCCCCTCCTTCCCCTCTATCTGAATCTATAAACCGTTTCATTCGAATCTCAACCAAACCTTTCGAATATTAGATCAAAAAACCGGTCAAGAACCCTAAAAATCCAAATGGTAAAATTTGTCTAATTAATTAGGGATTTGGGGTCTAATAGATCTTAATCGAAGTATTTTCGGTTGAAAATACTTTGATTAAGTTCCGTTCGACTTAAAAAGTGCAAATTCGAGTCAAAAATCCGAGATTGGCTCAAGCCCGTCGATGTTTAATTCTCCTCTTAAGGAATTCATTTCTTTCTTTATTTATTTGTTTGTTTATTTCTTTGTTCATCCCGTCCATTGATTTTTCTATTTTTTCTCCTCTCTTTAAGACCTTTTATTTGGTCAATTTGTGTGCTTCTGATTGTCTGTTTGAAATGTAAGTTATAAAGTACATATTTATTTCGATTCGATAACCATCGAATAGTTAGTTTCGCAATTCCTTTGTTTTTGCCCGAGACTTATAAATCACTGGTCCGTCTATTAGTTGTTATCGATTATACGTATTGTAATCGACTAATTGAATGTCATCGATTAGTTTCGCATAAGTCTGTTGGTTAGAACAATGTAGCAGCGACACTAATTAATTCCATCCGGAATCACTACTGATTGGAAATCTGCATTAACTTGGTGGTTTAAATTGAATTTAAATTTGAACTATTTGAACTAAATGGAAGCCATGTGATAATCAGGCATGCCTGATTCAGCCTGTTGTTTTTGATATAGTTTAATCAAATAAAAATAGTTTTATAAGGAAAAGAGGTTGTCAGGGAATATAATGGTCAACAACTAGTTTTTAATACTGCTGAGTGTTTTTAAAGGCTGGAAATCAGGAGAAAACATGGGGGAATGATGAAAAGGTTAAGTGTAACGACCCGACCGGTCGTTTTAGAAAATTACGCCCCAATCCCTAATTTAACTGTTCCCCTAAGTTCATTTCTGCTATTGTGGGTTGCCGGGTGAGTTGGTTCCAAAAATTTGAGCATTTTGGGACACTTAGTCCCTAAATAAGAGCTTTGAAACTAGAAAACGGTCCGTAGCCGGAACGGTGTTAAGACGATCTCGGAACGGAAATCCGATGGTTCCATTAGCTTCGTTAGGTGATTTCGGGGTTAGGAGCGTGTTCGGAATGTATTTTGGAGGTCCGTAGCTCAATTAGGCTTGAAATGCCGAAGGTTGAAATTTTGGCGAATCCGATCGATAGGTGAGATTTTGATCCGGGGGTCGGAATGGAATTCGACAATTTCTGTAGCTTCGTTATGTGATTTTGGATATGTCCGCAAATTTTCAGGTCATTCGGACGTCGTTTGGACGGGTTTGTGATCGAATGTGCAATTCGGAAAGTTTTAAGAAATTTAGGCTTGAATTCGATGCGAATTATGGATTTTGATGTTGTTAGACGTGTTTTGAGGATTGGAGCAAGTTCGAATGAGGTATTAAGATGTGTTGGTATGTTTGGATGAGGTCCCGGGGCCTCGGGGTGTTTTCGGATGGTTAAACGGGAGAAAATTGTGGAAATTTCAGGTTGAGAGTTCTGGTTCTGTCATTTTCGCTCCTGCGGAATTGTGGTCGCAGGAGCGAGTCCGCAGAAGCGGATATTGGTGCGCAGGAGCGGGTGTTTCGCAGAAGCGGACGCCTTTCCGCTGAAGCGGGGTCGCTGGTGCGACCCAATGATCGCAGAAGCGGACGAGGGCAATTGGGGCATGGTCCGCAGAAGCGGACGTTTCTCCGCTTGGGCGATACCGCAGAAGCGGTCAAGGACGCGCAGAGGCGGAATTTTCCGCAGAAGCGGAAGCTTCTTCGCAGAAGCGGGACCGCTTAAGCGGCCCTTGGTTCGCAGAAGCGGAAGTGGCCGGCTAGGCCTGGAACCGCAGAAGCGACCCTTTGGTCGCAGATACGGAAGCATAGAAGCGGAAAATGTTCCGCAGAAGCGAAAATCGCTGTAAGTAAGTGTATCAGAAGTTAGAAAAATTTCAGAACATTTTAACATTTGGGGGTCTCGGCTTAAGGGCGATTTTGGGCGATTTTGAGGAGGAAATCAAGGGAAAACATCAGGTAATCAACTATGAACTCATACTATGATTAGTATTGGTAATATTATGCAATTATATCATGAAAATGGAGGAATTTGGGGTAATTATGGAGGGTTTAGCCCTAGTCTTGGACTTTATAAAATCAAGGTTTTGAATGGGCAAATGGAGTCCGATTTTGGTAAAATTGATATGCTCAGACTCGTATTGAGATAAGGAACCCGAATATATATTTTTCGTGATTTTTCGATAAGCGTACCGAAAGTCGGGTTTTGGCAACTTGTGGGTTTTGGTGAATTTTGAGTTAATTTGATTGGGTAATGCCCAATTGGCCTATTTTGATGTGATTCTATTGATTTTTATCGGATTCTACACTTGTGGAGGCCGACATTCGTGGCAAGAGGGTTATTGCTTAGTGGTTTTGTACCGGAATTGAGGTAAGTGGCTTGTCTAACCTCGTGTGGGGGAATTTTCACCCCTAGGATATTATGTGATAGTTGAAATGCCTAGTACGCGAGGTGACGGGCGTGTACATGCGCTGGTTGATGAACACGTATTTTATTCAGAAATGTTCGATGAGCGATATCCCTGTCTTTGGTTGTTAATTTGATATTTTACCCGGTAATGGTTAGAAGAGCATGATTAGGTAGCACTTAACTGTTTGGTTGCCTAACTGCCTTGTTTGAATTCCTTGTTAATTATTGGCACTATTTTTCGGTGAAGTTATAGTTGAGCATAATTATTTCTCTCTGTGGATTTCCTTAATTGGTTGTGTTTGTGGACTGCGGGTTCGATTCCCGGAGACCCAGGGCTGTGGGTTCGATTCCCAGAGACCCGACGTGATATTGGTAGGGACTACGGGTTCGATTCCCGAGATCCTGAGTTATTTATTGGTAGGGACTGCGGGTTCGATTCCCGAGATCCTGAGTTATTGGTAGGGACTACGGGTTCGATTCCCGAGATCCTGAGTTATTTATTGGTAGGGACTGCGGGTTCGATTCCCGAGATCCTGAGTTATTTATTGGTAGGGACTGCGGGTTCGATTCCCGAGATCCTGAGTTATTTATTGGTAGGGACTGCGGGTTCGATTCCCGAGATCCCGAGTTATTTATTGGTAGGGACTGCGGGTTCGATTCCCGGAGATCCTGAGTTATTGTGATATTATTGAGACATGGGCTGCGGGTTCGATTCCCGGAGACCCAGGGGTACTGAGAATGGGACTGTGGGTTCAATTCCCACAGATCCTGGATTTGTTTATTTGAGTTGGTTATTTGTTATTAGCTTGGTTGTAGACAGTTTCGGTAAATGTTGTTATTTTGGAAATTTTGTTGTTATCTGTTAAACTGTTTATTTTGTTATCATCATATTATTATTGTTTCTCAGTAGGGCCCTGACCTTCCTCGTCACTACTCTATCGAGGTTAGGCTTGGCACTTACTGAGTACCGCCGTGGTGTACTCATGCTACTCTTCTGCACACTTTTGTTGTGCAGATCCAGGTACATCAGAGCAGGCTCGTACTAGGTGATTCTGCAGCTTTCTGGGAGACTTCGAGGTATGATCCGCTACGTCCGCGGATCCGGAGGCTTCCCTTCTATTCTAGTATTACTAGTTGACATTTTTCTTCATTTCGTTGTTAGATACTCTTTACACATAGAGCCACAGTTGTATTTCCCTTTTAGTCCGTGTTACCGTGGGGTTCCGGATCTTGGTAGTGTTTATTTATTGTGTGACGGATGTATGTGCCAAGTGGCACGGATTACATATCTTTATGATATTTTCCGCTGTTTCTTATTTAAGTAATTAAAACTTATAGATTTCGCAATGTGTTAGGCTTACCTAGTCGTGGGGATTGGGTGCCATCACGACAGGTTCACAATTGGTGAACTAGGGTCGTGACAAGTTGGTATCAGAGCTCTAGGTTCATAGGAGTCACGGGACACAGACCGGTTACTTAGAGTCTCGCTGATCGATACGGAGACGTCTGTATTTATCTACGAGGGGCTATGTAACTGTTTAGGAAACTCTTCATTTCTTTTGGATTCCTTGTCGTGCGACATTTTTGGCATCAAAAATCTAAACTATTGCTTTCTATTCTCTCACAGATGGTGAGGACACGAGCTACTCGCGATGATCAGGTACCCGCGCCCCCTGTTGCCGCCGTCAGAGGCCGGGGCCAAGGTAGAGGTCGAGGACGCGCCCGAGGTGCAGCCACAGCACCCGCGCGCGCTGCCGCTGAGGTGCCACAGGTAGACCAGGTTGGAGCGCAGACACCTGGTACACCGACTACAGCTGCTACTACTCCAGCACTACAGGAGACCCTGGCCCAGTTCATGAGTATGTATACCACTTTAGCTCAGGCAGGACTGCTTCCTCTCGTTGCAGCTACATCTCAGGCAGGGGGAGGGGCCCGGACTCCCGTAGCCGTTACTCGGGAGCGGCGTGTGCCGGTGGGACATGTTCCGGATGTTTTGGTTATGCCTCCTGCCGCCCCAAGCACAACCGGGAGGTGGACCAGTGCCTCCGAGGACGAGCGGCGTAGATTAGAGAGGTTCAAGAAATATGATCCTCCGGTGTTTAGTGGCCTGGCTTCAGATGATGCATTGGGTTTTCCGGAGGAGTGTCATCGTATCCTTCGTACTATGAGGATTGTGGAGACCAGCGGGGTTTCCTTCACTGCTTTTCAGTTTCGTGGGTCGCTTATGATTGGTGGCGCACGTATGAGTTGGATAGTCCAGAGGAGTCTGCTTCATTGACCTGGGCGCAGTTTTCAGATCTATTTTTGAGGGAGTTTGTTCCACAGAGCCTTAGGGATTCTTGGCGCTCGGAGTTTGAGCGGTTGCGACGGGGCTCCATGTCAGTATCGGAGTATGCCATCAGTTTCACCCGTCTGGCCAGGCATGCACCGGCCTTGGTAGCCACGGTTCGGGAGAGAGTACGGAGATTTATTGAGGGCCCGATTCCGCCTATCCGATCCAGCATGGCCAGAGAGTTGGAGACAGATATATCTTATCAGCAGGAGGCAGTTAGCATTGCCAGGAGGATCGAGAGTATGCTCCCCAGAGAGCGTGGAGATAGAGAGGCCAAGAGGTCTCGTGAGTCGGGCCATTTCTCCGGTGCCCGCACTTCAGCAGCCGGTCGTTTTGGCGGGGGATATTCCGGTCGTCCGGTTCACTCAGCATTGCCCGCAGCCGGTAGCACTCCGGGTCTTCCCAGCACCTCGGGAGCCTTATTATGCTCCCCGGCTTCCGGTGCACCTCCTGCGCGGGGTCCTTCCGGAGGTCAAGCTAGTGGGGGAGAGGCCGGTCGGTCACGGTCACCGTGTCCTCCCGGAGCTTGCTTTGGGTGCGGGGATACTCGCCATCCGGTGAGGGAGTGCCCCGAGCGTAGGAGGGGGCACCTCACCGGTCTTCGCCAGCATCGGCGTGGCTCTCGGGGTCAGCAGGCAATCATTCCGGCTCCGGCTGCTATTCCACCTGCCCGGCCGGCCGGGGCGGGGGTCGGGGTTCTAGAGGCCGCCCTCGAGAGGGGGGACAAGCCAGATTCTATGCTATTCCTGATCGCGCCGCGGCTGTTGCATCTGACTCTGTTATCACAGGTATTATTCTGGTTAGTCACAGGGAGGCATCGGTTCTATTCGACCCCGGTTCCACTTTTTCATATGTGTCTTCTTACTTTGCTTCTCATCTGGGTGTGCCTCGGGATTCTTTGAGTGCCCCCATTTATGTTTCCACTCCGGTGGGTGATTCTTTGGCTGTGGACCGTGTATATCGGTCGTGTTTGGTTACCATTTGTGATTTTGAGACCGGAGCGGATCTATTGTTGCTCGGGATGGTCGATTTTGATATTATTCTGGGCATGGACTGGTTGTCGCCCCATTATACTATTCTTGATTGTCACGCCAAGACCGTGACGCTGGCTATGCCAAGCATTCCACGTATTGAGTGGAGTGGTACTCTAGATCACACCCCTAGCCGTGTTATTTCTTTTCTTAGAGCTCAGCGTATGGTTGAGAAGGGGTGTGCTGCTTATCTAGCCTATGTGCGGGACGTCAGTGTTGACACTCCCTCTATTGATTCTGTTCATGTGGTACGTGACTTTGCTCATGTATTTCCAGCTGATCTTCCGGGCATGCCGCCTGACAGAGACATTGACTTTGCTATTGACTTGTTGCCGGGCACTCGGCCCATTTCTATTCCACCGTACCGTATGGCTCCTCCTGAATTAAAGGAGTTGAAGGATCAGTTACAGGAGTTATTGGGCAAGGGTTTTATTCGACCCAGTGTTTCGCCTTGGGGTGCTCCCTGTATTGTTTGTGAAGAAAAAGGACGGTTCTATGCGTATGTGTATTGACTATCGTCGGCTGAATAAGGTTACAGTGAAGAACCGGTATCCTTTGCCCCGTATTGATGATTTATTTGACCAGTTACAGGGCGCACATGTGTTTTCTAAGATTGATTTGCGCTCCGGGTATCACCAGCTGAAGATTCGGGAGCCAGATATCCCGAAGACTGCCTTCAGGACCCGGTATGGTCACTATGAGTTCCTCGTGATGTCTTTTGGGTTGACTAATGCCCCAGCAGCATTTATGCATTTGATGCACAGTGTGTTCAGGCCTTATCTGGACTCGTTCGTGATTGTCTTCATTGATGATATTCTAGTATATTCTCGGAGCCGGGAAGAGCACGAGCAGCATTTGAGGATAGTGCTTCAGATTCTGAGGGAGAAGCAACTATATGCTAAGTTCTCTAAATGTGAATTCTGGTTGAGTTCAGTGGCATTTTTGGGCCACGTGGTGTCGAGTGATGGTATTCGAGTAGATCCGAGGAAGGTGGAGGCCGTGCGGAGTTGGCCCAGACCCTCCTCCGCTACTGAGATTCGCAGTTTCCTTGGTTTGGCGGGCTACTACCGTCGTTTCGTAGAGGGGTTCTCTTCGATTGCAGCACCTATGACTAGATTGACCCAAAAGGGTGCCCCTTTTCGGTGGACAGACGAGTGTGAGGCGAGCTTTCAGAAGCTCAAGACAGCTTTGACTTCGGCCCCTATATTGATGTTGCCTACAGGTACGGGGTCCTATACCGTATATTGTGATGCCTCACGAGTTGGACTCGGTGCGGTATTGATGCGGGACGGTAGGGTGATTGCCTACGCGTCGAGACAGCTGAAGGTGCATGAGAAGAATTACCATGTTCATGATTTGGAGCTAGCTGCCATTGTTCACGCCTTGAAAATTTGGCGTCATTATTTATATGGGGTTCCTTCGGAGATCTACACTGATCACCGGAGCTTGCAGCACTTGCTTAAGCAGAAGGACCTGAATATGCGTCAGAGGAGATGGTTGGAACTACTGAAGGACTATGATATTACTATTCTCTATCATCCGGGCAAGGCTAATGTGGTTGCTGATGCCTCGAGTCGTCGGGCAGAGAGTTTGGGGAGTTTAGCATATCTACCGGCTTCGGAGAGGCCTATGGCGATGGATGTTCAGGCTTTAGCTAGACAGTTTGTTAGACTGGATCTTTCGGAGCCCAGCCGGATTCTGGCATGTGTGGTTTCTCGGTCTTCTCTATTTGACCGCATCAGGGAGCGTCAGTTCGACGACCCTCATTTGCTTGTCCTTCGGGATAGAGTTCGGCGTGGTGATGCTCGAGATGTTACCATCGGGGATGATGGAGTTATGAGGATGCAGGGGCGTATCTGTGTGCCCAATGTAGATGATCTTCGAGAGCTGATTCTAGCAGAGGCCCATAGTTCGCGGTATTCCATCCATCCGGGTGCCGCGAAGATGTATCAGGACTTGAAACAGCATTACTGATGGAGGCGGATGAAGAGGGATATAGTTGATTATGTTTCTAGATGCCTCAACTGCCAGCAGGTGAAGTATGAGCATCAGCGCCCGGGTGGATTGATGCAGCGGATTGAGATTCCGGAGTGGAAATGGGAGCGCATCACCATGGACTTTGTATCTGGGCTTCCACGGACTGTTAGGAAGTTTGATTCCATTTGGGTTATCGTGGATCGGCTGACCAAGTCCGCCCATTTTATACCGGTGAGCACTACTTATTCATCGGAGCGACTAGCGGAGATCTATATCAAGGAGATAGTTCGGCTGCATGGTATTCCAGTTTCCATCATTTCAGATAGAGGCACTCAGTTCACTTCACGGTTCTGGAGAGCCGTACAGCAGGAGTTAGGTACTCGGGTGGAGCTGAGCACAGCATTTCACCCCCAGACTGATGGGCAGTCCGAGCGCACTATTCGGATTTTGGAGGATATGCTCCGTGCGTGCGTGATTGAGTTTGGAGGTTCATGGGATCACTTCTTGCCACTGGCGGAGTTTGCTTATAACAACAGCTACCACAACAGCTACTAGTCCGGTATTCAGATGGCACCGTACGAGGCTCATGGGTTGGTTCGAGCCGGGCGAGGCCAGGCTGCTAGGTACTGATATGGTTCAGGATGCAATGGACAAGGTCAAGGTGATTCAGGACAGACTTCGTGCGGCCCAGTCTAGACAGAAGAGTTATGCGGACAAGAAGGTTCGCGATGTGGCTTTTATGGTGGGTGAGCGGGTTCTGCTTCGAGTCTCGCCCATGAAGGGCGTTATGAGGTTTGGGAAGAAAGGGAAGCCGAGTCCTAGATTTATTGGCCCTTTTGAGATTTTGAGGCGTGTAGGAGAGGTTGCTTATGAGTTGGCCTTACCTCCCAACCTAGCCGGAGTTCACCCTGTATTTCATGTCTCCATGCTCCGGAGATACCATGGTGACCCGTCGCACGTGTTGGATTTCACATCTGTTCAGCTAGACAAAGATCTGTCTTATGTTGAGGAGCCAGTAGCCATTCTAGACAGGCAAGTCAGAAAGCTAAGGTCAAAGAACATCGCTTCGGTAAAGGTTCGGTGGCGGGGCCAGCCGGTCGAGGAGGCGACTTGGGAGACCGAGCAGGATATGCGCAGCCAGTACCCTCATCTTTTCACTACTCCGGGTATGTTTTCTATGCTCGTTCGAGGACGAACGAATCTTTAAGTGTGGGAAGATGTAACGACCCGACCGGTCGTTTTAGAAAATTACGCCCCAATCCCTAATTTAACTGTTCCCCTAAGTTCATTTCTCTGCTATTGTGGGTTGCCGGGTGAGTTGGTTCCAAAAATTTGAGCATTTTGGGACACTTAGTCCCTAAATAAGAGCTTTGAAACTAGAAAACGGTCCGTAGCCGGAACAGTGTTAAGACGATCTCGGAACGGAAATCCGATGGTTCCATTAGCTTCGTTAGGTGATTTCGGGGTTAGGAGCGTGTTCGGAATGTATTTTGGAGGTCCGTAGCTCAATTAGGCTTGAAATGCCGAAGGTTGAAATTTTGGCGAATCCGATCGATAGGTGAGATTTTGATCCGGGGTCGGAATGGAATTCCGACAATTTCTGTAGCTTCGTTATGTGATTTTGGATATGTCCGCAAATTTTCAGGTCATTCGGACGTCGTTTGGACGGGTTTGTGATCGAATGTGCAATTCGGAAAGTTTTAAGAAATTTAGGCTTGAATTCGATGCGAATTATGGATTTTGATGTTGTTAGACGTGTTTTGAGGATTGGAGCAAGTTCGAATGAGGTATTAAGATGTGTTGGTATGTTTGGATGAGGTCCCGGGGCCTCGGGGTGTTTTCGGATGGTTAAACGGGAGAAAATTGTGGAAATTTCAGGTTGAGAGTTCTGGTTCTGTCATTTTCGCTCCTGCGGAAATGTGGTCGCAGGAGCGAGTCCGCAGAAGCGGATAAGGGAGCGCAGAAGCGCTGGGATCGCGGAAGCGGAAAGGAGCCCGCAGGTGCGGCACCGCTGAAGCGGATATTGAGCCGCAGAAGCGGCCAAGGGCTAAGGGGGGAAGCATCGCAGAAGCGGAAGGCTAGCCGCTTAGGCGGGTCCGCAGAAGCGGACACTTAGCCGCAGAAGCGGAAATTTCCGCAGGAGCGGTCAAGGCTTCGCAGAAGCGGACGCGCAGAGGCGGTCCATATGTCGCAGAAGCGGAAATGGCCGGCTAGGCCTGGAACCGCAGAAGCGACCCTTTGGTCGCGGATACGGGAGCGTAGAAGCGGAAAATGTTCCGCAGAAGCGAAAATCGCTGTAAGTAAGTGTATCAGAAGTTAGAAAAATTTCGGAACATTTTAACATTTGGGGGTCTCGGCTTAAGGGCGATTTTGGGCGATTTTGAGGAGGAAATCAAGGGAAAACATCAGGTAATCAACTATGAACTCATACTATGATTAGTATTGGTAATATTATGCAATTATATCATGAAAATGGAGGAATTTGGGGTAATTATGGAGGGTTTAGCCCTAGTCTTGGACTTTAGAAAATCAAGGTTTTGAATGGGCAAATGGAGTCCGATTTTGGTAAAATTGATATGCTCAGACTCGTATTGAGATAAGGAACCCGAATATATATTTTTCGTGATTTTTCGATAAGCGTACCGAAAGTCGGGTTTTGGCAACTTGTGGGTTTTGGTGAATTTTGAGTTAATTTGATTGGGTAATGCCCAATTGGCCTATTTTGATGTGATTCTATTGATTTTTATCAGATTCTACACTTGTGGAGGCCGACATTCGTGGCAAGAGGGTTATTGCTTAGCGGTTTTGTACCGGAATTGAGGTAAGTGGCTTGTCTAACCTCGTGTGGGGGAATTTTCACCCCTAGGATATTATGTGATAGTTGAAATGCCTAGTACGCGAGGTGACGGGCGTGTACATGCGCTGGTTGATGAACACGTATTTTATTCAGAAATGTTCGATGAGCGATATCCCTGTCTTTGGTTGTTAATTTGATATTTTACCCGGTAATGGTTAGAAGAGCATGATTATGTAGCACTTAACTGTTTGGTTGCCTAACTGCCTTGTTTGAATTCCTTGTTAATTATTGGCACTATTTTTCGGTGAAGTTATAGTTGAGCATAATTATTTCTCTCTGTGGATTTCCTTAATTGGCTGTGTTTGTGGACTGCGGGTTCGATTCCCGGAGACCCAGGGCTGTGGGTTCGATTCCCAGAGACCCGACGTGATATTGGTAGGGACTACGGGTTCGATTCCCGAGATCCCGAGTTATTTATTGGTAGGGACTGCGGGTTCGATTCCCGAGATCCTGAGTGATATTGGTAGGGACTACGGGTTCGATTCCCGAGATCCCGAGTTATTTATTGGTAGGGACTGCGGGTTCGATTCCCGAGATCCCGAGTTATTTATTGGTAGGGACTGCGGGTTCGATTCCCGAGATCCCGAGTTATTTATTGGTAGGGACTGCGGGTTCGATTCCCGAGATCCCGAGTTATTTATTGGTAGGGACTGCGGGTTCGATTCCCGGAGATCCCGAGTTATTGTGATATTATTGAGACATGGGCTGCGGGTTCGATTCCCGGAGACCCAGGGGTACTGAGAATGGGACTGGGGGTTCAATTCCCACAGATCCTGGATTTGTTTATTTGAGTTGGTTATTTGTTAGTAGTCGGTTTTAGTAATTACTTTATTGTTGTTATTTCAGATTCATTCTTACTTATTCTTGCTTATTACTATTTTGATCATTATGTTATTGTTCTCTCGGTAGGGCCCCGACCTTCCTCGTCACTACTCTATCGAGGTTAGGCTTGGCACTTACTGAGTACCACCGTGGTGTACTCATGCTACTCTTCTGCACACTTTTGTTGTGCAGATCCGGGTACATCAGAGGAGGCTCGTACTAGGTGATTCCGCAGCTTTCTGGGAGACTTCGAGGTATGATCTGCTACGTCCGCGGATCCGGAGGCTTCCCATCTATTCTAGTAGTACTAGTTGACATTTTTCTTCATTTCATTGTTAGATACTCTTTACACATAGAGCCACAGTTGTATTTCCCTTTTAGTCTGTGTTACCGTGGGGTTCCGGATCTTGGTAGTGTTTATTTATTGTGTGACGGATGTATGTGCCAAGTGGCACGGATTACATATCTTTATGATATTTTCCGCTGTTTCTTATTTAAGTAATTAAAACTTATAGATTTCGCAATGTGTTAGGCTTACCTAGTCGTGGGGACTGGGTGCCATCACGACAGGTTCACAATTGGTGAACTAGGGTCGTGACATTAAGGTTGCCCATGTGCAGGGCAATAACAGGAGGGAATTTGAAAGAAAAGGGTCTAGTTTTTTGTCAATAAAAGGTATGAGAGGGAAACTGGTTGGAGGACAGCAGAATATACACAAAAACTGGAAAAAAACACACAGAGAGAGTAAGGAAGGAAAAGAAAAACAGATTGAAAATTCTTTAAGAGTAGTGAGTTGTAGGGAGCCTCGAGAGTTAAAAGAGAAAGGTTATTATTTCATTGCCTCTTCTAGGATCATTTCTGGTTGCTTGCATTTCAGCTCTTAAGTTCAAACATGAAGTTTGGTATTCTTTTGTGGGTTATTCTATTGATCTTATTCGGTTTTCAAACCTTTCGATTCTTCGAATTCAATTTGAAATTGTTGTGGATCTATTCTCAAGTTTCCTGTTGGATTAAACTGTTCTGGGATTCCAATTCGGCTGTGTTATTAAGTTGTTGTTGGGTTGTTGTTGCTTTGCTATTAAACTGCTGCCACTGACCTCATTTCTGCTTGTTTAACAACTTTCAGGTATTTCTCCATACCATTGTTAACATATGATGTGCTATAGATTAGAATCAGACGGAAGCCATGTGAAGATTTGAGAATTTGATTTGGAAATTAATAGAAGCATCTGCTATTAATAAGCTGTTGTTAGATTTTGCAGTTTGATATCATTAAGTGCCTTTGATAAATACCTGTGTGAATGAGTATGTTGCTGAATCTCCAAATTCTAAAGTTATTTTGTTTTCAAAATTTGGTGTTTATGGGCTTTCATCGACTCAGTATGATATCTTTGGCCATTTTTATGTTTTCCCTTTCTAGTTTTATTTTGAGCTACTACGTTCTATTTTGAGTAATTTATGAATGTCAATCCTATCAATAATTTGTGGTATTTTGTTATAGTTTTACTACATTATAGTTTTGTTGAAGGATTTGTCGTATTCTGTTATGTTGGAGCAGTTGAAAATGTCACATGTATGGTTCTCAAATGGGTTGATCCATATTTTTTATATTCATTTAATAATTTTGTGTCTATTTTAAAGATATTTGAGTAGTTCTGTTAGTTTTTTTCTTAGCTTTATGTAAGTGAAGTTAGTTGCTATAACTGGTAGTTGGAGTTCGAATTCGAGCTTATAACGTTTTGGTAGTACTTTCTTATATTGTTTGTTTGTTAATTTATTTATTTTTCTTTAATGTAATTTGAGTTTGATCCTTTCTTTTTCATTCTTATTGTTAATATTGTCATTGGTAATGGTGAGAGGTCAAAATTTTCATTTATGTTGCATTTGTGAAGTAACTGTTTGAAGAAAAGAAAAAAATAACTAGTCTTTAAGACCCCGTGGCATTCTTTTGTTTCTAACATTGATGAAAAATGATTTCCTGAAAAAAAAAATGAAACTAATTGAAACAATAGTTGGAAAAGAATTCTAGAAATACATTAGATCTGCGAGCAGATAAATAAATTAGAGAGCTTTAATATCATGTTGTTGACACCAACGATAGAAATATAGGCTACATAAATGAAATTGTGGTTCACAAGATATTTTGGAAAATTGATATTCGGGATTTGACTAAAGGAAGTAGTGGTTCAGCTAAAAATTGATGAAAATAAAATGAATGTTTGGCCGGCATTTTAAGCTTTACAGAGCGTAGCCTTAGATGAATCTTAATTCTTTTGAATTCGAGGCGTGCCATTTAGTAAATTTTCTATGGCCCTCGCAAAGTACAAACGTGTAGTCGTTTTAGGCACGTATTTAATAATATTACTTTCCTAAACTCGGGTGCATATTTATGTGACCCAACTCCAAATCCCAACGAAGTCAAAATGTATCAAAAATCACGGGTGCTTTGATTGCGACGTGGTTCGAGATGCATTTTTACGACGTTGCAATTCTTATAAACTAATAATAATCACAAGCGGTTAAAAATTAAAATTCGCACGTAGGTTTAACATGTATTAAAATCAGATAATTTAGCCAAATATAACAGTTGAGCGACCGTGCTAGAATCACGAAACTCGGGAATGCCTAACACCTTCTATCGGGTTAACATAATTCCTTACTTGGATTTCTGGTGCGCGGACTGTTAAACAAAGTCATTCTTTTCCTCAACTCGGGATTCAACCGGTGACTTGGGACACCATAAATCTCCCAAGAGGTGACTCTGAATTAAATATATAAATCTCGTATCGATTGTCCTTTAATTGGAAAAACTCCCTTTACAACGCCCTTCGCGGGGTGCGGTTGCGCCAAAAGGAGGTGTGATAGAAGAGAGCATCACGGCTCGTGTAGAGGGTTTTTTGAATATATACATGTATCCGTTTACATTGTGCCCTCTCGATAGAGTCATGATCAACTTCTGTCGAAGATATTGGGCTAGTCTGGCACAGGTTCACCCATCGTTCTGGAGGGTAGTATTGATGATCAGGTTCTTGCTGAGGAAGTTGGTCTTGAGTTCACCCTTAAGCATCTCATTAGGCTGTATCTGCCCTTTCTTCATTGAGGTCTGATAAATTTGTGATGTCAATCGACCAAGCCCTTTGTTGTTGATGAAGAAAAGGATGAGGACTGAGGGTGGATGAATCGATTCATCTGAGTACGGACTGTCGATATTATATTCGTGGAGTTCCTGTCATCCTGAGGAGTGAAATTTCACACGTAAGTGGTACACTTATGTTTTTATTATTTTTCTCACGGTAGAGGTGAATTCTGTAAAGTCATTTTCTTTTTCTTTTTTTGTAGTTGTCCCGTGGATGCCATACGAGGTCTCCGACCTGAAGGATTAGGCTTAGAAGCTGGCAGCCCGCTTGACTTATGATGAGCATAAGTGGTGAGATTTGTACAAGGGTAGATAGGAGGTAAAATACCATGGTACGTGCTATATGGTTTGCTTTTTTTGAAAGGTACTTCCTTTCATGTGTACTAACTCCTTTGTCGGAGGCATTGGAGAATTTTCTGGGATGAGACCGCCCCCTCTCAGAGAGGAGGATAGATCATCGGCTTCGGGGCCGAGGAATAATAACAAACGAAGGGAACCCTCACAAGGCAAAAGTGCCCATAGCGAGACAAGTCCTGCCTAGAGGCCTAGAGAAAATGACTCAGCTGAGACTTCAGCACCCGAGGCTTCTGGTCTTAGAAAATTGGTTCCCCCTTTGCCGTCGTCTTCTTTTCCCATCGAAGGTACTTCGAGGATGTTTGAGGTTAGGGGCTGCCTAACTTGAGCGAGGTCTCGAACGATAACATTCATATTGGGAGTGGTTCTACTAGGGCCAATGAGACTAGGCCGGTAGGCGTGCACTCGACTTTGGAAGAGGCTCAGCAGCTATTTTCAATGGTGAGCTTTTGTCGATTGTATTGGTTTTTCAGTTTTGCACTTTCATTCTCTTATTGAGCTCTTTTTTCATAGGACTTTGACAAGCTTAGGTCCGAGCTGCTTCGAAGCTAGATTACGAAACGCCTTGGATGGGGAGCAATCCCTCAGACTTCTTTGTGACAAAAGGGGAGAGAAGTTGGTATACCTGCGGTACAAGGCGAGTCGGAGCCGGAACTACGCAGCTACCTAGAGGGATAGGTAACCACTTTTTCAAGGGCATGCATGTTCTTCTTCTACCCCCTAAGATTAATACTTTGACACTTCAGTTGCAGAGAAATATGGTGGACTTGGAATGCCTTTGGGGAAAAGTTAGTCAGACCAAGTGTGAATGTGATGAACTAAAGGCTCAGATTGATGCCCATGTTGAGACCAAGAAGAATGCTTTGACCAAGGCTTCTGCCCTCGAGGTACAACTCCGTAATGCTCGTGGAAACATCTCGACCCAAACGAGCATTGTGAGATGTGATTTTTGCCTTATATGAATGACTCACAATGCTCGTTTGGGTCGAGATGTTTCCACGAGCATTACGGAGTTGTACCTCGAGGGCAGAAGCCTTGGTCAAAGCCTTATTTATTATTTTACAATTTTGTGAATTTTGTGTTATTTCTGTTAATTGTTTGCATTTTTATTTGTGCATTTTAATTCATATAAAAGATATAAAAATACACTTGACATTTGAATTTAGGATCTAATTTCATATTTTAGGATTAATTAGCGGTTAAGTTGTTTTTAGAACATAATATGAAGAAAATAACAAAAATAGTCCATTTTTGCATTTCTAATTGTTAATTGGTGAATTTGTCATGAGTTTACTTTTAAATGGGACTTAATCAATTTTTAGGAATTAATTAGCTAATTTTGGAAGTATACTAGGTCTTTTTTTTTTTTTGCATCTTAATAAACCAGAAAATACAAAATGAAGTGAAAAAGGAAATAAAGAAAAAAATGCAAGGAAAGGGTTATTTCCATGAAGACCTGATTTGGGCCATTTTTAACAATTTTACCCAGCCAAAACATACCCCAGCCCAGCCCAACCCATGCTATTACCCGGTCCAAACCCCATCTCTCTGAAACTCATAAAACGAGGTAGTACGGGGAGGTTACTACGTCATTTTGAGTTTAATAAGTGACGAAGCGATCTTGGCCATTCATTTACCTTCAACTGACGGCTCTTGATTGAGATTAGATTCAAATAAAATTATCTCAAAATGTTAGAAACCCTAGAGACAAGGGTTCTCTTCCTCGTACCCCCTCCTCTTCCGCCGGCTCCGCCTTAGCTCCGTCGCCAGGAATCGCCCACGGCGGCGGAGAACCACCAAACGCCCCAAAAATCACACCACAAACCCCCACTCCTCCCTCTTTCCATATCTACCATCGACTTCCCCCCAATCTTACTCAAACGCCTTAAATATTTGAAACCCTAGCGCCGCCACCACCGTGTACGGCAGCGCCACCTCCCAAAACACTTCAAAATAGCACCCTAGGTTCTATTAGCCTCCCTCTTCTCAAATCCCCGTCTGTCTTTGCTCGAATATCCCTCCAGTGTCTCGAATTTATTTTTTAAAGGAGCCAGAACCCTAGAAGCAATTGTCCAAGTTTTTCTCAGCTTCATTAGGATTAAAATTGATTCAAGGCATAAAATAATGTGTTCGTTTGTTCTTGGCAAAGAACAAACGTTCACATCGTTCCGGGGCTTCGAATCGGAGTCTTGTGTGGTTCAACTTCTACAATGTAAGTGTTTTTGTCCGATGTTTGTTTAATTTTTTCTGTTTGTTAAAATTGGTATATGAATATTGACTTGATTTTTTTTATGTTTGTTAGTTTAGGTATTAGTTTAACTGTTGATTAAGTTAGGCATTTAATTGTTAGTTAGTTGGATCTGCTATTAGCTTTTACTTTGAGTTTTGATAATAGTTAGTGCATTGGAATATTGGTTGTGATTTGAGTATATTAAAATTAGGGTTAATCATGTTTATATTTTACTATTTTAATATTTGTTCTGGGTCTTAGTTAAAAATAGTCCTGTTTAGTAACTGTTAAGTTCATTTGGTGTGATTTTGATTAGTAATTGTGCGTTAAGTTCAGTATTGATCTCTAAATATTTGTTAGGCTTAGTTAACTGTAGTTAAAATTTCAATTAAGGTAAAAAGGGTTAGTAACTTCAGACTAGTAGAATGGTAGTTTAGGGAACTTCACTCAGGGAATCTAGTAATAACTGAAGGAGAACTTCCGAGAAGCTTCTAGATGGGGGGGTTCTAAGGTAAAATTCAGGAGTTAAGTGTATTAGATTGAGCAACAAGTCAGAAAATAAGGGGCATGTAAGCAAAAATAAAAATTAAACAAGGACTAAAATTGAAAACTGAAAATCTGTGGGCTGCCCCCATGTTTGCCTATAAAAGGGCAATGCCCTTGCCTTGAAACAGAAGTTTTGGAACCTCAAAAATTCCCACAAAATACCATTCAAGTTCCAAATCTGAAATTCAAACTTTAGATCAAACACTCTTTTAGATTTTAACTTCTCCAAATAGAAAAACACAAAAATAGTAGAAAATTCTATAAAAGTCTATTTTATTAGAATTTCTTTTAGAGTTTGAGTTATATTTTCAGCTGTAGATGAGATTTCCAGTCAGCAGAGGAGTAGAAATGGCCTGAATATCTTTAGATTTGGGTTTGGTTCGAGTTTAGGGAGGTTTTGAGCATATTCTGGTCCATTTGTGTTTGAATTTCATGTGTTTTTGGTGTTGGATCTTGTGTTATTTGTTCATGGGTTTGCTGTGTTAATTTAGGAGCCGAAATTGGCTTCGTTGTTTTGAGTCTGGGCTGCTGTTCATCATTGCTTCATTAACCTCCATTTCTTCTTTACTTTGCATTTCTAGGTACACAATTGGACTCAAATTGATGTAGCTTTGAGATGAAAGCATGAAATGAAATTGGATCCAAATTACTGCTGTAGTTTTGTCATTTTGATAATTTTGTTGTGTTTTGGATAGTTTTTTTGTGATGTGATTGGTTGTTCATGTAATTAAACTAGGACTGTCCTGAACTATAATAATTGGGGATTGTTGGCTTGTGGACGATTAAACTAATTAGATGTAGTCCTATGAGCCTGAGAATTCCATAGTTAGCAGTGTAATTTGTTTCAGTTTGTGCGGCTAGTGTAGTGTAGAATGTCAGTAGGCTTTCATATGTACTTAACTAGACTATTTTTGGAGTGTTTAAACTTATGATCATCTAGTTATAGTTTTGTATAGTTAGTACCTGCTTAATTGAGTGTTTATTTCTATTTTAGAAGGATGAATCGGAAACAGTTTGATAAGTAATAATAACCTACTTAGTTTATTGTTTATTTCTACTTTTTTTAAAAGAAGAACCAGAAACAAACAGTTGGATAAGTAATCAATAGGCAAATAGATAAAAATACTAACCCGAGCATGAAGCTAAGCTTAAACAACCCTTGGTCTGTTAAATTGAATAAGTATACCTTGCTCTTTCTTGCTACCAGTTGTTGAGTGCACTTAAAATAGTTTGAAGTAACTCAGCAGACTTGAGTTTGTTGAAGTGAAGTTGCATTTGATAGAGCAGATAAAATCGTGCAGTCCCAGGTGTAACGCCTCTTCGTTGGGCCTATCTTGTAGCCCAATGATTGGACTATGGTGCTGAGTTATCATTTGGTTTGCGTTGGTCCAGTAACAAAATAATTAGGATTTATTAAAGACAAATAAAAATAGAAAATCATAGTTGCTTTAGGTTTTCCCTTTAAATAATGAATGAGATGAGCCTCGCTAAACAAAACACATAAATCGCGGGGCCCTCGATAAATATTTGTGTTGAAATACTTAGACTCCGAGACGGGTCGTTTAGCGAATATTCATGGCCTTCCCCAAAGATAATAACGTGTTAGTCACTTCAGGCGCATTTTTAATAATTTTACCTTCTTAAATATTGGTGCACATTTATGTGACCCAAATTTGAATCCCAACGAAGTCGAAATGTGTCAAAAATTGCGGGTGCATTTATGTGACACGGTTCGAGACATGTTTTCACGATATTGCAATTCTCTTAAAATAATAATAATAATAAAGCGCTTCAAAGTTAAAAACATATAGGTCAAAATATATATTAAAAATCAAATAAATAAGCCAAATATGACAGTTGAGTGACCGTGCTAGAACCACGGGACCCGGGAATGCCTAACACCTTCTCTCGGGTTAAAAAAATTCCTTACTCGGATTTCTGGTTCGCGGACTGTACAAAGTCAATATTTTCCTCGATTTGGGATTTAATCGGTGACTTGGGACACCATAAATCTCCCAAGTGGCGACTTTGAATTTTAATAATAATCCCGTTTCGATTGTCTTTTAATTGAAAAAACTATTTTAGCCCTTCCGGGGGTGTAGGTAAAAAGGAGGTGTGACAAGCATCATTGCAAGGCTCGAGTCTGAGCTTTTGAAGATAAAGGCCTAGGTCGTGGACGCTCGGGTTGGAGGTAATGAGATTTGAGCTAAGACCGATAAGTAAGTGGCCGTCTATTTAAAAAGATTTGCTAACGCTCGAGTTGAGCTGAGAGGGGCTTTTGATCGAGAGAGCAGAACCAACAAATATGTCCGATGCAAATCTTGGAGGAAAACCGTTGAGGATATCCATGTTAGGGGCTTCGGTCTCCCGGAAGAGATAAAGTAGGCAAAGGCGATCGAATATGGCGCCAGGTTCCTTTTGTCCGATGCCAAAGATAATGAGAAGGAGGCCGAGGGTCCACAATCCCCTAGGGAAATGTAGACTAGGCTTTTTTTATTCTTTGTACAGTTTTGCTTAGAGAACTTTGTAAATGGAGCTTTGTATTTATTTCACGTATACGTATAAAAGGAAACGTTTTGGTTTTATCTTTCATGCATTTCCCTCTGCTTGTGCATGTCTTTCTTTGTTTTGATATTATACGTTTGTCGATGTTTGGCCAGGTGAACTGGTCTTCAAGGTAAAAACCCTTAGGTTTGTAAATAGGCCTTAAGGCTTGTTCGGCTGGCTCATAAGCTCTTACGCATTTTCCCTTAGGCGCTTTTTTGGTTAACTATTTTAGGCTCAGTCTTTGAGTCGGATTTAGGCTCGAGCTTAATGACCGTTAAGTTTTTGAATTTGAAGCTGGCCCTTAGGCTCTCACGTATTAGGTCAATATGACCTCTAATATGGGCTGGCGACAGTGGATCTTACGTGTTAGATCGGTATGACCTTTAATATCGGCTAGTGATAGTGTCTTTTACATGTTGGGTCGGTACCTCCTTTAATATAGGCTTTTATTTTCCCCCGTTAAAGACTTTTCGATGCTTTTGTGTTCGCTTGACTCTTTGACGGTTTGATAAGAACCTCGATTGTGAGTCGTTATGTAGCGATAAATAAGCACTTGGGGGGTTTCGCTTGATGGCTGAATTATTTCGAAGCCTATTTGTTTGGAACTGATACGATCAAAGCTCTATTTGCTTATGTCTAGGGTAGCCTGATTAACATGTTCTTTTCGAAGTATTTTTGAAGTAATTTGAAGGCCTGTGATTTTATAGCGACGGTCGGGAGTTCCCGAGTCACGTTAGTTTGACCGGAGCCTTATGCACATAGTCATTGTGTTTGGCTATAGCCATTTAGTCCCCGAGTGATGTAGTTTCGGCGTTTATATAGAGAGTATGCCTTTTAGGGGTTTTACAAGTTCAAATATATAGCCTTAACTTTAAGATCGGTATTATGCCTTTTTTAAGGTCTTATAAATTTTAACATGCCTAACCTGAGGCCTTATAAATTTGGTTACTCGGTACAAGTATAACTCATGCCTTGCTTGAGATCTTACATATTTGGTTACTTGGTACAAATATAACTCACGCCTTGTTTGAGGTCTTACAGATTTGGCATTGCCTTATGGAGGTCTTATACTGTTGATAATGCCTCGTGGAGGTCTTACTGATGTTTTATACTTCAATACCACACAAAAGGGGGGCGGGGGGAGTTATTTGTGTGGTACCCAATTTTTTGCTTAACTGGATTATAGAAGGACCTGATTCTTCTATGTGTTCTAACTATTACTATTTGCAGAATAGTAAGTAAAGAAAATAAAGAACACAGAGATTTAACGTGGAAAACACCTGGCTTAAAAGGTAAAAAAACCATGACCTACTACTCAATAGAATTTTCCAAACTTCCACTAAAATCATTGAGCCAAAAACTGCATTTACAAAAACTCTTTTGTAAACCTAGGATTAACTCTAATCCCACTGTGGCGCACAACCTCAACTATTACGACAATTTCAAGTTAACTCTAACTTGAACACTCTAAGTACTTAATATAATTACTTCTATAAAAGCTGAAAAGTACAATGTAAAATCACCTATCCTAGTGTAAAATCGTCTACTACACTAGGAGATTCTGTATGTTGAAGAAGTGAATGAGGCCAAATTTGTGCACAAGTGAAATGAAGCCACAACACAAAGTCATTTTTGAGTTTGTCAACAAGTGCCTACTGCCCAGGCAGGAGAGAAGGCATATTACAAATTATATGGACTTAGTTCTGATGGAGTGCCTTGAATGTGGAAGGCAAATTAACTGGCATGCATTCATCATCAAGCTACTGGGCAGGGTTATCAATGGTTTCAAGGCTCATGCTACCCCCTATGACTTTATTCTGACTACGGTTCTCGATAGGTGCAATGTGCCTCGGAAGAAATGGAAAATAGCCACAAGCAAGGATTAATTTGGCATTAATACTCTGCTTGCTTGTGACTATTTGATTAATGTCATCCCAAATGGACATGGTTCATCCAAGAAGATACCTATCAACGGTAAAGTCAGGGCTATTGTTCAGGAAAGTGAAGCCAAGGATGCCGAGATAGCTAGGCCAAAGGCTCGTGTGGGTTTGGATATTGTGAGAACTCATCTTCTTCCTAAGATTTCCTTTGACCTATTCAAACCCATAGTCGGAGCTACTAAGTTCCTTAATTTTAAAACCTTAGGAGATGAAGTCATCAGTTTGAAATGGTACAAAATCAGAACATAAATTCTAGGAAATTTTACACCCTATGGAAAACCTTACTACCCTATTTATTAATAATAAATACCATTTAAAAATATTACATCATATAGATACCCTTTATCATAAATAACAAATTATTTATTTATGGTTATATCCTAAATTTAAAGCACCATATATGCCAAAAAAGATATTTCTCTCTCCTTTTTTTATTTCTCTCACATGCTTACCATAAAACTCCCCCCAAATACGTTCTCTCTCTTTTTCACACACAGTATACCTTTCTCTCCCACTAACCCACGTTTATGTACTTTTCTCCCATCCAAATACAACAGTTTTGAATTTGTTCCTCCGCCATTGTCGACTCTTGTTCCTCCACCATTATCACTTCCCTGCCTGGTAAATTTTCTTCTACCCTTTTGATACAATTTTTTTGATACAATATTTTGGTTTCTTTGTTTATTATACACCTTCTAACCCTTCTCCACCATTAACAGAACAAATTTCTGCCATTTTCACACCAAATCCTCATGCCATTTTCAGATGTATACTGCTGTATTCAGATGTATGGTTCTTTGACTTCATATGTATTCAGCTACAGTGAATTAACTTGTATTCATAACTTGTATTCAACTTCATTAAACGATCGAATGAGCTGTATTCATCAAATATCAATTTAATTCAACTTTATCAATCGGATGAACTAATTTGTATTCAAATGTATTATAGTGTATTTTTCTAATTTTTGTATGCAAATATTGTATCTTTAAGTTAGTTAACTAAAATTAGGGAAATCAAATTTGTTTTGATTTCCATCCATTTTTATCTTCTTCACCGTCCCATGAATTGCGCAGATACGTTACATTTTTTCCGCTAAATACAGATTAATACACCTAGATACAGATCATGTTTTACTGGAATCTCAGTTTGTGCGACGTCATTTCATGTTGTATTATTGAATACAATATGTTTAATACATTATATACATCATCAATTATCGTAAAATATATCTATACCACGTAATATAGGAAAGCGTTTCTATTTATTGCTAATTAGGTCTTAAAGAATGTGTTTTGTGAAAAATTCTCTAAATTCTACTATATTGATACATTTTGGGCCGACAGTAAATCAGTACAATTTGTGGACTGGGCTTACTAGTGGCCCAAAGGCTTCAAAACAGAAGAAGCAAAATTTACCCGACACGTATGAGCATCAAATCACAGAAATACTAAAAATAAACCTCAAATATTCACAATCTTGAAATAGCAGAGTTCCTACAAACGTTCACACAGTGATCATCAAATATGGATTCATCAAACCTTACATCACTTCCAGAAGAAGGCTCAGAAGAAACCCATAATCTCCATTCTGCCTTTTCTTCTATCCCTGCTCGCCTTCCCATTCAGTAAGCTCATCATCGTTGTTCATTTTTCCAAAAAAAAAAGGAACTTTTTGGTGTTTGTTTTTTTCCTATGTTTGTGTAGTATGTAATTTTGGAATAAAATTATTTGAAATGTGTGATTGGCATTTTAGAGGTACTGATTTGCTCTGTACATTTATGGAGTTTTTATTATAAGTCTTTCTTTAGTACAGAAGCTGTGATGGTGATCTCGTTTTGCTACCTTTGGTTCTGTAAATGTGGATTAGTTTTTACTGGGGAGAAATACTTATCAAGGGAGAGTATATATTTTGAAATAAGGGATCTTGGCAAAACCAATGAGATCATTTTAATTGTTGGAACATCCGGTCAATTGTTATTGATGCACCTAGTTGGGATTGCTATTACTGGACAAGCAACTGAATAATGCCATACACTGATGGGTTTAAGGCCTCTTTGTTAGGGAGACTTTAGCTTTAGTCGGGATATTAGGATAAACATGTCAAATAGGTTTGAGGTGTGAGAATTAGATTGTCAGTCCTAAATATTATTGTTAAATAGATGTAGATCGTTTGGTACTGTCTACCATAACTATTTGAAGAAATTTCTTCTGTTGGATGGAAAGCTGATGTAAAAATTCGTCAAGTTCCAAAGAAATTCGATAAAGAATCCTGTCAGATGGAATGGCGAGCAAAAGCAAGAACGAGAAGTGCTAATTTGAGGACCTTAAGCGGAAAAAGGTACTTGGTGTTTCATTTTGCACCTTGTAGAAGGAGTTTCAACTTTTACTCCCTTTGACCCATAATTTTAGTTCTTCTAAATGTCAAAGTTTTAAGAAAATATGATCAGATGTTGTTTGACAATTGAAAAGCCTATAAAAGCTTGCAGTGGCTCCACACATATTTAGTTATTTATATCGAAGGCAATATTGGGAAGTAGAAAAATTACTAGAGATGTAGATATCATGTATTTGGTTAATGGTGTGAACAGTTGCAGTGGGAAGGGGGTGTTAAGTTGTTAACTGCATTTTGATTAGAGATTTGGCCTTTAGTATGGGAAATTTGATACTCCTCTATCCCAATTTATTTGTTGGTGTACGATGGGGCACAAAGTTTAAGAAAGAAAGAAAAACATTTGAACTTGTGGTTTAAAACAAGCCAAAGAAATTTCTGTGGCTATAAATCATCTCATAAAAATGGATAGTTTAGAGTTAAATTGTTACTAAACATAGAAATGTGTCATTCTTTTTGGAACTGACTAAAAAGAAAAGAATGTCACTTAAATTGGAACAGAGGGAGTAGCATTTTACTATTTTTTACCACAGAAGTGTCCCTTTCATTTTTGAGAGGTGGACGAAACAGGTGGAGCTACAATTTATCCCTTTTATAAGGCTCGCTTCCTTGTTGTTGGAAGGTGGGTGACCGACTATTTGCGTCTTATGTGAGGACGGTAGGGTGGAAATGATGGAGCTCAAGTGCCTTTTTGACAGCACAGTGACTCTTATGATAGTAACATATATGCTATAGGAGAGTTGAGTTCTATACTCAACTAATGTGAAGCAACACATGTCAGCCCATAATAGACCAATGCCAAAAAGGAGGAGATAGAAAAGGGATTATTAAGAATAGTCACTCCACTCCATTCTCCGTAGATAGCGCAAGTTCAATTTGCATTAAGAAAACTACTAATTTTCTTTTTTATAACGGAAGAGAACTGCTAAGTTGTTCTTGTGTTAAGAACTTCTTGATGCTCCACTATCTATATGTCACTGCACCACATTCCCCAAAAAAATTGTCAAACAACTGAACAAGTTAATGAGGTACTTCTTATGCAAAAGCAACTAAAATAAGATGTCCTGTAGTATAAAATGGTCCAGAATAATAACACCTAAGAAGTTTTTCTGTTTGTGAGTAAAAGATCTGAAATTACCTTAAGTCTACCCTTAAAATGGCTATAGAGGTTTGACGATGAGCAACTAGAGTTATGGAAAGAGATCAAAATGTGATAAAATATGGAACCTATGGTTTTTGGAATACCTGAACCTGCTCTGGCAGTGGGGTGGGTCTATGAAAGCATCTAAGCAGTCTTTTGAGGAGATTTCAACAAAGTTCAACTGCAAATAGGTGATGGAAGGAAGATAAGAATGTGGCAAGATGGTTGATTTAATCAGCAACCTTTGAAGCTCACCTCTCTTACATATGTACCCAACTAGTGGTGAATCAGGAGGAAGCGATTGCAGACTGCAAAAATGATTGACTGGGAGGTTGATATGTGGCTGAACTACTATTACTTGGTATGATTGGAGAAGTGAAGGAAGTATCGAAGATCCCTGGTAATATAAAATGTAAAGCAAGTAGGGATGGGAAAATTTACAGTGACTCATGCAATAAAAGTTTAAGTAGAGAGGATAACATAAAATATAGAACGGGCATGGAAGATAAAATGCATAATTAAGGCGCCAACTAGAGCAGCATGTTTGAATGGATTGCCCTCCAGGAAGCTTTCATCACACAAATTTCGCTGAAAAGAGATTAGAATTTGTTCAGCAAGTGTGTGATATCAAAGGCTCATTGTCCTTAAGTGCAGTTTAGTGAAATTTATATTGCACTAAATAAAATTAAGAACTTCTACTTGATGCCAGCATATTAGTAATCGGGGGGCTCTTTTAGGAGCTTTAGGTTCGACAAAGGTGTCTTTGTGTGCAATTAAACACCAGAATTGTAGAAGTGTAGAGTTATTTTTTTTGGTCCATGAAATTTGTTGTTTTTTATTAATCACATAGTTTGACTGAAAAATTGTCTTAATTATTGCTGCAGGACATCTTCACAGAAATATGCACCTTTAGATTGGTCAGATTATTTCGATCGAGAAGATGATATTCAGATCCCAGACTCAGATGATGTTGGTTCTAACTTCTGTAGTTCTGTTGAATTTTCTTAGTATTTGAAAACTCAGTTTGTTTCTTGACAAAAGTATTTATGTCTGTCTGAGAGTATTACTTTGTTTTTTGTCCTTACTACTTTTTTTATGCTCTTCTTTCGTAGTCAATTAGCAAGATCATCTTTTATTTGCTTTTTCATTTCAGGTATTTCACGTTTATATGGCAGGGACTGAAGGGCCTGTTGTTTTTTGCCTGCATGGTGGTGGTTATTGCGGGTAGGTGTACTCTTTTTACTTAGCTTTTCTTATGGTTCTGTTTCAGCAGTTGTATTTACAAAGTGTAGAGCCACATTTCACTTTAGGTTTTGTTCCAGATGAGTTTTAGATCATAACAAATACATTTAATTTCTGCTTTCTCTTTGGTCTTTACTAACAAAAATGACATGGGAACAAACTTTCATTTGAACCATACTTTTTCACCTTTCCTGCTAAAAATTTAATATGTTAGGAAATGAACATTTCAACTTTCTTTTAAGAAATCATGACCATAAAAGAATTCGAATCATGACACATCCAAATAAGGGAGTGTTCTCCACTCTGCATGTTTGTTCTTACATCTCTTGTATCTATGGCACAATCTTTTTTTGCTAACGGACTAATAATACAACAAAATCCACAAAAAATAAGGAGCTTTGCTGGACTTAGAAGCAGGTGACTTGGAGGCAAAAAGGGGAGGATCAGTTTTTATGGCCTAACCTAGTAACCTGAGAAAGAATATCCAGAAAAAGATGTATAGCAGCTCCTTTATTTAAAATGATAATAGTTTAGTTTGAAATTGATGCATACTGTGCCTAACCTGCTTCTGCCAAACTTTTTAGCATCATCCACAACAACTCGGTATAATCCCACTTAGTGTTGTCTGGTAGGGTAGTGTGTACGCAGAGTCGCAGACCTTACCCCTAGAGAGGTTGTTTCCAAATAGACCTCCGGCATCTTTCCCTTCAAGAACTTCCCACCTTGCTCTTGGGGAGAATCGAACTCACAACCTCTTGGTTGGAAGTGGGGGTTGCTTATCATCGGAGCAATCCCTCTTGTCTTTAGCATCATCCACATGTTCTAAATAAAAAGCCTAGGAAAATCAGACATGCATCTGTAAGCTTCATTACTACCTGAGGCCATGTAGCATACACCAAGTGCAGAAGATTCCAGAAAGATTAAGAAAAGGAGGACTTAGGAAGAGCCAAATGCCCAAGCGTGCACTTCTTTGCTCTCACAATTGGTAGAAAATAGTATTTGGTTGCCGAATGGTATGGTTAAGGAGTGGAGAATGGTATGCTGATACAGTTTGAAGGGGGAACCTTGTCCTTAGTATAACTGCTGCAAATTAATGGATTAAAAGGCAACATTCACTGCTTAGACCAAAACAATTAATGAAAGAAGAAATAATTTTCTTATTATTCCTAACATCATTACTTGCTAGTATGGAACAATCACTTCTTCCTCCAATTCTAAATAGATCAAAGAAGACATAGTGAAATAGTCCTCCAAGCTGTGTTCCTATCTCTGCAAATGTCTGTATCATTGATCTAGCTTAGGACTCAATCCATTGTCCTTGAGAGAACCCAAGAGACGTTGAACAAGGAGAAACTCAACGTCGCTCCGATTGTGGTTGAACCAAAAATTTATATTTTACATGCTCTTGACATCATCTGGTGTGCTTTAAATAAAGTTTATGTAATTTATTCCAAAAAAGGAACAAGAAACTTTCGGGAGATATGGAAGCTTTCATCTTACGAAGTGAAACTTAATGAAGAAAAGGAGCTAGTAGAAATCTACATGGTGTCTTTGAGAATATAGTCGAATATAATACAACCGCTTTATGGGTTTCACTCAAATGTCAGTTATGTTGCTTTGCCAACACTCTTATGTTCAAGAATCAACTTTATTGACTCCCTTTTTAGGAGAATAGATGTCAGTGAACATTCTTAGGACATTCTTTGTGCCCATGTTCTTATTCATTGTGGTCAGTTCTCTGGTGAATTCCTTAGTTAATTCCTAGATGCTTGGAAAATTTGTATTCTGTTGGAAGGTACAGAGCCTGTTGGGGAATGGTTTTACTTGCTCTCTTGTCTATTTGTATCTTGTAGCTAAGCATCAGTTTTGAAATGGCAATTAACGAGAAACATTATGTAAAAATCTGTGCGGTTTTATTTTCTCAGGCTCTCATTTGCATTGGCAGCAAGCAAACTTAAGGAGAAAGCCAGAATAGTAGCCATGGATCTCAGGGGACATGGAAAGTCAGCTACACAAAATGACGTTGATTTGTCCATTGAGGTACTTTCGAAAGATGTATCTTACTTCTATGAGCTTCAGTATTTGATGCTTTTGAGAAACTTCTTTTTTTCCCATTTCCATGGTTTGGTGGTGTTGTTGGTTGCAGACGCTATGCAGTGATGTGTTTTCTGTTTTGAAGACAATGTATGGAGATGCTCCGCCTGCAATTGTTCTTGTTGGCCACAGGTTGTACTTTCTTCATGAAGTTAGTTCGCATTCAATTTTTCACGCCTTTGTTTGACTAATTACTACGTTTGGAATAACTTTGTTTGGTAGTGAAATTTCTAGTTATAGCACTAAAGGTTTATGCACTACTGAGTGGAACAACCCATAGGAGATCAATCCCAAATAAGTTTTAGGTTGATATACTAACTGAAAACATCAGTTCCAAGATCATACAGTTTTAGGACAAATAAAGGATCAGTTCTTCGGAGATAGTATATTACATTCTGGCCTTGGTATACAAATCTAAAGAAGCCATTTCTGCTCGTGCAAACTTTTTTGGAGGATGTTCTCGCTCTCATGTCTGTTGTGTTTAGCTAAATAAAAGATAATGTGTTATAACGTTGCTAAGTAGCTGCAAGCTACTAGGCACAGAACTTTTCAGTTGGACTTAATTTTCCTTGACATTGTTTATGCTAGCTCAGTATTTTTTTTTTATTTTTGTGAGAAAGAGCGATAGCTCAGTAATTTAATAATGGAGTTAGTTGTGTTAGTGTTGCAGTGGTCTGTAAACCAAATTGATCTCTGTTGCATCCATCAGATCTATAGTTGCTTAGAACTTTTTACTCATTGATGTGCCGCATTTCTTCGCCTTTTCCCATTTTCTTCCAATCTGAAGAGTCCTGAAGTGTCTCTTTATTTCCTTTCTCCTTTTCTTGGTTGGTCTGGATTCTTGTCATTTGTTCCCATATATTTGTTACCAAGAATGAAAATGGTTTGATAGTATAAGAATAGGATGTAAACCTTTCACTCAAACGGAGTTTTAGTCCTGCTATGAATGAACTATTTCTGTTTTTTATTTTAATTAACTGCATGCTTAGGTTAGAAGTGTTCTGTACCACGAATAAGTTGTGAATTGTTCTCTCTGTCTGTCACACTTTCTGTTTGTGAGTGAATCCGTGTGCACACATTATTCCAGTCTTTAACAATAATAGTTGGACTTAGAGTTTTCTGATTATGTCACAGTATGGGAGGTGCAGTTGCAGTTCACGTTGCTGCAAAAAAATCACTTCCAAGTTTGGCTGGCTTGGTGGTTGTGGACGTTGTTGAGGTTGTCAATCTTTCTAACTTGTTAGAGATATGATTTTTGTTTCATTAAGTACTGATTTCGGGGAAGGGGAGCCTTGGAGCAACGGTAAAGTTGTCTCCGTGTGACTTATAAGTTACGGTTTCGGGCCGTTGAGTCAGCCACTAATGCTTGCATTAGGTAGGCTGTCTATATCACTCCTCTTTGCAGCCCTTCCCTCAGCCCTTCCCTGGATATTGCGTGAATGCGGGATGCTTTGTGCAATGGGCTACCTTTTTTATGTACTGATTTCCGGAGTTATCAGGGTTCAGCAATGGCATCGTTGATTCATATGCAGAAGATTCTGTCGAACAGAATGCAGCATTTCTCTACCCCTGAAAAAGCGGTAACCAATGCTCAGAACTTCTTCCCTTTTTGTGACAGCAGTCGTGCCCATCTTATCATATTGAGCAAATTTTTGATTATGTTGTTTTTTACTCAGGTGGCCTTGTTTCTCAGGAACGCTTTATATTTAATCTACCCCCGCCCCCCTCCTCTCCCCTCCTATCCCCTCTCCCCGCCCAACCAAAAAAAAGAAACTTATTTTGCCGTGAAAATATGATATTCAGTATCAGCAGGAGGGAGTACAATGCAGTAGTCTCTATTTCAATTACGTATATTGTGTTCCTACTGTTTTCTTAACATAAGGTTGTATATAACAGATGCTTGATTAATCGCATCATAATAAGTGCTCGTCATTGAGTAGATAATCAATCTAGTCACTTATTTTTGTTATTGTTTGCTGAAAAAGACAGTCTGACCACCAATCCCAATTTCATTTTAATCAGGTGAACAGTCTTAAATAAATTTACTATATGACATTTTCTTGTCATCTTAAGTTAACTTCGACACCATTACATTGTGAAGTTCAACTCATGAAGGTATTTCCTACCCTCTAACATAGCATGGTTTATTTGTCCAGAAAAAATCATGGTTTATGCTTGTTTTTCCTATATTGAGTTTCTGCTTGGTTAGGACTTAGGATATGAGTTTTATATGAGCTCCTCTGAGTCCTTAGATCTGTTGAGTCTCTCAAGTTTTTATTTGGAAGTTTTATGTGTCTACAGATTGAATGGAGTGTCAAATCAGGCTCTTTGAGAAATATTGACTCTGCTCGTGTATCAATCCCCAACACATTGAAATATGATGAATCAAAAAAATGGTGCGTAACCATGTCATATGTTTAGCATATCTTCCTTTCTTTCTTTTTTATTTTTGGGATGGTACTGGGGAAGGGGGCTGGAGTTCTTTCTTTCAGTTCTGTTTTCGGACTTAGGTGATCAGATAGGTTTTCTGTATGTTTTCTGCTAATTGAAATATGATGAATCAAAAAAATGGTGCGTAACCAAACAATTATACTGCAGTTACACGCATAGAGCAAGACTGGAAGAAACTGAGCAGTATTGGAGAGAATGGTACGAGTTATTCTTTTCTGCTTGTCCAATCTAGATCTTTTGCATATCCTGACATATTATGCTGTTTTAGAAACACTAAATCTTGTATTTAGGGTCCTAGGAGACCATTTGGGACTGTGTTGCATCAATTTTCTAGCAATTAGCCTCAGTTTGTGGGGGGGAAACTGTTTTCTGGTCTGCGCCGTTTATGCCTCAGTTTGTGTCTGCTCCTTAGTAATTCAATAAGTTTTTGTGCATGAGAAGACACTCTTATGTTGTATTGTTTTGCTATTTATCTTCTTGATGCCTTTTAATGAAATTCTCTTCATAAAAGAAAATGTTTTTTGGTTCTCTAACAATTTAAAAAAGAGAAAGCTTTTTTTATTTTTCTTCTGTATTTTTCTTCTCCTTTGCTTGTGATCTTGAAGGTTATGGTCGTCATTCATTCAGCTAGCTAGCGGTCAGGCTGGAAATTATTGCGTCAAACAGAATGAATATTTAGTCTTTTTATGATAAGTAAGACATGAATTATATTTTAAACAGCACCAAGGAAGTACTGGGAAGTTACAGATTTTAATGGACTTGCTCCTTTAAATATGTAAGGGGCCTCTGAAGTTGGATACATTGATTAAATCATGTATAATTTTCTTACTACACCAAATATTCATTAGTTGAAGACTTCTAAATTCACACTAGATATTGCTTCTGATCTTTCTTAAGAACACCAATGATTTCTTTCCGACCCAATTGGTTACAGCTGCCTTCACATTGGAAGGCATCTATGTTTGCCCAAACAAAGTCAATCCCAACCGTAACTTATCGTTAGTTCGAGTTATTATTGAAGTGGCTTTCAATCATTGAATTATCTGCAAAATGCTTAGTGTTCTACATTGGTAGAAGTGCGTACTCTTATAACTCTTTCCTTCAAAGAAAACCAAACCAAAATGTAGTAGAGCAAGATACTTTTGCGATTTATTATGAACACTAAAAGCACTCAGAATGAAAAGGACTAATTGTTAAATTTTTATGATCGTCGAGCCCCAAGCTTGTGGTGTGTGTGTTCGCTCAAATTAGTCACATGATTGCAATGCAAAACAAATGACTGATAATCTCTTAGCTAGTCTCACAATATAGCACCTGCTGCACAAGTTATAGCTCCTTTTCAATTAAATTACTTTTTATTCCGTCAGAGTTTCTCTAACTGCTACGGTCCTTTTAGAATGGCATTGGCTATATGTAGACTCGAGAAGTTCTCTTAATTTTGCAGTCTGTGCCATGCTTCCAGAGGTCTGACACCTAGTGTTGACCAGGAAGCTGAGCATCTTGTTTTCTATTTTCCACCATATGTCAATTTGAACCTGAAATTATAATGCTCTTGTTTCAGGTACGAAGGCCTTTCAGAAAAGTTTTTGTCATCTCCTGTTCCAAAGATATTGCTGTTAGCTGGGACAGACAGACTTGACAGGTTGTGTACTTCTCTCTCTATCGAAGGTCATGTGAAATTCTATAATTGCATATGCTTGTTAGCATGCATGCGAAGCTTCAACACTATTATGTATGAGACGTGGTTCTGTATATTCCTTTTCTGATCTTCTCAGTGAGTCATGTTGGAACAATTGATGTGCATGGATTTCGTAAACATTGTAGTACTTGCAGATTCACTTGTAATGAGGAATTGTATGGCCATTCCTTCTGGCAAAAATATCTCTAAATGCCAGCCAATTTCTCCCGGTTAACTATTTACTAGTTGGGAATATGTATTATTCTTAACTGCCTACACAAAGCAGAATTGCCAGTCTGCTTACAATATCTAGATAGAATTGCCATAGTCTGCTTAGAATCTCTAGAGACTTGTCACTATTCAGTATATGAAGAAACAAGCAGCAAACAGAGGAATTATCAGTGGAAGTAATAAAGGGCTGCCATTTGTCTATCAAATCACATAAGGTTTACATCCCTAGTATTGCCATTGCATGTCCATGAACTAAGAATTTATCATTTGTTTTCAGAAAAGTTTATTCTCCTTTAGCGCTCTTCTTACTACCACTAATGTAACTGAAATAGATATACAAAGATATTAGAGAAAACGGTGTGCTTATGTTTAACACTCTTTAACCATTTTATATAGGGTTCTCCAACCAAATCTCACGTAAACAACTAACTTTCAGAACATGTAAGTGAAAATTACCTAGTTTTCAGTAGATAGATGTCTGTGATTTTTACTGCACACCAACAGTTCTGGTGGGAAGACCCTTCATTGTAAGTACCTTACTTTCCCACCAAAAAAAAAAAATAATAAAAGGAAGCAAAGAAGAAAAATAAGTCTCCATTCTAGCTTAAAGCTTGGATATACCATTGAATTTGTTACAATTAAGTTATATCCTATTTATGTTTTCCATGATGCTATACTCTTATCGATATATTTTGTCCAGATATAATGTATTTTGCAACCCATTGTCATCAATGAGATACTACAAAATAGAATCTGCAGTTAAAATAGATTTCATTTGTTCTGGTGAAAGATTAATAAAAGCTTAAGTAGTAGCTATTGGGAACACTTAAAGCTAGATGCATGAAATGCATCTTTCTCGTTTGTGTTCTAACTAATTTGTCCATTTATTGTTACAGAGCCCTCACAATAGGTCAAATGCAAGGGAAGTTCCAAATGGTGGTTGTCAGACACACAGGCCACGCTATACAGGTCCATTTTGGTTTTCTTAAGATGCCAGTTGTTTTAACTGAAATTGCAACTCCTGAATATTTTTGCTTGTCTTTTGAACACTGCAGGAAGATGTTCCTGATGAATTTGCTACTTTGCTACTCAATTTCATTTCCCATAATCGAATAGGCCCACATGGAATTGAGGTTAGTTTCGAACTACTTTGAAGTGTCTAACATAAAAAAAAGGGCAGCCGGGTGCACTAAGCTCCCGATATGCGCGGGGTCCGGGAAGGGCCGGACCACAAGGATCTATAGTACGCAGTTTTACCCTACATTTCTGCAAGAGGCTGTTTGAAGTGTCTAACATGATATTTTAAAATCCAAAAAGCTCTTTTTTCTCCTTATTTTACTTTTTTGGGTATGGTAGACTCCACCCATCCGCCACGGATTTATACAAAGGGGTTTCAAAATCAAAAGAAATTATGCTATAATCGGGAATGGAACTTGCAACCTTCGGTAACTTTTGACGGCCCTTGACCATTGCACTGGGAATTTGTCTTGTGTCAAGGGTTGTCAACCCCTTGTATATATTCACAGTGTTATTTTCTGGCGAATGGGTGTTGATCCCCTCGGACAACGGTAGCTCTGCCCCTAACTCCACCCCATGTACCGTTAGACCATAGTGAACTCAAACCTCCGGCTTTATTATTAGAGGTGGATGGTCTTTATCACTAGGCTGTTCCTCGTTGAATTCCAAATGCTTTTGCTCTTCAATATCTTGGTTTCCTTTGGGAATAAAGCATAGTTTAATTGTGTTACACATATGGGATTGAGGCATAGTTGTTGTTGGCAATGTTACATGGAAGTGTATCATTTTCTTAAGACTTTCATGAACAATGCATTTTGACGGTGACTTTGCTTGCAGATACCTGGACTTCGTCGACCCCCTCAGGCAAAACCTTGAATACTGTACTGTTGCAGAATAAGAATTTAACAGTTTGCATTTGTAACTTCTAGTTGCTTGCGCTGGAGGATCCTTTGGGAGAATGCAGGCGAATGTTTTAATAGAGATTGTACATAGGGTTGTCAGCTATAATAAATTTTCGATTTGGCAAACAAGACCATTTTAAAAAGTGTCACCTTTGTTTCTTCTAAAGGACGACGTACTTAGTCTCCCCATCTGTATTCTCTATCTCACTCTCCTCTCCCCATTTCCTTCAAGATTAAACTTGTACAGTTGCTTGTCTCAAGGGAAACCATCTCTAAAGCTGAGGAACTCAAGGATTGAAAACACAACTTCTTTCCATGAATCAACAACATCAATTATCAATGGCACTAAAGCTGTTTTTACTGGCTATCCATATGATACCAGCCATACGCTCTAGTTTTCATGATAGACATAGAAAAGAGGTAATTCTGTCCTTGATACTTCACGTTGAGCACTTATTGTCAAATTTATCTTTATTAAAATGAAGCACATAAGACCAACTTAACGACAACCACAAACAGAATGCGTGTAAGTAACAGCCAGTGGCGAAGCCAGGGTGTTTAAACTTGAAAGTAGGAAAAAAATTCTGACAAAGGTGTTCAATATGGTTTTATATAACTAAAATCAATATTTTACTTATATACACTGTAATTTTTCGTAATTTTTCAGCGAAGGGTGGTTAATTAACCGCCCTTAGCTAAAGGTGGCTTGCCCATGCTAACAGCCCCATCACATGTGCATTGCAAATGACAGTAAAAACATGAGCCAAATAGAGGTCTGTCTTCCTAGATAGTATTGTGAAGCGAGGAAAAGCGATAACCCCTATTTCGCTTAAAGCGAGAAGCGTAGCACTCGCTTTTTTGAAGTGAAGTGGAATTTAAAAAATACTGCATAGTTATGTTTAAAACTGGGCAGCACAAGAACAAAGAAAAAAAATTGGGCAGCATTTCAACGAAGAGGAGAAGACTGAGAAAGAAGAATTGAAGGGAAAAAAGATCGCTAGCATTTCGCTGGCATTTAGACATTGACACAGTGAAAGAAAAAAAAAACGAGGAGGAGGAAGAAAATCATCAACATACCTGTGAAGACTTGAAGTTGAAGAATCCTAGTCGCCTCTTTAATCTCTGATGGTCGTGTTTAATAAAAAAACACTGAAACCCTTCTTTTTTAATTAAAAAGCCTGGCAGCTGTTGCGTTGAAGATGCGCTCGCTTGCATCGACTCATTTCTCGCTTTTTAGTGGGAAGAGGTCGTTTTTTCCTACCTGAATCGCTTCATCTCGCTTTAAGCGAGGAAGCGACCGCTTTTTGTAACGTTCAATAATTCTTTTAAGATAAGAACTGATGGTATAGTTTAATTTTGCCCATTGTTGGGATTATGTCATTAGTCATGCTCATCCTTCATTGCACATTGTGTTTAGAGAAGCTTCATATGGGTTTTCTACGCGGTTTTGCTTTTGCAGCCATAAGATTAATAGTTACGGTGAATTGGTTATTTGTAGAAAATTGACCCCTATGTTGGTCTCGTTTCTACTGTCTCACATGTATTGCACATGGAAACAAGCCCTTTGTGCAGTGTGTTTGGGTTTGCTATTAACTAGACTATATGTGCTCCGCTTTAGCAAAGATGAAGAACAATAAGTGTTCAAGCTGAAATATCAAGGATTAAATTAGACCTACTCCTACACTTGAAGGACAATTTCGGTTAAAAACTTAGACACCCTAAAAACTCAAATAAACTAGAGTAGCGTTCTTTCATATGTTCCATTTCTTGTGTACTTGTAAAGACATAATTCACCAATGCATATACCTGTAACTTATTATGCAAAAGCATATTCCTCCCCGGTGGATCATTTATACCTTTGCATCATCAACAACAACAAACCAAGGCAATGCGTAACCAGACCTTACCTCTATCCGGGGTTAGGGAGGGTTTCCAAAAGAGTCGAGACACAAGACCTTTAAATTTGCATCAAATAAGAGAGAAGAGAAAAGACCAAGCAACACACCGCCAAAGACATAATTATAAGAGAATGATATTAAAATTGGCATTGTTTGCCAAGTGTTTTTCACCTCTTCTTCAGAAGGTAACAAAAAATTTCGTATGAACCGGTGCTCTGGAAACAAATGAGTCCGACCAAAAGAGGTCAACTTATTACTTTAAAAAAATCAATGGTTTATCTTCCTCCGCACAGCAAAACATGCCTATCAGACTACAAAATACAAAATATCTGTCGGTAATTCCTTAGGCAGTAGCAGATTTCAGATAGGCAATGAGGTCTGCACGCTCCTGGGGCTTCTTCAAACCAGGGAAAACCATCTTTGTTCCAGGTATGTACTGTAAAAACAATCAACAGAATAGCAAATAAGGGGAAGGCGCAGTCTAATGGAAGGAAACACAAGAAAGCAGAAAACAAAAGGAACTACAGTATATACATTCATGATATGAAATGCAATTTCCACAAGAAAAGTTATGCAATTAGGTTGTCTCATCAGGCAACCGTGTCTCCGTGGTAATGTAAACACAAAATTCTTACATAATGAAAACGTTACCATACCTTCTTGGGGTTGAGCAAATAATCATATAAGGTCTTTTCTTCCCACATCACAGCCATATTCTTATTGGCAGCAGAGTAGGAGTAACCAGCAGTAGTTCCAGACTGCCTTCCAAAAAGTCCATTCAAATTAGGTCCTGTTAAAATACATATAGTTGTAAGTTACAGCAGAACTCATAAAACGATTCCAAAAAGAAGAACTCTACATGTCTTTGCACACACCCTTCACCCAGAAGGGATACACCGAAGTAAAGACAATTCATAATCCAGCATGGTTATAAAGAATAAAGAAAGGAGTCATCAAGATATGAAAAGCTAAGTGTAAACACGGACCTTCAGGGAAGCATCAACATATGAAAAGAAATTTGGGGAAATATCAATGGCAAAACCAAAGGGTAATGGACCATCTTATGTATAGAATGAGGAACACAAAAGACACAGAGAACATAATTAAACTGGTCTTCGCAAAAGATGTATTCGTAAATTATGCTAACAAAAACCTCAGTATGAAATCTGCAATCATTTCTAAATTATAATTCCATAATGAAACAAAAGAACAGGAGCAACCCAATTTTCTTTCACCAAAACCATCGCTGAGTTTGTCAGTTAAGAGAGAAAGCAACCCAGTTTTCAGTAAAGCATATTTGCGACATATTTTCTTATTCAACTATTAGTGTCTACTGAGGTGATACCTCCCAAATGAGTAATCTCTTAGCAGTCTCTTCAAGCTATTCTAAAATCAAATTCAATCACCCAACCCTAACAGAATAATCGAAGTGACACAATTAATGTAACTATGTTTTCGCTGATCAAAAATCAATAATATCATAACTGCTGCTGAATAAACGGAAAAGTACCTGCAAAACTAAGATACTACTACTTTCACGATTATGAAAACTAATAACAGCAGATATAAAGAACAAGCAACAATTTCTATCCAATCTTTTTGCCATAGAATTATATGAGTCACAATTGAAATCATAAATGTTCCTTCCTCTCATAAATTATTGCCAAGTAAAATCACAATTAAATTATAATTGGGGATCTAACTAATCAATAATCAGAAATCACAAAAACCATTAAAATTCAGACTACACGTTTAGACAATATCCTTTTGCCATTCCATATTTTATTTTGCGGACAAGGAAAATCTTATGACTAGGAAAAAGTGGGTAAATAAAGAATAAAAAATATACGCTATATAGTAGCCCAAAAAAGAAGTATATATATATATATATATATATATATATATATATATATATATATATATATATATATATCTAAAAATGCACAGAAAATTCGATGTAATTGCAGATCTGCTAAAGTATAAATCAAAGGTTAGACGTTATCACCACAGAAATAAAGGAAAAAACAAGAATTCATCAGATCAACAAATTTATAAACATAAAGAGAACCATAATCACCAGATCTGACAAAAAAAATAGACAAATAACATAAAAAAGGAAAGGAAAAAAGAAGGTGTACCTTGTTTATGACCAGCACCTTGATCAACAGTATGACATTGAGCACACTTGGTCTTGAAGATCTTTGCCCCTGCTGCTTCGTTCCCTGGTGGTGCCTCTGCAAATGATGCCATTTTTTAAATTTGGAGCTTTTTTCTAATTTTCTGAAAGTAAAAAAGCAAGAAGGAGAAAGCTAAGAGTAGGTTTTTGGTGGCGTACAGGGAAAATAATAAAAGAGGAGAAGAAAACGGCTTTATAGCATGGGTTATGGTCGGTTCTTTTTTCTTTTAAAGTTTTGGGCCTTTTATTTTATTGTCTGATAGTTTAAAAACGTGGAAGACACCTACTGGTTACTTTTGCAATTTCGTTCAATTTTGAACGGCCATTAATATTTTCCCGATTTAATTTTGCTTTTTTTTTTTCTTTATGTAAAGGTTCGGTCAAAAATTCAGTCTCGAGAGGCATGCATATTTCTTTTCTTTAAAACAGTAGCGTGACTTTGCCCCTAATTTCACTAATGCGTGGAATACCAGCTACTTTTTGTGAGGGATGTATCCAAACTTTGAACATAGCTTAGAATTCTATTATTTTGATCTATAGGATAACTCGTAATCTTAAATATATTTATATTAGTATTTATGCAATTATAAAAATTATTATTAAGGATATAATAAAAATATTTTAGTTATTTTCAAGTTGAGGAAGGGATAATTTTTTGTTTGTGTACTTAGCGGCATTAGGAAATTTGGTTACATCGATGGAGTGTGTGACTAAGAAAAAAAGGTTTACAGCAGGTGTTACATGGCTATTTTTTTTTCTCTTCGCGTTAGAATTTGGCGAAAATTCAATCTTAAGAATCCGTGTCCAACTTTGTTTTTTGTCTCCTTTTCTGTTTCTCTTTTCTTTAAGGCTCTAATTGATTTTCTCTATTTGGAAAAATGGATCTCTTAGAATATTCTTCGTAAGAGAAAATGCCAACGTTTGTTATATAGTTTCCAAAATAATTACTACTCGCTTTGGTTCAAAATAAGCGATTTTATGTTGTTTTTACACAAATTAAGAAATTTATTTTTTTAGCATTAATTAATAATAAAATTAATTATATTAACCTTTACTATCTATTCATATAAATACTCATAACACATACTCCAACAAGGACAATGTAGGAAAAATATAATTAATTAATTCTTGAAATCTTAAAATATTATTTATTTTGGATCATAAAAAAAGTCAAAAAATTAATAGTTTTAGGGAGAGAGAAAAAAGAGAGCATGCACGGGATATATTTTCTTCCTTGTTTTTAATACTTTAAAGTTATTAAAGTTTCTTGTGAATTGCATACCTTCAGGTCCCCATGTAACATCAACAAAATAATTCTCTAGATTCTTTAGTTCTATTACACATTCTTTTTTTACTCCTGAAATAATAATATCATCTCCGATGTAGATGAAAAATTAATACGCCTGAAATGAAAAATAAGAATGACACCATTGCCAATTTTCAACTTTCTTGTACAATCTCTTAGAAAGAAGGAAAGACCAAGTATTGTATTGTGGTCGTAAAAGTACAGGCGCCTTTTCTCTTTTGTCATTTTTACTTCTTTCAAATATTTGTTTAATCTCAAAGATTGGTGTTTAACTTGAACAAAGCACATGCCACAGCCTCCTATAACCAACTCAATTTGTCTTTATAAAATAGAAAAACTCTCCAAAAATGCCTTTCAAATGGGAATACACAATATTTCGTCATCTGTATAATCTAGCATTACAAAGACTAAACAAGATGATCAGGCTAACTTCAGCCTGCCCCTCTTTTTTCGGAATAAACCACAAAAAACCCCTCCTGAACCACAAGCCAGCACCTACATGCAGCAAATACCCACTCAAGTTCCGTGTTCTTTCTACTTGCACATACAAATGCAACCAAGTCAGAGATTGTCACTGATGATCACCGCGTTCTGGTGTATGCTACGGTCCTTTAGCTTAATTGGTGGTGTAACATGTCATTGAGACTTTGGGGATTCTAGGACGCAAAACTGATTATGCAGCAGCATCGCTACTTTCCCTTTTGACCTTTTACTTTTTTTTCTTGGTCTTTGGTTTTTTACTTCCGCTGTGTTCTTTTGATGCCTTCTTCCTTTTAACTAGCTTCCCTTCCTCCTCTTCCATCTGTAATGTTTCATCTGTATCTTGTTGTTGAGGAGGCATCTGAGCTTCTGAACAAGCACAAGGACACATCTACTTGTTAGGATAGTAACAAGTAGCGGATGGGAAGGTATGTGGATCAGACGAAAAAGCTAGGTAGAAAATAGTCTTGGTAATTGGTAGAATCTATTAAACTTGGGGGGGGGGGGAACCATGGACAAAAAAAAAAGTCAAAGAACTCTTAGGGCAACCAGGAGAAAAGCAGTGCACAAAATCGAACAAAGAAATCCAAATAACCTCATAAGCCTGGTAGTATGGTATGGGAGACTATCCAGAATATATAAATGATAACTTCATTCTCTGTCTCCATTTCTCCTGACAAATTCCTATACTAAATTCTAAAAGGATTTAGTGTAGTGGACCGTATAAAGAAAATTATATTCCCACAAGTCAGAAGGGAAACATAAGACAAGGCAGATGGAAATCCAGGTTGAAGAAAATGCGTTGATGTCTTAAGAAAGAGAATATTTAGTTCTTCATCAAAAGAAAGAGAATATTTAGTACCACCTGGACACAGATACAGTCATACAGACCAAGGCATCATCACCGAAGAGCTAGGAGAAATAGAAAGAAAGCTTACCTCTCGCAGAAAATTTTGAATCAAAAACAACACTGCTAAGATGCTGCTTCAAGAAAACCTGCATCCAAGTTCCAGCTTAAGTACTTGAGAATCTCTGTCTCGTACTGATTTAAGATAAATAAAAGATACATGTTCGTAATTCATCAGCTATGCCTAAATCCCAAATTAGTTAAGGTTTGGCTATATGAATCCTTTGTTCGTAGTTTACCTATTTCTACACTGTCGATCTATTGCAACCCTACTTTTTATCCGGGCTTCGGACACACTGTGCTTTGACATAGGAGGAAATTCTTTTATACCCAAATTAATCCCAATGTTATGTACTATGGACAATAAACTATCATTTCATTATCTGTTGTGACAGCCAAAGATTTTGCTTTTATAATTAGGAGTACCCAAATTCTCGCATCAGTAGCGTTTCTCCGTATACACATGCTTACGAATATTTATGGCATGCCATACTTTTGATCTGACATACAATACATGCTACATGATGCTAATGATGGGCAAGCAGCACATGTTAAACTTGAATCTCTTAGATCAAACCAGCTAACTATTTTGTAACAGGTAACAGGAAAGAAGTAGCTCTGTTAAAGCAAGTTAGCACCTGACCACAAATATTCATCATTAGGCGATAGGATAGGACCACATCTAGACCCATATGATTAAAGACAAACTATTATGTCAACCAAAAAGGCATGAAACGAAAAGATGAAAGCCAGAAAGGGTTTCTTCCTCAAGTAATAACCTCTTCTTTTAGAAACATCACCAATTATCTCTATAGTCAGAATATGAGACACTAGAACTGTTGTTTACTAATCCAGTATGACTTAGTCGAATTGGAATGCTAACTCAAGAAAGCTTTAACTTTAACACTTTGAAGTCGAAGGACGATAATATATCAGGTGAAAGCGAGTGTTCAAAGACCAATTCAATTTGTCGAAACAAACGAAGTTTTTGAGGAATTCTAAACAAAAAGCTTATCAAAAGAGCCCTGATGAATAATGGGAAGTAGGTTGTCCAATAAATAAAGGACATAAAGAATTAGTGTTTCGAGAAGAAACTTTCTGCTGGTACATAAGTGAACATTTTATTGAAACAAAAGAAACACAACAATTGTGCAGTGAGTAACACAGGATCCTTACAAAAGTGAAGTTTCCGTATCAAAAAACTCAGTTCCAATCCAATTTAATGTGATAGGAATGAAACTTGTATTCTGTACTTCTAGAGCCTTGAAATTTTAACTTGACAGTCCTCAGAGCTAAACCAAAGAGACATCAAGTCCAATTTGAGTTTCAGTTCTAAAATGTTGCAATGCACTGATATGAAGAGCAAAAGGAGAGCAGTCAACAGCCACTCATTGTGTGTATGTGTGTGTGTTTTTTTTTTTGGGTGGGGGGAGGGGTAAGCAATAGCTCAGCCAAAATATAGCTGTCTATTGAATTGTCCACTCATTTCTTAAAAAAGCTGTAATATAGACAAATGACATACCGCAGAGAGAAGTTGCCGTGACTTGACATCCCAAATGCGCAAGTAGCTGTCCAATCCTAGTCAAAAGTAACTTTGTTCACGTGAATAACTTATGAGGAAACACGAATTGAAGAAAAACAATAGCACTTCTATAAAGAGGCATGTGTTCTACGATTCCAGTTCTTAAACAATGTAACAGAGAAGGTTTCACAAGCTTCAGACTTTCTTTTATGAGATTATATCTTGCATTCAGCAAATGCGGAGCCAACATCACTTTAGGACAATATCTGTGTTCCGAGGCAGTAGCTTCCATCAACAAAGTAATCATATATCCAGATCAAAACTGTTGTATATACAAGGACCATGAACAAATGCTATAACTGGGTTATAAAGAAGTTATCTGCGATTTCAAATACTCACCACGAGGCTATAATCGGCAGCTCTGGATGCCTCACTATAGATCTTATACTTCCAGAACATTTCCCCAAGAAGGATCCCAAAAGTTTCCCTGAAACAAAAAGGATGCACTCAATTGTGAGACCCACAATATGTGAATTAAATGAGTCTAGACATCAGAATCGCGATTGAGAGAGCAAATTGCATTCCTAGACTGACGAGTTAATTATCATAAATAACAAGAATCATGTCAACGAGAAGCAAATTGAAGGAAGTCTAAGCTATTAAAACAAAAGCAGAAATCAACATGTCGACACAGAATACCATTAAAGAACACCTTTGTCTGTGTGCAAGTGCGTTTCTGAGTCATAAACCATATCACAACGTTCTTACGCATTAGACAAAATAAATGCGAAGTACAGTGGCCAACTTAAACATAAAACCTTATCAGTGTAGAAGAAACACAAGTTGTATTATGTTTGCCATGTAAATCCGCTGTCTTACTTTCTATAAGGATATCAATCCCGTGCCAGAACCAAATAACAGAACACACTTAGACTTGGATCACAAAAATGTGGAGAAGAACATGCACAACCATAAAATTGGTCTAGCAATATCCTCAATAATTTTGGAAAAACTGATACTGAGTTTAAGGATATCTTGCCCTTTCCAATGCACTCTTCTTCCACAATAATAAAATATTATCCACTTATATGGCGAAGATGTATATGAAGATTATGTCTAATGACAACATAAACAATGATCACTATGCTGCGACAACCGTTTACCTGTGCGTATATCAATAGAAGCAAGATCGCCTGACCCATTTCCTATGTATATTGTCTGTCCATCTATATCCTCAGCCACAGCTTTAATAGGGGTCTCGCGAAAATCAAATGCAATAACAGGCCTTCTCTGAGCAGCAATATCATAAAGACGCACCTACAAGTTACCCAGTCGTACAGTATATATCAGCACCAAAAAAGTTTAAAAGGTAAATCAGCAACAAATTTACAGACATGAAAATGAACCAGCTTAGAATACAACTTTAAGAGCATCTATGTCCAATTACACGCTGCAGGTTTAAGAGTAAGCAGAATGGGTGTATATGTGGATCTGATCTTTTTTTATTTTTTTTTTTGCACCGGGTGTCCGAGTCTCTAGGAGCCCCGACTCGGGTGCACATGCCCTCAGCAAGGAGTTTCCCCCAAGTGCACCACGGCTAATTCAGGTTTACCCAGCCCGATGGCCCTCAAAAATTGTTTGCACCCAGTGGTTTCGAACTTGAGACCTTGAAAGGGAGCAAACCTATGTTGCTCGGATCCACCGATAAGTTCGCTGGGTGCATGTTGGATCCTCCAAAAGTAGTGTATTTTTGGAGGACCCGACACGGGTGCGGCAGCATTTTAGAGAGTCCACACAACGCAGGAGCAAATCCCAAGGCTCAAGTCTATTGCCACCAGGACAACCCCTGACGGTTGAAAGCAATCTATGCTATTTAAACCGAAAACCAATTACAATAAAACAAGAGGCTTCTCTCAATTAAAACTTCGAGAAGCACCAACAACAGACTATCTGCTGTTTCTCCGCAGTGAAAGGAATAGAAGAGCATACTGGCATAAAAAGATGTTACTGCATTGTGGAATCTTAAGAAATCCACTCCCGGTATATCTCTGCAACCAGAGAACTCCTAGGGGATACTGAAGCAGGATCTGTGACGTGAGGATGTGTGGCTGAAATGCATGACTAGCTGAGCTCTTTTATTTTGGGAGATATTCAGAGCAATTAGTCTAGATCCACCTATGGAGCTTAGTACAATAGAAGGTGTCTTTTGGCAGCCTCACAAATGCCTGATAATGCCTAGATGTGTTATTCAAAAGAAGGCTATAAGATAAACCACATGAAGTCCTTCCTGGAAAGACGGCTTATGAAGCTGTTGCATCAAAATTGCCTTCGTGATACAAATGAAAAGCATTAAAGCACACAATGGAGCTAACGATAAAAATTTGACAACGAAAAAAAAATACCTGGTGACTATTAGTGCCTGCAACAAATTTGCGGTGGTCATCTTTGCACAAGAAAGTTGCAGATGTAAACCAAGTTGGGGTGAATATGTCAAGGCTGTTTTTTGGTGGCTGGAACAAGAAAACAACACGTCAAATTCATGAAGCATATCAAAAAGCCAGTCAATTGTTTGATACGCCCAGAAATTCTAAAGAGAAAGATGGTGAAACTCACAGATTTCGCAGTCCAAACTTTAGCGCATTGGTTTAGTGTGACGACCCAAAGGGTCATCACTTGTTTTATTAATCATTCCGAGCTTTTGAGGTCTTGAAAACCTCATTTATAGTTGTCTCGATTTGCGTGCACAGTCCGGGCACAAAGCTGGAAAATATTTATGTTGAAATATGTGAAATATGTGAAAAAGTTGAAGAATTTTGATATTAATATTGATATGGTTGACTTTGGTCAACATTTTTGGTAAACGGACCCGGATCCGTGATTTGACGGTCTCAGAAAATCCGTAGAAAAATATGGAACTTGGGCGTATGCCCGGAATTGAAATCCGAGGTCTAGAACCCCGGTAAAAGAATTTTTCCGTTAAATTGTTTTCTGAAAATGTTTAAGGAAAATGAAACTGAATTTGATTAAAAAGTACTGTTATCGGGCTCGTATTTTGGTTCCGATGCCCGGTACAGGTCATATATGTTGGTTAAGCGCTTCCTGTAAAGTTTGGTTGAAAACGGACGTCGTTTGACGTGTTTCGGCCTTAAATTGGATGTTTTGAAAATTTTGAAATTTGAAAGAATTCTTGAGTTTTAAGGCTCAATTCATTGATTTTGATGTTATTTCGGCGATTTGATCGCTCGAGCAAGTTCGTATGATGTTATTGAGTTAGTGTACATATTTGGTTTGGAGCCTCGAGGGCTCGGGTGAGTTTCGGATAGGCATCGGGGTGGTTTTAGACTTGGAAAAACTGCAGAAAATCTGCAGCAGACATTCCTTCTTCGCGTTCGCGTCCACCTGGTCGCGTTCGCGAAGGCTTCTCGCGTCCCTCTGGTCGCGTTCGCGATGCCCAGTTGTTTCCCTTCATCGCGATCGCGTACTACTTCACGCGTTCGCGTAGTATAAATTTGAGCCAACCCTTTTTCTCTACGCGTTCGCGTGGACTAGCTCGCGTTCGCGTAGGCCAACCTGTAAGCCCCCGAATTTTCTTCTTCGCGTTCGCGTCAAGCCCCACGCGAACGCGATGTGTAAAACTTCTTCTTCATCGCGAACGCGACCGGGGTGTCGCGAACGCGATGAACAAACTTATGCCCAGTGAATTTAAGTCAGAAAACAGAACAGAAACGGGATAAAAATCTCATTTCTGTTCAACTCTCTCCTCCACAGCCCCTTAAACGATTTTTGAGCGATTCTTCATCAAACTTCTTGGGTAAGTGATTCTTAACTCCTTTTTCTTCATTTCCCGTCAATATTATTTGAATTCTTAAGCCTAAATAGGTGTAAATGGATAGAGAAACTAGAGAATTGAGTATAGTAAGGGTTTTCAAAGAATTTGCGATCTAGACTTCGTTTCGGAGTCAAACTTAAGAACAAATTGTATATTTGAACTCATGGGTGATTGGGTGAACTTATTTTGGTTCGAAACTTGAGTTTCGATTATGTGGACCCGGGGTCGATTTTTACTATTCCGGGAAGAATATTGTAAAAACCATATTTAGCAATATGAACTAGTTTGTTAAGTAGAATTGATGATATTAAATCAATTGTGTATAGATACGATTGGATTGGAGTCAAATTCGAAAGGAAAAGGCATTGCTACGGATTGAATCGTTCGTATTCGAGGTAAGTGTTTGTTCTATCCTAGCTTGAAGGAATAGGAATTTAGTTATGAATAAATTGTTGATTAAGAGTTATTGGTGTTATACCGGTAATGGAGATAAATTGTTGAAATTATTATCAATTATTGGTTTAAAACCGGTAATTATAAATATTGTTGATGTAGAGATTATTGGCTAAATGCCGTAATATATATATATTTATGAATTGGGATCGTGTGGCGCGCCGACCACTTATATATTTATGAATTGGGATCGTGTGGCGCGCCGACCACTTATATATTTATGAATTGGGATCGTGTGGCGCGCCGACCACTTATATAATAAGAAATGGGATCGTGTGGCACGCCGACCACAAAGTGATTTAAATCTCGGCATTGGCCATAGTTGCTGGTAGCCTATTGATATATTTGGGAGCGGGTGGTACGCCTACCACAAGAGGTAATTACCGTGATAGTTGGGAGCGGGTGGTACGCCTACCACGAGTTATGAAATGAGAGAGGAATTGAGACATGAAAGTAAGAATTATTCCGTTGATTAGATTATTCTGGATATCACGAGTTATTGACTGTTATTTCAGAGCATAGTTTTTCCTTCAGTTGTTGAATAATATATCAGAGCAGAGTATTTCTTTATAAATGTATTGTATATATATATATATATCTATATTGCAACTGTACAGGTTTAGGTGGGTGACTGGCCTTAGCCTTGTCACTAGTTCGCTGGGATAGGCCAGGCACTTACCAGCACATGGGGTCGGTTGTGCTGATACTACACTCTGCACTCTTTTTGCGCAGATACAGGTTACGGACAGCAGCAGCGGCAGTAGCGACTTGTGGATTTTCCGACTACTGAGACTACGAGGTAGCCTTGCAGGCGTCTGCAGGACCCGTTGTCTCTTCTATCTATGCTTTTCATTCCGTTATCTCATGTAATCGAGATAAACAACTTGTATTTTCTTTCAGACAATTATGTGTATTATTCTTAGAAGTTCGTGAGTATTGTGTCACCGGTCTTGGGTAGTGTATCATGTTTGGGTTTCTTTATCATATTTGACTAAGTCTTCCGCTAATTTTGATTATTCCGCTGTAAATTATATGTTTTAAATAATAAGTCTTAATAAGAATTTGGAAATTAATGGAGGTGTAATTAATATTTGGCTTGCCTAGCTTCCATTTAGTAGGCGCCATCATGACCCCGATGGTGGGAAATCCGGGTCGTGACATTTAGATCCCAGACATTAACCTCAACACCCTTCCTGATATATCAAAGAAGAAGTCATTAACTAACACGTTGTTTCCATCATGAATTTTATCTTCCAAAACCCTATATTCACGATTACTCACCCACCAAACAATGCATAATTTTCATCTGCATCTACCTTTGAGCACAAAATACTGCCTGAACCACAAACATTCCATGTTGTTTGAGTAACTTCACTACCAGAATCTTCAGGTGACTTTGACATTTTAACGCACTGAATGCTTGCTTGTCCTTCTCTTGTGCATGTAAGCAGGGCACATGACCTATAAATGTATAAGAAAATAAATAAATATAAAATTAAGAAGAAAAACTTTCAGAAACAAGCTGATTTCCTCTGAGTGAGATTCCTCAAAAATGATGCCACATGTCTGAGGTAATCTTAATCTTCAATCCACATGCAGGCCAACACAGAGCAAGCACACCACATGCAATGCTAGTTACTTACCAGTAGTTAATAACTCATTTCAAACACTATATTGTTTTAAATTTTAATCACCATCCTAGATGATGGTGACTCTGGATATTATGGAATATGAAATGATAATCTAGTGACCATCAATTATTCCAATCTTCACCTATCGGGTAAGGGCCAGAAGTTTATAATTACATTTGTACAAGGATATTCATAATACGCTGCAGAGTTCATGGATAGCAAATGGGATAACAGGCGATTCACTCTTATCCCATGTTGAGTTCATGTTTGGCATCATGTGGGACACCAAAAAATACACATTTAGTTCATGTTTTTCACCTGGTTAACAGATAAGGGTCTTGCTGCACAAGCTAACATCAGAAGTAGAAATAGCATCGGTCTAGATTAAGCCAAGAATAGCATGTCGCATATTATTCTTATCCCTCTACCTCATAGTTGCAGGCCAACATGTACGCACCTTGACTATTTCACCAAGTACCAGATACTAGCTACCTCCGACCAACATAGGTACCGGGTAACTCTATTTTAGGCAGATGGGAAGAAATCACCTAATACGTTTTGTCTTTGCCGGGATTTGAGCCCCAACCTCGAAGGTTATCATTTACTTTATTTATAGCAGATAAAATTTACAACTTAAAGAGCATAACAAAGGTATATTCCTCATTAGTAATTAGGATATGGGGAAAACATAACCCAACGTCATTCCATCCGCACGCCAAACAACTCCACGAATATCTTTTGCCAATTCACGCGTCAATTACACATTCGATCAGAAGGTAATCTTCCTTCCACATAAATTAAGCGCAGGACACATACATTTTTAAATATTTGGATTGTTAAAGAGAAGGACCAAGCTATTGTTCTGTATCCAAGTCTGAGAATGCATTTACTTATACAAGTTGCTTACTCCATGAGTTAACCTGGGTGATCAGATATTTCATTCTTGTACTCTCTAAAGCAGGTCTAAGACAATACCGTGATGATGAGTCCAATCTCTCTTTTCCAAATAGATGTAAGCCAACTACAGAATTATCTTCAGATCCTGTTTCATTTTGACTTCCATTTGAAATGGAGGCACGAACATCTCCATTGACAGGACTAAGCACGTCAATCTGTACAGTATAAATGTAGTAAAGGATGCACAAATAGGGTTCAATACTCAGAGAAAACTTGACAAGTTCATATTATTTCGATTTTGATCAAAGATAAAGCCTCACCGAGCCATTTTTCCTTGCTAAACCTAGTAGCTGCAAAAAAATGGAAAGAGAACGACAAAGGTCAAATATCTATTGTCAAAGTATGTTTTTTGGAAGTAGAAAACACTCAAAGACTACATCACCGGCAATTGAAACATCCAATATTCTCCAAATCAGTTCTAACTTCTTAGTAATACCTTTACTGCATCTATACTAATTAGAAATTAAAAGAAATCTTTTACGGCATCCTTGCACAATTTGACCACCAAAACAAGATGATTCTACTTATCAAAAAATTAAACAAGATGATTCATTGCATGATGCAAGTATGAAGTAATTATACGCCTCAAGGGATGTTTAACCTGCATAACCAAAATACATGTTTACATATAACCTGATTTTCGGCCGAGCTGTAACTTGAACTTACTCAAGTCTCTAACTTGGTTGAACCAGGTAAAGAATGGAATTATTTCTACTCTTTTTCTACCCCCAAAAAAAGGTTCTTTTCTCTCTTTGAGTTAATGACATGAATTATTATCCTGTCAACTAGTCACACAGAGCAGAAGTCCAGAGTTGCAAATTAAAAGAAAGAAGCCATCCAGAAGCTATTGTTGCTGATTATTACTCCATTCATGGGTGGAATTTTGGTTTTTGAAGGAATTGCAATGATTGGCATTTGGATAGGGTATGCTTACAAGAAACAGGAACGCTGTGCATTTGTTTTAACAAAAGAGTGTGTCTGCTGGACGGGTACAAAAGGAGGAGTTTTTCCTGTTAAGTCATGCTTCTCCATTTCTCATGACACTATATCACAGCCACATCTTGGCCTTGGAAACAAATTCACAGATGTCCTGGACCATACAAGATCCAAAGCTTCATTTGGTTGGTGGGAAGAAATGCTTGCCGCACTTAGTGCTGCGTACAGATAAAGGGGATTGGTCATGTAAAGAACTTATTTTTGCATTCTAGGATCAGTGCCCAGCTGCTAGACATGCTTCTCACTCTTCTGGGACACAAATGAGCTATGCCTAGAACTCTTTGGAACTTCTACAAGGATTGATTATCAGAAGACTGACAGGTACTCACACAATATTATGGTATGCCATCCCGGCAGCTATTTGGTGGACTACCTGGCAAGAGAGGAATGCCAGAATTTTTGAAGACAAACAAGAAACTATACTTAGTCTTAAGTTCATTTGCAAACTTTTGCTTTCTTCTTCTTGGACAACATGGAAAATGCAAATGTTACTCATTTTTAACTCCTTATATACTCTGTTATAACTGACAGAAGCTTGTAATTGGTTCAATATTCCAGCATAACCTTGTTGCTGGTCATTCATGTATAAAAATGCTTATCTTACTTATCAAAAAAGAACAAATCCATCCATATCAGCTAACAAAAGAAAATATCTCTCGGCCTAACTTTTTTCCTATTATCAGAGTAACTTCTAGCTAGACTTCTGACATTCCACAATCAACTCAATTTTCTTTTACCCTTTTGTGAATTCAGATTAAGAACTGTTATAGGACTAAATGCACAACTCCAAACAACACAGGTGATTCTTCAATCAGCTGCTATGCTATAACCTCACACACACCACCAACTCAAAATCACGAAAACTATCCACCTAACCCTTCAACCTAAACCTTCAACCATGCATGTAGAAAACACAGAAACACGCTGCATACACAAAACATTGATAAACAATGGGAAAAAAAGGAAACACACTAAATCAAATGTTAGCCCACAAGTACAATAGTATAGCACATAATTAATGTAGCAAAGTTCAACTTACAGGGTCAAATTCACGGTCAACAATTGACGTGGCAAGCACACACCTGGAAGCATCAGCCCCCCCCCCCCATCTCTCCACCACCTTAGGAGCTTCTTGTTGCTCACCCTTACCTTCAATAACTATACCCAAAAAAGATACGTAAGAAAACAACTACTTATTGGCACTTAGCTAAAGAAGGCCAGTTTTAATTCAAACAAAATAGACAAAAATCCATTTTTCTAGGGGGGAAAAAAAGAGGCAAGATAGTTTGCTAGTTAAAGAAAAGAAAAAGGATTCAAACTTTATCGAAAGATAGAAATTTAAAGCTGAAATGGGTTTACCTTTGATTAATCCAAGAATGTCAAAAGTTAAAGCTCTAAGAGGAGGGCAACCAGGGCACTCCAAAGTGGTCGTACGAGGCATATTTTTTCTATGTGTTAATGAAGCGGCAAAGGCACAAGAAAGGAAGAGGAGGAAGAGAGCTGCACCAACAGTAATCACGATGTATATTGGGCTGGATCGGTTTTGATGTTGCAACAGTGACTAGGAATGGCCCAATTATATGGGCCGATGGCTTACGAGCAAGTGCACAGATAGCCATTCTCAAGGATGTTATTCCACGATTAGCCCGTATTTATTTTATCGTGTAATTTAAACTAAAAATTTTAACTTCAAGATATTTTTATCTTGAAATTTGAACTCAAAAACTGAAATTCATGACATACACTAGTTCCTAAATAGTAATCCTTAGAGTGGCTACCTGGTATCATTTTCTCTATTTGACCTCAGGATTAACAAACTTGCGGTTTATAAAATCATATAATTTGACAAATTAATTTATTCGAGAAATTTATCTAATGAAGAAATGTTTTATGGGTAAATACTAAATAGTAGTATCATGTAGAACTTTTACATCGGTGGTTCTTATATGTTGACGTGGCATTTCCCCATAAGCAAAAAAAAAGTTATTGGATTAATATTATTGGGTACGTCTATGGGATAAGTTGTATTTCGACAACTTTTTTTACAAAAAGTTTCACATGTTTTTTCCTTAAAATTTTAGACAGTATTTCTTATATCATTTGTTGAGATACTCGAAACTTATGCGCAGGGATGACCCTTCCACAAAGCAAGTAAAACAATCGCTTTAGCCCCATATTTGTAGAGGTCCCATTTTCGTTATATCTAATAGACTATGTATAAGTTTAAAAAAAAGTTCTAGTAAAGTAAAAAAAATTGATTTCGTTCTTTAAAAATATAGAAGAAGAACGATTTGCAACTATTAAGATTTCTAACAAGGAAATTGCGCTTGAAATAAATATCGAACCCGAACTTCATAAGAAAGATGTGATATATAGAAAGTAACTTTGATGTGAATGTTGATAATGAAATCTCAAAATCTTTCAAAAAATCTTAAGAGCTGATTACTTTTATACATAATAGACAAGACTTATTTTTTCACTTCAAAATAGATTTGAACAATTCAAAGCATATGCGAATATTTTTGGTTTTCTAGTTGGCAATAAAAAATAAGATCAGTAAATGTTGGAAATTTGAAATTATTGCATTAATCTCGAATGTTCCTTACAGCATAATAATCAATTCGATATCAATGGTTTAAATTTATTTTCTAAATTAAAAGTGTTAAGAAAAATAGTACAATTAGAAGATAATAGTTTAATTGATATATTTAATCAAATAAAAAGATTTAATTCTTTTTCAAATGCCTAAATTTCTTGTGGAATAATGTTAATAACTTATGTTACCGTTGCTTCAACTGAAACATATTTCAAAATTAAAATTTATAAAATATTACCTAAGAACAACAATGTCACAAGAAAAATTAAATGGATTAACTATATTGTCATTTGAGAAATACTTATCATGAGTTACTGATTATAAGAAAATCAATTAATAACTTTTTATCTAAGAAAAGTTATAAAAAATAAACTTTAAATAAATAATAAAAAAAAGTTAAAAGATTAAGGCCTTTCACAAAATTTGGCTTTAGGCCAAAAAATTTATTGGGCCACCCCTGCTTATGAGATTATATTGTCCTATTTCCTTGCTTGTGTGGCTATGTATTCCGCGCTATCAAATGATCATTTGTTCATTTACCAAGAAATGGTTCAATATAATCATGTACATTCTAAATAGAAAAGACGATCATACAAAAATCTATTGTATTTAACTTTCACATCTTTTCTATAAATAAAAAAAAATCTTTTAATGGGATTTGACATAAAACTAAAAAAAAAATTGTAATGCAGCACAAAATCAACTGAGTTTTGTTTATCCATTTAGTTACCTGATAAAACTGACCTAATAACTTCTGTTTTTTTGTTTTTTTAAAACTTATGTAGCTATGTCACGTCATCATATGAAAAAATTGTTGTAACGTGTAACAATTTTTTACCCCGATAAAATTTTATGAGTAAATGGGAGTTACTTTTATTTGGTGAAAAAATAAATTATCTGCACATATAAATTTTACTGTAGTAAATCATAAGTTCAGAGGACAACGGCCTTAACTAAAATTCTTAGTACTGACATGGCATAGCCACCTTGTCATTTTTGCTGACTTGGCATATCAATTTAGGGTGTGTTTGGCACGAAGGAAAATATTTTTTAACTTGGTTGTCTTAAATGTTTTGAAAAATATTTTTCTCATGAACTCATTTTTCTCCAATTAAAGAAAAATATTTTTCCTATTTGATAGGGAAAAACATTTTTCAATACTCCTTTCAATCTTTCCCGTTTTATTCTCCACCCATACCAACCCCTCACACCATGCTGCCTCACCCCTACCACACCCCTTCACCTCCATGACGCCACACACACACACCCTAGTCGCGCCCAGCACACCACCCTCACCCACCTTGTTTGCGACTTCCCACCCTAAATAGAAATATTATTAAGAGTATTTTATTTTCATGTTATAGATAGAAGATTTTTTTTCATTTTCACAAAATGAGTATTTTATTATGATGTAAAAAATTATTTTCTTCATTTCAACATAATGAGTGTTTTCTTTTTATGACTTAGAAAAAGTATTTTCTTTTATTTCAACAAAATGAATGCATTCTTTTCATGCTATAGAAATAACACTTGCTTTTAGACCAAAAAAATAGTATTTTATTTTTAATTATGGATATATAGCACAAATTCCATTATCATTTTGCGTGAAAATTAAATCAGTGCATTAGTTTCTTTTGCGTGAAAAAAAATCGCTTTTTCAGAAAATATTTTTCATCGTACCAAATCACACATCAGAATAGAAAAGAAAATTTAAGAGCTTTATAAGATATACTACTCGTGCAAATGACTGCACACTTTTGGGCTCGATGATGGTCTAATCCAACAAATCTGTAAGCTCTGTTGAACCAAAGCGGACAAGAACTTGAGCCATGAGAAGTCCTCATATTGATCTCATGCTCACTTCCCAAGTATTTATTTCTGATTTTGAAAGAATCTAACAATTATTGCATTAATTTTTTTGACCCATAAATAATCTTTGATGAAAATAACAAGTGATGCCATTCATTCCATTTTGAGTCAAAACATTACCACTTAATCAGACATTCCATTCCCGTATAAGGTTTAGCAATAATCTTACAATAAAATCAACGTTTATGTTATGGCCAAGTTATGAGAAAAACATGGAGGTTAGCTTTCCACATAATGAAGAAGTTGGCTTTTGTTTACTTTTATCTAATCATGTCATTATTGGGTACAACTTGCATTTTATATCTAAAACACTCTTAAGTCACTTCTTTCTAGTTGAAGTTGAAATTAAACTCAATAATTTTCCAAGATAAATGCTCTAAGTTGTCCATCATTTAATAGAATAGTCTAATCTACCACCCCGTGCAAAACAACAATCTATCATAAAATTTTAAACTTCTCAAGAAATCCACATTTCTATACCATTGCTTTTGTGAATATCCTAAGATCTTATTCCGTGATCTGAACTGTGTGTTTGAAAGATTTTAGCTACAGTTAAAAAAATAGTACTAGCTCATTTTTTGGATGAGTCTTTCACACTAATCTTCACTTGTTTTACTCTTACTCTTGTTACTGTATATTGCCTCCAAAGATAATTAAATTCTTTAATTTTTATTGTGAAAGAAGCACCGTTGAAGGGGGACACAATATTGCTAGTTTTGAGGAGTCTAATTAGTCCTACTTTCAATTAATTATAATATCTCTGCGGCTTCTGTTACATTTTCATGAAATGTTCCTTTTCTAATAAGTCCGGGCCAGGCCAAGTAGTTGCATAAGAATGAACGTGGAAGTAGGGACTGCTATGCCAGAGGGAGAAACTAGCAATAATAGTTGCGGTTTCGATCGAATTCAATAATATATCTTGATCCAAATTTTATATTTTTCTAAAGAAATTCATTAGATATAAATTAAAATGTCGAACTTATAAGTTTCAAACTATAATTTTGTCTCCGCTGTATAAGCGCCCCGACCAAAATTTAGTGAAAATAAGTATAATGTCCAAAAAGCTTCTTTACAAAATGAAAGATTAATAGGTGCATATTTAATTTGTTTTATTCTTACCAAAAAAGACAAATTGAAAATATGAAACGTTGAAGTGTTAGTTTGCGAATCAGTTATAGAAGATTCATACTAATACAATTTTGTCAAGTGAAAAATACTTTTCGATATCATTTTCTGTGACATATAAAATAATATAAACTAATCTTGTGTCTGCAATAAACGATCTAAAATATGAAGATTCCTTGGCCCATCCAAAAATTTATTAGGGAAAGAAATGAAGGCTATAGAAAAGCAAAATCAATTTAATTCAAGGCTCCACCATTATGTTTTTTCTATTAATTTAGTAAATCTTCATCGACTTCTCAAGATTACAATATAACAAATTCTCCAAAAGAATCTCTATTTCTGCAGAAAAGGGGAAAAATAAAAAATAAATAACCTTTTTCTTCTTCTTCTTCTTCTTAAATTGGCCCCTAATAATCTTTGCTAAAATATAAATACTAAAAGGGGCCATAAGGAATTTTTTTTACAACTAAAAATCCCAAATGGAATCATGATGCTGTTGCATTTCATCCCACTCCTCAAACTCAACAATGTCTTCACCCAATACCATAGGATCGGTAAAAGAATACGAGGGATAAGTGTATTCTCTAACAGGATCTCGTAATAACAAAGCCCCAGCTAGCTCCATCCACATTTTAGGTGAGTCCAATGGCGACTCATTAATCGCCTGAATTTGACTCGACGATAGACCTACCCTCACCGGAACTGCCGTGCCACCACTGCCACAGCCACCGCTCTCGGGTGGCTCTGGAGTTTGTCTTTTGAACCTCATTGCTGCTTCATGAGCTGCCATTTGCACATCTTCAGGCTTAGAACTTGAGGGTTTTGGAAAACTATCGATTAGTTCGGGGAAATTGAGCCTTGCTCTCTCGCCTTTAAGATGAAATGCAGCAACATCATAGGCTGCTGCAGCCATCTCCGGTGTTTCATAACTCCCTAGCCATATTCGTGTTTTCTTCCCTGGTTCGCGTATCTCCGACACCCATTTCCCCCATTTTCTCTTCCTTACTCCTCTATACATATGAATATTGCTTTTTTCTTGATGATCTTCCATTTTCCTAGCAAGTTTTTTTTCTTTGTTGGTTGTGTTTTTTTAAGATGACAGTGTTATATGGACATGGAAGTGAGGGTTGAGGGAGAGGAATATATAGTTGAATTGACGAGTAAGAAGGAATGGGCACTTAGTTATGAGGTGTAAAGTGAGTTTCCACGTAGTTGCATGAAAGTGGATTAAAGTTGTATGACAGAATGAAGCAAAAAATTTATATATATAAAAAAAAATCGGTTTTGGTGTTTCTCCACGTGTTTGATTTGGAGGGCTTTGATTAACCAGTAGGATGGCGCCACGTATAAATATACTTAAGGGGTTCATATTTTATTTGTGATAGACTCGCTGTCCTAGTACATATGGATTCTTAAAGTATTAATAACGTAATTAACATGTAATATTATCAGTGAATTTTAAATTAGAATAAATCCGCGGTAGCTCAATTACTAGAAAAATAAAGTAGATTCAAGAATAGCTTTTGGCGTTGACCACAAAGTTTATGAAGATATGCAGATTGTGTAGCTGAAATGTGGCGTTTTAAGAAAAAATCCAACATAAAAAGCATATATATATATATATATATATATATATATATATATATATATATATATATATATATATATATATAGTAGCGAACCCAGAATTTTGTGCAAGCGAGTTTAGTTGGAGAAGTCCATAACTAATATAAGCGGTATAAGTCATACTAGCAGGTTCAAAAATAATTTTTATACAAAATTTACCTTGCTTTAGCCATAATTTATACATATACACGGTATTATTTTTTGACAAAGTGGATTCAGTTGAATTCACTTCTCACCACTTGGGTCCGCCCATATATATATATATATATATATATATATATATATATATATATATATATATATATATATGCCACCCGATCTATGGGCCCAAGTCCCCTTTACACATAATTTTGTGGACCATAATAACCTTACACATACAACCTTTCTAAAGTGTACCTATTACACACTATTTTTTACCAGGTCTAAGCGTGTGTAATACAAACAAGATCAAACGCGTGGAGAGTATTTCAAGATAAATTTTGTCTTTAATAAACAGTAAAAAACACATTCATAGGACCCTTTTAAAGAATAAAAAGGGCATAACCTATTTCTATCTATTAGGACCCGATTTCATCTTCTTCCTCCTTTTTGAAAGCTCTAAATTGAAGAAAGCTTTATCTTCTTGGAGCCAAAATTAAATGTACTCCTCTTCTTGAAGCTTGAAGCCAATATTACATTCTTCTTCTATTTCTTCCTTCTCTTTTTTGACATAAGGATTAAATTTCTAGGGCTCAAATTTAAGGTTTGGAAAAATGCATAAACTGAGAAAATTTTGCTATTGTGGTGAAGAAGTTGTGGTGATACAGTCATGAAGTGTTGATAATCCGGGTCGTCGATTTTACGGATGTCCATTTTATGAGGTAAATATCAATTGTACTTTTCTAATCGATTTTATATTCCCTAATAATTTTTCTCTTAAATTTTCAGAGGGACAGTAGATCGGCATGTAATTTCTTTATGTGGTTTGACCCCAACTCTAGAGCACTTGAAAATGGTGATTTTGGGGCTGCTAAAGAAGAAAAGGGCATTTGATGCATTGCTGAAGGAAAATAGAAACCAAAGAAATTGGAGGAGATTGTGTGTGCTGATTTTAATTGTAATTGTATTGAAGTTAATTGTATTAGGTAGTTCTAAAGATTGTTATATAATGTAAGAAAATGAATGAAGTTTGTTGGTAGATTTTGTATCCCTTTGTTAGAAATGAATGAAACCCTTTGGCTATTATTAATGTTGTTTTGTTTGAGTTTGTTGTTGTATGAGTTGAATGATTTTATTTGGCAATTGTTAATGTTGTTTCGTTTGACTTTGTTGCCGTGTGAATTGATAATGCAGCTAAAACACACCTCAAATTGTGACTAATAAAATACTGAAATACAGTCAAATAGTGGTTGATATTCATCTCAAATGCTGAAATTTTCCAGCAATAACATCATACAAAATGACAGTACAAATGCTTAACAACATACCAACACTAAATACACATCTGCCCAGAAATTATCAAAGAACAGTAAAATTATATTTCATCATAAAGTAAAGGTATTTATTATATTCACCTAATAGCAGCAGCCTGCCTTAACAAAAATATACCCGGCCCAATTTTACAGCATACCAAAATAATAACAGGCTACCTTAACAAAATAACAATACTAACAGCAAACCTAAATAACAGTTCCAAATTAACCTAACAGCAGTTCCAAAATAAATTTAGTTCCAAAGGGAAATTATAACAGTTTCAAAATAAAGTAACAGTGACAATAATAGAATTCAGTGGTTGTTCTTGGATGGCTGGGATGATGAACTTGTTTGACTTAAATTGAATTAAGATGTGGCAGTTCTTGAACGAGTTGCAGCAGTTCTTTCTAGTTGTCTCTAGTAATGACTGGTCTACCAATCCATTTTACACCACTTCTTGGCTTGTATGCACACTTCAGAATTTCTGCTGAGGACCTCTTTGACCCACCATGAGAGACCACTCTTGGCTTACCTCCACCAGACTGTCAAAAACAAAAAATATTCAGTAAAGTTGTTAAAGCAAACAAGATATAAAATAAATTTTGAATTACTTACAGAAAAACTTGTGAACCCACTGCTTGATTGAAACATTCCAAACCCAGAACTTCCCCTACCACTACCAGTTCCTCTTCCTCTATTAACAGCAGTTCCTCTTCCTCTAACAGCAGCAGTAGGGGCAGAAGTAGTTGGAGTTGAAGCAGCAGAAGGGGCAGCAGTTCCTCTGCCTCTTCCTCTTCCTCCACATCTTTGTATATATGAAGCATTTGCTGGAGTAGAATATGCAGGCCTTGCTTTCTTAGGGCAGCTCTTCTTGTTGTGTCCATATCTACCACAGTTTGAACATGTCATCTCCATACCCCTTCTTGAAAGCTTTTCAAAAGTAGGATATTCATTTTTTTCTCTTCTTCTTTGGACTGCCAGGCATCTTTTTAATTGGTGGGAGTTCAATTGGTGGATTGGTAGATGTTGGCCACATCTTCATGTTTGGCACATGCTGGATGAATGTTGAATATGCCTTCAAATAGGTGGATTTCTGGTACCAATGAGATATGTAGTTAATTGGGTCAAGGTTCTTGAAATGCATAGCAGCAATGGCATGAGCACAAGGGATACCCTTCAGCATCCATGACCTGCATGTACAAGTTTCAGCTTGCATATACACACAATGCTTCAACACCATTCTTAATGAGGTATCATCAACCTCATAGCCATATTCACCATTCCACTTGATTGTACACCTTATAGATTGTGCCATGTTATCCTGATACACCTTCATAGCAATTGGGGATATATCATCTCAACTTTCCTATTCTCTCCATTATCTTCACTCTAATTTCCTCCAACATTGTGATAGTGTCTTGTGCCTAGCAGCAAGTATCCAAGCATTAAATGTATCGCACATATTGTTGTCAATTATATCATATTTTTGTCATATTTGAAGTAAGATCTACACCAACTTTCCTTTTATACCTCAAGAGGCTCTCACATATCCTATACCCAAGCATATTCAAACTGTCCAGGAAAAAATTCAGTTCTGCCACACATGATGCTCTAGCACACCTCTAGAAGTTGTTTCTCCTCTATAATCCTCTCAAATCTTTGGACCAGTTTGCTAATATATGTATGGCACACCACCTATGTTCATTTTCAGGCATCACTTCCGATACAACTTTAAGAAATCCCTTAAACATAAAACGAATTGAATTAGTTTCCAATAGAAACAAAAATTAGATAAAATAACTATTGAAAGAGAACAGAAATAGAAGAATCTATTCACCTTTTGCATAACAGACATGATAGTAAGATCTTTTTCATCTTGAAGCTCTAAGTCATGAGTCACACAGTTCAGAAATCATGTCCAAGTGAAGTTGTTCTCAACCTCTACAATGGCCCAAGCTATAGGAAATATCTGATTATTTCCATCCTTTGATACTGCTACAAAAAGTTGACCTTTACAAATGCCTTGTAGAAAAAAATCATCAAGGCCACTTATCCTTTTGCAACCTTCATACCATCCTTTTTTCATAGCATAGAAGCAAACATTAAATGAATTGAAGACAAGTTTTCCTTCACCTTGATCTTCCACCTTCACAACACAAGTTGTACCTAGATTTGTCTGTAACAGAATATCTCTATAATTATAGGGTCTCTTGAACTCAGCATACACATCACCTATTATCTGCTTTAGAATATTTTCTCTAGCTCTATGTACAGTAGACCTACCAACATACATATCCAATTTATCCTTAGTGAGTTTCTTTAGCTCCTAAACTTTCATATTTGATTGACACGCAATCTTATCCCTGTAATGCTTTGCTAGGTATCTGGAGTTACAAAGCTTGTTTTTATTTATTTTGTAACACTTGTGGATAGGACAATACTTTTTTACCTTAAAATTGTTGGATCTGCCATTTTTGCTTGCATCCAAGATCCATAGACATTTTGGATGCATGCATCTTACTCTCACCCTACCAGGTTCCTTAATATACTTTTCAATTTGAACTCCTTTCTAAATTGCATACTTACTAATAACATGCCTAAATTGTTCAACACTCTAAAAAATCAGCCTCAAATCCCAGGTTATTTTCTTGACAGTTGGATCAAATATCAGGGCTTTCTTCCTCCTCTTGGCAGCCATTTTCTCCGTATGTTCTTCGTCAAATTCATCTTCATCATCTGAAGGAAAACTTTCAGCATTTGAAGACCCAAAGTAAGGCTCATCTGTCCCTACTAAGCCTGTGTACCTATCCTTCTTGCTACTAGTTCTTAATTCATCAAAACCAATATCAACTTTTTTTAAGACCAACCATTTTGACAAAAAATTATTTCCATTATTTTCATATTTTCCTTTTCTCAAAATTTCGACAGCGTTTCGTCAGCATTTAATTATTGCAATTCTAAAAATCACTATTTTTATCTCTTTTTGTTTTCAGGTATTTAGGCGGTCAGCATAATAATCCAGGACAAATAAATACAATATATAATCATGATCGGTCTTTGATATCCGGGTCACCTATCCTAGACGGACCCAACCCCTATGTTAAGTCTACTAAGTCAGATATGATGCAAATAATCGTCCTAAATCTACGCTCAATATCCTAATTTTCAATAGTACTAGACTGTGTACCCGAGCGGACAACTCGGATCGAGGAGGGGGCTACGTACCAGGGACCCGCGGGATCGTCCGGCTTTGTAACTTATCCGGCCTCTATTTCTTATTGGGTATGACTTAATAGAAAGGGGAGTCTCAACCAGTAAGCACATCCCTGGAGGTAAGAAGAGAAGGATTTTCGGTACAATTTTGTATATACAGTTCACGTAATATCAAAGCGGTAAATATATAGCACATTGATCAAAGCATATAATGAAATCAGATATAATCAAAATATCAATTTTAACTGATCTCGAATTCTTAAACCCTGAACCGAATTTCTGGGTTTCTTATTCCCCAGCAGAGTTGTCAGAGCTGTCACACCTCCTTTTTCGTGTCCCAACTATTTACTATTACACCCCGGGAAGTGATATAATAATAGCAGGGAAGGAGTTTTTCCAATTAAAGAACATTCAGAATGGTATTTATTTATTAATTTTTAGAGTCGCCACTTGAAAAAATAATGGTGTCCCAAGTCACCGGTTTAATCTTGAACCGAGGAAATTATGACTCTGTTTTAGAGTCCGCGAAACTAAAAATCCGGATAAGGAATTTTGTTAACCCGGGAGAAGGTGTTAGGCACTCCCGAATTCCGTGGTTCTAGCACGGTCGCTCAACTGCCGAATTTGTTTTTATCTGATTTACTTATATGCTTCAATTTTTTAAATGCCATTAATGTTCCACTTTGTTATTTTTTAAAGACTTGCGAGATCACGAAAACGCATTTCGAGTCACACCGCAACCAGTACGCCTGTGACTTTAGTGCATTTCAACTTCGCCGGATTTGAGATTTGGGTCACCTAAGATGTGCACCCGTATTAGGAATGTGATTTTATTTATCGTGCCTATAATATCTACGTCTTATTAGCTTTGAAAAAGACCGTGAAATTTGTTAAACAGTCTTTCCGAGTCTAGCATTTTACATTGAAATCCATTTGGGGGCCCCGTGTATTTTTGTTTTTTCAGAACGAGGCTCATCCCTTATATTTAAGGCTCAAACCCATTCATATACTATATTATCTATTTTTGTTTTTTCTTTCTAATTTATATCTGTTTTTGTGTTATATTTTAAACTATAATATTGGAGTCCAGACCATTTATTCATTATTGGGCCTGGACTTTGGACTACTTAACAGTCCATTATTAAAGACAATTGGGCTTCTGAAGCCCAACGTACTCTATTGTTCTCATTCGATAACACAATCATCTGGTTGATCAGACCTGGGCCTATATTCATGATTAGGCCCAGAGTATATGAACATAATTTAACAAGCTAAAAGTTTCAAAACAGGATTTAAGCAAATGTTTTCAATTGATAGAGAGACCCAATAAAATCATATTTTTTCAGAAGGTACCAAGTTACATTTCAATTATTACTAATTTCAACATCTAACGACCAACTAAGAACTCTAACATAACAATTTGTATCAGCGTTATTATACTATACGTCAGGTTCTGATCTTAAGTGGTTATCATGATTCTAATTGCAGAACTTATTTTGTCACTTTGTTTTTAAAACTAAGGGGAAACAGTGTTGTAATACTAACTAAACATGTTTGAGTCATGAACAAGGACAGAAATCTTAAAACAAATCGGTATCTAAATCATTTTTGAGTGAAGCTAGGTGATGATACAATTTAAACCTGAACTACTTATTCTCTTTTAGATTAAATTGATCCAAATTCATAATTCAACTAACGTGAGTTGTTGGATACCAATTTATACGTTCAGTTTTAGAATTGTACTAATTTACCTAAGTGAATTAACTTCATATTAGCCTATTTTAGTTTTGAATTAAGTGATAAGCTATTAACTATGTTTAACTACTCTACTCTAATCTAAATCACAATCATATGGCTGTTAATTATTACAACCAATACCTAACAAATTACAATAGATTTCTATGAGGTATAACTACAGCTAAAAGAAGAAGCAGAAGACAGTTTCATCATAAATCAATTAAGGCTTCATTTCTTCATCACAAATCTCAATTTCATCTCCAGGAAAATAGATGTGTACCTGATCAACGAAAATGAAACAATGAGTTCTAAGTGAGATGAAAAGCAGGAGCAATCAGTAATGGTAAGGGATGAACAACACAGCAAATTCCCAAGCTTGATAAGCAAATAACAATCAACTTCGAGAATAATCGAAATCCAAGCTAGTGAGAACAAAACAGCAGAGAAACACCAGCCAAAGATTCCACATCAATAGTTCTCGAAGTTGAAAATTAAGTAGCCAAATAGTATTCAGTTGAATTTCCCTTTTTATTCGAAAATCTGGAAAATGTAATCAGAACTAGAACCCGGAACTTTAATGTGTGGAACCCCCTTTTCAGGCTTATTAGAAGCCTATTTATAGAGTTATTTTGGGGGGAATTTCAAATAAATTAATTCTATTTTCCTCCCCTTATTCTTTTCAATTAATTATAATATAGTCCATTAAATGTGTATCGAAATGCCCTAGAACCCCTGCTAGAAGCCATTAGGCAGGTTTTACCCAATTACCCATACTTGCTAAGGTTTATTACACAAATGCCTTTTAGCTATACCTAGTATACCCTTTATTATCTAAGTATTTCAGAAATACCAAATATTAAAGTCACTTTTATCCTTATATGCTATATTTAATCCATAATAATGTCATTTACCCTTCCCATTTTACCCCTTGTATTTAATTGTTATTATCCGACCTGCCTTAGGTCTGGCAGAACTAGGGTATCACTTATTTAACAAATAGCCAACCTAAGCCATGTCTTTAAGACTTAACCAGTTTCAAGTTATAAACCTTTTCAACATTAGCCACTTTTCTTACAAATAGCCATTAATTAGAATTCATTCTTAATTTACAAACATAGCCACAAAACATTTACACATATAACCTAAGTACACATAAGTACTCAGAAGTTCAGAAGAAACTAAAATACAAATCAAATTGCAAATATAGTCAGATTCATGTTGTTTTGCACAAATAACCCTAATCACGAATTAACTTCCAATTAATCAGAACTCAGAGGAAAAAATTGATAATGGTTGAATTCCAACTAACTAAAACCCAATCGAGATAGAATATAATGAACAATCACATAAAACTGGCTAATTTAACATATGATTCACAAGTAGCTAATATCAGAACCTAAGAACACTTAAATGATTTCATGCAAATATGAAATAAAGTTTATAGCTAGTATGCAAGAGTATGAATCAAGATACAAAACAGAGATAGAGTCATGATTTAAGACATGCATAGGGACTCTTTAAGTTCTAGACAGAGAAACATGATAAGCATATAACAAAACAAGTTCAAAAAATAAAAGAATCAAGTTTTCAGAATGAGTGAACATATGAAAAATCAACGACCAAAAACAGGGTAAGGTACTTAGTTTTTTAGACTTTTTCCTTTTTTTTCCTTTTCTTTTTTCCTTTTCTTCTTTTTTTCTTCTTCATTCTTTTCATTTTTCTTGATTTTTAGAGACTGTTGGTCTCTGGGTGTTAGATCTTTTGAACGGGGCTTTAGGGGTTTGATTTGAGTGTACGAGAGTGGTGTTTGAAATCTTGGGGTAAGGTTTTGAGAGTGGGGTAGTTTTTGGTACTCCCCGGAGTAGGTTTCCGGCGAGTGTTTTTCGAATATTCAACAATTTTGGGGAAGATTCGAGAGAAACCACCTAGGTGGGGTGGTAGATCATCTAAAGACGGTCAAGGGGTGTTATTTTGTGAGTCTGGTTCATATTTTGGGGTGGTCGCCGGCTAGGGATCCGGCGACCGGATTTTCAAGAATAGGGACTGTTTAGGTTTTGGTCGGGATTAATGGAGTTTTATGATGGTTTGGAGGTGAGGAAGGTGTTTGGGGAGGTTGGCTTTGGCTGGAGATGGAGGCTGAGGTGGTCTCCGGTGATCTCCATGGGAGACAGTGGGAGAGGACAAGGAGATTTAGGCGGCTAAGGTTTGTATAGGATATGTGTGTGTATGTGTATAATGAGGGGTTGAACGGGGAGGGGGAGATATATTAATCTTAGATTGTTAATTATCAGCCGTTAGATTGACCAAAATGAATGGCCAAGATTATTTCTTTTTTTAAACGACGTCGCATAGTTTAATGAGAGGCTTACTTATGTCCGTTAGATCAATTCTTTGGACAGTTGAGATTAATTGCTTCAAACTACGTTGTTTCATTTAGTGGCACCTTGGTCTCATCCGTTTGATCAATTGCAATGAACGGCTGTGATTGATGCTAAAGGCGACTTCGTTTTATTAAGAGATGCACCGCCTTACCATGTCCGTTGATTTAAATCATCAACGGCTTGGATTTAAATACCTATACGGTGTCGTTTGGTTAGCAAAGGGGGCAGACCGGCCAAAATATTTTGGGCCTAGTCTGTGAGTGTTGCCTTTGGGCTGAGTATTTCTTGTGTATTTAGCCCAAATTATATATTGTATCTTTGTATTTTATTATTTTTGGCTTGTATTTTATTTAATTTTCGTGTATTTTATTTTGTATTTTGTACATTTTCCTTTGTACTTATTTCAACTGATATATTTCCTTTATTTTCTCATTTTTTACATTTTTCCATAATTTTCCAATATTTTTTTGTATTTTTACTCTATTTTCCGATATTATTGTATTTTTACTTAATTTTCTAATATTTAGCATTTGTTCTATAATTTTTGTGATATTTTCTTAATTAACTCTTTTTTTTTGTATTTTCATTTTAATTTTATTTCAAACAAACATTGGTATTTCACACAAATCAAACAATTTGCAAACAAAAAATTATTTTTGTATTATTTTTTTATAATATTTTAGAATTCAATTACTTGGGGCAAAAATCACGTGCTCACACATACTATCCTTTCCAGGCCCCGCTAAGCAAAAATATACTGAATTGTTGTTGTTGTTAGACGAAAAGAAAGATATGCTATGGGTAAAACGGTTCGTGGGATCTATGGGAAATTCAATAGAAATGTCTGATTATTTAAAGTTTAAACCATCTGATGATTGTGGTTAGTATTGGAAGAAATTTGTCAAGCTCAAACTAGAGATGGAGTATTAATATCTGAATGGGAGATATAGCTTAAGTGCTACTTGGAACTACTCAGTGTCATTGTGTTATCTTGCTTTATAGGGAGAATAGCCTCTAGCAGGAGCTGCAGACCCGATCCAATGCGGAACGAACAAAAATGCAATAAAAATAAAAAGATGATAGTAGAAACAAAAGAAGAAAAAAGTTAAATTAATAACAAAGAATTTGAGAAATGTAAATTTAAATATATTTTGTCTTGAAAAAAATTTAATTTTCTACTTCTACTTTTTGGAAGAAGTTACAAATTCTAGCTTCTCCCAAAAATTAAGCAGAAAAATTAATTTCGCTATGCTCAAAAACACTTTAACGTCTTCACCAAATACATCAAATTTCAAATAAGTAGGTTTTTTGACAAAAAATATGATGTCCTCTCGGAAGCTCGACCAAACAAGCTGTAAAAGCTTAAATCAAAATTTACATTTTGAACCTTTTGATCTTGCTTTTGTTAGATGACACCAATAAATTAATCTTTGCCTAAGGATAACAGATTAGTACCAAAGATGGAAGTAAATCGGTAAATAAAAAAATATAAATGAAGTTTTCATAATAGGATCTTGATCCAAGTTAACAATGATCACACGGTTTGATCGTTTTTCTAAGGTTTGACTTAGGTCTATTTATGAGAAATAAATTATAAAAAATGATTCTTTATTGTCCACTAGATGGCACATAGTATTTTAGAGTAAAGATTCTGTACTTCCCCCTTGGGAGAAAAACCTTGCAATTAATAATTTTGGTGTATATTCGTCTTTTAATTAAGAAAGTACGAGGAGCATGCTCAAGGGAAAAACTTTTATTAGAAGAAAAAAAAAAGAACATTTCCGTTATGTGATAAAGAAAACTTACCTGTCATTCAATTATCTAATTAAAGCTTCAGCCAAAAAAAAAAAAAAAATCTAAGGAAAGGGGGTCAGCTAAATAACAAAGAGATTAATTCCTGATCACAGGTCTTAAAAACTTAAATTCTTTTTGTTGAATTAATTGTTTTCATAATTTATACTCATACTAGTTAATTTGTCCGCGCTTTGCGCGGTCCTTAAGGTTGATTATATATAATTTTATCGGCATTCTCATATCTTTATCAAATAATATCATATATGTTTCTCAAGAGTGTTCAATGAATTATCAGGGAAATAGTGTATATACACACAAAAACACACACACACACACACACACACAGATATATATAGATTTCTTTTTATATAAAGTATTCTTAAAATTAGTGTAATATATATATATATATATATATATTACACTAATTTTAAGAATACTTTATATAAAAAGAAATCTACTAACATGTGTTGTGGTACTGGTTGCATGAAAAGTTGGAGATGTTTACGTTAAAGAAATAAATTGACCAATAATTTACCTCAAAGACAAAATGAAGCATATAATTCCTCTCCAACTATATACTCAAACAACTCGTATAACAGTAAAAGACAAATATAAATTTTTTCTCAAATTTTCAATAACAAAGTTAAAGTATTTCTCTCAACTCTTCCCCCAAAATGATACCCCAAACATGGCAAGCAAGTACCTAGACAATTTGTAATATTAAATTACAAAACTAAGATTAGCGTGTATTACCAATTAATTTCTTTTATTTGTCGTTTTCATGCATATCCTATATTTCAGCGCCTGCACATTTAATCATTTTCATAGAAATCATATTCTCAAAATTTTCAGTTAGAATGTAGGAATGTGTTGAAATTGATTTGATCTTTATAAAAGTCATATGACAAATTGAAATTAAACGACGTTTACATAAATGAGAAATAGAGGAAATAATAAAAGATAAAGTAGATCACGGGATGAAAAAAAGGGTCACGATCGTCGATATATCAACTTTCATATTACTACACATTATAAGATCAAAATTAAATAATTGGAGTGCATAATTACTTGTTAGCCAAATCCATAAGCTATAATATCTGCAAGAAAATAAAATAAAGCAAAAGTAGAAAGTAATTAACAAATATTCAATTATCTTTTTGCTGAAGCTTTGACACAACCTGGATATATTTTTTGTGCAGTATATGATGGGGCAAGTGGTATTGAAGAAATGCGATATAAATTACTTTGCTTGCTACTATTATTTTTAAAATAATTACAATCGTTGCGTGAGCTCTTATTTTTATGGTTGAAATATCACATTCTTTCTCAACATTTTATTTTTTTAAAGGTTATAACCTCTAAATAAAGAAGCATGAGCTACATGGGACGTGAACTTTTTAAAATAAGAGAAAAGAAAGAAATGTAAGAAAAAAAATAGAGATAAAAGATATAAACTTTGCACTATGGAATGTAACATATCAACAATTTTATTCCCAGTTTATTCAATACAATAAAATATGTAAGTACGTAGAAAATACTATCTCAACATTTCTTCTTCCGAGAAAGAAAAAATTATCCATAGGTCAGACATTAGAGAAATGCATTCAACATCAATAAACAGACATGTATACTGTATTATTTCTTTGATCATATTCTCAAATGCACTACAATTCACTCTAAAAATTATCTAAATAAACAAATCGCCTACGAAACTTAACAAATTCACTAAACAAATTATAATTAATCAAAAAGCTTTGGTGAAAAAACAAAGCAGCCTCACAATTGAAAAAAAATTATTTGAGAGAATTAGAGAAAAGATAAAAGAGGGTGAAAAGATTTGAAGCGTATTTCCATACTTCACTGGTGGAGGAAGAATTAAATAGTAAAGGATAATTTTTTATCATTAAATATGATAGTTGAAAAGTCAATAGATTTGTGTATAAAATTTTGAAACGGTGCATTTCTCTTTCTTAATTATTAGTAATATGAAACTGCATTAATTTTTTTCGAAATATGATCTTTCTTTTACCATGTAACTGTAATTAATACTTAATTTTTTAATTATTAGTGAAGGATCGTGTCTTTTCATTTCGTAATTGTGACAAAGGCATACCGCATAAGTAATTAAGATTTTCAATGAAGGGGTATGACTTTAAGTTTTTAACTATTAAAATAGGAAACAATCTCAAAAAATGAGGAAAAGGATAAATATGATTCCTAGTATTTGAGACATGCCACATCAACTTTCTTATTCCCACAATTATATATATATATATATATATATATGTATATATATATATATATATAGATTAACTAGTAGTCGTCAAAATTCACTTGTGAAATTTACTAGTTACAATACCAACAATCTATTCAATATTATTTTTATCATCTTCGCCAACATACATCGGAACTACTAATAGAAGTTGCTAGGCCACTTTTGGTGAGAAATTCAAAAATAATCAGATTTACTACTGCTCGTTGAAAAATAGCCAAGTTTCAAAAGTTATCGAAATTTAGTCACTTTTATGTAAAGAAAAATCTGAGTGAAAACATTGTTCAAAATCCGGAAAATACGCCCGCAAATTTTACGGGAGTTCCAGTATAAGTATGCTCGAACTCCCGTAAATTTTACGGGAGTTCCAGCAAGTATACATATACAGTATAATATACTAGAGTTTGGAGCACAGGTGCTCCAGTCTCCCGCAAATTTTACAAGAGTTATCAATGTATACCGTTCCAGCATAATATGCTGGAGTTCGTACACAAATGCACCAAAACTCCCGTAAATTATACGGGACCGGTTCTTGTTACAGTAATGACTATTTTTTATTGACTTCGTAAATAATGATTATTTTTCGATAGCCAACCGTAAAAGTGGCTATACCATGCGATTTTGACCAACTTTTATATCAAATCCAAGAAAAAGTTCCCTTTGACAAATTTTGACGCCACTAAACCATTTACGAGGAGATGAAAAACCAATCACATATACTATACTATATTTTAAAATTTTCCAGAGAAAAATGGTGCACACAATAACTAATGAGTTGACCTCTAAATGTTGTTTGTGCCAATAAAACAGACCTTTTCATACATATTGTTCATAACATTTAGAAATTTTCACCGTGTACGACTTATTAATGTGTACACAGAGGGTTACATGAGAGAGATGTGTAATTAGTTGCAAAAGTCATCTTGTTAGTTCAATTACTACCAAAACAAGCATACCAGTTCCAGCAATATAAAGTAAATACAGACATACTATTTCCAATTAATTAATTTTCCTTATTCCATCCCTTTGTTATTTAAGCTCTCCACACGATACAACACAACACACGACGCGGGCGCGCGCAGAGAGTTTAAACTTTCTTAAAATATAAGATTTATAATTTTTTAAAGTTATATATATCGTCAGTGTAAAAAGTTTACATTATTAGTTCACCCAAAGAATATCTTAAGTCAGCTTCCTTGAATTGTGATATTTATAATCTTGAAAATAAGACAGGTTAATTGCTACAATAGATACTGTGCCACGACCCAAATCCCATCTAAGTTATGATGACACCTAATTTAATCCCCTCAATGAACCAACATACAACACAACAATAAATACGACAAATAGTACTAAATTTGATATAACACGAAAAAACAAATACAAATCACTAAGACTGGTGTCATGAGCATCTAAAGATAGAATAAGCATACAACTCTCTAGCTGAATAATACAAATACTATATGATCAACAGAATAAAGTAGTAGATGAAAGAATAGAAGAGACTCCATGAAGTTGCGAAGTTACTCCAGCAGCACACCACTGGTCTCCAAACACAAACAACTCAACATGTCATAGACACAATTAAATGTGAAATTCAATGCAAATATAAATATAAATGTATAGTGCATGACATTATATAACTAGACATACGGATTGATATAATATTATGCTAGCATGTGAATGATATCTATAACATTGTACTAGCATGGAGAAAATGCTTAAGTAGTCATGCAACAAATAAAAAAACATATAAAACATACAAGACATGTGATATATACTAACCCAATAATGAAAAACGTGATATTCGCACATACGTTCATCATATTGCATATATGTTAACCCAATACACGTAGCACATGTCAAATAAATTATTTTGGAAAAATTCTCTCATTGAGGTCAAAATCTTAACTCACCTCTATCTCGAGCTAACTCTAACCTTCAAGAATCACCTTTTCTCGTTCCAAATCAAATGAATGTGCTTAATCTAGTCATAAGAACACTCCATGGTATCAAACAAAGTTATAGAATTCAATTAAATAAGCAAAAGATAGGTCTAGGTAAAAGTCAACAAAAGTCAATAGCGGACCCACATGATCAAATTCGGAAACAAAAGTAAAACCTGATGACTCATAACACCCTGAGTTAAAATATTGAATTACATTCTCAATCTTAGTCCAAATTAGTGTTTAAATTACCAAATTATACTTTCTTAAACTTAGGTGAAACCCCCATTTTTATCATTTTGATTCCTTATTTTCAGTGCTTAAATCCACGAGTAATCATGATATATATTCTAAATAAAGTGTAGATTACTTACCCTCAAGATGTAGGTAAAAATTTTGTTAGTGTCCCGGTTCGCCCTCCGTGAACCATTGTGACGAAGCCTAAAATACGAAAAAATAAACCAATTTGCGGAGGAAATAATTAAAAGCCAAAATAATAAAATAAAGCAGTGTTAAAATGCCGCTCGGCATACACAATAACAACTCTCGAAACTAATAACATTTTTCAAAACCTGGAATCTCATGATCACAAGCCTTTGAATGTCTACAAGTATGTAACTCCAGAATGTCTAACAAGGAACGAAAAATACAAAATGGCTAATACAAAAGGGAGAGTAGAAAGGTACTCTTCGGTCCGCGGACGCGGCAAATATACCTTGGAGCCTACAAGCGTTCCGCCTCACGAGTGATAAGTCTGAGTGGAGGTACCTGGATCTGCACATGAAAAACATGTGCAGAAAGGGCATGAGTACACCACAACGGTACTCAGTAAGTGCCAAGCCTAACCTCGGTCGGGCAGTGACGAGGAAAGTCAGGGCCCTATTGAAATTAAATAAAATATAAGGTAAAACAATACAGTTGAAAGATAACTGTAAGAGTGAATACAAGATAATAAGGATAAAAATAACTGAAACAGAGACAAAAGCAATCACAAGAAATACCACTTTTCACAAAGATAATATCCGGGGATCTCTCAGTATCTCGAGTATTTCTTGGTATACTCCACATATGCTAGGGATGTCATGATATCCCGAGGATCTCTTGGTATCCTCAATATATGCTAGGGATCTCTCGATATCCTCAATATATTCTAAGGATCTCTTGATATCGCGAGGATCTCTTGGTATCCTCAATATATTATAGGAATCTCTTGGTATCCTTAATATACATGCTGGGGATCTCTCGATATCCCGCTTCAGATCAAATCATAAATACGAATAGGGGATCTCCTGGATGCCGTCTCGTAGTCCCAAAGTAAAACACACAGCAATAGCACACAAAATACTCAATTAAGTTCAACTTCATACCAAAGTAACACAAGCAAATTCTAATCTAGCATGCTTCACATAACACAAATAAGTCAGTTAAAACAAATAAAGCAATTAAGTCAATTAGACATGCTTCTCTAAGCTAACATCATGCTTAAATTCCAAGTAGCATAAGCAGGCATTGAAAACACAATCTAAGTTATTTTAGGAAAATAGGATTTACAATAATTAGCACAAGTACGCACTCGTCACCTTACGTACAAGACATTTCAATTATCACAATACCAATCCTAAGGGGAATGTCCCCTACACAAGGTTAGGCAAGCAACTTACCTCAAACCAACTCAAAATCAACCAGAAATCACGCTCTTACCACGAGTACTCGACTCCAATTGGCCCGAATCTGTTCAATTCAATTGCATAATATAAATAACACTTCAAGTAACTAATTTTACAAATAAATTCAAAGCTAATATGCAAAATTAGGTAAAATAACCAAAACACCCTTTGGGCTAAGTCTCTAAATCAGGTAAAATATATATTTTTCAGAATCCTCATACCCCCACGAGTTCATTTATATAAAAATTATTCGAATGTGACATTAAAATCATGATCCAAATTCAAATGTTAGGTCTAAGAACGCTTCCAACTTTTCTTCAATTTTTCCACTCCAAATTCGAATTTAAAGGATGAATTTAAGCATAGATTCATGGAAAACAATCAAAATCGAGTAACAATTGCTTATCCAAAATACCCAGGTAAAATCCCTCTCAAAATTGCCAATCCCGAGCTCCCAAATCAATTTCTATTTTTTTGAAATAAAACCCTCGAAACTTTGATTTTCTGCCCAGCAAATCTGCATCTGCGGTCCACCTTAAGCATCTGCGGTCAAGGGGGTCGCTCCTACGAATTACAGTTAAAACCTCTTCGCTGCACTTGCGACCCAAAATCTGCATATGCAATCATGCAGGTGTGGTACATCACCCGCTTCTGCAGTTCCCTGCTTTTCCTCAGCTGGCCGCTTCTGTGGCTTAAATTCCGCATCTGCGGGAGTTGCATCTGCGGCCTCTCAACTGCAGATGCGATTATGACAGCAACTCAAGAACTTCAGCTGCAAACTCCAAGTTTCCAACTTCCCAATAACCACCTGAAATCATCTTGAGGCCCCCAAGACCTCAAACAAAAGCACGAACAAGTCATATACCATTATCCAATCTTATACAAATCTCCAAAACACCTCAAACAACATCAAATCCACCAATTAGCATTGGATTCAAGCCTAAGAACCTCAAAAACTCTCAAAATATGCTTTCGATTAAAAAGTCTATCCAACCTCGTCCGAATGACTTGGAATTTTGCACATACGGCACATTCAACACTATAGAGCTACTCCAACTTCCAGAATTCCATTTTGAACCTCAAATCAAATCTCACTATCGAACCGAAAACTTTAAAAATTCTAACTTTCAACATTTCAAATCTATATTAGCTACGGACCTACAAAATACAATCCGAACATGCTCCTAAACCCGAAATCTCCCAATGGAGCCAGCAGAACCATCAGAATTCCATTCCAAGGTCATCTTCACACTGTTCTGACTGCGGGAAATTCTCTAAAACTTAAGCTCTCATTTAGGGACTATGTGTCCCAAAACTCTCCTATACTCCAAATATTTCTTCCTGGCAACTCACAATATGTCACGACCCGGATTTTCCCCCAATATCGGGATCGTGATGGCGCCTACTCGTGGTAGCTAGGCAAGCCACTGTATTCATACTATCCTATTTTTAACACAAATTAATTAAATAAATGCGGAATACTTTATCGAAATGGAAATAACAAATCACAAGGTGAAAATCATATTGAAATCCTCTACCCAAGACGTGGAGTCACCAACTCACGAACTACTATGGAATACTACACATAAAAGTCCGAAGGAAATATAACATAATTCTGTTTGTCTCGGAACAAAGAGACTACAGCTAATAACATAAATAAAGAGAGAGACGCCGGGCCTGCGGACGTCCGCAAGCTACCTCGGTCTCAAATATGATCAACTCCCACGAAATCGATTTACTGCTGCTGCTGCTCCTGATCGTAACCTAGACCTGTGCAAAAACGCACAGAAGTGTAGTATCAGCACAACCGACCCCATGTGCTGGTAAGTGCCTGGCCTATCCCGGCGAAGTAGTGACAAGCCTAGGACCAGACACCCGCATAAACCTGTGCAATTCAATATATATGTATACCACAGAATAACAAGAAATAACCAAGTAATAACACAATAAGGAATATCTCAAAGAATTCAACAATTAACAACAGTTAATAAATTCACAAGGAAAAACAAAGTATAATGTAAACACAAGTAATATCAATTCAAGAAATAGCAAGCAGTTGCACGGCATCACACTTCGTGCTTTTACTCTCATCCTCACCAAATAAACAAATAAAGTACACGGCATCACCCTTCGTGCTTTTACTCTCATCCTCACATCCATAGTACGGCATGATCCTTCGTACATGGTTCAATAATAGGGCACGGCATGATCCTTCGTGCATAATCAATAAATAAACATGGCACGGCATTAACCTTCGTGCATAAATAAATAAACATGGCACGGCATCACCCTTCGTGCATTATCACTCTTCCTCGCCCAAATAACAATCACAGTTAAGGGCAAAGAAAGAAACAGTAATTCATAAACCGTCCCATCAAGGGCAATCAATAATTATCTTCACAACAAGTCCCAACAAGGGAGAACAATAACAATTCATCTATAATATATCTCAAAATAATTATTTTCCAACGACTCACGGTCATACTAGACGCCAGTGTATGGATGCTCGTCACCACAGCCCATACACCGCACTCGATCACATAACACATAACACATAATCCTATTCCCTCAAGCTAGGATAGAACAAACACTTACCTCGAGTGTTTATGAACAATTCAAACCGTGGAAATGTCTTTTTCTTTCAACTTTGGCTCCAATCCAATCGTATCTATACATAATTGATTTAATATCATCAATACTACTCAACAAACTAATTCTTAAGACCAAATACTTCTTCTACAACATTCTGCCCGAAATAGTGAATTTCAACCCCGGGCCCACATGGTCGGAACTCGGGGTTAGGACCAAAATCCGGTTACCCATCCCCCCACGAGTTCATATATATGATTTGTTTCAAAATCGGACCTCGAATTCCCCAATTTATGAAAAACCCTATTTTCTAACAAAAACAAGAATTCTACCATGAAAATCATTGATTTCTTATGAAAAACATGTTTAATGATGTTAGGAATTGAAAGAATTAAGTAAAAAGTGACTTACAATCGTTTTGATGAAGAAGAAATCCGTGAAGAATCGCAAATGGGTGTTTTTGTTTTGTAAAAAGTGAAGAAATGACTGTGGAAATCGGGATTTACAGGTCTCTGTGTTCGCATTTGCGAACATGGGTTCGCAATTGCGAACCCAGACCAATTTCTGGAGTTTGAAAAATAGGCTAAAGTTGGGAAGTTCGCATTTGCGAAGCCAAGGCAATTCTGGGGCCTTCGAATTTGCGAACATGTGTTCGTATTTGTGAAACAGTGTTCGCATTTGCGAACACATGCTGTATAAGGCAGTGTTCGCATTTGCGAACAATAGTCCGCATTTGCGAACCAAGGCAGTATGGGGAATGTTCGCATTTGCGAACATAGGCAGGTTCTGGGGACTTTCGCAAATGCGAATAATTGTTCGCATTTGCGAACAAGGCTAGGTCAATGGGGCTTCGCATTTGCGATAAAGGTTCGCATTTGCGATCCTTGCCTTACATTGTCCCCTTCGCAATTGCGAGAAATACTTCGCAATTGCGAAGCCAACAGCTGGGTGAAAAACCAGCAGTGCAAAAATTCAGAATTTCATCCAACGGCCTATCAAATCTTTACCCGAGCCCCCCGGGCTCCAAACCAAACATGTACATAATCTCAAAAACACATTATGAACTTGTTCGTGCGATCACATAGCCAATATCACTTCGTTTTAATCAAATCAAGCCTCAAACTTATGATTTTCATACTTTTGATTTTCAAAACTTCTTAACTTGGAACTCAAGGTCCAAAACATCTCAAACGACATCCGAATGTCACCAAACTTTACAGAAATCACATATATAATATTTAAGACTTGTACGGGCGTCGGAACCAAAATACGAGCCCGATACCAAGGTCAATTAATTTATTTCCTTTAACAATTACATCAAAAATAATTTCATAGAAAAATTCATAACTTGGGCTCTAGGCCTCAGAATTCGACTCCGGACGCATGTCCAAGTCCCATATTTTCCTACGGACCTCTCGGGACCATCCAATCTCGAGGTCCGGGTCCGTTTACCAAAAATGTTGACCGAAGTCAACCATATCAATATTAATATCATTTTTATCCAAATTTCTCATAAAATTCATATTTTCTATCACAAAATCTTTCCGGCTACATGTTCGGATTGTGCACGTAAATCGAGGCAACATGGAATGAGGTTTTCAAGGCCTCAGAAGCTCGAAATGATTAATAAAATAAGTGATGACCTTTTGGGTCGTCACATCCTCCACCTCTAGAACAACCATTCGTCCTCGAACGGACGAGAGAAGGAAGTACCTGAGTTGGGGAACAAATGAGGGTAGCGGCTCCGCATATCGGACTCGGACTCCCGGGTCGATGCCTCAGGAGGCTGACCTCTCCACTGAACACGCACAAAAGTATAACTCTTCGACCTTAACTGTCGAACCTGCCGGTCTAGAATGGCCACCGGCTCCTCCTCGTAAGATAGATCATTGTCCAATTGGACGGTACTAAAGTCTAACACATGTGTGGGATCGCCGTGGTATCTCCGAAGTATAGATATGTGAAAAACTGGATGCACGGCTGATAAGCTAGGCGGCAAAGCTAATCTGTAAGCCACCCCTCCCACTCTGTCTAGAATCTCAAATGGACCAATATACCTAGGGCTGAGCTTGCCCTTCTTCCCGAACCTCATCACGCCCTTCATAGGCGACACTCGGAGCAATACTCGTTCACCGACCATGAAATCTACATCTCGAACCTTACGATCCGCATAAGTCTTCTGCCTGGACTGAGCTGAACGCAATCTCTCCTGAATAGTCTTGACCTTATCCAAGGCCTCCTGAACTAAGTCCGTACCCAACAACCGAGCCTCTCCCGGTTCAAACCATCCAACTGGTGATCGACATCGCCTACCATACAACGCCTCATACGGAGCCATCTGGATGCTAGATTGGTAACTGTTGTTGTAGGCGAACTCTGCTAATGGCAGAAACTGATCCCACGAGCCTCCGAAATCAATAACACAGGCTCGAAGCATGTCCTCTAGAATCTGAATAGTCCTCTCGGACTGGCCATCCATCTGAGGACGAAATGCTGTACTCAACTGAACCTGGGTGCCTAACTCCTGCTGGACCGCTCTCTAGAACCGCGAGGTAAACTGCGTACCCCGATCAGAGATAATAGATACCGGCACTCCATGGAGATGAACAATCTCCCTAATGTAAACCTCCGCTAACCTCTCCGATGAGTAGGAGACATATACTGGAATAAAGTGTGCTGACTTGGTCAGCCTATCAACAATGACCCAAATAGCATCAAATTTCCTCCGAGTCAAAGGAAGTCCAGTAACGAAGTCCATAGTGATCCGCTCCCGTTTCCACTCGGGAATTTCAATCCTCTGGAATACACCACCAGGTCTCTGGTGCTCATATTTCACCTGCCGACAATTTAGACACCGAGCGACATACGCAACGATATCTTTCTTCATTCTGCGCCACCAATAGTGTTGCCGTAAGTCTTGGTACATCTTTACGACGCCCGGGTGAATAGAATACCGCGAACCGTGGGCCTCCGCTAAGATCAACTCTCGAATCCCTTCGACATTGGGCACACAAACTCGACCCTGCAATCTCAATACCCCATCATCATCTAGATTTACCTGTGTGGCACCTCCCCGCTGTACTGTATCTCTCAACTCACGCAAATGAGGATCATCAAATTGCCTCTCACGGATACGCTCTAATAAAGAAGAACGAGCGACCGTGCGGGCTAACACCCTGCTAGGCTCAGAAATGTCTAATCTCACGAACCGGTTGGCTAAGGCCTGAACATCTAGAGCTAATGGTCTCTGATTGACCGGAATATATGCAAGACTACCCATGCCGGCATACTTTCTACTCAATGCATCGGCCACCACATTGGCCTTACCTGGGTGATATAAGATAGTAACATCATAGTCTTTTAGCAATTCTAACCATCTCCGTTGTCGTAGATTCAACTCCTTTTGCTTGAACAAGTACTGCAGGCTTTTGTGATCAGTGTACACCTCACATGTCACACCATATAGATAATGCCTCCAGATCTTTAAGGCATGAACCACTGCTGCTAACTCAAGATCATGAACTGGATAATTCTTCTCATGTATCTTTAATTGCCTCGAAGCATAAGCGATAACCTTACCATCCTGCATCAATACCGCTCCAAGCCCTGTACGAGATGCGTCACAATAAACTGTATACGGCCCTGTACCTGTAGGTAGTATCAACACCGGTGCGGTGGTCAAGGCTGTCTTGAGCTTCTGAAAGCTCGCCTCACACTCCTCTGACCACTGAAACTGGACACCCTTCTGGGTCAACCTGGTCATCGGGGCTGCAATTGAAGAAAACCCCTCTACAAATCGACGGTAGTAACCTGCTAATCCCAAGAAACTCCGGATCTCAGTCACTGAAGCTGGTCGAGGCCAATTCAGGACTGCCTCAATCTTCTTTGGGTCTACCGAATACCTTCCACGATACAATGTGACCCGAAATGCTACCGAACTCGACCGGAACTCACATTTAGAGAATTTGGCATATAGGCGGTTATCTTTCGAGTCTGAAGAACCACTCTGAGGTCTTGCTCGTGCTCTTCCTGGTCGCGGGAGTATACGAGGATGTCATCTATGAAGACTATCACGAACGGATCTAAGTAAGGCACTGAATACCCGATTCATCAACTCCATGAATGCTGCTGGGGCGTTGGTCAACCCGAAGGACATGACCGAGAACTCATAATGCCCATATCTAGAGCGAAAGGTCGTCTTAGGAATGTCAGCCGCCCGATCTTCAGCTGATGGTAGCCCGACCTCAAGTCTATCTTAGAGAATACCCTCGCTCCCTGGGGAGCTGGTCAAACAAATCATCAATCCTCGGCGGTGGATATTTATTTTTGATAGTCACCTTGTTTAACTGCCGGTAATCAATACACATCCGCGTCGAGCCATCCTTCTTCTTTACAAATAATACGGGTGCTCCCCGGGGGGAAACACTGGGCCTGATAAAGCCCTTCTCAAGAAGGTCCTGCAACTGATCTTTCAACTCTTTTAACTTCGGCGGGGCCATACGATAGGGTGGAATAGAGATGGGTTGAGTGCCCAGTGCCAGATCAATACAGAAATCAATATCCCTGTCGGGTGGCATGCCCGGCAGGTCTGAAGGAAAAACCTCCGGAAACTCTCGTGCAATAGGGACTGACTCAATGGAAGGAACTTCTGCGCTGGAATCACGAACATAAGCCGGATAAGCTAGACACCCCTTCTCGACCATACGTCGAGCCTTAACATAAGAAATAACAGTGCGAACGGAGTGGCTTGAGGTACCTTCCACTCTAATCGGGGTGATTCTGGCAAGGCTAAGGTGACAGTCTTAGCATGACAATCAAGAATAGCATGGTATGGGGACAACCAGTCCATCCCCAATAAGACATCAAAATCTACCATATCCAAGAGCAATAGATCAACACGGGTCTCAAGACCCCCAAATATAACTACGCACGAACGATGCACCCGATCGACTACAATGGAGTCGCCCACTGGTATAGCCACATAAACTGGAATATCTAGAGCATAGCTGGGCACAGCCAAATATGGTGCGAAGTAGGAAGACACATAGGAATATGTAGATCCAGGGTCAAATAATACTGAAGCACCTCTGCCACACACAAGAATAGTACCTGTAATCACGGCATCTGATGCCTCTGCCTCTGGCCTGGCCGGTAAAGCATAGAATCGGGGATCTGCACCTCCCCTCTGAGCTGCGTCTCTAGGACGACCATCAACTGGCTGACCTCTACCTCTCGCTGGACGGTCTCCGCCTCTACGGTCTCGACCTCCACCTCTATAATCTCTACCCCCGCCTCTGGCTGGCTGGGCAGGCTGAGGGTCAGCTGGGGCCTGAATCATAGGACGAGGACCTCGCTGCTGAGAGTTGCCCGCTGCTATAGGGCAATTCCCGATAAAATGACCTGGGTCGCCACAACCGTAGCAACTCTTAGACTGATAGGGCTGCTGGCCCTGACGACTGAATGGCCTCCACGAACACTTTGAAGAGGCTGAGCATTAATAGGAGGTTGGTCTGAATAATGCCCCCGAAAACCATGATCACCTGGTCCACCCTGTGAAGCCTGAAGGGCGGAATGAAAAGGCCTGGAGGACTGGCCTCTATCAAAGGATTCTCTTCCACTAGAGGAAGAACCACCAAACCTGCCTGAATGACGAGGCCTCTTATCTGAAGAATAACCGCCTCCCCTAGCAAGAGCCATCTCGACTCTGCGTGCTGCATTGGCTGCCTCCTGAAATGATATGTCACTCCCCACGCCCATAGCCATCTGGAGTCTAATCGGCTGATTAAGCCCATCTATAAATCTGCGGACCCTCTCCCGCTCCGTGGGAAGTATCACCGCTGCATGACGAGCCAAGTCGATAAATCTCGTCTCATACTGTGTAACTGTCATAGTGCCCTGATGGAGGCGCTCAAACTGCCTCCGAAGTACATCCCTCTGAGTAGCAGGGAGAAACTTCTCCATAAATAGTTCCGCAAACCGGTCCCATGATAAAGCTGGGGACCCTGCTGGTCGAGTCAAGCAATAATCTCTCCACCAAGTCTTGGCGGATCCTGCAAGCCTGAAGGTACAGAAGTCAACTCCGTTTGTCTCCACGATCCCCATAGTCTTGAGAATCTCATGGCAACTGAATAAGAAGTCCTGAGGATCCTCTAATGTGGCTCCACTGAATGTAGTGGTATATAGCTTGGAGAACCGATCAAGCCTCCATAACGAATCGAGAAGTCATGGCCGGCTCCGTCGCCGGCGTGAGCGGTGGTACACGGCCGAGTGGCCACGGTAGCTAAGTTGCGGTGCTCGAGGGCGAGGAGCTGCGGCTCGGAGTATGAGCAATAGGAGTCCGGGCCCTCCTCCGGCCCGAGAAGTGGGCTGGGGCAGCCGATAATAAACCCGCTCTGGCAATGATGTCCATGAATCCCGCTATTCGACCAAAGCATCCGGAGATCCGGGGTAAATAAAGCCTCTCTCGGGACCTAAGCTGGGCCCACTGGAGCTGCTGGAACCGGAACCTCCTCGTCGATCTCAATATGAGGCTCCACCTCTGGGGTAGCTGCCTCGGGGGCTGAGCTCTGCCCCTACCACGGCCTACGATACGGCCTTGGCCCTTGCCCCTCACGGGAGCTGCCTGGGGCTCGGGCTGCTGGTCGGCGGACGAAGAAGCGCGTGTCCTCACCATATGCGAAAGGACAGAATAGAAATTCAATCAGTAATTGAGGAACAAGTCTCACGACAAGAAAGAACAAATGAGAGACTCTTTCCTAACTCAATAGACTCTGGAGGACAAGTACGGACGTCTCCGTACCTACCTCTCAAATTCTACTAAGCTTGTTCGTGAGTGGTGAGACCTATGTAACCTAGAGCTCCTGATACCAACTTGTCACGACCCGGATTTTCCCCCAATATCGGGATCGTGATGGCGCCTACTCGTGGTAGCTAGGCAAGCCACTATATTCATACTATCCTGTTTTTAACACAAATTAATTAAATAAATGCGGAATACTTTATCGAAATGGAAATAACAAATCACAAGGGGAAAATCATATTGAAATCCTCTACCCAAGACGTGGAGTCACCAACTCATGAACTACTATGGAATACTACACATAAAAGTCTGAAAGAAATATAACATAATTCTGTTTGTCTCGGAACAAAGAGACTACAACTAATAACATAAATAAAGAAAGAGACGCCGGGCCTGCGGACGTCTGCAAGCTACCTCAGTCTCAAATATGATTAGCTCCCACGAAATCGATTTACTGCGGCTGCTGCTCCTGATCGTATCCTAGACCTGTGCAAAAACGCACAGAAATGTAATATCAGCACAACCGACCCCATGTGCTGGTAAGTGCCTGGCCTATCCCGGCGAAGTAGTGACAAGCCTAGGACCAGACACCCACATAAACCTGTGCAATTCAATATATATGTATACCACATAATAACAAGAAATAACCAGGTAATAACATAATAAGAAATATCTCAAAGAATTCAACAATTAACAACATTAAATAAATTCACAAGGAAAAGCAAAGTATAATGTAAACACAAGTAATATCAATTCAAGAAATAGCAAGCGGTTGCACGGCATCACCCTTCGTGCTTTTACTCTCATCCTCACCAAATAAACAAATAAAGTACACGGCATCACCCTTCGTGCTTTTACTCTCATCCTCACATCCATAGTACGGCATGATCCTTCGTACATGGTTCAATAACAGGGCACGGCATGATCCTTCGTGCATAATCAATAAATAAACATGGCACGACATTAACCTTCGTGCATAAATAAATAAACATGGCACGACATCACCCTTCGTGCATTATCACTCTTCCTCACCCAAATAACAATCACAGTTAAGGGCAAAGAAAGAAACAGTAATTCATAAATCGTCCCATCAAGGGCAATCAATAATTAACTTCACAACAAGTCCCAACAAGGGAGAACAATAACAATTCATCTGTAATATATCTCAAAATAATCATTTTCCAACGACTCACGGTCATACTAGACGCCGGTGTATGGATGCTCGTCACCACAGCCCATACACCGCACTCGATCACATAACACATAACACATAATCCTATTCCCTCAAGCTAGGATAGAACAAACACTTACCTCGAGTGTTTATGAACAATTCTATCCGTGGAAATGTCTTTTTCTTTCAACTTTGGCTCCAATCCAATCGTATCTATACATAATTGATTTAATATCATCAATACTACTCAACAAACTAATTCTTAAGACCAAATACTTCTTCTACAACATTCTGGCCCGAAATAGTGAATTTCAACCCCGGGCCCACATGGTCGGAACTCGGGGTTAGGACCAAAATCCGGTTACCCATCCCCCACGAGTTCATGTATATGATTTGTTTCAAAATCGGACCTCAATTCGAGGTCCAATTCCCCAATTTATGAAAACCCTATTTTCTAACAAAAACAAGAATTCTACCATGAAAATCATTGATTTCTTATGAAAAACATGTTTAATGATGTTAAGAATTGAAAGAATTAAGTAAAAAGTGACTTACAATCGTTTTGATGAAGAAGAAATCCGTGAAGAATCGCAAATGAGTGTTTTTGTTTTGTAAAAAGTGAAGAAATGACTGAAAATCGTGTTTTACAGGTCTCTGTGTTCGCATTTGCGAACCCCGACCAATTTCTGGAGTTTGAAAAATAAGCTAAGGCTGGGAAGTTCGCATTTGCGAACATTTGTTCGCATTTGCGAACACTGGCAGACAAGGGAGTGTTCGCGTTTGCGAACTAATGTTCGCATTTGCGAACACATGCTGTATAAGGCAGTGTTCGCATTTGCGAACAATGGTTCGCATTTGCGAACCAAGGCAATATGGGGAATGTTCGCATTTGCGAACATTTGTTCGCATTTGCGAACATAGGCAGGTTCTGGGGACTTTCGCAAATGCGAACAATTGTTCGCATTTGCGAACAAGGCTGGGTCAATGGGGCTTCGCATTTGCGATAAAGGTTCGCATTTGCGAGCCTTGCCTTACACTGTCCCCTTCGCAATTGCGAGAAATACTTCGCAATTGCGAAGCCAACAGCTGGGTGAAAAACCAGCAGTTCAAAAATTCAGAATTTCATCCAACGGCCTATCAAATCTTTACCCGAGCCCCCCGGGCTCCAAACCAAACATGTACATAACCTCGAAAACACATTATGAACTTGTTCGTGCGATCACATCGCCAATATCACTTCGTTTTAATCAAATCAAGCCTCAAACTTATGATTTTCATACTTTTGATTTTCAAAACTTCTTAACTTGGAACTCGAGGTCCAAAACATCTCAAACGACATCCGAATGTCACCAAACTTTACAGAAATCACATATATAATATTTAAGACTTGTACCGGGCGTCGGAACCAAAATACGAGCCCGATACCAAGGTCAATTAATTTATTTCCTTTAACAATTACATCAAAAACAATTTCATTGAAAAATTCATAACTTGGGCTCTAGGCCTCAGAATTCGACTCCGGACACATGTCCAAATCCCATATTTTCCTACGGACCTCTCGGGACCATCCAATCTCGGGTCCGGGTCCGTTTACCAAAAATGTTGACCGAAGTCAACCTTATCAATATTAATATCATTTTTATCCAATTTCTCATAAAATTCATATTTTCTATCACAAAATCTTTCCGGCTACATGTTCGGATTGTGCACGTAAATCGAGGCAACATGGAATGAGGTTTTCAAGGCCTCAGAAGCTCGAAATGATTAATAAAATAAGTGATGACCCTTTGGGTCGTCACACAATAGCAGAAAAACATGGGGAAAGCAGTTAATTGGGGATCGGGGCAAAAAAATTTTAGAATGACCGATCAAGTCGTCACATCCTCCTGCACTTAAACATTCGTTCATCCTCGAAAGAGCATAGAAACATACATGTAGTAGAGAAAAGATGAGGGTAATAGTTGTACATATCCTGCTCGGTCTCACAAGTCGCCTCCTCGACTAGCTGACCCCACCACTGAACCTTCACCAATGCAACTTTGACCTCAGCTTTCTAACATGCCTGTCCAATATTGCCACTAGCTCCTCAACATAGGATAGATCCTTATCCAATTGGATTGAACGGAAATCCAACACGTGTGACGGGTCACCGTGATACCTCTGGAGCATTGAGACATGAAATAACGGATGAACTTCTACTACGCTAGGAGGTAAGGAAAGCTCATAAGCAATCTCCCCAACACGCTGCAATATCTCAAAAGGACCAACAAACCTTGGACCCAACTTCCTTTTTTTCCTGAACCTCAAAACGCTCTTCATAGGAGATACCCGAAGCAGAACCCGCTCTCCAACCATATAGGAAATATCACGAACCTTGTGATATGTGTAACTCTTCTGTCTGCACTGGGCTGTACAGAGTTTATCCTAAATCACCTTAACCTTCTCCATAGCATCCTGAACCAAGTCTGTGCCCAACAATCTAGTCTCACCCGATCCAAACCAACCCACTGGAGATCTACACCGCCTACCATATAAAAGCCTCAGACGGTACCATCTGAATGCTGGACTGATAGTTGTTGTTGTAGGCAAACTTCTCCAATGGCAAAATCTGATCCCAAGACCCTCCAAAGTCAATCACACACGCACGGAGCATATCCTCCAGAATCTTAATAGTGCGCTCAGACTGTCCGTCCGACTGAGGGTGAAATGTTGTACTCAGCTCTAGCCGAGTACCCAACTCATACTTAATGATCGTCTATGGTGATGTGAACTGGGTACCACTATCTAAAATGATAGAAACTGGAATACCGTGAAGATAAACAATCTCCTGAATATAAATCTCCGCCAAACTACCCAAACTCTCTGCCCGGTGACTCAAATCATTGACCACCATATTGGCCTTGCCCCGGTGATACAAAATAGTATATCATAGTCCTTCAATAGCTCTAGACATCTCGTCTAGCGCAAATTATGATCCTTATGCTTGAACATATGCTGCAAACTCCGGTGATCAGTATAAATCTCACAAGGTACACCACAAAAATATTGACGCTAGATCTTCAAGGTGTGAACAATGGTAGCTAACTCAAGGTCATGGACATGATAATTCTTCTCATGTATCTTCAACTATCTGGACGCATAGGCAATCACCCTACCGTCCTACATCAATACCGCTCCAAGGCCAATCCTCAAGGTATAACAATAGAAAATATAAGACCCCAAACCTGTAAGCAATATCAAAACTAGGGATGTAGTCGAAGCTGTCTTGAGCTTCTGAAAGCTCGCCTCATACTCTTCCATCCACTGGAACATAGCACCCTTCTAGGTCAATCTGGTCATAAGTGTTGCAATAGCTGAAAACCCCTTAACAAATCGACGGTAATAACTCGCCAAGCCAAGAAAATTGCGAATCTCGGTCATTGAGGATTGTTTAGGCCAACTCTGCACTGCTTCCACTTTGTTCAGATCCACCTTTATCCCCTCACTAGAAAACACGTGACCTAAGAATGCCACGGAATCCAACCAAAACTCACATTTTGAGAACTTAGAATGTAACTACTTCTCTCTCAGAGTCTGAAGCACAGTCCACAGGTGTTGTTCTTGATCTTCTCAACTCCGGGAATACACCAGAATATCATCAATAAAAATAATGACAAATGAGTCAAGATATGGTCGGAACATACTATTCATCAAATGGATAAAGGCTGTTGGGGAATTGGTCAGCCCAAATGACATAACAAGGACTCATAAGGACCATACCGAGTCCTGAAAGCAGTCTTCAGGATATCTTGCTCCCGAATCTTCACCTGTTGGTACCCTGAACACAATTCAATCTTAGAAAATACTCATAAAACCTGTAGTTGGTCAAACGAATCATCAATACGAGGAAAAGGATAACGGTTCTTCACTGTAACTTTGTTCAACTGGCCATAATCAATGCACATACGCATAGAACCATCCTTCTTCTTCTTCACAAATAAGACATGAGCACTCGAAGGTGATACACTAGGCCTAATAAAACCTATATCAAGCAATTCCTATAATTGATCCTTCAACTCGTTTAACTTAAGAGGAGCTGTATGATATGGAGGAATAAAAATGGGCTGAGTACCCGACAATAAATCAATGCAAAAATCAATATCTCTATCGGGAGACATGCCCAAAAAGTCAACTGAAAACACATCAGAAAACTCCCCCACCCTTGGGACTGAATCAACTGAAAGGGTATCAATGCTGACATCTCTCACATAAGCCAGATATGCATCACACCCCTTCTCAACCATATGCGAAGCCTTAAGGAAAGAAATAACTTTACAGGGGGTGTGATCTAAAGCACCCATCCTCTAAAGACATGGTACACTAGCATAGCCAGCGTCATAGTTTTAGAGTGACAATTAAGAATAGCATAATTGGGCGACAACCAGTCTATGCACAAGATAATATCAAAATTAACCATGCTGAGAAACAATAAATCTGCTCCCCTCAAAACCACTAAGAGCAACCAAACATGACTGATAAACGTGATCCAAAACAAGAGAATCTCCCATAGGAGTAGAAACATAAACATGGAAACTCAAAGAATTCTGAGATACACCTAAATACGAAGCAAAATAAGAAGGCACATAAGAATAAGTGCAGCCTGAATCAAATAGAATCGATGTATCTTTGTGATAAACTAGGACAATACATATGATGACAGAATCGGAGGCAAAAACCTCGGTACAGGTAGGAAGGGCATAATATCTAGCCTGGCCTCCCCCTCTAGGGTGACCTCTACCTCCCCAACCTCCACTTCTATCTAGCTGAGCAGGTGCAGTAGCAACTGGTGCTGTGATCATATCTTGAGAACTCTGCGGAGCACGATGTGGCTGAGACGTCTGTAGGGGCGCACCCCTCCAGAGTCTAGGCAATCCCTCACCACATGACATGTCTCACCATACTAAAAACAAGCTCTAGGAGGACGTGGAGGCTATGACTAGCTCGGGCCAAGTCTACTGGACTGACCTCTGAAATCACCCCACACAGGAGGCGCACTAGATACTGGTAGTGCATAATAAGGCTCCTGAGGCCTAGGAGAAGCTGGAATACCACTGGTTGCTAGAAGAGTTGAATGAACATAGTGACTCATATAACCCCTACCCCGACGACCTACAACTGGGGCACGTGCACCAGAATAATGGCCTAACTCTCGAGACCTCTTGGCATCTCTCTCCTCTCTCTCCCTAGCATGCACACCCTTAATCCTCCTAGAAATTCTCACCACCTGCTGATAAGAAATATCCATTTCCAACTAATGAGCCATGCTAGACTTGTGCTGGGAATAAGCCTCTCAGTAAATTGGCGAACGCTCTCGCAAACAGTAGAGATCAAGGTCGGTGCATTTGTAGCCAAGCTAGTGTAACAGACAACATACTCTGAGACAGTCATAGCACCCCGGTGCAAATGCTCAAACTCTGTGCGCCATGCATCCCTGAGGTTCTAAAGAACATACTCTATCAGGAATTGTCGACACCCCCTTTTCCTAAAAAAAAGTAGAATATAGTTTACAACATTTGGGAAGACAACTCTATTCCCGTTTGGAAATTGGGTTTTGAATTTTGAAGAGTCGCCACCTAATGATTATAGTGCATTAGGACACTTTTTAGAAGAACTTAAGATAAAAATCAGAGTTTTGATAAGGGATAGAAATTATCTCGAGGGGAAGGTGTTAGGCACCCCTCAAGATCCAGCAGTGTGGTTCCCGACCATGCTATAATTGTGACTTTAAATGCAAACAAATGAATAAATAAGCAAGCATTGAAAATAGGAGAAACTATTACAAATAAGAAGCACAAAAGGGTTTTAAAAAAGTGCTGAAATTCAGAAAGAAAACAATTTTGTGATTAAAAGAGATACGCAAGTAAATGGGAGGGGTCAAATAATTGGTGCAAGCAACTTTGAAAAATGTGTAAGAAACGAAAGTTGAAGGTTGGACAACTTATAATATTCTGAAAAAATTATTAAAACTAATAAAGAGGAAGGGATCCTAGGTTTATGTATTACATGGATCATTCGCACAACATCGGTACCAATTGTACGCATAGTGTTATCGTGTAATCACCATCTTCATATCTACCCTCCCCACCCTATTTAAGGTATTAGAGCGCAAAATGTTATCATTTACTTATTGCATGTTATTACCCATCCCAATCCTTTTAGTCCTGGATGCAAAGGGACTACTAATCCTAAAGGAAAAGGGGTTTGAGGCATTTAGAAGTTTCAAATGATAAAATGCTAAGGCGTCAATCAAAACAAGTAATTGCAAATAGAAGTGGGGGAGCAGGAAGGCATTTAGGGCTCAAATATGCCTCCAAAAGTCATCCAAAAATCATGGAGTTTAGCATATCTTTCACGTACTGATTTTGGTCTTATTTAAATAAAGCGACGAGCGGACTGGTTCAACGCATTTGTTTTTGGCAAAATGCCTACATTAGGCATACTTGAATGCATTTGTTTAAAACTGATCTGATTGACTTAAGTGTTAACTAGAACTAAGCATGATATATATACTGATTTTAGAAACAAATGTGCAAAATAATAGGTGTTACTAATTTTAGCGAGACAGCTAGTATTATCTCTATTCATATTCGAAATTTCTATATGCATGCTTTCTATCTCTTTTTTATTAGAATAACCCTTTTTAGACATTAACAAAATCCTATGAGCATGGTATCTATATGCAACTTTTATTGTCAAACCTACAAATGGTTTGCCTAGTGATGTTTATAGATGCAGAATGCAACAGTTTATAGACCGTATTTTATATGGGTTTGCGGAACAATTAGAAGTTAACCTATATGCAGGATATCTATGCGTGTTTGCAGGAATTAAATATTATACCTATGAGCATGATTTGTAGGTGGATATGCAAAGATGAAAGTTAAAACCTATATGCATGATTTCTAGGCGGATATCTATAAATTAAGGTTTAAACTTATAGGCATGATTTCTAGGCGAATATGCGGAAATAAGAGTTTAAACCTATAGGCAGGATCTCTAACCCTTGGTGCAGAAAGTAAATCCCATCCCCCATTTTTACTATGTTCCCCAGAATTATTATAACCCAAAAGAAACAACTGAAATAATAAAAATACATCAGAAAACCCCAACCACATACGAGAAGCCTAATCCAAACTTGAGGCCTAATAATATGAGATTGGACCATTTTTGAGATCCAAATTTCCAAGCATTCTCTTATCTAAGGTGTTTCAGAGATTTAAGGGATTTCAAGAACACTAGGCAGTGCATACACCCAAGATATTAATAGAAATTGAGTTGTGCAGTGTGGAAGGGCCAGCCCTTCTGTGCCCAAGTTCATAGGGAGCTCAAGGGTCCCAAGGCAAGGCTCACATAAGAGGTGTAGAACTTTAATTCTAGGAGTTGAGTGTAAGTGCAATAAAAGGGGTAGGGGGCTACCCAAGCAGGTTGGTGGTCATGCCCAGCTACAATATAGACGGGCACACCCCTGACGAAACCTGTGATCAAGCATTTAAGGAGTATAGTCTTACTAGAGGTCAAGCCATGGCCTGAACAATAATCAAAAGTACTGGCAGGCCAAGGCTGTTACTTAGCATACACACAATAAGGGAATGAGGATGAGAAATTGACAAGCTTAGGACCCTAAAGGGTCCAATTCATAACCATGGACAATGATTTCAGACATTGTCATATTTCTGAACCATAACTTAAAGCATACAAAGGGGATATGGGGGTGTGGGATTCATAAAATATCAAATACATAACAAACAACTAACATGATGCACATATAAATTAAACATTGAATTACAAGGGAAAGGGAAACATGTTACAACATGCTAGAAACAAATGTTAACTAAGGAAGATATGAACAGTAGTAGGAGGAATAAAACATATTGTTGTTGAGACATATAAATTAACTGGGGCATACCAGTAGATAAGCAAAAAGTGCAAAAGAAAGTAGAATAAACAAAGTCCATAGCAGCACAAGTAGCAGAAAGAGGGAGAGAGTTTTAAGTGAGAGTGATTTTGAACTCAGATTGCTTTCTGTGTTCGTCTGTGTTCAAAGAAAAGGGAGGAGAGTATTTATAGCTTTGAAAACGTGTAGAGAAATAAGGTAACAAGTACAAATTTATCACAAATATGGCATGGTCACAAATCAGAATCAAATTAGTATAACTCCTCTTTAATCAGGGGATTCTTATTCAAACGGATACTAACAGGATCCAAATAAGGAAAGGGAAATAAGCCTTGTAAGCAGAATGGTTGTTGCCATAAAAGAAATAGTAAAGTCATACAATAGGCAATTAAGTCTAAGTACATGATTTGAAATTATTTTTGGAAAGATTCGGTTAGGCCAATCAAAGGTAAAGAATCAATTAGACTTTGAGAGGCTAGTAAAATCAGGATCTCAAAGAAGGAAAGGTTTTTTTCGAAATCTTTTTGAGTTAAATAAATCACAGGAGGTACTCAGTATATAATGCATGCACAAATAACAGACATTTGAGGCTAAGTCATGGAAAAAGCATAGAGCAGACATTCAAAGTATGTTAGTTAGGCTTCATTGTGTAATAGAAGGAGTTGAAAATATGTAGAGAGTCAAGTGAGAATCATAAGCGTAGAACATATAGAGAAAAGAAATGTTGAAACAACGAATCAAGCTAAATAATTTCAAACATACAAACATGCACAAACAAACTCACAGGACTTCAAATAGCCTCCCGAAAGAGACTAGGGTTTCAAACTAGTTGAGTTTGGAGATGACAAATAGGTAAAACAACAAGCAATTTCAAAGCTCAAGCGAAAACCCCCCTAAAAGTTAGGGTTTTAATCATTAATCAGTAAACCAAACAGATTGGCTCAAGAACTCAAGTAAATCCCCAAAATTAGGGTTTTTAACATCAAGTAAAGCATATGAATCGAATGAAACCTTAACAAATAGACTCTAAAAAAAATCACAAAATTAGGCATTTTAACATGCTTACTCTGGTAAGGGAAACAAACCAACAAAGTACAGAAACATGCCAAGAACAAGGGGGAAGATTCGAAATAATTTAACCTAAAACCATAATTAAAAGAACAAAGTGTTTTGAAAGCAAAAATTGGGGAAACCTCAAGAATCATGCTCAGAAAGTTCAAACACACATAGATCAGGAGCAGATCTAAGAAGAAATCGAAGGAACCTTAGAGCTAGGTTTTCATAAAAAATCGAGGCGACGAGAAAGGCTTTGGAAACCATCAATCTAAGGGGGATAGTCGAAGATCAAATTCGAATGGCCATGGCTGGCCGGACATCGGTTGAAGATGACCGGAGAACAGCCATCGAGCAAAGCTTGGTCGAGACCTTTTCAAGATCTGGTCATAGGACCTCAAAGATGAGCCCATAGAAGTCATGGGAGTCCGGTGTAGGCCTCCGATGAGTCTGGGGAGCCATGGATTAGGGTTTTGATGGGAGGCAAATGCTTGGGTTTTGAGAGTGCTCGAGAGACGAGAGCATTTGAGGGCAGCGGATTGGGAAAATGAGATAGGGTTAGGTGGTTGTGTGAATTAAAAAAGGTAAGAAGTAACGGTGGCCGCTGATCTAAATGATCAACGGTCGAGATTTGAAATGGATATGGGTTGGGTCGGTTGAACATGTACTGGGTCGGGTAGGCATGTTGATTGGGTTGGGTAATTGGGTTTTAAATTAGGGCTGAAATGGGGTTCCAAATTGGCTATAATTGAAATGCAATAAAGACCAAATCGTAAATAGCCAATTTTCCCCTTTTAATTTTATAAAAATAGTAATACTAAAAACATACTGGATAAATAAGTATTATATAAATATTAATTAAAAAATGTTGGGATTAATTTTATAAACATAAAATGTCATAGATTACAAGATAGGCTATAATTATAATTATATGCAATTTAGCTTTAAATACCAAAAAAAATATGTCAAAATTACTTTAATTATATTTAGGTGTAAATGTGAAAATAAAATGAATTATTCACCAAAATGATAATTTTGGGAATACTTATTGGATTTTGTTGTGTAAAATAGGCAATAAATTGGTTAAAAATCATTAAAAATGCCAAAACTCTTGGATGTGCTTATATATGCACTAATATGCTATTTTGAAAATATTTGGTATAAAAAACACTTAGGGAAAAATTGGGTATCAACAGCTGTCCCTCGTTACCCAGGAAGGATGAAAGAGTTGTCGGGTAAAGATATGATAGTCAATTTTGACCGGAAGCGACAATTTGAAAAGAATTTGACCAAGCTCTGGTTTTGAACTGCCTACATATCCATGGTTTTACAGGAATCAAGCCGTATGTAGTTTAGGAACCATTGAAAGAGCATGTCGATGGCGGTTCGGAAGAGACGGACACAATGTTTAGGGGCAAGAGGTATCTGAAACTTGATCGGTGGTGGGGCATGGAGCCGGATTGCTCCTGCTGAGATGGCCATTGCTAGTCAGTGTACCTGCAAGTAAGCAATATAGGTGTATATATTGTGCATAAACTTAAACATGATGCAAGTTCCTGTTGGACCATGAATACTGTCCTTGGACGGTTAGGATGACGTCCTTGGACCATGATGTCCTGGGCCATGAAGCGCAAAATTAAAGGGTTCACAAGCTATGATAATGGTGCCTCTGAACCATTATGCCTTTGAATAATGATGTGTAGGATATACATCAGGGTCCCCGGGCCATGGCATGGTGTTGTCGGGCTATGAGGATGATGCCTTCGAACAATAATGCCCTTGGACAATTTGGCGATATTTCAGCCCATGAAATGCAAGGTTTGGCGGTACTTCAGCCGATGTAAAAGCGTAAATGGCGATATTTTAGCCGATGTAAAGCATAAATGGTAATATTTCAGCCGATGCAAAGAATGTAAATGGCGATATTTCAGCCAACAGAACTTTAAATAAAGCGGGCGATGTTTCAGTCAGTGTAAAAAGTAAAACGACGATATTTCAGCCATGCAAGAGAGATAAGGTGGCGATATTTCACCCATGCAAGAAAGATAAAATAGTGATATTTTAGCCGATGCAAGTGGAGGTAGAGCTTAACCTCGGAAGGCATAAAGGTAGCCTTATGCAATGCAAGAAGTGCAGGGTGGAGGCAGTGCTTAGTCTTGAAAGGCAGAAAGGTAGCCCTATGCAATGTAGGAAATGCAGGTGGAGACAATGCTTAGTCTCGGAAGGTAGAAAGGTAGCCTTATGCAATACGGGAAATGCAGATGGAGACAATGCTTAGTCTCAGAAGGTTGAAAGGTAGCCTTATGCAATGCAGGAAATGCGGATGTAGACAACACTTAGTCTCGGAAGGAAGAAATGTAGCCTTATGCGATGCAAGAAAAGCAGATGAAGACTGTGCTTAGTCTCGGAAGGCAGAAAGGTATCCTTATGCAATGCAGGAATGTAAAATGACGAATAGTAGTGAGATTTCTTAGCTGATAGCAGATTGCGATATTGTAACTGCTGGGAAGGTTGTGTGAGGATAACAATTACGAACAAGTGATAATTATGAGAAGTTGCATTCTTGAGAAAGTATGCATACATAAATATTCCTAGTAATATTGTAAGTCAGGTGCCTGAATCCAAAGAAAAAAAAACTTAAATTTAGATAAAAATATGCACAGTATTATCAAGACAATGATACCAATCCCTGAAGGATTCAAATAATCGGCACGAAGCCCAAATATTATAATTAATATCTTTATTGAGACGTCAATTTAATTTCAAACAATTAGGTGTTGTTATTTATTATGCGGGATGGACCAAGTCACAATCCCCAACGGTGCTCTACCCCACGCTCGTTATCCAGCGTGCAAGTCACCTCAACACAGCACTAAGATGTGCAAGTCCGGAGTTTACTAACCCTCAGGACATCATTTACAAGTATTACCCACCTCGAACCGGCGAAAACTCATGCCCGCGGCGCCTTAGCTCCTCGAACCGGCATCCACGCACGTCAAAACTAGCCAAAATCAGTACAAATATATCAAAATAGGCTAATGGAACATAACCCAATCGAAAGAACTCGAAAAATATCAAAATCACGAAATTGGCAAAACCCGAGCCCCGGGCCCACATCTCGAAAATTTTCAAAATTCATATTTCCAGAATCCTCGTCTCGCCACGAGTCCATACATATAAAATTTACCAAAATCGGAGTTCGATTGGCCTTTCAAAACCCAAATTTCCGTTTTCAATATCTAGGTCACAATCCTTCACAATTTCTAGCCAAATTCATGAAGATTGATGTTAATTCTACCATAAAATTATGTTTTTGAGTCAAAAAACTTACCTCCAACGATTCCCAGCCGAAACCCCCTTCAATCCCCATCCAAAAGCTCTCTAAATGATCAAAAATTATGGAAAAATGACCCAAAATCGATTTTATCAACTCACTAATTTTTTTCGGAAATCACTGTTCACGGGGCACTGTTCATGCGCGTTGACACTGTTCATGGGGTACTGTTCATGCGTGTCGACACTGTTCACCCGTGCGATTACTGTTCACGCGCGGGAATTACTATTCATACGCTGCAGAAAAATGCAGCAGCAATACAGAAATTGCAGCACATAATCATTTTCACTAAAATGGCTGTAACTCCATCATACGAACTCGGAATTCGACGATTCTTCTTCCTATGGCTCCGTAATTTCGATACGGATCCAGTGGTTCAAACAAAACAGAATTTAGATCTCATTTACGCAGCGAAACATCAATTTTGCTCGTTAAACAATTAATTCACATTTCGCGTCAAAAACCCAATCGCGACTTGATGAAATTAGACCAAACTTTCCAGATCAGTCCTATAATTCATTATCTAAATTCTCGAAGTCTCGAAATCAAATTTGAATCTCTAAAACTAAAATAGACCTTTGGATCATTACATTTATGCTCAAAACGGTAAAAATCTTCCAAAACCTGTTCCAAAATTTATCCGAGCCTCATGGGATCCCAACAAAGTATACTAACAAGTCTCATAATATATTATGGACTTGCTCGAGGCCTCAAATCATAACAAACAATGCTAAAATCATGAATCAACCTCCAATCCAAGCTTTATAAACTTTAGAACTTCCAACTTCTATTTTTGATGCCGAAACCTATCAAATCAAGTCCGATTGACTTCAAAATTTCACCTGAATTCGCCAAAATACTAACTTTGCCAATTCAAGCTTAATTCTACATCGGACCTCCGAATTCAATTCCGATCGCTCTCCTAAGTCATAAATGATCCCCCGAAACTAATCGAATCATCAGAATCCGATTCCGAGCACTCTAACTCAATAGTCAACTTTAGGTTGACTTCCCATATTGAAGCTTCTTTCAAACATGCTATTTACTTTATTTTCAACCCAAAATCACTCCTAACTCACCTGATATACTCTAATACTGGTATAAAAGCATAAAATATGTAAATGCAAGGTAGCGGGGTGGTAATTCCCGTAATGACGGGCTGGGTCGTTACATTCTCCCCAACTTAAAGAAACGCTCGTCCTCGAGCGGACCCAGAGTTGTACTAGAAGCAACCCAATAGCTAAATGACCTTACCAAGCAATTTTTCAGGCGATCATGCATCACCCTATCTCACATAAGTCCGACAACACCATATAGCTGAAATTTCTCGCTCCAACTGAACCATAAACCACATTGCACTTTCTGAAATCATATACCAAATCTGAATCCCCCGTCTATACTCAGAATACACCCGAACCAGCTGTAATAGTCCATACTCGCCACCCCTGGTGAGATCATATGATGTATCACACAACCCAATCACTCGAGACAATAGTCTCTAATCACAACAATTTTCCACGATAATCAAATACCAACTGAAAACCCTTTTTCATTAGATAGAGTCTTGTTCCAACACCTTCATATCATGCCTACGGCAACCGAACACGCGATATATTGAACCCATCTCTCAGGTCAACCATTCATGAATTCATTTCACTTTTAACTGATACCACAACAGATTTCGAAGCCGAACCTCGATACTACCTTTCTAACCAGCTGAAATCACATATACTCACACTCATTATTGGCTTCAATGATCATTTCGATTATAACACACCGCACTGGTGATATGAAACCTCAACACCGGCCTAAGCCACGATGAGCACAACATGGGCTCCAATAGAAACGTCTGAACACACTCGAATCATGACAGCTCAAATCATGACAACTGTCTCCAGCAAATAGAGCTGCAATTCAGTTCCTCTGTGCCATCATAACATAGAACTGAGATCACGTCTCGCATTATAGAAATAGAGTACCCGAATCCTCCTCGAGAGGTCATAACATCACGTGGTCTTGCCACGATTCGTGATTCTATCCCAACATTATTACTCGTGAAGCACCTCCCGTTACCAAGCTCAAAACGGTCAGCCACACACAGATCTTGGTCTGAACCCAGCAATCAACCTCACCCACGGTGATACAATGATATACGCTATCGAATCCTGAAAGGACACAACCGATGTGCCATTCGCCAAGCGATGCTCAATACGGACTTTTCCTCGGAAGCCAGGAGGTATCGTATACTAGGTAACATATAACTAACCTTATTTTCACATTACACTGTTGCGGCGTGCAACCTGCTCCAATGACATACCCGTGGTGGCGTGCCACCCGATCCAGATACCATACCTGTGGCGGCGTGCCACCCGATCCAAATAACCCGTGGCGGCGTGCCACCCGATCCATGCATAAATCTCGCAAAAAGGAAATGCATATCGAGTCAAATTTTCTCATTACGACAAACATATATATATATAGCCTCAAGCTCGGCCACATGAAACGCATCCGACAACTTTTCTCAATACTGGAACTGAATCAATGGTAGATACCTCTATACTAACATCCACCGGAATTACTATTCATACGCTGCAGAAAAATGCAGCAGCAATACAGAAATTGCAGCACACATCCATTTTCACTAAAATGGCTCTAACTCCATCATACAAACTCGGAATTCGACGATTCATTTTCCTATGGATCCGTAATTTCGTTACGGATCCAGTAGTTCAAACAAAACTGAATTTGGATCTCATTTACTCAGTGCAACATCAATTTTTCTCGTTAAACAATTAATTCACATTTCGCGTCAAAAACCCAATCGCGACTTGATGAAATTAGACCAAACTTTCCAGATCAGTCCTATAATTTATTATCTAAATTATCGAAGTCTCGAAATCAAATTTTAATATATAGAACTAAAATATACCTTTGGATCATTACATTTATTCTCAAAACGGCAAAAATCTTCCAAAAACTATTCCAAAACTTATCCGAGCCTCATGGGATCCCAACAAAGTATAATAAAAAGTCTCATAATACATTACGGACTTGCTCGAGGCCTCAAATCATAACAAACAATGCTAAAATCATGAATCAACCTCCAATCCAAGCTTTATAAACTTTAGAACTTCCAACTTTTATTTTCGATGCCGAAACCTATCAAATCAAGTCCGATTGACTTCAAATTTTGCACACAAGTCCAAAATGACATAACAGAGCTACCAAAATTTTCGGAATTTCATTCCGACCGTCGGATCAAAATTTCACCTATCAACCGGAATTCGCCAAAATACTAACTTTGCCAATTCAAGCTTAATTCTACATCGGACCTCCGAATTCAATTCTGATTGCTCTCCCTAGTCATAAATGATCCCCCGAAACTAGTCGAATCATCAGAATCCGATTCCGAGCACTCTAACTCAATAGTCAACTCTAGGTTGAGTTCCCATATTCAAGCTTCCTTCAAACATGCTATTTGCTTCATTTTCAACCCAAATCACTCCTAACTCACCCGATATACTCTAATACTAGTATAAAAGCATAAAATATGTAAATTCAAGGTAGCGGAGTGGTAATTCCCGTAACGACGGGCCGGGTCGTTACACTTATGGTGGGAACTGATAGAGAACCCGGTTCTCTATATAGTTTGGTTGACGCTTAGTTTCTATCAATCCTCATCTCTTGAACCATTGTTGTGTGTCTTGAGGGCCATATTATTCTCCTTTTTTGGCTCTCTTCTTTAAATGTCCTTCTTCTTCTTCTTCTTCTTCATCTTCTTCATTTCATATATTTTCAAATTTCCAACAAGCTCATCAATGGTTAGCTCCTGCAAGTCCTTAGCCTCTGTAATGGTATTTACTTTGCTTTCCCAAGAACTTAGGCAACACACTGAGGATTTTCCTGACAAGCTTATTTCTTGGAATAATTTCACCAAAAAAGTGAAGCTCATTAATGGTAGAGGTGAATGGAGTATGAATATCTTGGATAGATTCATCATCTTTCATCCTAAAGAGCTCGTATTCAGTTGTGAGCATGTCTATCTTGGATTGCTTAACCCGTGTTGTTCCTTCGTGAGCTATTTGAAAAACCTCTCATATTTCTTTCAGTTATTGACATGCTGATATCCTGTTATATTCATCAAGACCAATGCCACAAATAAGATTTTTCTTTGCACAAATATTTTTTTCTATGGCCTTTTAGTCAACGTCATTGAATACCTTCCTTATCTTGCGAATGGTTATAAGTAGGTCGCCAAGATTCTTGGTAGGAATAAAGGGTCCATCAAAGATAACATCCCATAGCTCTGAATCTTCAGCCAGAATAAAATCGTGCATCCTAGTCTTCCACCATCCGTAAGATTGGCCGTCGAACTTTGGTGGCATGTAAGTAGACTGGTCTTCTTCAAAGTTTGGTGGAGCAGCCATGATGATTCTTTTTAGGTGTTAACTTGATAGAAAGAATCCGCTCTGATACCAATTGATAGAATTTAAGGGTCCGCCAAAGTCTATAGAGTATCGGGTTCTCTATCAGGTTCAACAGAACACACGCACACTGTAGTAAATAAATGACAAGAGAAATTTTATGTGAAAAATTCCCATCTCAACGGGATTAAAAACCACGACCTGCTCTTGTAAGATTTCAACTTTACCACTGAGAAACCTTTAGATTAATACCTATGAAACCTAGGAATTAACCTCTTAATCCTTCACTAACTTGTAATACTCTATTAGAAGCCACTTTGTAATAACTCTATTACAAATACTTTACAACTCGATTAACTCTAGCCAAGACTCAAACACAAGGTTTTAAGATTAGGGTTTCCTACAGAATACTTCTAAACAAGCTAAGTAGGAATTAAACTTGAAGAACTATTACAAAGTTACAACTCAACTAAGGACATACAATAACTTGATGTGGGAACGAGTTCGTAGTCGTGTTGTTCTTATTTCTTGATGTACTTGAGAATTTCTTGCTGAATGATCAATCGCGTGAGAGAGCTTGAGTAATGTCTCTAAATGTTCAAGTGATTTGTTTTACCTTTCTTACATCACTTATAATAATGTAAGCAAGGTAGGTAAAATGTCTTCCCCATAAAGTTGATTGGTGCACTTCCTGCACTATAGCGTGTGCAAGTAGCAACTTTTCCAGCTGGAGAGTTGACTTTGTACAATTACATCGGGAGCTGGCAGCAACCTGCACCCTATGTTGTTCCTTTGACTCTAACGAGTTGAACTGTGTCACAGCTAGAGAAATGTTGATCTTTTAAGGTCACGAAGAAGTGTATCTAGTTCCTTATCTGGTTCTTTACGATAAGTTCGTTAGATCACCAAAACATAACAGGGATACACATATGACCTATCAAAAAACATTATGATCCATGGTCTTCTCCTCTTATTAAGGGAAAAAAGGGGGACGGAATGGGTTCAGTAATCCTTATTATGGGTTCTTGAACAATAATTAACAAAAAGGTTGCACAATTTAGAAAAATGAATTTTCAAAAGTAGTTTTCTTTTGTTTTCACATGGAAATTAGTTGCTCAAAGTTTCAATATAATCGTGGATTACGTAAATGCTAACATTAGGTTAACAAAATTAACGGACAACACAAGGGCAAAGATTCTTCTTACAACGCGTAGAAGCACAAGAGTGGATCATCATATTGTATACTAGCATTGCATGAGAAAAGGCATTTCATTGTTAAAAAGATAATGACAATTCATAATTAATGCACACATAATTATACTGTGCCGAGAAATTAAAAACAAAAAAGGAAAAGAAAAAATAAATTAAAGTAGAAGTAAACAAAATTATTGGTCCATTGTACTTAATTCTTTGACTATCATGTGACAAGGACATGATGATACAAAGAAGACAATGAAAGAAGAAAGGAAGAGGAAAAGAAGAAAAACATAGCTAACCCAATAAATAATAAAAGTGCATGTCATCAGTCCTCTTAATATAATAATAATAATAATAATAATAATAATAATAATAATAATAATAATAATAATAATAATATTTCTTACAGCTGGATCTTGCAAAGCTAACGTACATCCTCCATACCTGTCTCCCATAACTTCTTCAAACTTCATACAATAACCCATAAATCTTTACACTCCTCCCACAAAGGAGAAAGGAAGAAGAGAAGAAGGTCTCTTAGGGACTGTATATGGTTCAAGGAATTAGGTAGATTATTTGATATAAATTTTGGAATTAAATTTATTATGTATTTGACTAAAACTATTTCTTAAAATTAGTCTAGGTGCATTGTACGCGCTTTGCACGTGTACCTAACTTAATATAAAAAAGAATTGAGTTATAAAACAATAATATAAGTTCTTGAAAATAATAAATATTAGTCGTATATAACTAATAAAAATGAAACATCTCTACTGAAATACTCAATCCATTAAAATAATTCAACTTAGAACGCATTTCAAAGAATAACTGAATGTAGAAAGGGAAATCTGTATTTAGCCTGGAAGTATCATCGTTCAGGTGAGATTAGCACTTAAATAATACTAATAGCTAGCCCATACCAAATTTTAAATATTTAATTATAATTTTTATTCGAGAAGAATTCTTTTTCAAATTGTGAAAAATCGATTAGGTGAAAAATTATCCATACACGACATGTTCCAACAAAAAAAAAAGCAAATGAAAAATATTTATAAATCTCAAAAATTCAAGAATCACTATATATCATAAATAAAATCTACAATTAAAATGCCTTTTTAGAAGACATAATTATAGTCAAGAAACTCTCTTATATATAGATATATTTAATACTATTTAAAGAAGTTAAATTTTTTTATAAATTACATCTTGTTAGAATAATTGATAATTTTGGACTTTATTATTGTTTTCCGCTTAATATTCATGCAAATTGTAATTGGTAATTTGAAAGTTCTGAAAACTAAAATTTTAATATAGCATACTATTATCAGTGGAATAGTCTTTTATATATTTTAAATATTTTAATATAAATCAAAATAAAAGTTTTAAAATAATTAGACCACTTTCATATTATCCTAAGTCAACCGCGCTTCCTCTTTCTTTAATTCCTTATTCTCTCGTTTATATAATTTATTTGCTTTTTCTAAAAACTTTAAGTGTAAAATTTATATAAGGTAAAATATTGCAATAATTTTAAAGTTTTAAATGCTAGAATATTTAATACAGTTCAAATAAGGAAAACATTTACTATACAAACTCCTAAATGTTAGGGAATTAATTAAATGGGAATATTAGAAAAATAATCAAATGACTATTTTATTCTGTGTGAGCTCTATTTTTAAAGAGTAAAAATGGTGAACGATATTTCGCTAAATTCATGCTATTATATATATATATATATATATATATATATATATATATATATATATATATATATATATATATATATAGAGAGAGAGAGAGAGAGAGAGAGAGAGAGAGAGAGAGAGAGAGAGAGACTAGTAAGTATTATTTTTATACAAAAATATTGATATAATTATCCTATATAAAAGACGGAATAAGTTCTCTAGGTTATAATCTCAGGATTATACTTTTATATATCATGATTTTGAACCATACTTGTCACGATCTGAATTTTCTACCCTTGAGAGTCGTGATGACGCTTACTGGTGAAAGCTAGGCAAGCAAATTATTTTATTATTTTACATTTTCCATTTTTAATCCTTTAATAATTGTGAATTAACATTATATAAACAACGGAATAATAATGCGGAAGAATGAAATGTAAACAATTTAATAATAATACCTATACCAAACCATAAACATAAGCTACCCAAAATTGGTGTCACAATCTCACCGTGTCTAGGAATACTACAAATAGAGGTCTAAAAGATAAATATAATACTATTTTTGGAATACATAAAAGAAACAGTATAGAAAGATAGAAGGAGACTCCAAGGCTCGGGGACGCCTACAGGACTACCTCGGGTCGCCTGATGGACTGAAGGCAGCAACCTCACTGTGGTCCAAAAGCAACATCACTGAGATCTGCAACAGCACAACCGACCCATGTGCTAGTAAGTGCCAAGCCTAACCTCGGCGACTTAGTGACGAGGCTAGAGCCTGACTACCAAATAAATCTGTGCAGTTAAATCATATACAACAAAAAAATAGCATAAATTTACAATTAAAGATATGAGGTAGAAACATGTTGTGGGAAACATCAAGTAACCACAGAAAACCAATAGATATTTATAAAGAACATCATAATTCAATTAACAGCAAGAATCAAGAAATCAAGGACAAGTGCACGACATCATCTTTCATGCTTTTACTCTCGTCCTTACCATAATAATCAATATAGTCAACACGAAATCACCCTTCGTGCTTTTACCTCACGTAATCATGACACATAATTATCCTTTGTGCATTATCAATAATATCACAATCAAATAGAGCAAGGGAACAATAGCATAACAGCAATATCCCGACAGGGGAAACAATATTGTGAGTAATAACACCCTGGCAAAGGAGATAATATCAAAAGCAATAACATCCCGACAAGGGAGAAAATACCATAAACCTCTTCTCTTTTTCACAATTATTTCACAACTCAATTCTCCACTTGAGACAATGCTATATAATGTTCAATTACCAACAATACTTCCATAATCCTTGTTCAATAATAGAAATCATCTTATAAAGCATGAACAAGAAGAAACAAAGTCACATTAATCATAGTATAAGACTCACGGGCATGCTTGATACCAACGTATAGATACTCGTCACCATGCCTATACGCCATACTCAACATTTAACACATAGCAAGTAAGACACAATTCTTAATCCCTCAATCTAAGGTTAGACCAAACACTTACCTTGATGCTATTACACAGTTCAAGCCTCAACTACTACTTTACCTCTAAATTCTACCACCAATTTGCTTGTATCTAGCCACAAGTTACTTAACGATATTAATAAATGTTAAATGAATTAATTCTAATGCATGAAAATAGATTGTCCAATGATTTTCCCAAAAAGTCAAATTCGACCTGGGACCCACGTGATCAAAACTAGAGTTCGGACCAAAATCTGATTACTCATTCACCTACGAACTAAAATATATAATTTATTTTAAAATCAGACATTAAATCGAGGTCTAAATCCCCAAAAATTGAAATACCTAAGTCTTACCCAAAACACCCAATTTCCCCCGTGAAACCCCTTGATTTTGAGTAGAAATCATATAAAAATATGTTAGAGATTAGATAAAATGAGTTAGCAATGACTTACAATCGATTTGGAGAAGAACTTTTCTTTAGAAAATCTCCCAAGAGAGCTTAGGGTTTGAGGGAGTTTAAAAAATGAAGAAAAATGTAGTCTAAATTAACTGGTCGCAGATGTCGCAATTGCGACCAGGGTTCGCAATTACAAACCCCTTTAGGACCTACTGACTTCGAAAATGCGAAGAATATGTCGCATTTGCAACCATGGAAAAATCCGGTCACCTTCGCATTTGCGATAAAAGTGTTGCATTTGCGACAAGGCCTGCCTAGTCTAGGTTCGCATTTGTGACACTTGGATCGCAATTCCCATGCTCGAGGACTTCACAATTACGAAGCTTGATCTTGCAATCGCGAGATCAGAGGTATGGGCATAATATCATATACCGGCAACTTTTTCCTAAGTCCAATTTCACTACATGGCTTATCCAAAACTCATCTGAGCCCTCGCGGCTCTAAACCAAATATGCACGCAAGTGCAAAAATATGATACAGACTCCCTCGTGAAATAAAATCATCAAAATAACATCAAAAACTATGAATTAAGCATTAAAAACAAAGAAAATCTCAAAAACTTTCAAAGTTTCAAAATTTACAACTAAGGGCCTGAATCATGTCATATGACCTTTGTTTCTTATCAAATTTGACAGGCACAACTTAAATACCATATAAGACCTGTATCGGGCTCCGAAACTAAAATACAAGCATGATACCACCAGATTCAAACACATTCAAATTTCCAAAAATTCTTAAAATTTCAGTTAAACAATTTTCTTCAGAAATTCACTTCTCGGGCTTGGGACCTCGGAATTTAATTTCGGGCATACATCAAAGTCCCATATTTTTCTATGAATTTTGGGACCATCAAATAATGGATTTGGGTCTCTTTATCCAAAATATTTACCGAAGTCAACTTAAATTAAACTTTGAAGGCCAAATTAGCATTTTTATCAAATTCTCACATAAAAGCGTTCCGGATATATGCCCAGACCACAAACGCAAATTGAGATGAGAAAAAAGCTTCTAAGGCCTTAGAAAATAGAATTTACTTATAAATCAAGTGATGAGACTACCCTTTTAGTCCTTTCCATTCGAGATAATTCTAGAAATCAATTGAGAAAGAAATTAAGAGTATACAACAAAATCGAGTGATAAATATTAAAGAATACCACCTCCATACTTCATATTGCAATTATAATCATTAACTTATATACATATGGATAATAAAAATTATAATTGTATAGTTCCAAATTTGGATGATCACTATCGAGTACGTTGAGGGATGAGGTACTTACGATGCAACGTCCTTTGGTCATTGTAAAGGGTGACAGCCGACTGCGGATTAGTGAACACACAACATCTACAGTAGTGTATGCGTAGTAGGAGATAGTAGGAATATGCTTTTTGAATATTCTTTTATACCTTTTTAGGGTTCATGAGGGGATTGTCCCTTATAAATAGAAGGGGGAGACTTTATAAAGGGACCATCGAAAAGTGAATACAAAAATAAATAACTTTGCTTATCAAAGATCTAAAAATCCATACACCATCCTTTATCTTGGTCAGTTATAATCATTGTTATATTCTTCTACATTTGAAGTTCCCACATTTATGAGTAATCATTTGGTTCCAAAATATTAGGAAGCATCATTCATATTGTCTTTTTCCTCTGTATAATTTAATCTATATTTTATTATACTTGGCTAAGATTTACCTTTTCATCTCCATTAATTGATTTAATAAAAAAGATTTCAATATCTTTTGGTCAAACAATTTGGCGCCATCTAAGGGGAATTCTTTAGCTAAGATTTTAGTTTCATCTAGACGCTTGAAAGGGATAATCGCCTCTTCCTAGCTTTGCACAAATTAACAATAGAAAGGAAAGGAGATACAAGGCTTAAAGCAATAGTAGGTGTCTCAACCAATCTTCTGAACACCATCAATGAAAACATCGGGGAAGATAACAAAAATGGAACACCAAACACCATACCTAGAGGAGAAGCTTCACCTCCCTCACACGCAACTATAACTGCTTCGCGCGAGAAGGAAGCCTCCACATCTACAACAGGTGAGGCACCACTGGTAGTGAGAAGGCTACTGAAAGAGTGGCTAATAAATGCTCTGAACAACATACTTGACAAACCTGTCCAAAGGGATGATAGAGATATTGCACATGTAGATGCCACGACGATCGATAGAGAGGGATATGTCCCCCACACAGGTAATGCGCATATTGCTGTTGATACAGATAACGACACACCCGTAGCTATTTTGAAGAAAATGGAGGAAATTGTAAACAAGAATATGGTACTTTGTGACTAGATAAAGGAACACCAAGAAAGGGTTGACAAAATACCAGGCACAACAGAGTTGTTTCCAAAACGTCGTGTTGGTTTATTCATCGAGCAACCATACAATGAAGAAGCAAAATCCTACGTCATTCCAAAGGCCTTCTGAATGCTACCCTATTTGAAGATATATGACGGTACTACCGATCCAGAAGATTATATCATGCACTACATCATAGTTGTGAAAGGTAATGATCTTTCAAAAGAGCATATACCATCAGTGCTACTAAAGAAGTTCGGCGAAACCCTAATAGGGGGAGCGTTGACATAGTACACTCAACTACCGGCACATTTGATAGCGATTTTTGAGGAAATGACATGCAAATTTGTCACCGCCCATGCAGGATGCAAAAAGGTAGAAGCCAAGGTAAACAATATCTTTGTCGTGAGACAGATGCACGATGATGGACTCTGGGACTTCCTAGCTTGGTTCAATAGGGTGAGGATGAGCTTGCCGGATGTGTCAAAAGGAATGACAGTAGTAACTTTCCAGAAGGGATTAAACAGGAACGGGTCGAGAGAGACCACAAAATTGCTTAGTAGGCTCATGAAATATCCTCCAACCACTTGGGAAGAAATCCATAACACCTACTGTGTCGTGGTAAGAGCCTGTGAGGATGACCTTAATGGTCCAACCCAATGGTTGATTTCAGTTCAAACTGAAGCTAGGAAAGATCGTTGCAACGACGGTCGAAGAGATCAGTTAGGGCCCCATCTCGGATGAGAAAGGCAACAGCAATACAACAAGACGTCTTCTCCACCTCCATCACGGCACACATATGCTTATAATCAACATACAACACCATATCGACATGAGAATGTTATGCCTCCACTCATATCTGCTCACAATTTTTGTGTTTCTCCTTTAGCAATAGTGTATGCACTGGAGAAACTCGGTACAAAGGGAAAATGGCCGCAAAAGATGAGGTCCCACCCTAGCACTTAGAAGTAGCATACTTTTGGTAAATTTCACCAAGAAAGGGGTCACAAAATCGAAGATTGCATAGGACTGTGATAAGAGGTAGTGTGAATGCTAAATCAGGAATAGCTGAAAGAACTACTAAGCGATCAAGGACGGGCTAACTTCTCACGCGAATGCAAACAACCCCAAGGTCCTCCAAAACTGCCGTCTCCCACTCGCACCATACAGATGATCATCAATGGGGGTGATGGCACAATAATCAATCATGTTAAGTTCACAACCACACATAAACTCAAACGGTCAATCACCTATGAACAATATGATGACCTCGAAGATAGTATCGTCTTCCATAAGTCAGACCGAGGTTTTGTCTTTCCTTCACTACGATGCTCTTGTTATCACTTTTTGTATTACAGATACTAATGTAAAAAAATTATGGTATATGACGGGAGTGGAGCGTGTATTATCTATCCTCGAGTCCTCGTACATATGAGTCTTCAAAACAAAATAATATCGTATTGTATAACACTAAAAGGTTATAATAATGTAGTTGAGCGGACTTTTTGAGAGACAATTCTACCTGTCCTAGCCGAATGAGTCATCCTAGAAATGATGTTTCACGTCATGGACAAAGAAACAACCTACAACGCCATCATAGGGCGCCCGTGGATACATGTCATGCGAGCGGTTCCTTCCAGTCTCTATCAAGTGATTAAGTTTCCTACCCCATGCGGGGTATTCAACATCTAAGGCAAGCAACGCACCACACAAGAATGTTATCGCATCGCCCAAAATTGGGCCCACACCCAACAACTCAAGGGGCAAACACAAAACCATAGCAATCAACAATGTCAGGAGCCAAACTTGACATACGGATAGACATTATCAAGGAACCCAACATCATGGAAGCATTTAGGTCGATGATAGAGAATCTTGATCCCGTCAACGACAACACAAAAGGCTTATATCGAGCAAAACCTCTCAGAACCAGGTAATTCTCATATTTTTGACTGACCATGCTGACCTGTCTGCCTTTTCCCATGCAGATATGCTGGGTATCCCAAAGGATATCGCCATACACAAACTAAATTTTGACCCTTATACCCGACAATACGACAAATAAAAAGGAAGTTCAATACTGTAATCAATGAATCCATCAATGAAGAAGTCGATAAGCTTCTGCAAATGGCTCTGCCCGAGAGTGAAAATATCCCCAGTGGATTGCCAATGTGATCATGGTAAAAAAGAAAAATGGAAAGTGGCAGATGAGTGTATATTTCACAGACCTAAACAAGGCATGCCCAATTGATTCCTTTCCACTGCAACACATCGACCAGCTCATCGACACAACATCATGACATGAGTTGCTGAGCTTCCTAGATGCCTACTCTAGCCACAACTAGATCCTCATATAAGAAGAAGAAGACCAGGAGAAACCCACTTTCATCACTCACCGAGGAACATACTGCTATAAGGTCATGCCATTCGGGCTAAATGCACGGGCGACATACCAGAGGTTGGTCACCAAGATGTTCAAAGACCAAAACAGTAAAACAATAGAAGTCTACATCAACGATATGTTGGTTAAGTCGAAAGGGGAGGAAGGCCATATCGATCACCTGAAGGAAGCCTTCGACATTTTAAGATGGTAAGACATGAAACAAAACCTCGATAAATATGCCTTCAACGTAACCTCAGGTAAATTCCTCAGTTTACTGGTATCACAAAGAGGCATCTAGGTCAACCCAGATCAAATTAAGGCCATAGAAGGAATACCCAAAACATTAACCAGCAAAAAGCAGGTAAATTATTGACAGGACAGATAACTACCCTATTAAAGATCATCTCTCGGTCATCAGATAGATTCCATAAATTTTTTAATGTATTATGGAAGGACAACGAAATTCAGTGGAATTCAAAATGTATAGACTCCCTGAGAAAACTGAAAGCATACTTGTACTCATCACCATTACTCGCGAAGGCAGATCTAGGCGAGTGCCTCCTAGTATACCTAGCTGTCTCCGAAGTCGCGATAAGTGCAGTTCTAGTTCGAGAAAGCAAAGGTATGTTGTCTCCAATTTACTATATCAGTAAAACCTTAATTGATGTCAAAACAAGATACCCACACCTTAAAATCTAGCTCTAGCACTGGTCATAGTTTCACGAAAGCTTAGACCATATTTTCAATACCACCCCTTAAAGGTGGTGACAACCTTTCCTCTCAGGAGCATCCTGCACAAACCCAAATTATCGGGTAGGTTAGACAAATGGTTGATAGAATTGAAGGATCACGATATAACATATCAATCGCGAACTACAATAAAGTCGCAAGTGCTCGCCAATTTTGTTGCCGAATTCAGTACAAAAATATTATCTGAAGTCATGTGAAAAGCGTTTCGCACTTCACGTGAACGACCCAACCTCTAGCTCCTCTACACCGATGGTGCATCCAACGTATCGGAGTCCAGACTAAGACTCGTACTTAAAGTCCCAATGGGCGAAGTAATTCGACAATCTATACAATACCCTGAAATGACTTACAATAAGGCCGAGTATGAGGCTGTAATTGCAGGATTGAAATTGTCCCTCAAGTGTGGTGCTTGACGAGTCATCCTTTACTGTGACTCTCAGCTTGTCGTAAACAAAGTTACTAGGACTTTCCAGGTTAAGGAATAGAGGTTGCAAAAATAACAGACCGAAATCCACAAGTTGCTGCCAGAATTCGATGAATACCAACACGACCAAATACTGCAAGCACAAAACATTGAAGCAAATGGTCTTGCCAAGCTAGCGGCAACAACTAAAATTATCACCAATAAGAACATGGTCTCCCTCCTCCACCCATCAATAGAACAATTCGAGGTACATTCCATATATTTAACTTGGGACTGGCACAATCACGTCATATTATATCTGCAGAAGCACTCTTACAAGACAAAAAAGAAGCCAAAATGCTCTGAATACAAGCAGCGAGGTATGTCCTCTCAAACCACGACCTTTACAAAATGACGTTCGACGTTCTTTAGCCAAATGCCTTGGGCCAAATCCGACAAGGCGAGGTGCTCTAGGAGGTACACGAAGGCCACTATGGTGCCTATACATGCAACTGGGCCCTCATTAGATGTATTATCTGTGCAGGATACTACTGGCCCACTATGCAAAAACAGGCCGCAAATTACGTCAAAAAATGTGAGTAGTGCCAGAAATACGCCCTTATGATACAATAGGTGGAGGAACTCCTATATTCCGTTACTTCTCCATGGCCGTTTATAAAATGGAGATAGATCTCGTCGGACCCTTCCCAGCAGGGTGAGGCAAGATACGCTTCCTTTTGGTCTTAACCGATTATTTTTCCAAATAGGTGGAAGCAAGTGCGTTCGCTCAAATACATGAACAACAAGTCATTGCATTCATCTGGAAAACATCATATGCCGCTTCGGCATCCCTAAAGAAATTAGTAAAGACAACAGACCACAGTTAATCGGGAAAAAGACGATCAAGTTTTTCGAAAAATGGCACATCAAGCAATTACTCTCCATACCATATCACCCTACTAGCAATGTTCAAGAGGAATCATCTAATAAACCAATACTGAAAATATTAAAGAGAAATCTCGAGGATGCCAAAGAGCTATGGCCAAAACTGCTACCATAGGTGTTATGGGCCTATCACACAACAATGAGAACCAGCATGGGTGAGATGTTGTATTCACTAGTCTACGACACTGATATAGTTATACCCGCTGAAGTTGGGGAACCTAGCCGGAGATACTCCAATGAGAGTGGACCAAGAAATGATGAAAGCATATTACAAGACCTAGACGGGGTTGAAGAATGAATGGACATGGCTCACGCAAGGATGATAGCCCAAAAACAACAAGCATAAAGGTACATAACAAGAAGGCCAAAGTACGACCACTCATATTCGGGGACTACGTCCTTAAGCCAAGACATAAGAAGTGAAAAATCCAAATGTAAGGAAATTGGGAACAAAGTAGGACGGGCCATATAAAATCACGACAGCAGCAAACAAATGAGCATTCCAATTAGAGACAATTGAAGGAAACTACAAAATAACTGGAATGTCGCCCACCTCAAGTACTTCCTCTTCTGAAAAGGGACGTCGCCTTAGTCGTACTCGTTTTGCCTCACCTGGGTTTTGTCCCAATCAGGTTTTTAGCGAGGTTTGTAATGAGGCGACGAGAGGGACATCTCAAGGTTTGAAGTATTGCTGTTGACCCAAGTAAAGGTTAGTTTTGAAGATTGACAAAGGAACTCAGGATGAACCAGGTCCATCACTCAGGTGCACAGAAACGGACAGATTTGATCATGCGGGTTTCACGTGAAGGAGATAAGCTTAACTTGGTATATTTAATATCTCCCAATCAAAAAGGTTGCATAATTGATAAGGAGAAGGATTCCTTAATCAAAGAGAACACAATCCAAGATAGGGAAGGAGTTAGAAGTTGAAATCAACTAGAACCATTCCACCAGGGAAGAGTTGCATCAGAACTCTAGTTATTTCTTCATCTACTAACTGTATAAATTGCAGGATGTTCTCATAATATAGGTGTTGCACAAAAATGCAGAATTCAATCGTGAATGAGAGCAAAATAGCAAAGATTTTTTAAGTAATTCGTGTGTGACTCAAGTGTGCAAACCAGAAGCTACATGAACAAGATTGAAGAACCAGCTCGATAAAGAGTTTAACGTGTCTTTCTTTATTTCTAGTTCAATTGTAGCAAGTGTTTTATATTGTACCTTTCAGCTTTATCTAGAAGCAATTGTAATAGGTACTTTGAATATTCAAGTTAGAGTGAACTTGAAGTTATTGCAGCAGTTAGAGGCTGGTTGCCATAACGGAATTAGAGTTAATCCTTAGGTTTACAAAGAGTTTTGTAAATGCAGTTTTGGCTTAGTGATTTTAGTGGAAGTTTGGGGAAATCCTACTGAGTGGTAGGTCGTGGTTTTTTTTCACCTTTTGAGCTAGGCGTTTTTCACGTAAAAATCTCAATGTTCTTTATTTAATGTACTTTTAATTCCACAAACAGTAGTAGTTAGTACACCTAGAAGAACCAGGTCCTTCCAGAAACAGTTTAAGCAGAAAATGGGTACCACACAAATCACCCCCCCTCTTGTGGGATATTGACGTTTAGAACATCAATTTTTCGTTGCCCCGCCTACTGATGACATCTCCAGGCCGAGCAATGAAGGGACTAGATAAAAAAAATCTCCATTGTATGTATAAAAGCGACATGTACCGCCACTGTATGTACGAATCGACATGTACCACCATTGTATGTACGAAGTCGATATGTATCTCTGACATACAAATAAAATCACTCTATTATGTATAAGAAAAAACTTGCATCTTCAAGGTATGAATAAAAACTAGCACATATGACACTCTACCAAATAAAATAGAACGCCACCCTCACGACTACTTTGGCATCAGCTTGAAAGTAACATCCCAATGGTCAGGCCATCGTCGAAGAAAATAGTTTGATTTCGCTCAAACCACGATGGGATACTACTTCAGCACCAACTCGAAAGTAACATCCCAATTGCCAAGGCCATCATGGAAGTAAAGAGTTCGATTTCACTCAAACCACGATGGGATACTTCTTCGGCACTAGCTCAAAAGTAACATCCCAATGGACAATCGTTGAAGAAAAGAGTAATATTTCACTCAAACCATGATGGGATACTACATTAGCACTAGCTCGAAAGTAACACCCCAATGGCCAAGTCCATCATCGAAGAAAAGAGTTATATTTCACCCAAACCATGATGGGATACTACTTCGGCACATGCTCGAAAGTAACATCCCAATGGCCAAGGCCATCGTCAAAGAAAAGATTTCGATTTCGCTCAAACCGCGATTGGATACTACTTCAGCACTAGCTCGAAAGTAACATCCCAATGGCCAAGGCCATTGTCAAAGAGAAAAGTGATTTCACTCGAACCACGGAGGAATACTACTTCGGCACCAGCTCAAAAGTAACATCCCAATGGCCAAGGCCATCATCGAAGAAAAGAGTTTGATTTCACTCAAACCATGTTGGGATACTACTTCGGCACCAGCTCGAGAGTAACATCCCAATGGACAAGGCTATCATCAAAGAAAAGAGTTTGATTTAACTCAAACCACGAAGGGGTACTACTTCGGCACTAACTCGAAAGTAACATACCAATGGCCAAGGCAGTCATCTAAGAAAGGAGCGATTTCACTCGAACCATGACAGGATACTACTTCAGCACCAGCTCAAAAGTAACATCCCAATGGCCAAGGCCATTATCGAAGAAAAGAGTTTGATTTCACTCAAACCGAAACGGGATACTACTTCGGCACCATCTCGAAAGTAACATCCCAATGGCCAAGTCTATCATCAAAGAAAAGAGTTCAATTTCACTCAAACCAAAAAGGGACACTACTTCGGCACCAGCTCGAAAGTAAAACCCCAATGGCCAAGGCCATGGTCGAATAAAAGAGCAATTTCACTTGAACCACGATGAGATACTACTTCGGTACCAGCTCAATGTAACATCCCAGTGGCTAAGGCCATCGTCAAAGAAAAGAGTTCAACATTGTTAAACTACGACGGAATACTACTTCGGTCCTAACTTGAAAGTAACATCCCTACGACCAAGGTCGTTGCTAACAAAGAGTTCAACTAAACTCACCACATAATGGGTTTAACATTTCAACGAAGATTTAGAATAACATGACTGCGACAAAAGTCATCGGCAAATAAACCGAAAAAAGGAAACAACAAATTAGAGGTACACGACCAAACAATTTTTATTTCAGCAAATATATTACAAGTATATGGTTTTACAAAAGGATCGAAGATGCACTTACAAAAATGGAGAATAAAAAGTAAATACAGCCGAATACTAAAGCACATCATTCTCCGTGGTATGCACCTCCTCGTAAGAGTTAGAGGAAAGTTTGGACGCAACATCCGAATTATTATCATCACCGCTAGGCATGATAGGGTCATACCCGCATGCCTCACGAGCTACACGGGCCTTGGTGCACATATCCCAAAGCTATATCTTGGACACCCTACCATTAGCATAAAGTACCTTATACACATCGATTCGGGCTTCAGCGTTAACCTACAACTCATAAAAATGATGAGGTATGATAGGATCGCCGAAGTAGAGGATGTAAAGGGCTATGACTGATGTCACATGCCCTCCATTTTCAAGGAAGCCACCTATTCATTCAATGTAGACAATTCCACCTCCAAATCATGAATACAATTCTCAGGTCCTGCTACCTTAAGCGCACACGCCTCCGCATCCTTGTCCTGCTCCGATCTACAAACATATAGTGCTTCTTCTAAACCCGCTGCCTCAGAGACGGCAGACATCCTCTCCCTTTTGGCATGGGCCAATCCATAAGTATTTACGCTAAATTCAGTCTTAAGGTCAACAACCTATGCCGCATTCATATCCAGTTCGGCGGTTAAATTGGTCACCTTTGCTTTAAGGTTGGCATTTTCGGCCATCACTCCCTTATTCAACTCAAGCTCATCTTCCCTAACCTTAAGGGCTGTCTCGAGCTAACTATAGCGGGCAATGGGATTCATAAGGTCCTCGTCTCGCTCTTTTAATTATTCAACCTTACGTGCCAATTGATTTGTGGCTTCAGCGTGAACCCACAACTCATAAAAATGACAAGGTATGATAGGATCAGCCAAAGCATGGGATGTAGAGGGCTGCGACTGATGTCGCACGCCCTCTGTTTTCAAGGAAGCTACATGTTCATTCAACGCGTACAATTCCACCTCCAAATCATAAATACAACTCTTAAGTCCTGCTACCTTAAGCACGAACACCTCCACATCCTTGTCCCGCTCCAATCTACAAACACAAAGGGCGTCTTCTAAGGCCACTACCTTAGAGACGAAAATTGTCCTCTCCCTTTCGGCATGGGCCAATCCATCAGCATTTACGCTCAATTCACTCTTAAGTTCAATGACCTCAGCCACCTTCATATCCAGTTCGGTAATTAAACTGGCCACATTTATTTGGAGATCAACATTTTTGGCCATCGCTCCTTTATTCAACTCAAGCTCATCTTCCCTAACCTTAGGGGCTGGCTCGAGCTCACTACAATGGGCAATGGCCTTCATAAGGTCCTTATCTCTCTATTTTAATTCTTTGATCATACGCGCTAATTGATCCTCCCTTTACTTGAGCCTATCGCAGAACAGTTGAAAGTCGCGATCCTGAATGAAGATGTCAGCCATTGCACGATGTTTGGTGCGATATTCTTGATACTTTAGGACATTTTTCCATAGACGGGAGTCTTTCTCCTTTCCTGACGCTCATGCTCGATCTCCATGATGAGGGTCTAATACGAAAAACAAAGTTAAAGCAAAAGGATAGGCCAATGATAGTAAAACAGATTCAACGATGAAACGAAAAGGAAGACATTTACCCGCAGAGCCATGCCAGAAATGCATGACAACTCGGCACCACTCATCGCTCTTAGGAGCAGCACATAAAGGGTAAAAAATGGATGCCACATGATCAGAGTTCGACAGCAAGTCATAGTCTCGGGGATGACTATATGTCAATCAGAACCCTCTATTCTAACCTCTACGCGAGTGTGACGCTTCAAAAATTCTCGAACATATCCTAGGTCGACGTCTGAACCCGGTGCGTAAGCCCACTCCGATAGTAGATGACATACCATCTTCGGCGGAGCGCACAGACTTTGCTCCTTGGTAGACTCCTTCCGTGGAGGGAGACCTCCCTGCCAAGATAGCATCCGCCGTAAACACGGGCAGAAGTGCCATCTCCAACGCACTTGTCCTACTCTTACTAGTATCAAAGGTCATGTCTTTCCCGAGCTCTACCCTCCTTTTTTTTCTCAATAAAGGTTTGTCCCCCTTAGAAGACTCGTCCAAGAGGTGATAGACCGATAAAGAGAAAATCTCTTCTGTGAGCACGTGATTTTTGCCTCACACGAATTACTCCTAAAAATTTTCAAAAATAAAATAATCTTTTTGTGTGTGCTCTTTTTAGATATTTCGTGACATTTTTGGATAGTTGTTTGTATTTGTCTAAGCATGTTTGTTTGTTTAAATTAAGAAAAAAAAAATATAATACAAAAAATGTTGTGCTTGCATTCTTAGGAGTTAATTTACAATTGAAAATAACCAAAATAATTTGACAAAATGGAAAATCACAAAAATATGTATTGTTTGTGTTTAATGTCTCAATCGTGTGACTTATATTTAATTGATGATGTTAATCGTTAGTATAACTTAATTAGTATTTCTTATAATCTAATTGATTTCTTGTGGTGTAATTAAAAATTTTGTTCTACTAAATTTGACATTAAAGAGCTAAAGAAAAACAAAATCAAACAAGAGAATGAACAAAATCGGAACTCGGCCACTAATTGGACCCAAAACCAGGCCCAACGCCCCAATCTGGCCCAATAACCCGTCTCAGACCCATACCAAACAACCCTATTTTTCCAATGATTTAATCAGGACCGTCGGATCCCATCATCCAACGGCCTGGATTGATCTGGGCGTTCCAAATACACGGCCTTACCCCCCCCCCCAAAACAAATCAAACCCTTGTCATTCCATCTCTCTAGCCTCAGAGACGAACCGCCGCTCACCACCGCACGCCGCCGGCCGGAAATCGCCTCCGCCGGCGGCAATCGTCCAATGACTTTCAACTTTACACCATACAATCGCCTCAACACCCCCAATCCAAACCTACACACCATCTGCTTCGAATCGATCCGGAGTTTCTCGAATCTTCATTTGAAGATTCGAGTTAAACTCGAACCAACGCCGTTGGACTCCAAATTCGTACCAATCGTTATCCAGACCTTCCTCGTAACCAAACCAAGCTTGGTTTGGTTCGAATCCGGCTAGGAGTGTTCGAACCCCAAATCCCCTCTCAAGAACCCTAGAATTCGAGAATTAGGGTTTTTGGTCCATTTAACAGCAATTAAAGTCCGTTTAACTTCAAAATGCGAAAAATTTGAATCCTTGGGGCCGGGTCCGTCCGATGTCGACTTCTTTGGAGGTAATTTCTTCCGTCCTGTATATTTCGATTAGGTATTTGTTTTGTTGTATACATTTATTTAATTCAAACCTTGAATTCTTAGCATTTTCTTCTTGGCCGCCCCTGTTTTCACTTCTTCTCAAAAGACCTTTTATTTGGTCAATTATTCGTCTATATCGTTTGTTTGATTACGTATGTGTTCAAATGAGTATTCGCTTCGATTAGCGTCGTCGAATACTTAGTTTCATTGTTGCCGAGATTTTTAGATTCACTGTTTTATCGGTTAAATTGTTATCCATGTTACGTGTTATAGTTAATTGAATGCGTCGTCTAATCTCGTAGAGTTTGTTTGTGTGAAATCTCGGGCAGTGGCTCGTTTTGTCTAAATTGAACTTTATGACTGTTTGGTCGGGTCTGTGTATTGATACTAGGGTGTTGGTTTATTAGTTGTAGTATTTGAATAAGCAATTAGGAGATAGTCAGAAATCAGTCTTGGTCCAGGGCTAGGTTTGAACTTATTCAGATTGAAAAAGGCTAACAAGCATAAGGTAATACATTAACTTTCAAAGGTTCTAGAGGGTATGTTTTGAAATTCAAAAGGTTTGAATGAACTGGTATTAGTGGTCTGTCAGTAGAAGCACCAATTAATTTATTTATGCATAATGACTTGGAAAAGCAGTAAGAGTATGGTTTAGCCTTAAGAGACTTGACTAAAACAATCTATTACCCATAACTTGGACTGGTGGAATCTGCTGTATAGCAGGATACCACCAGCTCCTGCAGACTTTAAGTTAAAAATTAGATAAGTCATAAGCTGGGACAGGACTTAGTGGCTTAGGACAGAACATGGTATGGGCTGGCCAGGATTTTAAAATAGGCTGGCCAGGTGAGGAAGGGAGTATAAACAGGGGGAATATAGACAGTCATAGGGGAGAACACTGGGGATAGACATTCACAACCTAGATATCTACATACACTCATAAAAACACATTGGTATTGACTGCCTACTGGTTGCTCTTGCTTGGCTTCTTGTTCTTCTGTCACTACTGTTATTTTTGAGGCTGTAGTGGTCGTGTTTGGTTGCGGTTGTTCTGTTGGGGCTGTTTGTTCTTGTGTTGTTTGTTGTTGTTGTGCTGCTGTGACTGGATTGACTGCCACTGGTTGTTGTTGATTCTGCTGTTGGTTGTTTCGCTACTGCTGTTAGTCGTGTCTTGCTACCGTGTATCGTTGGGTTTTTGTTGTTGTTGGCTGTTGGTCCACTGCTGTTGTTGCTATTACTGCATAGCTGATACCTTAGCCTTTCATCTTTGTCAATTTCCAGGTACACTTCTAATTCTTGAAGATGTTATCACAAGTTGAAGAAATGAAGTTGTTCGACTATTTCTATTAGTTTACTGTCATTCCAATTTTTTTTTTTTTAGTAATTTCATTTGTATTCATTAGGAGTGATTTATAGGTATAACTGGAATGTTGAATTTCAAAGTAGTTCAGTTTGATTACCATATAGATAGCCACATCTGAAGTAGATTAGTAGTAAAAGATTATATTAGTTTAGAGGTTAGTAAATTGAAAACAAAAGTCGAAATATGTTCTAGTTAAGGTTCCTGGATCTTCAGTGATTACAAAAATCAGTAGGATGCAAGGAAAGTTTGAAACTTATTCGTTAGCTATAATTCGCATTCGCTAGTCTTGATTTTAAAACCATGTTCTGGTTGGATATGAATTCTGTTAATAGATATGATATGTTTAGATTAATTCAGCTATAAAAGCATATCAAATTCCAGTGATGAAAATAAGTGTTTAAATACTAATGAAACTAGTATGTCTTCTATAGTTCAGATTTCATTTTTTTTAATTAAATAAAAACAGTAATTCAATATGAATGGTTTAGTTATACGCTCTTCTGAATATTGATTCGATTCCGTAAAAATAGAATAGCAAACTGTTCCGTTAGCCATTGGGCTTGACCGTATGGTCCAGTAATTGGATTTCATCATGAGTCCATGGCCCATATCATTCATAAGCCATTACATATATTTAAACATTTGATTCGAAATTAGTCAATAGACGATAAGAGTTGGGTTTTCATCATGAGCCTGATTTGTAGGGGCAAGGTTCACTAAAAATTTTAAGCTCAACCATTAAAAATGAAACATAGCTTCATATTATTTTCTTTTAGAGACAAAGACAAGTAGAGAATATAGTTCATCTTAGGATTGGCCTTAATAATAATGAGACGAGCCTCGCCAAATGCAAATACACAATTGCTGGGCCCTCAAATTAGTCGTTATAAAAAGACTTAGACTTGGAAGGACCGTTTAGTAAATTTCACGGTCCTTTCCCAAAGTTAATAAAGACGTTAGACTCTTTAGGCGCGATTTATAAGTAAATTACTTTCTTAAATGCGGGTGCGCATTTATGTGACCCAAATCTTACTCTCGGCGGAGCTGAAATACACTAAAGTCGCAGGCGTACTGGTTGCGGTGCGGCTCGAAATGTGTTTTCGTGACGTCACAATTCTTCTAAAAAATGAGAACGGAGCATTAAAACGCACAGTTAAAATATATAAAGAAATCAGATGAAAGCAAAAGTACAGTTGAGCGACCGTGCTAAAACCACGGAACCGGGAGTGCCTAACACCTTCTCCCGGGTTAACAGAGTTCCTTACCCGGTTTTTTAGTTTCGCAGACTATATTGCAAAGTCATAAATCTCCTCGGTTCGGGATCAAACCGGTGACTTGGGACACCATTACTTTCCCAAGTGGCGACTCTGAATTTAATTAAATGGATCCCGTCTCGATTGTCCTTTAATTGGAAAAACTCCCTCGCGCTCCCGCGGGCGCGCCAAAAGGAGGTGTGACAGCTCTGGCGACTCTGCTGGGGATTTTACTTCTGAACTTCGGTTCAGGGTTCAAGAATTCGAGCTCAGTTAAATTGTTGTTTTTGCCTATATCTGATTTTATTATATGTTTAATTAATGTGCTATATGTTTACCGCTTTGATACCATCTGAACTGTATATACAAACTTTATATGTTTACCGCTTTGATATTATCTTGAACTGTATATATAAACTGTGCCGAAACCCTTCTCTTCTCACCTATGGGGATGTGCTCACTGGTTGAGACTCCCTATTCTGTTAGTGTCATATCCCGAAATAATAAAGAGGCTCGGAAAGTTTCTAAGTCGGCCGGCCTTTTGGTTCCCGGAAAGGAGCTCCTTCCTCAACTCGAGTTGTCCACTTGGGTACACAGTCTAGATCACATACCCGGGTTTTAAACTTAGAATAACGTGACTTCATGCCGGATCCCTAGTAGGAAACGCTTATTTGCATCACGTTGCATTTGACTTAGGGGACTCAACACATGGGTTGGGTCCGTCTAGGACAGGTGACCCGGTAATCAAAGACCGAGCATATTATATGTTGCATTTATTTATCATGTATTATTATGATGATTGGTTAAATTCCTGAAAACAAAAAAAAATAGAATTTTGGAATAGAAAAATATTAAAAATATTGACGAAATGCTGTCGAAAAATTTGAAAATTTGAAAAATAGAAAGAGCAATTTTGTTGAAATAATTGGTCATAAAATAATCTGACCGAACTACGCAGGTTTGATTCTCGCCATTAGGTGGGATACGTAGGCAACCCTCATCGGGTCCAACCACCCCTTCAAAAAATTAAAAAAAAATTGTCAAAGTTTTAGTTTTCAATAAAATCAAAGTGATGCCGTTTTTGAAAATAGCCGAATGTTCCGAAAGGACGCCGGAAGGTTGTTTTTGCAAAAATAGCCACTTTGAGTCATTTTTAATAATTTGCGGGCACAGCCTTGAAATATTCCTTGTGGAAATGTTGCAAGGCCATAGCCACAAAATCAAGTCCGGGTTCACACCCCTTTTGCAAAAATAACCAAAAAATGTCAAATTTTTTATTTTTGTTATAAATAAGTCGGGTGATGCTATTCTTGCTTAAAATAAGCCGAATGTCCCTCAAAAGGACGCCGGAAGGCCGTTTTTGCAAGAATAGCCACTTTGAGTCATTTTAAATAATTTGCGGGCATAGCCTTGAAATATTCCCTCGCGGAAATGTCGAAAGCCGTATCCGCAAAATTAAGTTTTGAGTCATCACTCAACTTTACAAAAATAACCACTTTATCAAATAAGCCATTACATGGCCGGAGTTTTGCTGAAATAGCCACATTTTTGTATTTTAACTTCCTTAGTCTTGTGTTGGCCTGTGTCGGTGCTGAACGTTGCCCCATAGGCCCCAGGATAAAAATTTTTGAATTTGCATCTTCTTAAATAAAATTTTTCAAAAAGAGCCACTCTGTTTAAATAAGCCATTACATGGCCAATTTATGAAAAATAGTCTTGTGTTGGTTTATGGTGATGCCGAACGATGCCCCATGAGCCACAGGATAAAAAAAAAAAATTTTAAGTTTATCTTTCATAAATAAATTTTGCAAAAAATAGTCATTTTGCCAAATAAGCCATTATGTGGCTAATTTTGTAGAAATAATCATAATTGGCGCTAAAAATATTCTTATTCTTGTAGAAATCTCTGGCACAAGGTGTGAAAGTTTTTATCACAGTTTGTAGTTGGAGTCGGTTTTTATAATTTTGCTTCAAAAAGAAAAAAAAATCAAATAAATATCTCTTTATTTCTTGCATTAATTTGCAAGAACTACACTCGGTCTGATTCATGCGGGGTCATGATACGTAGGTAATCTCCAAAAGATTCGACCACAACTATATATATATAAAAAAAAAAAAAGTTAAAAAAAATATTGATAAGGACTGGCTGAGTCCATTCTAACATGTTTTGTCTTGAATTGTAAAGTAAGTAGAAGGTAGTTGGTTTGTGACAATCGGACAACGGAAGATCCCCGAAAGATGGTACAGGAGGAAATAACCCAAAGACTGAAAAGCTTAGAACAGCGGTTGAAAAACACGCACGGGTTGGCAGGTCAAAAGAGTGTGGCTTTCAAAGATCTATGCTTGTTTCCCGATGTCCACTTGCCACCTGGTTTCAAGATTCCCAAATTTGAAAAGTACGATGGACATGGACACCCAATAGACCACTTGAAAAGGTATTGCAATCAACTAAGGAGTCTCGGAAGAAATGAAGAATTGTTAATAGCTTACTTTGGGGAAAGCCTTACAGGAGTAGCCTCTGAATGGTTTTGGGATCAACATGCATCTCGCTGGCACGTCTGGAACGACATGGCACAAGCTTTTGTCAAACAATTCCAATACAACATTGACATTGCCCCAGACCGCATTTTCCTTTCAAATCTGAAGAAGAAATCAAGTGAAAGTTTCAGGGAATATGCCCTTAAATGGAGAGAGCAAGCGGCTCGTGCTTAGCCACCCATGGATGACCATGAGTTAATCACTGTCTTCCTTCAGGCTCAAGAGCCGGATTATTTTCAGAACATGATGTCTGCGGTTGGTCAATCCTTCTTGGATCAGTAGGGGTGTGCATTCAAATCGGTTTATCGATAAATCGGATCGATTATTTGTTATCGGTTAATCGATAAATGAAATCGTAAAAATCGAAACCTTATTGAAACGATAACGATAAACATATATACAAATCGATAATCGATAAGTAATTATCGATAAAGGTCAAAATCGAATCGATAAATCGAATGCATACCCTTTATTATTTCATCTACCACATTTAAGGAATGATCATATTTAAAGCTAAAGGGAATGAAGTTCAAATTAATGGAAAATAGAATTAGCAGTGATGATGTATTTTTTTTAATAATGTTGGAGTGTTGGTGGCATATATTTGATCCCTTACTTTAGTTTCGTTGCATGTCTATTGACATAAATGTTATAAACAATGTTCATCTTATTTTAGCTTCTTTTTGTCCATATTAGTTAAGCGTATTTATAGCTATATACTTTTCGTGGAATCCCACCAATTTTCTTATTGGTGTAATCGATAACCGAATCGATAAGCCCCAAAAATTAATAAATCGAAATCGAAAAAACCGAAACCTTATTGAAACGATAATAATAAGCATATGTACAAATCGATAATCGATAAGTAATTATCGATAAGAGTCAAAATCGAATCGACAAATCGAATGCACACCCCTACTTGGATGTAATCAAAATGGGAGAAATGGTAGAGAACGGTCTTAAGACAGGCAGAATTATAAGTCAAGCGGCTCTCAAGGCTGCAGCTCAAGCTGTCCAATTTGAATCTAGTGACACGAATGAGAGGGATGAAGAAGTCATGATGATATCAGGGTCAAGAAAAGGTTCCAGAAGAACACCTCGACGGTATGCGATGTCTCGACAGGTTTTCCATAACTCCCCGGAGCATTACTATCCACCTCCGAACCCACCATACTCAGTTGATCCACCCCAGTATGTTATTCAGCCATCAAATCATCCAAGAAAGCGAGCACGGGCATCACAAAATCTCTACCAGCCTCTGCAAAATTTCCAAATACCTTATAACCCACTTCCAAACCAAGGGTATAGAAGGGAACCGAAGTTGAAGGAACATTTCACACCAATAGGAGTTTCCTATGAAAGCTTATTTGAGAAGTTAAAGCAACAGGACATGATTGCACCCATCCCTCCAAATCATGTGGACCCACGTGTAAGGAGCTTTGACCCATCTAAAAGGTGTGAATACCATTCCCATGCCCAGGGGCACAACATGGAAAGTTGTCGGGATTTGAAAAGGGAAATAGAAAGGATGATCCAAAAAAGGTTGATTGTGATTCATAACAGTGACACCCAGAATATCGCGCTGAATCCGTTACCTGCACCTGATGATACACACTTTCTGGCGATGATGCCTGATGACATGGAATATGAGAATCCACTCGGGAATTTGCCGATTGAAATGAGAGAAGGCCATAGTGGTCCTGATAATCAAATTCGTGGCTAAATGTCAGGCTTATCAATTGGAGAGTCATTTGTGGTGGCTTATTTTGTTGTCATTTCTATCTGTCCGAGTTATTTCAGAATGGTAATCCGAATGTTGTTTTGTGGCTCCAACCTTTTATCCTTGTATTTTTCTTTTGATCATAGTGTCTCATCTAAAGGGGTCTAGGTTCGTTCTAAGTATTGTACCCCAGTTTTGTTTTTTTTGGTTGTTCGAGTCATTGTTTTATCGGTTAATGCAATGACCTATTTTCTATTATTTCTAGACATTTTCTGTTATTTAGTCCTCTCCTTCCTATAGTTCTTTTTCTGCTAGCTATAGTGACATGACGTGCGCGCATAGTTCTAGCCTGATCTTAAAAGTTAATCACAAAACCATTGGGAGGTGATCGAGATATTTAAATTAAATAAGAACGGTTTGAGATTATTCGAAGCCCGAGTCATGAGAAACTTGGGCAAGTAAAAGGAAACCGTTAAAGGCAAGCTGGCCAAAATTGACATGGGGTCGTTCATAATAATGAAAATGAGAGTGTTGCCCAACAGTGCTTTAAAGATTTGACGAATATTATTTGTGTTGTTCACGCTTGGCATGTTTTGAAGATTGGAATGACGAAGGCATTTTGTTCTGCTATCCAAACACTTTATCCATCGTCAACCCTTTGAGCCTTACTTTAAATTCTTTCATACCCCTCCTTCGGAATTAGTTGCAAACACTAGAAACACAAGTTTGAAAGGTAAGAGAAGAAATGGATAAAGAAAAATAAAGAAAAAAAACAACAAAAAGAGATAAAGAAAAGAAAAAGAAAAATGTGTGAAAAAAAAACTTGAAAAAGAGGAATTGGGAACTACGTTTGACCTGATTCCTCAAAGAGGATATGTAGGCGCTTCACAGCTCGGTCATAGTGTAAATAAAAACCAAAAAATCCCCAAGCAAGAAACATAGGCAGTAAAAAAAAAAAAAAAAAAAAAAGAAATTGTGTAAGAAAAATATAGGATTCCGAAGGTTGTAATTTTGAACCCAATTTGTTTTATTTTGAGCCTTTAATACCCTTTCTTTCTAGCCCCGTCCAAACCCACATTACGGTCCAAAGAAAGACCTTTTGACCAATCTTCAAAAGAGGCTGAGTTAGGCAAATGAGAGAAGTTTCATCGGGACATAACACTCTGATTCTTAGCAGTAACACCACCAATCCCCAGCGGAAAAAATAACACAAACGAGAGAGTCTTAGCGGTGAAAACCTTCACAGGCACCATAAAGCGATGAAAGTTGAGAGAAAAACCGAAATGAGAGAGGCTTGGTAATGAAAACCCCTCGGGCACTACAAGTCGAACGGAGATTGGAAATCAGATGGGAAAGCCCAGGAGAAGATTACAAAAGGCGGTTTAACGACGGATGGTAGGCTATATGTGCATGTCATGTCCATTAGAGTTGGTATCCACGTTTGATAGGGTTATTTTATAATCTTTCTTTTTAGAGTCATCCTCGTTTTTTGTCTTTTATTCTGTTTCCTTTTATCTTTCTCCTTTCATAAAAAAATCCCCAATAGAGTCTGTTTGTAAGAAATGACTTCAAAATTTTCCATCAGCTTTCCAATTATACAAGACAGAATTTGATTGGTACACCCAAGTGGTATAAGTGAGGATGGATTAAGCGCAAAGCCAGTGTCCAGAAGGATATTCCCCAACAATAGGAAATCGACAAAGGGGTGGATCGGTGTGAAAAAGGATATTTCAATGAAGGTTAATGACCTCGAGGCCAAGGCCAATGAGACTCAAAGGTCGGAAAATGCCCATTCCTTAGATATGCCGCCAAAGAAGGGGAGATATCCCCAGCAGAAAGGTATTTTCAGTGACAAGGGTGAACAAAGAAAATGGTTCACCAGTAAAACATGCAAGGTCTTCACGAAGGGTCACTATTATAGGAATTCGGGTGGTCAGTGGAAAACCACGTGGAAGGGTTCGCGAATAAAGAGTCGTCAAGGAAGGCGGGGAAGCAATAAAGGAGAAAACTATCCCCAGCATGAATATCATCAAATGATAACATCCCCGGCAGGGTCTGACAATGAAACGCAGAGGAGGGAAAGAAGAGGAGAACCATCCCCAGCAGGAGCACCACAACCAGCCACCACATTTTAAAACTAACTAATTTTTCTTTGATTTGAAACAGGAAGAAGAGGGGTTGTTGGCAGAAAAGCATGCCACGAAGAAGATTCTCAAACTGGGGGAGAAAATTTTCTCCCGTTGCGAAAATTTTCTCGAAACCAAATACCTGGTTGGGGAAAGAAGCCAGATAACGCGAGGAAATGATATTTGAACCCGGTTGTCCCCAGAATCTTTGAAAGAAAGAAAACAACAAGCTGTGATAGAGGAAATTATACCCCCAGCAGACAGGACAAAACGAGGAAGCTTGCGTTCAGAAAGGCAAGAGGCCGGTACCACCCCCAGCAGTTCTTAGAAAAATGAAACACTGATTTCGAGATTGCCCCGGCAGCATTATATCCTACAAGTTTTCAAGGGAGCGAAGCACGAGCCCCGAAGGAGTTTTGGAAAGAGGAAGAAGGAAAAGGGATCCCCAGACAGGGTAATCCCCAGCTGATGACATTTCAATCCCCGGCGATTTCGGGAGATAGGTTTTGAAGGAAGTAGAAAAGGAGGAAATAAAGAAGATTTCCCCAGCAGCATTATCCCCAGCAGGTAAGTAATCAATTCAAAGATATCCCCGGCAGTCAAGAGAAAATAACATGACCCAGGAGGAAAGCAATTCCGAAACAAGGTAATTCAGAAGAAAGGATGGCCCAAGAGACGATGCAGGAAGAAGAAAATGGTACAAGAAACAAAGGAAGGCGATAAGGATGGGATGAAATTAGTGAGTCGTAGTTGAAGTCAGGGAGCCCGCCTGAAGAATGGAGTGGCGATTTATTTTGAAGTTGTAGTTGAAGTCAGGGAGCCCGCCTGAAGAATGGAGTGGCGATTTATTTTGAAGTTGTAGTTGAAGTCAGGGAGCCCGCCTGAAGAATGGAGTGGCGATTTATTTTGAAGTTATAGTTGAAGTCAGGGAGCCCGCCTGAAGAATGGAGTGGCAATTTATTTTGAAGTTGTAGCTGAAGTCAGGGAGCCCGCCTGAAGAACGGAGTGGCGATTTATTTTGAGTTATAGTTGAAGTCAGGGAGCCCGCCTGAAGAATGGAGTGGCGATTTATTTTGAAGTGGTAGTTGAAGTCAGGGAGCCCGCCTGAAGAATGGAGTGGCGATTTAGTTTTGAAGTTATAGTTGAAGTCAGGGAGCCCGCCTGAAGAATGGAGTGGCAATTTATTTTGAAGTTGTAGCTGAAGTCAGGGAGCCCGCCTGAAGAACGGAGTGGCGATTTATTTTGAGTTATAGTTGAAGTCAGGGAGCCCGCCTGAAGAATGGAGTGGCGATTTATTTTGAAGTGGTAGTTGAAGTCAGGGAGCCCGCCTGAAGAATGGAGTGGCGATTTAGTTTAGAGGTTTTAGATGAAAGCAACAAGAAGAAGGAGGCAACAATTAGAAGATTTCAAGTAAGGCATCAATTTAGACCTAGTCTGAGGAATTATCTCCTAGCGTCAAAATCTTAGTCTGATGAATCTTTCTCCTAAGATATCAAAATCTCAGTCTGATGAATCTTTCTCCTGAGATCACAACAATTTAGACCTAGTCTGAGGAATTATCTCCTAGCGTCGAAATCTTAGTCTGATGAATCTTTCTCCTAAGATATCAAAATCTCAGTCTGATGAATCTTTCTCCTGAGATCACAGCAATTTAGACCTAGTCTGAGGAATTATCTCCTAGCGTCAAAATCTTAGTCTGATGAATCTTTCTCCTAAGACATCAAAATCTTAGTCCGATGAATCTTTCTCCTAAGATATCAAAATCTCAGTCTGATGAATCTTTCTCCTGAGATCACAACAATTTAGACCTAGTCTGAGGAATTATCTCCTAGCGTCGAAATCTTAGTCTGATGAATCTTTCTCCTAAGACATCAAAATCTTAGTCAGATGAAGTTTTTCTCCTGAGATGGTAATCATTCGATCAATACATTTCAAGTTTTGGTAATCAGGTGCCCGCTTGAAGAATGGAATGACAATTTATGATTAAAGTTTGTTGTTAAAGTCAGAAGCCCGCCAGAAAAGCAGAACGGCGTCTCGGTTTCCAAGATTTGATAAGGATAGTGAACAATCGAAAAGTGACAGAGTGCAACGGAAATCCCCAGCATGAATCAGAAGGAAGGCAACAAGGATCAGAAAAGTTAGATTCAGACTTCGAAGGAGAATAGCTTGAAGATCACAAGTAAGGAAATTCACTTCGGAGTGCAATGCAAGTTAGCCACAAAAGAAGCTTGCGACCAGAATGCGAGTCAACAGTCCGAGATGATCAACAGAAGTTAGTCACAATGAAAAAAGGCAAGGAGTTAATCCAAGTGTAGAAGTTGATGAAAGATGTGGTGTGCTCAAGACATGGCCGAGGTCACAAGCACTGCATACCTGGTCTTGATCCGAAAAGCAGCACCTACAACTAGCAAGTATCAAGGTTCAAATTTAGAGTCCGCATGAAGCAAGAACCAATACTCAAGATCAAGCTTCAAAAGACTTATAGATAGGAATCTTGTAACTAGTAGCTGATAGGTTTAGTTAGTCTTTCTCATGTTTTGATTTTTGATGTAATAGCAGGACCACGGACCGGAACTTCGATGAAACGGAACCTCGACATAACGACACCTCGACTGGCTCTCCGCTTCGGTTACTACATATTCTTACTCACTTCTGAACTACACGTGGCCTGATTCCTTTATAGCCAAGGATATGTAGGCAGCTCAGATACAAGGGCTCGGTCACATCCTCTTCTTTTTAGTTTAGTCTCTCTGAATAAGGGTCGGGTCAAAACACTTATCTAGTCGTTCTTTGTCTGAAAACTCTTTGTGTTTTCAGTCAAAGAAGGGCAGCTGTAGATGCGTGATTTTGCCCCTACCCGAGATTTTTTATATTTTTAGCGTAAAATATTTAGTTTAGTTTTAACGGAAAAGGGCCTAAAATGCCCTTCAACTATTAAGTTTGGTCTAAAAATGCCCCTTCTGTTAATGTTTTTGGCTCACAAATGCCCTTTGAGTTAACGGAAGGACACGTGTCATCCTTTTATTGGTGCATTCTAAATATTTCATAATTAATTAAAAAGACACATTATTCATACATGAAAAATAAATAAAAATTTTCTAAAATACTTACAAAAGTTAAAAACTGAAAAAAAAATCTTATTTTAGTAAAAACCTTTTGTAAGTATTTTAGAAAATTTTTATTTATTTTTCAGGTATGAATAATGTGTCTTTTTAATTAATTATGAAATATTTAGAATGCACCAATAAGAGGATGACACGTGTCCTTCCGTTAACTCAAAGGGCATTTGTGAGCCAAAAACATTAACGAGAGGGCATATTTGGCCCGATAGGTGGATGAGGGGCATTTTTAGTCCAAATCTGATAGTTGAGAGGCATTTTAGGCCCTTCTCCGTAGTTTTAATATAGCCATTTTAGCTAAATTTGACTCTTTTACTTTATGTTTACCTTAAAATAAAAAAATAACAAAAATATAGTTTTATTAATGTCTCGTAGTCATTTTAAACTTGAAAAATACAAAAAAATGGTACTTTATATTTTTTATCTTTTTATAAAAAACGAAAATAATAAAAATAGTTGCATTAACATTTTGTAGTTACTTTAATTTTGAAAGAAAAATATAAAAAATAACTTTATTTTAATTATTAGTCTTATAGTTATTTTGCTTACGTATGATTAATTAATAACATCGCGTTCTAATTCTCGGTTCCGGGCAAAGAATAATACTCGGGTTCAAACTACCCGGTTTTATAATTTTCGGACCTAGCCCATAATAATCCGAGCCCACCACACGTGGGGGACACGGACGGAGCACGAGACGGAACCCATAACTCTTGAAACCCACGTGGAGACCCATCACTCTTGGTCTCTCACGTGGGTAGAATGTCCAACGGACATATGATGGGCAATACAAAATAGAAAAACAAAATGACAATAGGGGGGCTCACGTGAAGAAAAGAAGAGAATAAAAAATTCAAAGCAAAGGAGACTTCACAACTTACTGTAAGTCTTCTTCTTTAAAAAGAAAATGACAGCAAAGGGTACAAAAAGACAACGAGAGAAAAAAAAACGACACACACACAAATGAATACATTTGGAGAAGGACTGTTTTCATCTTCTTGAAGAAGACATTTTGAAGGAGATAACAGGTCTTTCTAATCCAAAAGCAACAAAAACACTACACAAAAAAAAACTCCCTCACATTGTTAACACAGCGAACAACAACTAAACAAACCAGTAGCGTCGACCAGTCCACCCGTTCTCCTTCAGGCGAGCAGCAGCCATACTCTTCGACGCCCAACAGACCACAGCCGTCCTTTCCCCGCTAGTCGACCACGCAGCGTTGTCGTCCAGCAGCAACCATGCAACAACCTTAACCACCAAACGACCAACTCGTCCCTCACGAACCAGCTTCCTTCTCCAGTCGACCATCAACGTTTTTTGCATCTGTTTCATCCAGCAACATCCACCATTTCGGTCACGTCGAGTTTTTCGAGTCGAGGCTCTGTTTGAGCAGCTGTTCAGTTCGAGTTCATTGGTCTCGGCTAGTGTCGAGGCTCGAGTTCGTCAAAGTGCGTCGAGGTTTCCGTTGAGGTCCGTCACTTTCCATCTCTTTTCTCCTTTTTTTATTAATCAATAGATATACTTTCTATTTCAGTAAGTTTGAATATGTATTATTTGATTTCCTTCTCACTTTGTTTAATATTTTTTTTTTGGATTAATTTCTTATTAAATTGTTATTTTTATCCTTGTTGGACGTCCTAGTTCATTTATCTATTTTCTTGAAAATACGTACTATTGCTTTGAAATCCTTTGGATGAATTCACACTAATTTTGCTGCATTAAACTAAGTTGTACGCATGATGCAATTGTTGAGTTGATATGTTGACTTTTGTTTTTCTTAATATATGGCAGTAGGTTTATATAGGTAATTGTATTGTGGGAGATAGATTGATTATATTTGGATTGGTTTAAAGCTGTTAAGTAAGATGTATCTATGACCCTCGTAAATATAGATATTCAAATACTTAGAATTCGGGATGTGCCATTTAGCGAATTTTCATGGCTTCCCGCAAAGTTAATAACACATAATTTTTGTAGGCGCGTTAGTTTTACAATATTACTTTCATAAACTCGGGTGCACATTTATGTGACCCAAATCTAAATCTCAACGAAGTCGAAATGTGTCGGTAACCGCGGGTACATTGATGGTGACGTGGTTCGAGATACATTTTCACAACGTTGCAATTCTTTGTTAAAATAATAATAATAATAATTCTTATAATAATAATAATAATTAAAAGCGGTTAAAAGTTAAAATTTGCACAGAGGTTAAAGCACATTATAAAATCAGATAAAGAGGCCAAATACGATGATTGAGCGACCGTGCTAGAACCACGGAACCCGGGAATGCCTAACACCTTCTCCCGGGTTAACAGAATTCCTTATCCGGATTTCTGGTTCGCGGACCGTAATATAGAGTCAAACCTTTCCTCGGTTCGGGATCAAACCGGTGACTTGGGACACCATTATTTTTCCAAGTGGCGACTCTGAATTAAATAAGTTGATCCCGTTTCGATTGTCCTTTAATTGGAAAAACTCCCTCGTGCTCTCGCGGGTACGTGAAAAGGAGGTGTGACACCTTCCCTCACAACCATATCCTGAGAGGAGTCTCTCAACTGTACCGGCTGAGCATGACCCTCTAGGACGAACTCTTCCAAAGAAAATTGCATTCCCACTGAGGCGATGGTCTGGCAAAATGCACGGACTGGGTCACTCCGCCTAGATGATCCATGATTGTCATCACAAAAAGTTGTATCAATAAGATAATGGCAAACGGTTGAAAAGTGGTGCAGAAGAAAACACTTTCCAGATGAGACCTTTAGCTTGAAACATTTCACAAAAGTGGGTCAGTCTCGAGTCTCCACTACGTGAAGCAGTAAACGGGCTACATAATCCCTTATACCAGCAATGGGACAAGGTGTACACCTCACAACTACAAAAGCGAGCCGCAGATAAATATCAAGTCGAATAAAAAACAAAAAAAAAAGAGTAAACAAGTTGTGACACCTACTATTATTATTTCATCGCTCCGGGAATCCAGCAGGATCCGACACAGTGTGTTTAGTTCTGACAATGAAATAATTATGCCAAAACTTACGGCTCGCTCAATCATCTACTTCGACCACCAACCCTTTGGTTCTATAGTGCCTTAAATGTACCATATTACCCTTTTTAAAACTAGGGCAAAACAAGTGCAAGAGGTGGTGGATATCAACTTCGCACCCCGCCAACTCCACATATTTTGTCAGCACAAAGAATATTTTGTACGTGTAATGAGAAAGTTGTTCCGAGAAAAACCTTATAAAATTGACAGAATTATTCTGATAAGGGTACAAGAGGGAAGGAATGACCAACCACAAAGGGGTATTGATAAAAAGCACAATACCCCGGTCTATGGTCCTCTACGAAATCCCTTCCCACCGGAACCATCTCGACATGAGATGGGATATTGTACTTAGTATGGAGGGCAACTATATGGGTCTGCTCAGTTTCAGATACTACCAAGGAGGGAGTAAGAGCAGGTTCTTTAAGAAAGTCACTTCGAGACATAGGGTGTCTTGGTAGTAACTCGTCCATGGTGGGAAAACTATCCCTTTCCTCCACTGTCACGGAAGAGAGCGCCATGGATAATGAGGTGGTGTCATATATCCCCTCAAGAGACTAATGTGTTCTAGGCATATCTATAGGAGAAAATGTGTTGATAAAATAGAAAAACTCCAAGGACAACGAACGAAAGAGAGAGAGCAAAGAAATCGCAAGAGCAAGAGCTGAAGATATGAGAAGAAAGAGAATAACCAAAGAAGAAATGGCCAAGAGTTTTTGAAAAAACAAACCCTTCACCTATTTATAGGGCTGGGTAGCGCTAAAATCGAAGTGGAAGGCTGCCAGTGGCACCAAAATCAATGTGACAAACCATCAATCTCTGTCTTAGAAAGGCGCATAATAGCGCACGTGGAAGTGACGACATTTCCTAATAAGACACACCACCCAGGATATTGTGAAGCACACTACCGTTGTTAGCCAAACCGTTACGATTCATAAGCCAAATTTCTCCAAAGGTATGGGCGATGTCAGCTTACCAAGGACGCACCAAGCCGCAACCTCGACAAATAGAGGGACTAACTGTATAGGTCCAAATTGGGATGACCACAACCATTAATGTGTACGGCGAGAGACGAGACCCTTACGACGCAATGTCCTTTGGTCATTGTAAAGGGTCACGGCCCTAAACCCAAACCTAGTCGTGATGGCGCCTCTCGTGAATGAAAGGCCAACCGACACACTAGCAATTTACTTTAAGCAGTTAGAATAATAAGTACCAAGTCTTTAACAGAAATAATATCCCAAGATAGCAGTAAGAGTTGCGGAATTTCAAAACCAATACAGCCCTACATCGGGGTATCACCAGTCATGAGAATCTAAAACAATACTACAAGTCTGAAAGTCTACTCCACTACTAAATAACTAAATCAGAAAGGAAATAAGATAGAGGGAGATTTCACTGGGCTGGGAATCACCAAGCAGCCACCTAGTAAATCTCTGAAGCTCTGCTGGAACTATCAACCCTTAGTAGCATGACCTGTAGCTCCCGAATCTGCACACAGGGGTGCAGGGAGTAAAGTGAGTACTTCTAACTTAGTGAGTAGTAAAAATAAATGAAGACTGAATGATATAAAATCATGTTAAACCCAATATTTAGCTATCAAAGGCATAACAAAAATTAGTAAGCACAATTTAATAATAAAATCTCATAAAACACCTTTTTAAGCAGTTAAACAATATATAGGAAAAATAACTAGGAATAGTAAACACATCAACTAACTATCGCTCTTGGGCCAGACAACATCCTAGGTGTAGGGGAGATCAGAGCAATAGGGAAGTAGACCGAGAGGTCGTTCCACCCCTTGTCCGCGAATATGGGGAATATGTTCTCATAAAATCTTGCTCCAATCTGACCTAGTTGGCGAGCGATCCTAGTTCGCAACAGAAAACAATATAGCAAGTGAGCGGACTTTTGTTCGCTTCTTCTCCACCAAGCATGGAAGTTCAAGGATAACTGTAGGTCAGTGGTTACCTAAGGAAACTATGATTCGATTCGTCCCAATAGCTTAAGGAAGAATCATGGGTCACTAACGAGGCCCCTAAATGACCGCTCAGAAAGCCTACCTATTTTTTTTCCCAATCTGTCACTTGCTCATCCCTCTATCATGAAAATGGTCTCTCCTCTCCTAATGGCTTAGACCCATGTCTATAGTCAGTTGCTAAGATAATTCCCATTCAAGAATTCTCATTCAATGTCAATGCTGCCTTTTATTTTTTTTTAATTCATTTCTTTCTACTAGTTCTTACATAAGCAAAGAACTGCCCCTCGGGCACAATAACATCAGAATCAGCTCCTCGAGCAATATCACAAAACAATACCAGCCTCAGGCTATATCTCATATCACAATGGGTACCCACGCTCACTGGAAGTGTGCAGACTCCTGGAGGGGCCCCTTACAGCCTAAGCGCAATGTCAAGCCATCTTGTGGCATTATAAATAGGCTATCAGCCTCATATCAATATCAAGCCACCTCGTGGAGTATAATCTCAGGCCCTCGACCTCATTATCATAATCCGTATATCACTACTGCGGTGTGCAGCCCAGCCCAAAAGTATCCTCACAATACAGGCCCTCGGCCTTACTCAGTCAGAATCTCAAAGCTCAGCTAATGTCTTTAAGATAAGGTACTTAAAACCGATTAACATAGCTAAGTTTTGAAAAAATTAAGATATGGCATGACTGAGCATAAGTATGAAATCAAACAGTGAGAAAAATATTAGTGAAATCCCTGAAGGGTCCAAATAGTTGGCACGAAGCCCAAATATGGTATTTAGCCCAAAACATGACAATATCAAACAATTTTCTATAAGGTACGCATTAAAACAATCATTTGGGATGGACTAAGTCATGATCTTTAAAGGTACACGACCCCACGCTCGTCATCTAGCATGTGCGTGACCTCAACATAGCCAAATGTTGTGTAATTCGGGACTTTATACCCCCGGATAGCATTTAAAATTATTACTCACCTCAATCTGGCAAGAAGAAGCCACTGCAACTCTCGGAATTTCATTCTGACTCATATATCAAAATCTCACCTACCAACCAAGAATCACCAAATTGCCAACTTCGCCAATTCAAGCCTAAATCTACTCCGAACCTCCAAAACTCATTCTGATCATTCTCCTAAGTTCCAAATCACCTCCCAAAGCTAATCAAACCATCGAAACTCACATTTGAGCCCTTTAACACATAAGTCAACATTTAGTTGATTTTTCTAACTTAAGCATCCTAAAAAGAGACTAAGTGTCTCAAACCTTACCAAATCTTATCTGAACCCGAGCCAACCAACCCGATCATATATAGAACCAGTAAGCAAAGCAATGAGAAGCAAAAATAAGGGAAACAGAATGATAACTCATGAGATGGCTGGCCAGATAGTCACATGTGATGGCCAACTGCAGATTAGCAAACACACAATATTTGCAGTAGTGTATGCATAGTAGGAGACAGCAGGAATATGCTTTACGAATATTCTTTATGTTATACCTTTTTAGGGTTCAAGAAGGGATTGTCCCTTATAAATAGAAGGGGAAGACTTTGTAAAGGGGCCATCTAAAAGTGAATACAAAAATAAACAACTTTGCTTATCACGGATCTGAAAATCTATACGCCATCCTTTATCTTGGTCAATTATACTCATTGCTATATTTTTCTACATTTGAAGTTCCAACATTTATGAGTAATGATTTGGTTCTGACATGTTACGAAGCATCACTTATCTTGTCTTTTTCCTTTGGTATCATTTAATAAAGATTTTACGGAAAAATACCTAAAATACCCCTCTACTATAGGAAATATGACATCAAAGCCCTCCGTTAAAAGTTGGTCCCTTATATGCCTTTGTCGTCTAAAAATGGGCTCAAAAATGCCCTTATCCCCTAACGGAAGATATGTAAATCCACGTGGAATTACATTAAAATGTAGAAGGGCATTTTAGACCATTTTCGGATTGTACAAGGTCATATACAAGTCAGTTATAGTAGTTAATTCTCAAGCACTTTACTCCATATCAGTTTACTCACACATATATTTTAGACCCTTCATTGATGTCCGATTTCTCTACTAATTGGGTCACCTTGTCGATTTCGAGTTAAGTTCTAGTTTAGGTTTAATTGTTTTTCATCTTTATCGATTTGTTTTGGAGATTTCCCTAAGACAATATCGCAAAGTTAGGGTAGCTTAAATGGGTCGATTAGGAGGTGTCGTTGTGGACTTGCTGCTAATTATTTTATGGCCTGGACTCCTTTAAATGCTAGGACAAGAATTTTCAAATTTCCTAAGCATGAGGTATGTAAATTTGTTGATGGGTTCTTTTAATTATTTCAGTTTGACTGCAATTTTTTTTTTTGGTTTTAGGATGAAAAATGTTCCTATTGGGAATGACAATATGAGGAGCTTGCTCCTAGAATTTCAAATCGCATATGCAGTTTAAAGAAGGAGAAGGAAGCTCTAATCCTTGAAAGAAATATACTCCAAAGAAAAGTTGTCGATCTTGAGAATGTTATGATGCTCGTCGAACATGGAGGAATAGAATCCTTGAATGGAAAGAAATGTTCTAATGACGAAAGTGGTTGATTTAGAGTACTCACCTCTGCGTGATGCTAAATGTCGAAAGAAGATATGGATTTTCTTTTGTATGATATTGGGATGTTTTGTTATGTTTGTTGCATTAGCGGGAAATGATATGTAATGTGAGTGTTATTGTGGCTTAATTGTTGTATTTTATTATGTAATGGTTTTTTTTTTTTTGGCAAGGATTCAATGGAGCCATTCCCATTCATTTGAATATTTCTGTCTATGATTGGGTTACTTGATGTGATAATTAGTTTATGTCTATGATTGAGTTACTTGATGTGATAATTAGTTTGTTGGTCTAAAATAGGTGTGTGAGTAAACTGATATGAAGTGAAGTGCTTGAGAATTGACTTCTATAACTGACTCGTATATGACCTTGTACAATCTGAAAAGGGTCTAAAATGCCCTTTTACGTTTTAATGTAATTCCATGTGGATTTACATATTTTCCGTTAGTGGATAAGGATATTTTTTAGCTCATTTTCAGACGGCAAGTGCATATAAGGGACCAACTTTTAACGGAGGGCTTTAATGTCCTATTTCCTATAAAGATTTTGCTCTTCATCTCCATTAATTGATTTAATCAAAAAGGTTTCAATATCTTTAAACAATAATATTATTAACTTGTTGTATAAGTTCTTTACTTCCTGATTAGTAAAATTTTTACTTGTAATTTTTTTATGTGATCTCATATGTATAAATTATATATATATATATATATATATATATATATATTTGTTATCTTTTAGTATTTAATTATTTATGTATGTTTTTCCTCGTCAACTCCAGCAACTTCCTAGTATGAAAGCAAGACCAGTAGACATAGGACTTCAAATGACACCGGCACCGGCAGCCGCCGGTTGACTAAGTATGTATACCGTACAACTTTGTACCGTCATCAAATCTCCCCAAATCTTGTCCAATAAGTAGCACCGCCCCTTATCTTAACTTTGTACTTGAGAGTGATGTCAAAGTCGCAAGAGCCAAGCAAATGTTAGTTAAACTATACCATAAAATACTGGTACTCCTTTTTTTTAATAGATATGATGCATAGATCACCTCTCACATCTCAATTAATTTCACAAGCTATCTACTATTTTTACTATAGTATTAGTAAATATTTAAAATTTGACTAAACCATCCGAACTGTATCGTAACGAATTAATTTTTAAGTTTTTTTTAATAAAATTGCAAGCTTTTGTATAAATTTTTAATTATACCGATTATTAGGGTAACTTTTTTATTTTATGTATAAATCGAAAACATACAAACCGTACCAAAAAACTTTACAATGTAAAAAATAATAATTCGTTAAATTTTTTCTTGGACCTTGAAATTATGACATAGTTACAAGCCAAACTCAAAATTCTAATTCTCAAACCTATTATGCTACTCCTATTGAAACTAAATTATTTCCAACATGTTCACTAGTAAGGCACATGGTATTGCAGCGATTATAAGTAGCAAACTATAATGTATTAATATGTTTCCTTTCGTATGAATTGATTTATTGTTTTGATATTTAATAGTATTCTATATATTTTATTCTTGAATCTCAACTTGATTAATATTTTTTTACTCGTGTGATTTATATTTTTTATTTGCATTTGCTTAATTTCTTTTACATTAATGTAGAGTAGTTGATGGATTTATAATCTAGCCATCTTTCATATTTATCATCTTTTAAAATTTAAACTGTAAACGTGAAAGTTTTGTTAAGCCATATAAAAGTACGTATGTTATTGTACTCTATTCGACTAGTGACTTTTACATGACATCAAAAGAAATTATCGAAAAATTACCAACCGTACCGATACAAAAAAGAAACGGACATAATTGGAACAGTTTCAATAAATTTAATTTTAATTATACATAATAGAATAATCAAAATATTGGCATGGTATAATTTTTATAAAATAACCGATAGAACTATAGAATCACCCCTAATTTTCAACATCACTACTCACAAGCACCGAATAACACTATTTGTCAAGGTTTGTATAGATGAGAAAAAATCGTCAACTATTTTTTTACTTTTTGGGGATGTAAACCTGCAATCGCGTGATTCTCTATGTATGTTCATTAATTACTAAGCTACAGTCTTTAAGTTACCATTATCTCATTTTTATTTTTTATGTTTCTGTAAGAACACTTCAAAAGATAATCACCGAATAGATAATTGATCAAGGGCGGATGATTAATATTTTGAACCGTAATTTTATGATTTTTAAACATAATTCTATTATAGTTATTCCTGAGTTCCAACTATGTGAAAAGTAAATGAAGATTTTTGAACTTGTGTTTGCTTTTTTACCTGTTACTCACTCTTATGTTGGTAATTTTTATTAATGGTTGGTAATGCAAAGTTAAAAAAATTCTGTGGTTCTTTCTCTTTTGTTACTCAAACGATTTAAAGGATCCAAGACTTTTGATGATATTTTAGTCGATTATAATCAAAATAGTGTTGTTCATTGATTTATGTTTTTGAATGATGATTCTATTTATGAGCCTAGAGATGCTAAAATTCTATGAGCATGTTTTTTCATTAAAATATTATGTGCCCAATGATGCGTATAATTATGTTTCTACACTTATATCTATTAATTCTCATGTCGGGTTTTTTTTCCTTGTATTATTGGATATTGATAGGGGTATACAAAGAAAATCAATAAACCATACCAAACCGGTAATTCGAGTCAAACCGGAAAAAAAATCCGATCATTGGTTGGCTTCTCAAGTGTTTCTCAAACTGAATATGATAAAATAATTACTAGTGTAATGTTTCTCATGAATTATACTCAATCAGATGTAAGTGTATGAAATTAACAGACTTAGTCGATATAGTCATAACCTGAGTAATGAGTACGGGAATGCTCTTCTTCATCTAAAGTTTTAGAGGCACCATGGGTTGGTGTGATGACCCGGCACGTCGTCACGTGAGTTACCGTCCTGTTTCCTCATCTTATGTTTCTCTATGCTTCATTATCGGTATTTGAGGTGATTGAGTTGAATTGGATTGGTTTTAGATGGAAATGAGACACTTAGTCTCTTTAAGGAAGGCTTATTTTGAAAAAGTCAACCGGATGTTGACTATTGAGTTAGAGGCTCCGATGTAATTTTTGGTGATTTGGTTAGCTTCGATGGATGATTTGTGACTTAGAAGTGTGATCGAAAGTGATTTTGGAGGTTCGATGTAGAATTAGGCTTGAATTGGCGAAGTTAGTATTTTGGCGAATACTGATTGATATGTGAAATTGTGACCCGAGGGTCAGAATAGAATACCGAGAGTTTTTGTATCTTCGTTAGGTGATTTCGGATGTGTGTGCAAAATTTCAGATCATTCAGAAGTGTTTTGGATGAGTTTTTATCAAATGCGTGTTTCGAAAGTTTTTAAGAAACTTAAGTTTGAATCTGATGTAATTAGATAATTTTGGTGTTAGTTAAGGTGTTTGATGATTGGAGAAAGTTTGAGTAATGTGTTCAGATGTGTTGGTACCTTTGGTTGAGGTCTTGGGGGATTCGGGGTGATTTTGGATGGCTAACGGGGTGAAATTTGAGTTGAGGAATTGCAGGTTGCAACTGGTACCTGATATTTTCGCTTCTGCGGAAATGGACCATAGAAAAGGTTCCGTAGAAGCGTGAGGAAGGTCTCAAAAGCGGCTTATGGACTGCTAGGGTAGTTCCGCAGAACTGAGATCTTTTTCACTTAAGCAGGTCCGCAGAAGCGGGCAGGCGAACGCAGAAGCGATTTTGGGCTAGAGAGTTAGTTCCGCAGAAGCGAAAAATATGTCGCAGAAGCGGCCTTGGATGTTTTACTGAAATTCCGTAGAAGTGGAGAATAATCGCAGAAGCGGTTACACGGAAGAGGACACGGGGACCGCAAAAGCGAAAAACCCTGATGCCAGAAGGGTTTTATATTCATTTTTGTTCCGCGATGCTTATGTTATTTCTACTATTGTTAAGCGATCTTGAGAGCTATTGGATGAAATTAAAGGGGTATTTCCACTAAGTGTGATTGGAGGTAAGTACCTTGGCCTAAATACATGAAATTATGATAGAATTAATATGGAAATGGGTTGAAATTCATCAAAACAGAGTGAAGCTAGAGCTTGGGAACTTGGTGATTTAAAAAAAATAGAATCTGAATGGTCAAATGGACTCCGATTTTGGTAAAATAGATATGTATAGACTCGTGGCGAGACGGTAAATCCGGTGATGTAAATTTATGATTTTTCGAGAACTGGGGCCGGGGCTCGGGTTTTTCCAACTTTGTGGTTTTGATATTTTTTGAGTCTTTTCGATTGGGTTATGTTTCCTGAGCATATTGTAACGTATTCCTTGTGGTTTTGATCTGATTCGATGTGCGAAGAGGTAGATTTGAGATAACAGGGCATATCGAGCTAGACTTTTGGCCGGCTAGAGGTGAGTAATGATTTTAAATGATGTCCTGAGGGTTTGAGACCCCGGATTTGCACAACTAGGTGCTGTGTTGAGATGAGGCACAAATTCAATGATGAGCGTGGGGACATTTAGTATTGGGGCTTGTGACTTGGTCCAGTCCGGATGATATTTTACCACATTTTTAGCTATGACTTATTGTTTTTTGCTATGATTTGGGCTTATCGCCATATTTGGGGCTTATTGCCGATTGTTTGAACTCCTTATGAGCTATCATCACTATTTTCCTTACTATTTGAAATATTATTTGAACCTAGTCCATTTGAATACACTGTTTTATGAACTCAGCTATAATATTTTCTCAACCTTGAGTTTTAACTGATATTTGAACTATTGTTTGAGCTGAGCATTTTTGTTTTCACTGATGCCCGAGGGGATTATGATTATTTTTGGACTGATTGAGGTCGAGGGCCATGTGTGAGGATATGATGAGTGATGTGAGGAGGCTTTCAGGCCTCGAGTGATATGTGAGGAGGCTTTCAGGCCTCGAGCGATATATGAGGAGGCTTTCAGGCCTCGAGTGATATATGGGGACGCTTTCAGGTCTCGAGCGATATGTGAAGGGGCTTTTATACCTCGAGTGTATTGTGAGAAGACTTTCAAGCCTCATGTTGATATGTACAAGCTTTTAGGCCTTATGATGATATAGCGCTTGGGTTGTAGGAGCCCCACCGGAGTCTGCACACCCACAGTGAGCGCGGGTACCCATGTGATTTGAGAGTGATCTCGAGGGCTGATGTTGTACTGTGTGATTGATACTGAGCCCGCGGGGCTGATACTATACTGAGAGTTTGATATTGCGCCCATGGGGCATGTTTCTGAGCATTTCATACTGGTTGAGAATATTTGTCTTAAATTGTTTTAAAGGGAATTCTTGCTATATTTTACTCGTTTTTACAGTTTAAGTGATTTTACTGCTTAAAATAGCATTATTTATGCCTTCATGGGATTTTATGTTCTCAGCCATTATTTATTTTTATTATTCACTGGGTCAGAGTACTCATATTACTCCCTATACCATGTGTGGAGATACAGACATAGTAGATTTCGTTCCTCAGCGCTGATTTCCTTCCAGACCTGGCGGACTAGGAGTGAAGAGGTAGCCGTCGACGTCCACAACCCCGTTTTCTCCCTTATCTTCTATATTTAGATTATCTTCGGACTTTATTCCTAGTTCCATACTTGTAGCATTTTTATAAACTCTGTAGTAGCTCGTGACTTGTGACATCCCGATTTTGGGCTGATTCGGGATAGTATCCCTCTTTATCACGTTTTATTTTGCACTTATGGGTACATTATCTATGTTTTAGACTTATTCATGCTAAATAACTATTAAAATGAGGTATTATTATTCTGTTGGTTGACCCTGTCTTCACGAGAGGTGCCATCATGACCGGGTGGGAATTGGGTCGTGACAGTTGGTATTTGCATTTTCATAACTTTTTTGCTAAGAAATATGTAAGTAACAATGATAAAGTTAGTTCTACTAGTAATTTTATGAAATCCTTCAAAATACACTTGTATAGCATATTCTATCATGAAATCTGAATTTATTGCTCTTGAGTTAGCAAAGCAAAAAGCTGAGTGGTTCAGAAATCTATTAGCACTTGTGCTATGTGGAAAAATAAGTTTTACCAGTTTCTCTATATTGTGACTTATGGACGGTAGTTGAAGATTTCAAAAATAATGTATACAATGAAAAAAAGAAGACATTCTCATATTAGATATGGTGCAATCAAATAATTATTGAAATGCGATGTTATTTACTTGGAATATAGTAGGTCGAAATAAATATGATGAATCCTTTAACCAAGAGTTTGGTAAGGAGACGGATCCTTGAATCGTCAAGAGGATGGGCTTTAAGCCCATGGATTGAGGTAGTCTGGTAATACCTATTTGTATTCAAATAAATCCATAGGAGCCCCAAACATACATTATATTTTCTATTATTATAGTGTGTGATAGTGCTTTGTAAGGTTTAATTATTATTGTTTTTAGTGATTTCATAGAATTAAGGTGATTTATGTGGAGATAAAGTTCATGGAATTATCTACGTAATTGTAAAGGTGTGGTCTCCTTTTATAAAAGCTTTAGAATATGAGGCCCGAAGTGTATGCATGACCAAAAAAGTAAAAATTGAGGACACAATACATGTTTGAGGTTCTCAAATGAAAGTCCATTCAGTTTAAAAATATTTTACACTGTGGATGTAGATCGTTGCCTCGCTTCACTACGTATCAATTCAAATGAAAAGATATTGATACTTAAGTATATTGTCGTTCTTTTACCTAGAAACTATGTATTCTTTATATTTTTATTTGTGGGACTGTCAGTTTTTTATTAATAGATAGTAGTAAAAGTCAAAGATTGTAGATTATTTTTTCTCTTGCTTCGTATGTGAAAGACAAGAATCCTTCGTCGATTAGAAAGAGCTCTTTTTTTCTTTATATTGAATTGTTCTTTATTGGACCTATAAAGAGCAGATAAAAGAAGTGATATCGCACAGATAAAAAATAATTTTAAAGGCAAAATTGAGCGATTTCGCACAATATATATATACTCGAGGGCTAATCCAATTTTCTTTTCTCTTTTTGCAAAAATATTTTTGATATTTTGAACCTACCAGAAAATTATGCAAATACACACTTACAAGAATATAAATTGTATAACAACTGTATTTTTATTTTTGTAACAGATACATATTAATTTTCTTGATAATTTTATCTCTCATTCGGTCTAAAGTTACTCTTCTCAATTCTGTTTCTGAGTAATTTGTGCAAACTCCAAATATTCAATCACGAATACACGTATTTGAGAAATACAAACTCTAAACTTCCAACCCCGACTGCATATGTTATATGTGTTGTGAAACCTTGGAGAGTTTTACACCCTAATTAGGCCGAATTGTTTTCAAGATATCCATGAATACAACCGCAATTCTCCACTGATTCATATTCATTGTCTCGCAAAATTTGCAGCTTTTTTGCTCCAAAAAAGTTGTGGTAAGTGTTAAAGTTATTAGATTTTCGTTGGTACATTGCTTTTCATGTTTCTCTTTACTACTTTTTTAGAAATAATCACCATTGTTAGAACTCAAAATTTCATCTCCAATGGCTAATTCAACAACTCAGAAGAGGGTTACCCAACATTAAAACAAGCCCATTTTGAGAAATCTTTGAAAGAATCAACACTTCGTGATGCGGAAAAGAGAAAAAAACTTATGGATGATGATTCAGGTGTTAAGGGAAAAGATACTTTATTTTTATTATATTTAATGCATTTCTCTGTATTTCATTGTATTCACTGTCTTTAGTTTTTCTACTTTTTTTAATATATTCATTGTATTTAACTATATTCAATATAATTATATAATTTCAAAGCTTCACTTTGTTTTATGTTTTGTCAAGCAGTATATATTCAGCAGTATGTATTCAATGTATTGTTGAATGTATTTATATATTTTTTAATTAATAAAATTTATGTATTAAGATGTATATATGTATTCAAATGTATCTGCAATATGTATTCATATGTTTTGCACTATAGATGACCTGCTATACTTCATGTATTCAATATATTGTATGCATTTAATTGTATTAAATGTAAATATATAATTTTAATATATAAATTTATTTGTAAAGATATCATTAAAAAATAGTTTCGTAAAGATACCAATAAAAAAGAAAGGATGAATTGAATATCTGAAGATTATTCTATTTTTTGGGTATTTTTCGACTGAGAATCTTTTCTATAACTAAAAATATAAATTGTGCGTGTTATAATTGAATTTGTTGAGTTATATTATGAGTTTATCGCATTAATTGATTTACTTAACGTTTTTAAATAGTTGAAGACCCTTTTTTTTTTTTGGCAAAATTTCTGTTACTGTATTCACGAATACAACTCGTTAATGCATATGAATATAGTCTGTTTATCTGGACTTCCTTATTCCTACTGTATTCATGAATACAGTAGCTTGAATACATCGAATACACTTTATAACAAGTGAAAACATAGTTATAGGAAATAGTTAAATAAATGATAACCAAAGCAATTAATAACCACAAAACAATAGTCATTTTTAAAAATTCCTCACCAAATTACATAGCCACACCAGCAAATTTTGAATCTACGGGTTAAGAAATTGGATGGGCCATGAGTTGGACCAAGAGAATGGCCCACATTTATTCTAATATTGGGCTTCCTTCACTTCTAAGTGGCCCATTAGGCCCAATAACCAATCAGCCGATGGATCTTTTCGATCAACCTTGTGATTAATGGGACATTCATGGAATTAATCACGGGGTTTTTACCTAGCAATATTATAATAAAAACCTATTTATCACATTTATGTAGGTTCCTTATTAATTACTTTGTATATTTATATTTACTAATTATATATAAAACCATAAAAAAGAAAACATTCAAAATCCCTTAAATCTAGCCTATCAGTTACATGAAACTCAACCTTCATTTCCAAGAATTCCTCCTACATTTAAGATTCTTCCTTTTTCAAATGATTAAAAAAATATTTTTTTCTCTTTTTTAACAGTTACCTAAAATTATTCTTACCCATACTAAAAAATCTCACTTACCAAAATCTTCCTTTCCCAAAGTTATCCCCACCCAAAATTACAGATTCTTTTCCTCTTCCAAAGTTTTTGAAATTTAATTTCTCTCTTTCTTACTAATCACCCAAAAGTTTTATTTTTTGTTGATACAATATGATGAAATTCGAAATATTGCTCTAGAATTAAGTTGTTGGTAAGTTTTGAATCTTGCTTTCTTTCTTTCTAAAATTTTTATTGTATGTGACTTGCATGTGATACATCAATATCCAAAATAATACTCGATATAATACTAATACAATTATAATAGGATTATATAAAAAATTTAGTATAGAGTTGTGAGTGAAACTTGAAGAAGATGAAGATCATAATTGCGTCAGAATATTTTCAGAAATGTATCGCGATTATATTATAATTGTATATGTATCATAATTGTTGCAGGAATTGTATTATAAATGTATGATAATTGTATATTGATACGAGCAGTTGTGCCTTCGTGATGAATTTCACAGTTTGTATCACAAGTATGATAATTGTATATTAATTTATTAGTATTGTATCAGGTATTATTTTAGATATTAATATATTAGATACAATAGTGATACAAGTATGATACACTTATATTTTAGGCATTGATGTATCTGATACAATTCAAATACAATTATGATACAATTGTCATATAATTATTATAAAATTTCAGAATATTTTTTAATAATATAAAGCTGTTAATAACGGCGGAAAGAGCGAAGATGGAGATTCTGAGCGTAGATTAAGGGATTGTGATATAAAAAAGGAGAGAGAAGATGAGAGGGGAAAAAAGGAAATGATATAATTGAATCCATTAATTGAATGTACTAATAATGGAGTGGGAGTCTTTTAAGAAGCAATATATACAATTTGTAAGAAAAACCTAGATACTTATTAAAACTTCAAAACATAGAGAATATAGGTAAATAAATTTATATTAAAGTATAGCTAGGTATAAATCCCATTAATCACCATTGAGTTTTAGCTAGAGGTCCACCAATAAAATCTCTTGTGGCCTAGAAATATAATGCTAGTATGTGAATTGAAAAAAAAAACAATAAATACTGGTTGCCGTACAAATTTAACACAAATTTTAGATTGGTAAAAATTCAACTTAAACGAGACAAGAGTAACTATATGATAAAGTAGGAAGTCACCAAAGTATGAGGTTATACATTTGCGAACTAAGATGAGATAATCAAATTATAAAATTACTTAAGACATTTTTACCTCTCCTAAGGGTTTGGCTTAAGTGTGTGCACTATTCTCGTGCAACTTTCAATTTGATTCTTCGTGAATTTGACTAAAACATTTTTTTAATACTAAAACGTTTTACTTTACTAATTTGAGATATATGCACGATTCTTTTCTCCATTTAATGATCGAGACCACGAATTATCAACATAATAAGTTGCTGCTCTTAATAATTCCAAGTAAATATAATAAATCTTGAGAGTACTAAGTGTTGGTATTAATATAGCCGAGCCTTATTGGACTAAGCTCTTAAATTAATTACGAAAAGAAAAAGAAATATTGCTAATTAAAGGAGAAAAAAGAGTAAAACCAAAGGTTAGAATATTCTCCTTTTACTGGGTTCTTAGATACTTGTCAATGTTGTAATAAAATATAGCAAATGAATCTTGTGTCCCTTATACACGAATCTTGTTTTAGTCAGAAATTCTTTTTATAAATAGAATGGTCCTGTAGTGGATACTGAAATAAATAAATAAAAAGATAATCACACAAAAAATATACGTCACACGAATAATATCCACTTCATATTTTATTAGGGCAAATCAACTATGTATTACAGTACATTAAGAAGCTTCCTTCACTCACTACAATATTAGTGGAGCAACACAAAAAGAGATGTCAAAAAACCAACTCATTTTGAAGCTCCAGGACAACCTTAAAGAACAAAGCCAAGTAAGCATTTGTTCATCTCTATTGACACCAATCAATAAGAAAGTTAATTAAATGGCACACCATGGAAATTATTTACTACAAACATCACACTCTCAATGTTTGTTCAATATAATAGCACACGTTATATTAAGATAAAATGTAATCCTTTTTTTTCTTCTACGCGAATTCAGAATCTATAGTCATCAGTTCGATCAGGAATCCCAAAGGCAATCATCCATTTCTTCATAATCACTCATTTCATAATCGTTGCAAGTAAACATTGTCTCTTCTCCAACATATTCTCTAGTCACATCACTCCACATTTTTGGTGAATCCATTGGGAAGTCATTAATAGCTTGAATTTGAGTTGGAGATAGTCCTATAGTTACTGGTGCTAAATTAATAGTTGCACTTGAACTTGCCATCTCCTCAGAATTTCTCTTGACTTTTAATGCAGCTTCTTGAGCTGCAAAACGTATATCGTCAGGGCTACAACTTGTTGGTTTAGGGAGAAAATCCACCAACTCTGGAAAATTTAGCTTCGCTGCATGCCCTCTAAGGTGCAATGCAGCTGAATCATACGCAGCGGCCGCCATCTCTGGTGTGTCAAAACTCCCTAGCCATATTCTTGTTTTCTTCCCTGGCTCACGAATTTCAGACACCCATTTTCCCCATTTCCTTTTTCTAACACCTCTATAAGGTGATGTAACACCACCCCTTCTACTAGGCTTACTACTATTGTTGTTGTCTTCCATCTATATATCTAAATTAAATGTGTGTTAATAATGCTAATAGATTTAACTTGTCTTAACTTTGATCAAGTTAAGTGTATATATAGACATGTATTGGAGTTATTAAAAGTCAGAACAAGCATCATTTCTAATATGTGTTAGAGAACTATAAGTTGGAGGGAGCTTCCATGCTGTTTCAGAGGGTTTTAAAAGAAATACTATTTGAATGTAGGACAAAGTAGATAAATATTAGTGTTTGGATAGGACGATTTTTTATTTTTGTTATTTTTTATATATTTTTATCATGAAGTGTAATGCATCAAGCTAGCAGCAACCACTGGAGATTTAGCACGTTTGGACGTTCATGTGGTATAAATTAATGTATTCAACTGTCGGTTTCAAAAGTGTGAAATTTTTTGAGTCGTAGGTTTAAGAGATATTGTCGCAAACATAGTAATAGAAGAGGACAATATCGATGATGTTCTTGTTAGGTGATATTTCCTGTTATACCACGCGGTTTGCAGAGGGGATGTAGTGTAATAGCTACATACTTTTGACGCGGAATAAAAAAAATTATGTAAAAACTTATCAAAATTGTAAAAAGAATAAAATTGAATCCATAATTTTAAAAATATAATAATTTTAATATTAAAATATTAAAATTGAACTCATAAGATTTAAATTCTGAATCCGACTATTTGTCTAGGTGGCAAGTTTTCAGTCTAAAGTTTATGAGATGTTAACTAAAATAAGGCACATCCCCCTTAAACAACAGATTTAAAGTTACAATGATCAGAACTTTCGAAACCTTTTTTTTCTCTTTGCTTTTATTTGGGGGAGTGCTCTCATACTTTACTAGGAATATGCGAAGGAGGAAAGGAGCCAGCAGACCACCAAACACCAGGGGCAAATACAACCTTTCACTCATAGGCGGAGCCATCATGTGATGTTTGTGTATTTTGAGATTCTAGTTCATTTATATTTAGAGGGTTTTAAATTAATAATTTATACATATTCACCACACCACTAAAGACCAAGGCAAATATAACCTTTTAATCAGAGACGGAGCTATGATTTGATGTTTGTGTGTTCGAGATTCTAGTTCGTTTATGTTAGAAGATTCTATTTATATTTATGCGGACATAGCCTTTTAGACAGTGGCGGAGCCAAAATTTGAAGTTTATGTTTTCGAGATTCTAGTTTGTTTGTATTAGTGGATTTCTAAATTAACAATTTATACATATTCAAAAACATTTTTAAGACAAATATATTGTTTAGACCAAAGTTAATGGGCTCAGCCGAACCTGCAAGTCCTATACTAGCTCCACCCCTACTTTCAGCTATGAGTTCAACTGAACCTATAATTTTTGACATAAAGTATGTACTTATACGTAAACAAACTATTAGAATCTTGACAAATATTAAATTTTAATAAAACTTTTAAAAGTTGAACCCATTAATTTTAATCTTGAATCTACCAAAGACCACACCCAAAAGTTAAAAAACCGTAGGTGTTTTTTTTTTTTGTCAACAAGAGAACTTTAAGACTGTATTGGTAAATATTCGATCATTCGGCGAACAGAGAATCGACCCCATCATGACCAATCTGTAGTAAATAGTCAACACCATTGATTTCTAACTTATGACAGTTGTCCCTAAAACAAATGAAGGGACATCTACATAACCAAACCCTGGGCCCTTTCGTGATCACCAAGAAGAGTTGAGGCTATAAATACTAAGAAAGAGAACCTCTCGGGGGGGCTTCTTCTTTGACACAACTCTGATTGCACCAAAGATAAAAAAAAAAACTATACTCCACAAGTGAAGCAATAAACAAGATCAATGTAAGATCATGCACCTCTCGAAGGAGAGGCGGGTTAAGTTATGTTGATGAATAAAATCCCGTTTATATCATCCCATAATTGATTGTCTCTATGTCTCAAGTTTATCTTTAATTCAGTAATTAATTATGATTGGCTATGATTTACCCCTTGAATTATTTCAATTGATTTGCTTGGAAAGTATTTAATAATTTTTTACTGACCAGTTTGGCACCGTCTGTGGGAATTTCCTAGCGAAATCGCATAGTTTCTCCCCGGAGTCGAAGCCAAAGGAGCGATCCAACTCAAACGAGCCAAAGGAAGCATATCAACCGCTTAATACTCGAATGCTTCAAAGGAAACTGATATCCAAAAATGACCGGACAAGAAGAAGAAGCTCCCATCCTCTCCCTCATAATGAAGATATGAGGCATTCGCTCCACCTCTAACGCGGTATCTGGCCGGAAGCCGGCACAGGGCAATTCAAGCCAGAACTGGAACTTAGGCCACGTGCCTCGGCCATCAAAATAGAACAGGTTCAACTTTATTCGATCTGGGACTCAGGCCACGTGCCTTCACCATCAAAATATAGCAGGTTTGACCTTAGTCAAACCGACACTCCAGCTACGTGCCTTCACCATCAAAATATAACAGGTTCGATCCCAGTCGAACCGGAACTTAGGCCACGTGCCTTCACCATCAAAATATAGCAGATTCGACCTCGGTCAAATCAGAACTCAGGCCACGTGCCTTCGCCATCAAAATACAACAGGTTCGATCCCAGTCGAACTGGGACTCAGGCCACGTGCCTTCATCATCGAAACATAATAGGTTCGACCTTAGTCGAATCGGGACTCAGGCTAAGTGCCTTCGCCATCAAAATATAATAGGTTTGATCCCATTCTAACAGGGACTCAGGCCACGTGCCTTCGCCATCGAAATATAGCAGATTCGACCTCAGTCGAATCAAAACTCAGGCCACGTGCCTTTATCATCAAAATACAACAGGTTCGATCCCAGTTGAACCGGGACTTAAACCATGTGCCTTCACCACCAAAATATATCATATTTGACCTTAGTCGAACCGACATTTAGACCACGTGCCTTCGCCATCAAAATATATCAGGTTCGACCTTAGTCGAATCGGGACTCAGGTTATGCGCCTTTGCCATCAAAATATAGCAGGTTCGACTAAGGTCAAACCGAAACTCAAGCCATGTGCCTTCACCAACAAAATATAGCAGGTTCGACCTTAGTCGAACCAGAACTCAAGCTACGCACCTTCGCCATCAAAATATAGCAGGTTTGGCCTTAGTTGAATCGGGACTTCGGCTACGCACCTTCGTCGTCAAAATATAGCAGGTTCGACCTTAGTCAAACTGGGACTCAAGCTATGCACCTTCGCCATAAAAATATTGCAGGTTCGACCTTAGTCAAACCTGTCACGCCCCAAATTTGAGGGACATAACTGACGCCTAGTCGGGTAGCCCCAGCCATGTGGACCTGGGTGCCTTTCCTACCCCACATGTTACCCTATGTTTCACTTATTCATCATTACCCTATGTCACATTGTTTGATCGCGCGAGCAAGTTCGTATGATATTTTTAGACTTGTGTGCATGTCTGGTTTGGAGCCACGATAGTTCTGTTGAGTTTCAGATAGGCTAGAGAGTGAAATTTTGACTTAGAAATGTTGCTGGTGTTTCAGTTCTGGTGTACGCCTCTAATCTCACATTTTCAAGACCAGACATCTGTGATGACCCAAAACCTCTTTTTTGTCCCGCCTAGATTTGCATGCACAGTCTGGGCACATATCCAGAAAGCCATTATGTGAAAATCTGTGAAAAAGATGAATTTTGCTTTTAAAATTAATTTAGGTTGACTTCGATCAATATTTTGGGTAAACGGACCTAGACCCATGATGTGACGATCCTGGAGGGTCTGTAGAAAAATATGGGACTTGGGTGCATTCCTGGTACAGGTCTTATATGGGATTTAAGTTGAACCTGTAAAATTTCGTAAGAAACAGACTTGAAATTATGTGAATCAGATCGTTGGTTGTTAAAAATCTGAACTTAAGAGTTCATGAGATTTTTCTTTGATTTTGATGCTAAATACATAGTTATTGATGTTATTTTGATGATTTAATCTCACGAGCAAGTCCGTATGATGTTTTTAGACTTGTGTGCATGTTTTGTTTGGAGCCTCGAGGGCTCGGGTGAGTTTTGAATAAGCCAATAACAACAATAACATACATAGTAAAATCCCACTAGCGGGGTCTAGGGAGAATGGAGTGTACGCAGACCTTTCCCCTACACCAATAAGGGTAGAGAGGTCGTTTCCGGGAGACCTTCGGCTTAATAGGAGAGACAATAATATCATAAAAGAAATAAGAGAATAGGCATAACAACAAAAGTTGCTAGAAAGAAAAATACCAATAACGAATAAGTGAAAGGACAATAACACAAAACTATGTAAAAAAAAATAATGTGAACATAACATAGACCGCTAATAAACCTTAATAGAACTCTAGCAGATTACCGGGTACAATGAGGGAGGAACTCTCGACTACTCCCTAGCCGACCACCATAATGCTCGACCTCCACATGTTCCTATCAAGAGCAATGTCCTCAAAAATCTGAAGCCGCACCATGTCTTGCCTGATCACCTCGCCCTAACACTTCTTAGGCCACTCTATGCCTCTTCTCGTACCTGCCAAAGTCAACCGCTCACACCTCTTAACTGGTGCATCTAGGCTTTTTCTCTACACGTGTCCGAACCATCTATGTCGCGCTTCCCACATCTTGTCATCCACGGGAGCCACGCCCATCCTCTCTCAAATATCTTTATTCTAAATCTTATCCAACCTAGTGTGCCCACACATCCATCTCAACATCCTCATTTCTGCTAATTTCATCTTCTGGATATGCGAATTCTTGACTGGCCAACACTCACCTCCATACAACATGGCCGGTCTAACCACCGCTCTATAGAACTTACCTTTGAGTTTCAGTGACACCTTGTTGTCACACAGGACTCCAGACGCTAACCTCCATTTCATCCACCCTACTCCAATGCAGTGTGTTACATCCCCGTCGATCTCCCTATCTCCCTTAATAATTGACCCTAAGTACTTAAAACTTTCTCTCCTGAGGATGACCTGTGAGTCAAGCCTGACTTCCACATCCGCTTTTCCCGTCACGTCGCTCAACTTACATTCCACATATTCTCTCTTTAGTACTACTAAACTTGAAACCTTTAGACTCCAAGGCCTGTCGCCATATCTCCAGTCTCTCATTTGATCAAGATATTGTGAAAATACAATATCTTTTGTTGGGGGATCAATTAAGGGGGTTTTCATTTTTCTGGACCAATCGATTAATTAATAGCATTGGTTTTAGAGTCACCCCCTAACGCTTCTATCTGTTCTCTATCCTAAATTCTTGAGTTTGATATTAAATAGAGTTTAGGATAGGCCACAGAGTGAAATTTGGACTTAGAAAATTAATAGTGTATTGCAGGTCTGTAGGCTTTGCAATTATGAAGTGTGGCTCGCAAATGCAAAGTTTTATCGTAAATACGAAGAAGGCCTGGGTAGGCCTTGATCGCAAATGTGGAAGGGCCAGAGTCGCAAATGCGAAGCCGTCAAGATTTTTGGGTGGTCGCAAATGTAACAATTTCTTCGCATGTGCGAAGAAATCAGGCTTCTTAAGGGTTTGTAATTGAGAACCCTGGTCGCAATTGCAACATCACAAACTAGTTAATTGGGACTTAGATGCATTTTCATCCATTTTTCAAACCTTCCCAAAACCTAAACACTTTTGGGCGATTTTCTAAAGAAATGTTCATCTCCAGACCAATTGTAAGTCATTTCTAGCTCATTTTTTTAATATATAGCATCTTTTCACATGATCTCAATCCAAAATCAAAGACTTTCATAGGGGAAATTGGGTGTTTTGAGTAAAACTTAGGATTTTTGAATTTTAGAGATTTGGACCTTAATTTGAGGTCCGATTTTAAAATAAATTATATATTTGAGTTCATGGGTAAATGGGTAATCTGGTTTTGGTTCGAAGCTCGGGTTTGACCATGTGGCCTCGGGGTCGATTTTTGACTTTTTAGAAAAATCATTGGAAAACTTATTTTCATCCATTAGAGTTGATTCATTTAGCATTTATTAATATAATTAAGTAACTTGTGGTTATATACAAGCAAATTGGTGGTGGAATCGAGAGATAAAGCAGTAGTTGAGGCTTGAATTGTGTTCGCGTCATCGAGGTAAGTGTTTGGTCTAACCTTAGCTTGAGGGATTAGGAGTTGTGTCCTATTTGCTATGTGTTAGTTGTTGAGTACGACGTATAGGCATAGTAACAAATATCTATATGTTGGTGTCAAGCATGCCCGTGAGTCTTATACTATGATTAATATGACTCTATTTTTTTATTGTTTATGCCTTATGTGATGATTTCTATTGTTGAACAAAGCTTGTGGAAGTAATATTGGTAATTAAACATTGAAGAGCGCTGGCTCAAGTTGTAAAATGATATGTGGAAGTATTATTGGCAATTGAACATTATAGAGCATTGGCTCCAGTTGTGAATTGAGTTGTGAAGTAAATGTAAAAAAGAGAAGAGGTTGACGATATTGTCTCCCTTGGCGGGATGTTGTTGCTTTTAATGTTATCTAGCTTTCTGGATGTTATTTCTTTTTATATTGTTTCCCTTGCCATGATATGATTGTTGTACTATTATTCCCTTGCCGAGATTTTATTGTAATTTTATTAATTCCCTTTCCCTTATGCTTATAATTGTTATTTGGGTAAGGAAGAGTGTTAAATCACGATGGGTGATGTTGTGCCACACGATGTACAATTCCGTACCTTTATATGAGTGATAATGCACGAAGAATCATTTCGTGCCATGATTTTGTGAGGTAAAAGCACAAAGGGTGATGCCGTGCCGATTATATTATTTTTTTTATGGTGAGGACGAGAGTAAAAGCACGAAGGGTGATACCATGCACTTCTCTTTGATTTCTTAATTTTTTACTGATAATTGAGTTATGGTGTTCTTTACATTTTACTATTGGTTTTCTGTTGTTACTTATTCTTTCCCCGCAACATGATTCCCCCTTCCTATCTTTAATTGTAAAGTTCTGCCTTTATTTTCCGCTGTATATGATTTTACTATATAGGTTTATTTGGTAGTCTGGTCCTAGCCTCGTCACTACTTCGTCATGGTTAGACTAGGAACTTACCAGCACATGGGGTCGGTTGTGCGGATACTACACTCTACACCCTTTTGTGCAGATCTCGGTACTAGAGCGTACGAACCTTAGCTTGGGGTTGCTACCTTAAGTCCATTCGGAGACCCGTGGTAGTCCTGCAGGCATCCGCAGGCCTTGGCGTCTCCTTCTATCCTTCCATTCTGTTTCATTTATGTATTTCAGATACGACGTTGTATTTATCTTTTTTGGACCATTATATGTAGTATTCTTAGACAGTCTGTGAAATTATTACACATGTTCTGGTTAATCTATGTTTAAGGAATTATATTGGTAATATTTAAATGGTTATATTTTGTTCTTCCGCTTATTTAATTTTGCTATTTATATAATGTTGATTCATAACTGTTAAAGGATTAAAAATGGAAAAAAGGTAAATAGTTGAAATGATTGGCTTGCCTAGCTTTCACTAGTAGGCGCCCTCACGACTCTCGAGTGTGAGAAATTTCGATCGTGACAGCATCACTTTTGCGACCTTTGAGGGGTTCACATTTGCAAGTTACTCATTGCATTTGCGAAGACTAGTTGGGTCATATTGAGTTCGCATTCGCGAAACATACTTTGTAGTTGCAAAGTGAGTGAGGAGGGGAAGTGATTGCAAATGCGATCAAGTGGCCGCATTTGCGGAAGGGTAAACGTTCGCATTTGTGAACAATTCATTGTAAAGCGAAGAAAGAAGAAATGGGAAACCTTCACATTTGCGATAGGTTTTTTGCATTTGTGGGGCTCGCATTTGCCAACCTCAAGTCGTAAATGCGACATCTACAATAGATCAAAATAGTTCATTTTTCAAATTTTCAAACTCAAGAACCCTAGAGGAAATTTTGCACAGAAATTTTCTTCTCCAAATAATTAGTAAGTGATCCCAAACTAGTTTCTTTTAATCTTTCATTACTTTTCCTAAGATTTCAACCTAAAATTTTGTGTTTTTATGGTCGAAATTGGGGGTTTGGGTAAAATTAGGGATTTTTTGTAAAATGGGGATTTAAACCTCAAATTGAGGTCGGATTCTAAAATAAACTACATAATCGGTCTCGGGGTGAATGGGTAATCGAGTTTTTGTCTGGATTTCAGATTTGGACTAAGAGGGTCCAGGAGTTGACTCTTTCAATAATGACCTAAATCGAATTTATTACTATCGTTTGAATCATTTGGTTGGTAATTTTCTGGATTCTATTGGTCCAGTGGCTTATTTGAAAGGCAAAGCCATAGTTGAGATTTGAGTTTAGTCTTTGGAGTAAGGTAAGTGTCGTGGTTAATATTGACTTGAGGGATTAAGACTTATTTGTCTATTTGTTACATGTGTGTAGATGTTGGGTACAATATATATGTGGGTGACAAGTAGTTATACGTTTTTTTCGGGTTAAATCATCCGGGTGTGACTTATTTCTTGGAATTATTGCTTTTTTGATCATGTTATACATGCTTAGACTATTAATTGTTAAATTGCTCGTTCTTATTGTGTTTATGAGCTTTGGTGGTCATTGATTATTGATTCCGAATTGAGATCGGTATTGTGGAACCGTTGTGGAAATAAGGCTTATACTTATTGATCCTATCTCCCTATTTTTACTTGTTCATTATTATGTGGTAAGGGAGGGTGTTAATGCACGAAGGGTGATGTCGTGCTATATTGTGAGTGTTAATGCACGAAAGGTGATGCCATACAATATTGTGAGCGTTAATTCACGAAGAGTGATGTCGTTCCATATTGTGAGTGTTAATGCACGAAGGGTGATGACATGTTGTTTTTATTGATTATATTGTAAGGTTGAGAGTAAAAGCATGAAGTGTAATGTCGTGAACTTTTCCTTACTATGTTTAATTAGTTTCGCTGGTCAAACGAATATTGATTGTCTTGATTATCATTTCGGCTAAAATTCTCATATCTCTTATCTCATTTAGCATCTCCCCTTCCTGATATTACTTGTCTTGCCCTTATTTGTTGTATGTATATATACTATTAATTGCATAGGTTTATTATGTAGGTGTCATGTCATAGCCTCGTCACTTCTTCATCGAGGTTAGGCTTGACACTTACGAGTACATATGGTCAGTTGTATTTGTATTAAACTCTGCACTTCTTGTGCATATTTTGGTACCGTCCCTAGCTGATCGTGAGGATAGCAGCTGGACTTGCTTATCGGAGACCCAAGGTAGATTTGCTTGTGTCCGAAGACTCTGGAGTCCCTTCCTAGTTTCGTATTTATACTGGTTCCTTTCTTTCAAACAATTATTTTCCTTTAGACTTTGTTTGTAGTAAATCATAGAAGCTTATTAATAGTGACACCATATCCGAATTGTATAAGATATTATGAGTTTTATATTATTCCGCAAATTCAGTTTTAGCTTTTGTTTAGCATAATTATTTTTGTAGTTAAAATTGACTGAAGTTGACTTAAGAATCATCTAACATTGGCTTGCCTTGCAAGTGAAATGTTAGGCACCATCACAGTTGCGAAGGTGGAAATTTTGGATCGTGACACTCACGTTGAGACAAACTTTGTGGTGGATATTTGGATATGTGACTTGTCGAAGGCTATGTGAAGAAGGTGGAACAAGATTATTTTGTTAGAAAATTCAGGCCAAGGGGGAGAATCTTTAAGTATTTGTGCAAATTTTCTTACCATATTTGGATTCCCTATTTGTCGAAGGAAGGGCAACATATTTCTGATTTTTCCTTTTACAAAAAGAAAAATGTAATTTTTCCATGTTTGGCTAATCCTTTTCTTGTAGGAAAATATTTTAGACTTCTATAAATTGAGGTTCCTTCCTTCTCATTCAGCACCATCCACAATGTAGTCTTATGGGGTTTGAGAGTCTTGTTCAGGGGGAGAACTTTATTGGACAAGTGTTAGTGTGTCACTTTTATTTGCCTCTTCGTGTGGTTGTTCTCTCGATGTTTTGTACTCTCTTTTATATAGTGGATTGCTCACCTTTATTGTGGACGTAGGTTATTCACTGAACCACGTTAAATGGTTGTCTCTTTTGGTGTATTTATCTTTTATTATCTGATTTATCATCGTTCAACTGTTGCTTTACTAGCTTCCGCATGACTCCTGATTTTTGCGATCCTAACAATATTGAGTTGTTATGAGCTCATTAACTTAGTAGCTTAAAAGTATATCTGATAAATATTTTTAGCATTTTTAAGTATTAAAGTTGATTTGATAAATAATCAATAACTCCTACGGGCTTTGATAGAAGTGATGAGTTAGTAATAACCAGTTGATATTTTTGGTAAAAAAGAACTAATAATCACCTTTTTATTAGAATAACTTACGTGCCCTTTTAGATATTTATTACAAAAAAACACAAATTTAAAAGTACTTTTGTATAAAAAATGACCAATTTAAAAATGGAACAGCTAGATAGTTAAGAGTTTTGAGAAGGATATTCTAGATATTACAAAAGGAAAGTTAAGAATAAACTAAAAAGATTCTTGTGAAACCAAAACCTATAAGCTCATGAGTGTCCAACTTATATATGGCTTTTGTTTATTTCTCCTCAGCTAAAATTAGAACTTGTTGAGGTATATCAAATGGTTAGGAGGCAAATGCCTTCTTTTAGATTTAGGAGATCAAAAATAAAGAACTTATGGCTAGATCGAGTAGGATGATAATTGTATATTTTTGTCATTGCATCACACGTACATGAAAGACAGACATCCTGCAATCATAGTAGTACTAACATACCTCGCCTTTTTTGTTGTTAACTTATATACATTTCTACCTTCACTGTTTTAAAATCTCTTTTTACCTTGAAAATGTGTGAAACATCCCAACAATGTTCGATGATTCATAACATATAAGAATAATTTGGTGAATTTAAGCGAGGTGTGTGTATCCCGAATGTTTTTTACCATTATCAAGGAAATTTATGATGTACTTTTTAATGAAGATATTTTCTACTTACTCGTCCAATGAGTTTAAATATATTCATCTTACCGTTATAGAAGACAATAACATTATTTCATCAAAGATCCAAATTTCAACCATCTTCAATATACATTGTTCTACTTTTACTATTTTAACATATCTTTTTACCTTGAAAAGGTGTAAGACATCCCAACATTGTTCGATGATACATAATACACTATCCATTAAGAATAATTTGGTGAATTTAAGCGAGGTGCATGCATGTTATCCCGAGCTTTTTACCAATATAAAGGCAATTTATGATATACTTTTTAATGAAGATATTTTCTTCTTAATCGTCCAATGAGTTTAAATATGTTCATCTACCGTTATAGAAGACAATAGCACCGTTTCATCAAAGATCCAAATTTCAACCATCTTCAATATACATTTTTCTAATTTTACTATTTTAAAATCTTTTTTTACCTTGGAAACGTGTAAGACATTCCAACATTGTTCGATGATACATAACATACTATCAACTGATAATAATTTGATGAATTTAAGCGAGGTGTGTGCATGTTAATCCCGAGCTTTTTTACCATTATAAAGGCAATTTATGATGTACTTTTAATGAAGATATTTTCTACTTAATCGTCCAATGAGTTTAAATATATTCATCTTACCGTTATAGAAGACAATAACACTGTTTCATCAAAGATCCAAATTTCAATCATCTTCAATATACAGTTTTTTTACTTTTAGTACTTTAAAATCTCCTTTTGCCTTGAAAATGTGTGAGACGTCCTAATATTATTCGATGATACATAACACATTATCAATTAAGAATAATTTGGTGTATTTAAGCGAGGTGCGTGCATGTTATCCCGAGCTCTTTTTACCATTATAAAGGCAATTTATGATGTACTTTTTAATGAAGATATTTTCTACTTAATCATCTAATGAGTTTAAATATATTTATCTAGCATTGTAGAAGACAATAGCACTGTTTCATCAAAGATCCAAATTTCAACTATCTTCAATATACATTTTTCTACTTTTACTATTTTAAAATCTCATTTTACCTTGGAAAGGTGTAAGACATTCCAATATTGTTTAGTGATACATAACACACTATCAATTAAGAATAATTTGGTGAATTTAAGCAAGGTACGTGCATGTTATCCCGAGATTTTTTACTATTATAAAGGCAATTTTTCACCTAGTAACTTATATAAAAAAAAGGTGAAATTCAAAAATAGCCAGACTTACAAGTGGCAATTGAAAAATAGCTATAGTTTCAAAAGTGATTGAAATTTAGTTATTGTTCATGTAAAGATAAATTGGACCGAAAATACTATTCAAAATCGGAAAAATATTCCAGCATAATATACTGGAGTTCTAGTATAACATACTGGAGTTCCAACATAATATACTGGAATCCCAGCATAATATACTGGTCCAGCATAACATGCTGAAAATTCATACACATATGCTCATATCTCTAGTATAGTATGCTGGAACTTTTCGTGTGTTGAAATTCCAGCATAGTATGCTAGAAGCTCATATACACGAGCAATAATCTCTAGTATATTATGCTGGAACCTCCTGTGCTATAGCATAATGGCTAAATTTGAATAACTTTACAAAAAACTGACTATTTTTTAATTATCCGTTCAAAAACTGAATAGCCCGTGTTATTTTCAAAAAAGAAAGTAAAACAATCATTCAAATGTCTCAGGCCCTTAATTTCTAACTCGTATTAAATATTCTCCAACCAAATGAATAAAATAAGTAGGTATATGCGAGACACAAAGACCCAATAAAAACACACGCACACAATAATATGATGGCAATATATTTTGAAGTATTACATTAACTTGCACCCATTGACAAAGCAACTTTGCCAAAATAATCATTTGGATTGTGAGTAATCCCAATTACATAAAGGATGTCAAATTTGGATATCATGCCCATTACCATTAGGAGACTCAAATGAAGAATAAAATAAGTGCAGTTTAATAAGCAAAACAGCTGGATCCTGCAAAATCCCCATAATCCCAATTGAACTTGTAAGTAATAAGTACTAAAAGAAGTACTACTACAGAAGACCTTTTAATTGAATAAAGTTTAGACTTCATATTCTTCTGTCACCGCGTCTTACTGTTTGGGCGACTCTGTTTCTTTCAATTCTTATAATTAATTAATACATATTGTTTTTTCTTTATATCGCTTATCCATTGTAAACCATCACATGTCTCTCTTATTTTCTTAGTTCTTTGGGTTTATTGAATTATCGATATTAATAAAGTTCAAGTGTTCATACTTTAGGGTGTGTTTGGTACGAAAGAAAATATTTTCCATTCCAATTTTTCATGTTTGGTTGGCTCAAATGTTTTGAAAAATATTTTATATATTTTCCTTTAAAAAAAAACTATTTTATACTCTGTAACCAAACAATAAAAAATATTTTCCGAAAAATATTCTTCATTTACCAACCAAACAAGAGAAAATAAGTGATAAAACTACTTATTTTTCATATATTTTCATTCAGACCAAACACACCCTTAGTTTTTTCAATTTTTTTTCTTGTTGAACAACAAATCGTGTCAAGGCATCAAGTCAAGGCCGACACGAAGCAAGGTTTTTGACTAATCATCAATTGAATTAATAGCATCGATAATTACATTTTATCTCTTTCTTTGGACTTTAATTCTTGTATTAAGGAAACATAGATTCATAATCCAATATTTTTGGAATTAAAAAGAAAAGACAAAACAAACGTTTATTCAATTTTGGGTGTAAATTGAAAGTGAGGAAGACAGCTGACATCCATACCTATTAAGTATTGTCTATTTTACCTTTTCAAATATTTATATTTTAAACATGACCAAGGCAAAGAAGTCATATTTATTTACTGAAAATGAAAGGTGTTAATTATGACTAAAGAAGTAGATATTTCTTATACTTCTGAGCTAAACATGGTATTGGCAAATGGCTTTTTTCTAAGTGCAGCATAAATTTCACAACCTCTAGGATCTTGTGGGACTCAACTTCTTTATATGCCGGTGCCACCTCCCCCCTTATCTTTGAGTAACAATTGATTACACGTGCTTTAATTCTTGAGTATTAGTATGTGGGCTTTATTTCTGTTTACCCCAAATGAGTAATAATTAAATTTATAGCGCGATTTAAAAGATACGTAATTTAATTCAACACAAATAATTAAGAATAATAGACAAATAAATTAAAGACGGAATAAACGCTCAAATCAATCGCAATGTTGTGACGAAGCCTGATCTTAAATTGAACACTAACCTAGTCTTCGATTGGACACTTGGTTCAAGGCTAGTCGTGAATGAAGAACAAAACAAGTGAGCAAAGTTCTTAACAGTAGCTAGAAGGCAAAAATAAACTATTATTTCTTTGAACTGCATGTTAATATGTGTCAGATCAAAGAAAAATATTCCTTTATATAATAGCAGTATTTCAGTCTTAGTACAAGTCTAAGAGAGGTAAAAATCTTCTTTTTCGGTAATTATTAATTCATTAATTAATTTGAACGAGATTCACATCGTAATGTCCAGTTGAGGGCGATTATTGCGGCCCCGTATCAATTGTGCATAACCGTCCACCGCGTCTCTCCAAGGTCTAGAAGTAATATTTGGTTCAAGGTGTATTATTTTACCGTGTTCGATATCGGATATCGTTCCCGAGTCTCGATACGTTAGGTGTCTGGCCCCGATTACAATCTCGCGTATCTGTGCTCCCCTTCATTCTTTCATCGAGGAATCGTGGTAGACATTGCCCCCGATTTTACCCGTACATACATAGTCCCCTCATTTCTCGGAGGGTATATTTAGCGAAGCGACGGGAAGCAAAAACTGACCCCGGTTCCTTTCTTCATACGCTATGATCGAGTTTTTGGGTCAACGAAACGTCCCATCGGTCACGGTGTTTTAACTTCATACACGTGTCAGCCACCGCTTGAGTGTCCTTGAATGCGAAACATTGCGCATTGATTGTTCTCCCTCTATAAAAACTCCGGCCCTTTTTTATTTCTCCACTTTCCAATTCCATAACTCTTCGACTTACCCTCGATTCTCCGCTCGCCTTTCACTTCTTCAAATATTCATACATTGCTCCTTAGATCTTCATATCTTTATATTTTTATCTTTGAATCTTCAACTTAGATCTTCATATCTTCGTTCCACTTTCAAACTTCATATATTTTCTTCAAAACTTCATACTTTTCATAATACAATGGCAAAAACTTCCAAATATGTGCCTCAACAAATCGTCCCTTCATCTTCCAACCCGGTCACAAGTGTTGAGGTGCCGTTCCCGAGGTAGCCCAGGAGCCTCCCTTAAAGAGATTCATCCCCAGGGGTTGCTCTATTGAAAACAACTTCAACATCGAAAAGGCCTCCAGTCAGCAGGAACAAGGTGAGGGAGCACGGAGGTATATATACTCCGTCACTAAGGCACTACCCTACAGTTCGAGTAAATTGTATCTTGAGGGCAATGAGGTGGTCATCCCCAGTCCTAAACGAAAACATCACTACTCATGTGGAGGGGTAATTAAGTGTACTTATCTCTTCACGCTTGCCCCGTTGGACCCCATAATCCTTGATTTTTGCAAAAGATACGAGGTCTGCCTTGGGCAGATTCACCCATCCTTCTAGAGGATCGTAATCCTCCTCCGATACTTTGTAAACAATATCAAACCTCGATTTACCCTCGACCATCTACTTCATCTATACAGCCCCCGAATCTTCCGTGAGGGGTTGATCAAGCTCGTTCACCGAGCAAGTAAGCCTTCATTCTTCAGCATCGATGAGGATCGAGATCGGGGTTGGCAGGGAAGGTTCGTTCGGGTGAAACACAAAGACCTTATTCCTTCCGAATTTCTACTGTTCCTAGAAAAGTGGAACGCATCGCGTAAGCCTCCTCCTTCTCAAGTATTTTCCATTTTTGTTTTTTCTTTTTCTAATTGTATTTTTTTTTTGCGGTGGTTTCCTGGGTTCCTAATGCAATCCCCCACTTCAAGGAGTCGATCGATAGGATCTAAAAATAGATGTGCTACTTCGAGCGCGCATGGCGCAAGATCTTGAGGGGCAAGTGGGAGGATTGTTTCCATGGTGAGGTTTTATCCTGAATGATTACATTCACACGCTTGACTTATATATTGCTATGTCTTATTTCTTCTCACATATTTGCCCAAGACCACCAAGCTCAGGCTATTGGATGAGGATGAGGATCCATCCTTACTCATCGAACCCTTCGGTTTGGGAAAGCACTAGGCTAGCGTAAAGGAGGATAAAAAGAATAAGATGAGGCCTTCTTTGGTCTCCCCCGGATGCCAGGGTGAAAAAGTAAAGGGTGACCATCTAAGTCCGATAGCAATAAAGGCACCAAGTCCAGCGTACCAGATTCTGATTCCCTCTACCGGTTTAGGGATTATCCGAGGATGATGACCTTGAGTTCACTGCTCATGAGTCGACCCTCAACAAGGAAGAGCAGGCGGCAACTTGGAAAGGTAACCACGAGGTCGATCCCCCTTTATCTTGGGAACCGGAGGGAAAGATGGAGGTTGCAGCCTCCCGATAAATCGCTCTTATCTTGAAGGAGGTAGCATATGTTATCGACATTGTGGAGATGCTGTCCTATATTGATTCCATGATCGAAGAAGCTCAAGCAAGCAAAGAGAAATCAAACGAGATGGTGTCGGGCCCAGATGATGCCCTCACAGTGTTCTTCGATAGGATGGACATGGCTATGTTGGAGGAATTTTCCCAGGCTTGGTCACCTGAAGGTCCTAAAAAAGGATGTGCAATTGCAAGCAGGCGAGCCAAGCTCAAGCCTGAAGCTAATGAAGTATTTCCCTGCATCGAGTGTTGACCCGACTGTAAGAGAATGCTCGTTCTTACTATCCTAGAGAATATTGTCTGCTCCGTTGGGCGTAGCCAGCTATCTTCGTTGCCTGGAGACCGAGGAGGACCAGTCAAAGATGAATGAAGTAGGCACATCGAGCCTCAATGAGGTTTAATAGGCACTGAACCAGGTAAGACGTCTACTGTTCGTACCCCTTGCAATTTTCGCTTAGTTTTAGACATGTTCTAATGACTTTGTTGTTTTTCAAGATCTAGTGCTTCATTATGAAAGCTTCATTTGGTCCCACTTGGAGATTATCTAGCTCGAGTTCAAGCTCAAAGAGAAAGTCTGGAAGAAGGACATCTACAGGGATCTTAGTGAACAACAAGACGAGGCCCTCAAGGACCTCCCAATTCTCTGAGTCAAGCTGGAAAAGACTCAGAAAGAGGCCTTGTCCATGAAGTGGGTGTACGCTGACCTGGTCAAAAAGGTAAAGATCTTTTTCGTGATCATGGTGAAACAGATAAGGGGGAAAACACCAATGTCCTGGTTCGTCAAAATTGAATGTATTTATATTCATATATGACTAGCGATAACGATTTTTGCTATAACTTTTTGTTATATACATGAATTATGTACTCTACAACTTTATAGTATATATATGAATTATACACAATTCAGTTTTATACACACATTATTAATTTGTGATAGTTAATTAACTTATTTTTATTTTTATTCATCTTTGGGACTTTTATATTTCTCATGAGGATCATTTTCATGTAAGAGTAAGTTCACACACGAATCTGAAAGTTGTTGAATTTTTGAAAGAAAAATTGACCAATATGCAATTAGATATGTTCTGTAGAACATGCTTGGGGCAATTTTTGGATCTTCCTGAAGTTGTCATTCAAAACCAGTTGATTCACTCATTGTTGTTACGAGAGGTTGTATCAGATAGAAGTGAAGAGATTTGGGTCAAAGTTGGCAGGACTAAGTAGCGACTTGGGCTTATGGAGTTGGGTCTCATGATTGGTTTGAAGTGTAACTGCGACAACCTGTTTGTGTGATGAGTACTTTCTGGTTTCAATAAGGTACCTAAGGAGAGGTTGATTGAGTGTTTCAACAACAAGAGTTGGAAATCTGACGAGGATGCGCCAAAGATAAAAAATACAAACACAATGAGGTACTACTGGATAGACAGTTGTTGCTGCACGCAATATGTTTTCATGTCTATCATACACGATGCACATTCCCTGTCTTATCCCTTACGTTCTCTTAAAACACTCAAAGAACCATTGCCAAGACGCATCATTTTCTGAGTCGACAACATCATATGAAAGTGGTAAGATATTAAATATGTATAAACCCAAACACACAATATGTAATGTTGGGCACATGCGCATGTTGTCCATCCAATATAACGATCTGACCAATCGTTTTGAGTTCTAGCGTATTGTTCAGCGGATTGAGTCCATGAGCAGCTTCATTTCAGGCATTATGACTTGTACGCGTGGTCGAAATTGAATTCCGGAAGTCCGGAGTTGATTTGGAAAGAGAATTCTCATTTCGGGAGCTTAAAGTTGGAAGAATTAACTTTGGTTGGAATTTTGAGTAAACGACCCCGGAATCGGAATTTGAAGGTTCCAGCAGGTTTGTATGATGATTTTGGACTTAGGCGTATACCTGGTTCGAGTTTTGGAAGATCCGAGAGCATTTTGGCGCATATTGTGGAAGTTAGCATTTTGGAATAAATTCATAAGTTTGGCTTGAAGTGCATTTCAGTGTTATCGATGTCCGTTTGAGATTCTGAATCTGGAAATAGCTCCATAGGGTGATTCGGGAGCTAGGAACGCGACCGTAAGTGAATCCGGAGATCCGTAGGTCATTTTGGAGTCATTTGGCTAAAGATTGAAGTTGTTTTTAAAGAGATTGACCAGAAGTTGACTTTTTGATATCGGGGTCGGATTTTAATTCTAGAAGTTGGAGTAGGTCTATAATACTAAATATGACTTGTTTGCAAAATTTGGAGTCAATCAGACGTTGTTTGACCGATTTCGTTATCGAATGTAGAAGTTTGAAATTACAAAGTTCATAAAGATTGAATTGGAGTGAAATTCATAATTTTGACGTTGTTTGATGTGATTTGAGGCCTCGAGCGAGTTTGTATCATATTTTGGGACATGTTGGTATCATTAGTTAAAGTCCCGAGGGCCTCGGGTGGATTTAGGAAGATTAACGGAATGGATTTCGAACAAAGAAAGCTGCTGAAATTTTGTTGCAGAAGCTGTTTAGCCAGAAATTGCTGAGGCAAGAAGTCTGTTTTGGAAGCTCATATCTTGCAATTCGTAAAGAATCTCAAACTTTACAAAATATGAAAGTTGTAGCCCTTAAATTCTAGTTGCTAGAAAAATAATTCATTCATTATTTGTATGTTTGTACATAAAGTTATGATAGATTGAACGAAGGTTGGTAAAGCTGTTTTTGCGATTTCCCAAAAATTTCTGATGCGAGGGGCCTATTTTGGAAGCTTATATCTCGAAATCTATAAGGAATCTGAAAATGTGAAAAATATGAAAGTTGTATCCCTTGCATCTAGTTTTCAGAACATTAAACCGTTCATGATTTTGACATTTGTACAGAAAGTTATCATCAATTGAATAAGGCCTGGTAAAGTTGTTTCTAGTAAACTTTTAGTGACAACTTTTAGTGACGGATGGGCAGAGCACAAAGATCAGTCATTTTGCCATTTTGTTTTTGGATTTTTTAGAGCTCGGATCTTAGGCGATTTTGCGCAATTTTCGAAGCTTTTGAAGAGGGTGTTCCGTCATTCATCATGAGGTAAGTAATTTATGCTAGTTTTGAATTAAATACATGGTTTATATTTGGGTTTAGACATGGAAAATTATAGAAAACTTGAGGTTTGAGGAAAAACCTAAAAAAATTAGTATTCTTGGATTTTGACCACGATTTTGAATATGGAATTAAGAGAAAATCATATATTTGAGTTCGTTAGTTCATGGGTAAACTTTATCTTTGAAAAATTTCGGATTTCGGGCACGTGGGCTTGAGTCCATTTTTGTTAACTTTTTGATCGGGGTTAGGAATTGTTATAAATTAGATTATAATGAGTTCCTTAGCATATATTAATTGATTTACATAATTATTGGCTAGTTTTGAAGCATTGTGCATCGATACGAGTCTTCGAAATGGCGTGAAATGTCGGTTATGGATCTTCGGAGCAAGGTGAGTCTCCTTTTAACCTTGTAAGAGGGAATTGTCCCCATAGGAAAAATAATTTAGTATGTGCTCCTATTTGTGGGGTCTACGTACGCACGTGGTGACAAGAGTCCGTGAATAGCTATTATTATGCTATTGTCCGGGTAGTCTAGGATCCAAGAGCATGTCATATTTGGATTATTTGTGAACTTATTGACAACTTAAATTGCTTAAATCATATTGAACTAGTAAATAAATTTCTAAAAGGATTAAACTTCATTTTTCTTAAATGGTTAAAAGAGCATGTACTTCTTTGGCTAATTGCTCCATGCGGACTTGTGATTGACTGTCTGTGTGTGTTTAAATTTTGGTGCGGGACGAACTCCTCGGCAGATTAAATAGATGCATCTATGATTTGCGCCGTTCGACCCTCGACAATGCACAATTTACATTTCTGTTGGAGCGGGCCATTGACCTCGGCATGATTTGTGCATGCTTGTATTGCTTCCTTGAACTTAATAAAGTTGTTGTTGTCTCTTCATGGCTTGAGAATATTTGGATAATAAAGAAAAAAGAATTTTGGAAATTTCCTATAAAAGAAATAATTGTTTACTTGTTTCCTTGTATTGTATTAAAATCATGTTTATAGAAATCCTTAATTTAATATATTATATACATCATTATTGGACCACTAGTAAGTGTTGAAGTCGATCATCTCATCTCTACTTCTTCAAGATTAGACATGATACTCATTGGGTACACGTTATTTTTCTACTCATACTACACTTCTTTGCATTTTTATTGCACATACATATGCACCACTAGTGGCTTATTGGGCGTAGCAGCATGGATGATACAGAGACTTAGGTGAGCTGCACTTCTCGAAGCGATTCGCAGCTAGCAGAGTCTCTTTCAGTTTTCTATATTTATTTCTATCCAATATTGTATTCGGGACGATTGTTGTTTTACATTATTTCTTAAAAATTGCTCATGCACTTGTGACACCGGGTTTTGGGAGGATTTGTTTTTTGGATTATTTAATGTTAAGTTTCGTTAAAGATTTGATGGTTGTTTCAGAAATTTTTATTATTCATTATTTAATGTATATAGAAAAATGATTTTAGACAATATGAAAATTGGAATTTACTTAAGTATTTCAGTTGGCTTGCTTGACATCGGTGTCCGGCGCCACCACGACCCTTAGTGAATTTTGGATCGTGACAATATGGTATCAGAGCACTAGGTTTCTGTTGGTCTCACGAGTCATGAGCAAGTCTAGTAGAATCTCGCGGATCGGTATGGATACGTCTGTGCTTATCCTCGGGAGGCTTCAGGATTGTTAGGTGTACTTCCCTTCTTGATTCCTTATCGTGCGATTTGATTCCTGTGAGGCTTATGCCCTTGTTCCCTTCCTACTCAATCTTACGCGACGCAAAACGCTTGTTATAAATCGAGAATTGAAGAACCGTAATGGTACTATAGATATGGTGTGGGACGATTCTCCCGGTATAGTTGAATGGACTATTATTGTCACCTCGTGGAAGGATATTTTATTATTTCAGCTCAGTATCTGTACTTCTGAGAGCTATGAGGATAGGCACAAGTTGTCGTGATACTTATGAACGATTATTCCGCAGTATTGATATAATGGTAGGATGTTTGCCTACATATCGGGGCAGTGTATGACTTGAAGGGAGGTTTACTCAGTGTATGATCTAGAGATTTGGTATTTTATTCCGGAAAGGGAAAGGCAATCGGGCTGAGAATGTTTAGGTTTGGGTTGATGGGGTAACAAGGCTTGGTGTCTTTGAGCGTGGTGGAATTTCCATCTGTGATGTAGTGTCGTTGTCCTCAATTTTATGTGTTAAGCTCACCAGTGTGATGGTATTCGGCAATTTGCCTTTGGAGTAGGTTAATGCGGGTAAGTATTGAAGAAGCAGTTGTTAGATATCGCGGGGTACGACGGTGCAGGATTGAATCGGTGTTCCTAATGTTGACGGCTCGAGAAAGATGATCTTCAGAAAGGTTTAAAGTTAGTAGTGATTGTGGGTTGAAGTTCTACAAAGATAGATTTTATTTAAGGCATCAACTAAGCAGCAAGAGATGAGGAAAGATATGTGGGAAGTGTTAGGTTGTGGCTAAATTTTCTAGAAGGCCAAGTATAAAAAGCAAATGTCGATTAGTCGATTAAAAGGATGAGTTTTGCCAAAGTGTGAGAGTGGCGGAGTTGCATATGGGTTATTATGCGGCAGGAGATTTGATATAATTACGGAAATGAGTTGCTTGAAATGAAGAAGAATGCAACATAACTCTGAACTAGAAGGGTCTTAGTGCACATTTAATTGATTTCCATGAGGGGTGAATATACTGGTGTAGCTAGAGAGTGAGCTCGGACCTAGGATGGGCTATTAGAGTCATAGTGGTTGTACCTAGTGCAGCAGCATTGGAAGATGTCGAGAAGTAATTTCTACATGTGGGTTATTCCCTGTGAGCAAGTTAACAGTTGTGTTGTTGGCAAAGCTTCTACAAGGAATTATATTGGTGGTAGAACAAAGAGATTGGTCGTGCGAATGTGGTTGATGATTCAGAGTTCAAAAGGGGGGGTTTTACAGAAAGATCCCGAGAATTTTGGCGGTTGATTGCGCAAGGTTATGTCAGTAAGAGATAAAGAATTCTGGTGAATTCTAGAGTCGTGTAATGATGGCTTCAAGCTAAGTGGGAGAGTCCCACCGCTAATGATTGAGTTGCCTGGTTAATTACTTGCGAGGTTTCCGATTATTAGCGTGTTGAGTGGAGTTATTATTATTTCCAAGGGAATCGAGGATAAATTGGAAAGAAGATAGGCAGGTTAGCCATAGTTGAATTGGCATAATTCTAGCAGTGATCAGTTCCTTCAGTGTGATCAAGTTATGCAGGTGATGGTAATGGAACGTGTAAGGATTGTCGGCCGCCGTAATTGATGTTATTTAGAAGCATTCTATTATTATGGCCTGTTATGTGTAGGCGGATCCCGAAAGGGCTATGGTGTCTTAGACCACTACCTAGAGATTTCCATATTCTAGGGTTGCGAGAATTCACCTGCGTGTTGCTATAGTTCTCCTGAAGTAGGTTAAATGAATAGTTTGTATATGATGAAGTGTTAACCTATTAGTAGCTCCGGAGTTATGCCAAAAATCGTAGTCTATAGCGTGCTGGCATGATGGGTGCAACGAGTGGGTATGGAATTTGAAGTGAGGATCAAAGTTTTAGTTCTGTATTGACAAAGATGTCATGAGCTCGGATGAGCGGGAAAAGAGTTTTGATGTTTAAGGTTAGTTGGTACTGTCTTCAGCATCACGTGAGATCGGTGCTTTGTGGAAGAGGCTTTGCGTCCTAGTTAAGGATTCTTAATCGTTTTTCACCACTAGTGCGGACCTGTTATCTGTTATGATAGCTTGTGGGAGCGTGTCCCACAGAAAGATGATATAAGTATGGAATACATTCACTTGACCGATTGAAGATTTAGACCAAATATGATAATTTGCGGTGATATTAATAAGTTGAGAATATATGCCTGGAAGGCACTCATTTTATGGTGTTGTGTACTGTGGAGGATTACTTCGGTTGTGACGTGTGTTATGATAAAAGGGAAGTTATTCTGGACCTTTGAAAGCTTATTGGCGTATCTTGGTACGATGAGGATCGACTTAAGTTATGTGGATGGATTTAAAATGAATATGGGCTCTATATCAGGCCAGACGCGTTCATTTCAGCGATGCGGTCCTTATGGAAGGGTAGTTAGGGTGTTATTACGTCGCTAGCTATTTCATGTAATGATGTATTACACCATGCGAGTTGTGAGACGGCTTGGTAAATTTCTTATGTGTTGAGGTTTCGCATAGAGGTGAGGTTATATGAGCAGGATGGCTCTTGAGATTCAGATCGTATATTGTATCTCAATTGTGCTTGAGTTTCGTAGCTTATAACACGACATGTCCCCTTAGGGATGGTATTATGCACTTAGCGTGTTTATGAACGATATTCGGTATTTTGTTTTAATGAGCAATTTAGCTCGAGATATGTCTCCTTATGTGAGTTCTATATGTGGAATCGGGTAGCATGCCGCCATGGGCATGTTATATGGATCGGGTGGCATACCTCCATGGGTATGTTATTTGGATCGGGTTACACTCACAACAATGTGATATTGAGTACAGTTCCCTATGTCTGTTTGATCTATTTTGTTTCCTATTTTTTCATGGAAATCTCATATTAGTTGTGTGCCCGGGTCGCATGTATGATTTGCGAGCGGGATATTTGTTTAGTATGTTGACCGCATCGCATGTATGATTCGCAAGCAGGGCAATTGCATTTTCTTTTCAGAGTTTATTTTCTTAGGTATCGCGTTCAAATTGGTAGCCTATCGGCACACTGCGGCATCATATAAGGCTTTTGATCATGTCCGGGGTGGCTTACTACCTGAGTAGTTCATACTAAGTGAGACGAGGTTATTGGATCTAGGAACAATTTAGTGGCATTATATGAAGTATGTTAAAGAGCAAAGACCATTATTTGGTTCAAAATGAGGTGATGGCTCCTGTCAGGAGTATAGACCCAATGAATTGTTGATTCGACAGTTGGTTATGGATCTCTACACATCTCTTCCGTCATGGTGTTATTGGCAAAGTTAGAGCAAGACCTATGTAGGTCATGAGGTGCAATGGGAGCATCAGAGTCATGGAATTTTGACTAAATTAATCCGAGAATGTTATCGTGGTCCGATGAGTAAAATGGTGAAAGGTATGAATTCAGCTAAGGTATGCAATCATGTTTTGGTGCTGCATGTTGTTATTGGTGTGGCGATCGTATGTTGGAAGCAGGTCTGGCATAGAATTCTGGTTGTTGGAATTGGGCTCTAAGGCCTACTTGCTTGAATAAAACAGAATATCTTCATAATTTATCGAGCTAATTTGCTCAACTGAGTTGTGGTAGCACATAAAGGTGCATGAGAAGTTGAACAATGATTTCAGGCTACTCCAGTGTAGTTCTCAGCACATTTGAGGATGAACGTATGTTTAAGTGTGAGAGAATGTAACAACCCGTCCGGTTGTTTTGAGCTCTAGCGCGTCGTTCAGCTGTTTGAGGCCATGATCAGCTTTATTTCAGACATTATGACTTGTACGTGTGGTCAGAATTGAATTTCGGGAAGTTCGGAGTTGATTTGGAAAGAGAATTCTCATTTCGGAAGCTTAAAGTTGGAAGAATTAACTAGGATTAGAATTTTGAGTAAACGACCTCGGAATCAAGATCTGAAGGTTCCAGCAGGTTCGTATGATGATTTCGGACTTGGGCGTATGCCCGGCGGGTTTTGGATGACCCGGGAGAATTTTGGCGCCTATTGTGGAAGTTAGCATTTTGGGAAAAAATTCAAAAGTTTGGCTTGAACTGCATTTCAGTATTATTGATGTCCGTTTAGGATTCCTAGTTTGGGAATAGCTCTGTATGGTGATTCGGGAGCTGGGAGCGCGACCGAAAGTAAATTCGAAGGTCCGCATGTCATTTTGGAATCATTGGGCTAAAGATAAAAGTTGAAGGTTTTTAAAGAGTTTGACCGAAAGTTGACTTTTTGATATCGGGGTCGTATTTTGATTCCGGAAGTTAGAGTAGGTCCGTAATACCAAATACGACTTGTGTGCAAAATTTGGAGTCAATCGGATGTGGTTTGATGGGTTTTGTCATCGAATGTAGAAGTTTGAAATTTCAAAATTCATAAAGCTTGAATTGGAGTGCGATTCATGATTTCTGCGTTGCTTGATATGATTTGAGGCCTTAAGAGAGTTTGCATCATGTTTGGGACATGTTGGTATAATTGGTTAAGGTCACGCGGGCCTCAGGTGGATTTCGGAAGGTTAATAGAATGGATTTCGAACAAAGAAAGCTGATGAAATTTTGTTGCAGAAGCTGTTCACTAGAAATTGTTGAGGCAAGAAGTCTATTTTGGAAGCTCATATCTTGCAATCCGTAAAGAAGCCTTAGTTCTCTGTGAGATTCGACTCCGAACTTGTAAATCGGATTATATTTGCAATGACCGCTTAGTCCTTTTTATAAAGCATAGTTGAGCGTGATCAAGTATCAATCATTTCCCTAAAGTGAAGCCTGAAGGTGTCACTGTTCCCCCCAAAACATTCCAGATAATGAAAAAAATGGGCTTATTCATGTTTAGATTCCAGTTGTGAAGGTCCCCATTCTCCAGTACTCTTGGTGCATGCACTATATTTGTCATCTGAAAGGGCACTAAGATCGTTGCATGTTTCCCTACTGTTGGAACGGCTGGTGGTCTCATGTCCATTGTGCACTTGTAGAGTTCCAATGGACATTTGAGAATTTTCATATGTTCTTACCTCTCCATGAATATAAACACTTTTACGTCTTCAAGATTTGAATCTTCCATTATTAATTATGGGAGTAAGTTGATAAGCTCCACTACGTCTTCCATCATTTCCTCTTGGAGCGGAATATTTGGGTGTGCATAGGACAATGGATTTGGTTGATGATGAGTTTGAGTTGCATTTTGAACATTGGCAGTTGGGGCTTGGGTTGCATGCGTTTTCCATAGTTTAAAGATTGGATTGATATTGGTAGCTATTTTCGGAGTGAAGAACAGAATGCTCATCACCGGTTGAGCTATTTGGATTGGGGCAAAGTATCTTGGCATGAGCCATTCCTCCATCATCATTTAGGTTACATTTGGAGGTAAATTTGATGCAATTAGTTGGAGAATATTGTTCATCCATATGTGATGGCATGACCCATTAAGCCCAGCTTTACCCAAGATTGAGGTTGGTGGTTCTCCGCATCGGTGATTGAATGAATATTTTTGGGGGCTTGTTTGTTAGTTGATTCGGTGGTGTTAGGTTTTCCATGTTTTGATTGAGACAGAGGATTTGTATTATTCTAAAACACCTCATGTTGGATATTGGTAATATTGGCATTCTTTTATGCAAGATGAGGGTTTTAGATGAGAGCTTAGGTTCTTGGGAAGTCACATAATCAGTTTCAATGATTGTTATATCATTTTGCATGTCATTTATTTGGGGTAGCATAAGGGATTTATTTAGGGAGGGAATGGATTGGTTTTGAGGTACGTATTCTATGGCTTTGGCCATTTGGAACATGGGTGATTCTTGCACTGACAGGTAGGCATTGTTACTTAGGGTATGTAGTGTAATATCATTGTTATTAGAATGCCCGGGTAGTAGTAGTAGTAACATTTATATTGTTGGGGGCTTGTTTGTTAGTTGATTCGGTGGTGTTAGGTTTTCCATGTTTTGATTGAGACAGAGGATTTGTATTATTCTAAAACACCTCATGTTGGATATTGGTAATATTGGCATTATTTTATGCAAGATGAGGGTTTTAGATGAGAGCTTAGGTTCTTGGGAAGTCACAGAATCAGTTTCAATGATTGTTATATCATTTTGCATGTCATTTATTTGGGGTAGCATAAGGGATTTATTTAGGGAGGGAATGGATTGGTTTTGAGGTACGTATTCTATGGCTTTGGCCATTTGGAACATGGGTGATTCTTGCACTGACAGGTAGGCATTGTTACTTAGGGTATGTAGTGTAATATCATTGTTATTAGAATGCCCGGGTAGTAGTAGTAGTAACATTTATACCTGTCTTTGAGAGAGCTTCTTTTTTTGATTTTGCGTGGGGTTTTTTGTACCTTTTTTGAAAGTTACTGTTTGCCACTCCTCCTTTGATATGTGTTTGATCCTCTTGTATAGCTTTGTATTTGTCCTCTTGTGTAGTTTTGTGTTGATCTTCTTGCTCGGAGCTGCTTTGGCTTTCCTTTTCTGCTTCTTTTCCTTTTGTTTTTGAAGAGTTTGGTTGGATATTGGTTTTTACACATTGGCTAGTGGAATGGCCCAGAAACCCACATTGTAGGCATATAAGCTTCTCATACTCATATAGGATCTATTGTTTGTGTGAGCCAATCCACACATTAGATTTAACTTGTTTATTTAGTGGTTCTACATAGATTCTAGCATATCGTTCACGAAGAGCTGCCGAAGTGCATGCATACTTTGAGGAGTCTTCCTATTGTGTTTCCCGTTTTTTTGAAAGATTTTTCATCATAAAACTCCGTAAATAGTTTTGGTAATCGTATTCATATTGCAGTGAATGTTTGTATTGCTCTTGAGGGAAAAAAATTAGGTTCCCAATATTGTACTAATAAGAAGTTGCCAAATATAAACCAGGGACCTTTTTGTAAAGCGATTTCCATATTCTCTTCCTTGTTGAACTTCACTGTATAGTAGTCCTCTCCCAGATCAATGAGGGGAAAGGCCTTTGAAGGCTTCCATAGGTTTGTTATTTGCATTTGAGAACTTGATAAAGGATTTTTTTTCCTTTAAGTTCAATAATAACAGAGAATCTCCAGGGGTAATAGATTCGTTGTTTGTCTTCCCCGGTAATTGGTATTAAGTGTTCGGTTACCTAATTTGTGGATTCTACCTCGATGGAGTGAATTGCCATAGGCAATAAATATGAAGGGAGTGAGGATAAAGAAAAGCTTCTTTCATGGTAATTGGCAAGGAGGTTTTCCTTGGAGGAGATGCGATCATTCAATTGGAGGGAATGAATGTCAGGTGGTTTGGGTGGTTCCACTCAAACAATGTGATTGTCCATTATAGTTTGGTATGAATAATTTAATGACTGGAGGGAATATGATTATAATAGGATTTTACAGAGTTCTTCGTTAGATGGTTAGAGAGAAGTTTGAGCTTCCATACATCTCTTTCTTAGTTTCTCTCTCGGATTATAGAAAAGTTTTTACTGTTTTCTTATTCTTCTGTTGGAGTCACCCGCTGAATCCGTTCACTATCCATGTCGTCATAATTGTAGGAGCGAGTAATTATCCCTATTTTCGATTATTCAGGTATCTTATGTTGTGTTTTAATCGGAGGATTACTTTATATGGCTATACAATATTATATGGCCGGGTGTAGAAAACTATTTAGGGATAGGCAGAGTTAACAATATTAATGGGCTAACTATTTGTGTTTTCTCCCAAATACAAAACACATAGCGAGAAAACAAGTTGGGGAAATAGACAAATACTCATTTTTAGGGTTGTTATTTAGGGATTAGCTACTTATATACTTTAAATTGAACTAAAAATCTTAACTTCAAGATTTCGTGTTCTGAAAAATTAAAATTTAGGACATATTGATTAATTTTTAAATAGTAGTCCTCTAGAATAATTAGCCCGTTTGGATTGGCCTGTTTTAAGTGCTTTTAAGCTAAAATAACTTTTAAGTCATTTTGTAGTGTTTGGATAAAGTAAAAAAGTGCTTTTAGCCCTTGTTTTTAAGCTAAAATGATAAAAATAAGCCAAAAGCCAAAAGTTAGAATTCCTAACTTATGGCTTAAAAGCTATTTTGGCTTAAAACTCACTTAAAATAGTACAAAATAGCACGGTATAGCAAATTTTCGGACTGGTCAATCAAAAATAGCCAGCATTTACCAAGTCAATGAAAAATAACCACCATTTTGCTGCAATAGAGACCAGTCAAGCATAATATACTGGAGTTCGGTGCACTTGTGTATGAAATCCAGCATATTATGCTGGACCGGTATACTTTGCTAGCTCTAGTATAATACACTGGAGACTAGAGCACTGGTGCTCCAAACTCCAGTATATTATACTGGACCATTATATTTGCTGGAACTCCTGTATATTATGCTGGAATTCTAGTGTATTTATCCTAGAACTCCATCGTATTATGCTAGAGTTCCGACATACTATCCTGGAACTCTAGTATAATATGCTGGAGTTCAAGTATACTTATGTTGGAACTCCAGCATAATATACTTGAGTATTTTCCGGATTTTGAATAATATTTAAATTTTTACATAAAAAGTGGCTAAATTTTGATTACTTTTGAAATTGGGCTATTTTTTAACGACCAATTGTAAATCTAGCTATTTTTAAAAATCTCCCATTAAATAAGCCATCCAAACGGGCTTTTGGTGTCTTTTCTTGAGAGAAGATCACTTTTAGCCGGTGGGAGAAAAGAAACAGCATTCGGTAGCCATAAATATTAGTCCGACAACATATAACCCCAAACTAATTACACCGACTAGCCAAAACTCCAAAGCAAGAAAGCACCATTGATTTCAGTTAGCAAGAAATCAGAGCTTTTTCAATACCTGGCTTTCCTCCCTCTTCTCCATCCGTCACATTCTTTGTCCATTATAACCCTCCCCCTCTCCTTTTTTTCGACCGTTCACACTTAACAGAGACAAAGAGACAACTCCTCACCCACTTAATTTTTATTATGAATCTGTTTGAAGTAAACCTCTTTCATTAAATTTTGGAAATCTTCCCAATTCCCAACTTTCCTTGCTCCCACAGTACCCCTTTGGCTCATTACATTACACTTTTTCTTTTTATCTTTTACTCAAAAACAATTTATTAAAGCTTCTCTCCTGAATGAGGATTGCACAAATGTCAATGGCATCAGTGCCATTTGGTAGCAAAACGCCAGACCCACTAATCTCAGCCAGTTTGGTGATAATAATGACACAATTCTCCCACCCACTCACCGAAAACTCCCCCAATTTTCACAAAATATATATAAAATAGATTGTCACTATACAGCAAATATATAAAATAGATGTAACTATACAAAATATATACAAAATAGATGTAACTATAGAAAAAATATACAAAACAGATTGTCACTATACAAAAAATATACAAAATAGATGTTACTATACAAAATATATACAAAACGACTGTCACTATACAAAAATACATGATACACTCCAAAATATTAAAAAATACACATTATACACAATTTTTATACAAATTATACATTCACAATACAAGTTATATTTGGGATACACAAATATATATACTTTAGATACACAAGCGCAGTTGAGATAGACTTAATGTACGCCAATGATACACCATCGCACTTAGGATACAATATTTATATATTGCAAAAAATATTTCTCCATTGCACTAGGTAAGGGTCGAAACTGCAACCGTCTGCTTATGAAATTGGCGCTCCACCCACTGAGCTACAAGCATTTGTGTTGTCACATTAATTCTGTTCGGCTAATATATGCAATATCTTTGGGCTGGATGGCCATTTTTTGAAAGTGGATCAAAACATGGGCTATTAAAATTTTGAGGGGCTATAGAGCGTAGTTTTCTCATACCATCCAGAAGTTGGACCAGCTTTGGCCACCTTCTAAAACTGGCCCAAAAAGGTCTTAGCCCAATTAAAGAACACACGTGTATTTCCAAGGTAAAATGAAGGCTACTTGGGACAATATAACTTTCATTTTTCTCGCTTTAGGGTTTTTTCCCTCTTCATCTTCTTGTGCACTCTCAAGCTTTCCCTGTAAGCCCCCCTCCTTAAAATCCCCATTTCTCCCAATCTCCCTCGGGAAAAGAAAAGAAGAGTAAAAATGGAAGCAGCTGCTGTTGTAGTAGAAAACCAAAATCAGCAAGACAAGGCTCACACTGATGTTATGCTATTCAATCGTTGGTCCTACGACGACATTCAGGTTCCAATTTTGCCTCATTACCCTTAATTTTATTCCTTTTTATTTCTTATTTTTTTGCATTATCTTGTTTGCTTTGTTTTACAGTTTTGTTATTTGTTGAAGATTTATGTTGGAGAGTTTTTTTGTTTTTCATTGTTAGTGTGGCTTTTGAATCGTAAACGTTTAATAATGATCCCATTTTCAGTCATAAGAAAAGATCTCTGCGTGATTTGTCGAACTTGGGTTCGTAAGTTAAAGGAAATTTTGGATGTTATAGTAGCTTAGGTAATAATACTGTACTGTGAACATCAAAACTTTATTTTTAATAACAATTTCTTTTTTATGATATTTTTTATTTTTTTTAGAAAGTACCATTAGTGTTAGATGATTTTTATTCTAATTAGAAAAATTTCAACTTGTCGTCAGGGCATAGCTAGGTGCTGGCGAGGTGAATCAATTGAATCTCCTTTACCGGGAAAAAATTACACTGCGTACATAGGGCAAACTTATTTCTTTTTGGTTATATACACAATGAAAGATTCTAGTTTTGTGGAAAATGGGTTCAAAAAGAGTTTATGTCACAACTTCAAATTTTAGTACTCTCTTAATACTCATATGTATTCTTGGCCCCACCACTGCTTGTCGTCGAGTTTGTTTTCTAATTAAGGAAAATGTATTTTTTGGACCGGTGAAATTGAGGAAAATATTGCCGACCTTTCTGTTTTATCCTCTTTAACTGCTGCTCATTACTAGAATGAAGGACGACCTCGTTCTAGAAGATGGTAAGACTAATCTATTTTTGCTAACTCTAGTGATTGGGTAAAATTTACCTTTTTCGAAATCTGAAGGATCAGTACAGAATAGAAATTGTTGGTTGCAGCTTTAGAAAAAATTTCCAATTAAATGCTAATGGTAGCATAGGAGAGATAATTTATTGGTCCCCAAGTCCAATATTTCAGAAAAAAAAAACTTGAAACACTATGAATTATAACTTCATAGGTGTATCTATCATATATATTTCCTGTTTCCTTGATCTTTTCTATTTAAAGAGATTCCCGTTAAACACACTGCTCAAATTGGGCAGAATATTGTTGGTTCTACCAATCAGTAACATGCTGACAGCCTCACACAAGGTGTACTTATTATTTATTGTTGTAATCTGTTATGTGGCGGATTTATATTACTGAAATTACTTGCTGCAAGTCCAAAGCAATGTTTGTTGGTTAGGTTGGTAATGTAACTGTATATGGATTCTTCATGAATACATTACTGAGAACTTCAATCAGTGTTCTCTTAAGTTCCTTCTTAATGTTACTACTCATGCAGATTAGTGATATTTCTGTTGAGGATTACATTACTGCAACTGCTGCCAAGCATCCTACTTATACTCCGCACACGGCTGGGAGGTATCAAGCCAAGCGGTTCAGAAAGGCTCAATGCCCAATTGTAGAGAGGTTGACCAACTCACTGATGATGCACGGAAGGAACAACGGGAAGAAGTTGATGGCTGTTCGTATTGTCAAGCATGCTATGGAAATTATCCATCTGTTGACTGACCTTAACCCAATCCAAGTGATTGTTGATGCTGTTATCAACAGGTTTAGAGTTTATTTTTATTTTTGCATATTTATCAGTTTGACTGACCGTCTTGTTTGTTAGAAGATTTTCATACCATGTCTTCTTTGTACTATTTGAATGTGCACTTAAAAAGAAATGGTTTGAGCATTATCATGTTGCAGCAAGCTTCAGATATTAAAATCTGTCTAAATTTTCCTTTCCCATTTTACAACCTGTGCAATGCAGTGGACCAAGAGAAGATGCAACTCGTATTGGTTCTGCCGGAGTTGTGAGGCGTCAGGCTGTTGATATTTCTCCACTCCGTCGTGTTAACCAGGCAATATATCTCCTCACAACTGGTGCACGTGAGAGTGCTTTCAGAAACATCAAGACCATTGCAGAATGCCTTGCAGATGAACTCATCAATGCTGCCAAGGGATCTTCCAACAGGTAATCCTTCTACTGCCATCGTGTTTGGTCATTAGCCCTTTTTGAATGCAACTACTTTTCTATGCCTGCTTACTGTTGCTGTGTACATGCAGCTACGCTATCAAGAAGAAGGATGAGATTGAGAGGGTTGCCAAGGCCAATCGTTAATGGTTCTTTCCGTGCAGTCTGGATAATTCCTGTTGGTTGGAGAGTTTCATTTTTGAGGCGTCTTTTGTTCTTTACTTTTTGTGTTATTATTAGGAAGGCAATTTGGAACTAATGGATGAGTTTTCTTTTGTGAAAAACTTGAATAACATTGGTATATGGCTGAAGTAGTGATGTGAAGTTGGATTTTTGCAATAGTGGCTATGCCTAGTCGAAATCTCTGGTTTTTGCATTTGTATTTTGTTCTGTCAGTTTTTTGCTCACTCGTTGGTAGGCTGTTGAGAAATGTTGTGGACAGTTTTCTCAAATTTAAATTTCACAGTATCTTGCATATGATAGACGGAATCAAGGGAAGTGCGATGTGTGTAATTTTTCTTCTGAAATAAAGTTAGGTAATAGGTATTGGGGAATCTGAACTGACTGTATTTACGTCAAGTTGAGAGAGTTTTATTGTGAGTCTCACACAACTTTAATGTTTTTTTTTGTCTCGCAAATTTGTGGATTCCAATCTTACAATTTTGAATTTACAAACTTGAGACAAAAAAGATGCCTCATACTATTAGTGTAGTACGAGATACAAAATAAAATTTTCCTCAAGTTTGAACAGCTAATTGAAATCTGATCTTGTAGTAAAAAAAAGCCCTTTTAACTTTCATTTTTCGCCGTCTTAATCTTTTATTTCTTAAGATAAATGTGTTCATATAAATATTTAATTGTAGCGATTGCTATGATGTTTCTCCTGTTTGTAAGTCGGAATTATAAAGTTAGAGAAGTAAATCTGGAAACAAGATCTTAGTACTGTTTGGACGTTAATAAAAAAATCAATTCATTCCTCGTTCGTTAAGTTGTTAACCCTCCAATAAGCCATTAAGCTCCAATTCGATTTGATTTTTAGTTTCGGATCGATTTTGATCACCCTAACCGATGGTGAATAACCCTATAGCAACCAACGCAGCAAATATCTTGAGCAACCAATTTAAACTTCTTAAATGGGTGCCAAAGGAGCTCTCCCTTTTTTTTATTTAATAATTTCAAAAAAGAAAAAAAAAAGCTCCTTATTCCTCATGTTTAAGAAATTTTTGTTTGGCCAAGTTGGAAAAATCTGCTTATTTTAATAAATATTTTTTTTCAAAAATACTTTTAAAAATAATACATTTGGTGAGAAATAGTTTGTAATTGACTAATCAATTTGAAAATACTTTTAAACAGCAATTAATATTTGACCAAGCTGTTAAAAGATATTTCTAAATATATTTTTTTTAAAAATACTTTTCAAAAATACTTCGGGGGAGAAGTTACTTTTTTTCCCTCAAAAATTGTTTCTACTCTACTCTAAAGCACCTTTTTTTCTTAAAAAAAACTTGGCAAAACAAAACTTTGAGGAAAAAAATACATTTGATGGAAAAACACTTGTGGTCCCGAAAAAGCTTGACCAAAGACGCTACTAGTATCAAAAGACGTCTTCTGTAAATTTTCATTACAAATCAGTGGCAGTTATTTACCCGCGCCTCACAAACACAACACTAACAGTAGCATCAAACTGCAAGTGCAGCAATGGTGATGCTGATGAGCAGCATCTCATCCTTCTCTCTCCTCCCTCTCAATCGAAACCTCTTCCCCATTTTCTCTCCGGCCAAACTCAACCGCTCTATTGATTATCAATTTAGGATCATTTCTGGCCATGGGATAAGACACGTAGTTGTACGGAACAGCAATCAGACAGCGGAGGTTACTTCATCTCCTTCTTCTGATTCTGCTACTGATTTGGAATCGGCGTCGACTGTAGTGAGGAAGTTCTATGGCGGAATAAATAACCGCGACTTGGATTCGGTTGAACAACTTATCGCTGAGAATTGTGTGTATGAGGACCTTGTATTTCGTCAACCTTTTGTTGGCCGTAAGGTTAGTTATCAAACTGTATTAGTAGTTTTAAGTTTGATGATAATTACCCTCTCCATTCTAATTTATATGATTCTATTTCATTCTTAATCCGTTCTAAATTGAAAACAATATAACTTAAACTCACTTGTACAAGAAGCTTTTATAGCCACACAAATTTTATAGCATATTTCACAAGTTTTAAATGTTACAGTGTATACTCCGAGGATTTATCAAACGGTAATGCAGGTTAAGTATCTTTTTTATGTCTCATTCAAAGTTAATTAGACTTCTGGGTTCAACGAGTTATTGACTTTCATGATATAACGGAGAAGCTTTTTTTTGGTGATTTTAATTTTATTTTGCTTTTCAGTGCTGTTACTATATGGGTTTGTCCCCTTGATATGTTTGGACTTACATTCAGGTGTGAGATTTTGGTACCTTATGATTAACTAGCTGAACTTGGGAGGACGGAAATAGCATAAGTTGTGATCTCCATGTATATCAGATTGTGGACATCTATATTTTTTAAAAATAAATCCATACACCTTAAGTCACACTCGCTTGTGGTGATGCAGGCTTTGGCATTGACCCCTACCTGTATATTAATAACAACAACAACAACAACAACAACAACTACCCAGTATAGTCCCACGAGGTGGGGTCTGGGGAGGGTAATATGTACGCAGACCTTACCCCTGCCCGATAGAGCAGGGAGACTGTTTCCAATCGATCCCCGGCGCAAAGACAAGAAGAGAAAAAACAAAACAAAAACAAAAAGGACAAGCATTAGTGATGTTAGCATAAATCACATAAATATATGAGTAAACAAAGACCATAAATAACCTAGCATATAAAAGGACAAGATACACAGGAACAAAACATAGGGCATTAGTAAAACCATACAATAAGAAAATGGCATGCCATACAATATATCAAGCCTATATGGGTGGACCCCCACACCCCGGCCCTACCCCGAGGAAGGAGAGCGTGTAATACTAGAAGACCCTATCCTACAATCCTGATACTAGACCTCCAGGCGTTCCTATCAAGGGCCATGTCCTCGGAAATCCGCATGATAGCCATATCCTGCCTAATCACCTCTCCCCAATACCTCTTGGGCCTCACTCTACCGCGACACGCGCCAACCACCGTCAGCCGCTCGCAACTCCTCACCGGGGCATCAGGGTTTCTCCTCCGCACATGCCCGAACCACCTGAGTCTCGCTTCTCGCAGCTTTTCATTCACTGGGGCCACCCCACCTTCTCCCGAATAACTTCATTCCTAACCCTATCTAACCTGGTGAGCCCGCACATCCACCTGAGCATCCTTATCTCTCTGACATTCATTCTCTGAACATGGGAGTTCTTCACCGGCCAGCACTCCGCCCCGTACAGCATGGCTGGTCTTACCACAATTCTATAAAACATCCTTTTGAGTTTTTGTGGCACTTTATTGTCACACAGCACTCCCGAGACAAGCCTCCATTTCGACCACCCGGCCCCTATACGGTGAGTGACATCCCCGTCAATCTCTCCGTCCCCCTGAATTACCGATCCAAAATATCTGAAATTGTCCTTCTTGACGATGACCTCGGAACCGAGCTTCGCTTCCCTTCCAGCTTCATCCTCGCTCCGCTCGGCGCTAAACTTGCACTCCAGGTATTCAGTCTTAGACCTGCTTAGTTTGAAACCCTTTGACTCGAGGGTCCGTCTCCAAACTTCCTACCTTTCGTTAACCCCGTCTCTCGTCTCGTCTATCAAGACAATGTCGTCAGCGAATAACATACACCAAGGCACACTTGGATATGACGGGTTAGAGCATCCATCACCAAAGCAAAAGAGAGGGCTGAGCACGGATCCTTGGTGAAGCCCCATAACCACCGGGAAATGGTCTGAGTCGCCACCCACCGTCCTAACCCTCATCTTACCTCCGGCGTATATGTCTTTGATCACTCTGATATAGGCTTCCGGCACGCTCTTCGCCTCCAGGCACCTCCATAGCACCTCTCCTGGGACCTTGTCATACGCCTTCTCCAAGTCGATGAACACCATGTGCAGGTCCTTCTTCTTGTCACTGAACTTTTCCACCAGTCTCCTGACAAGGTGTATAGTTTCTGTAGTTGAGCGGCCCGACATGAAACCGAATTGGTTCACGGATATGGACACCATCCCCCTCACCCTAGCCTCAATCACCCGTTCCCAGACTTTCATGGTGTGGCTTAATAATTTGATACCCCTATAGTTGTTACAACATTGGATATCCCCTTTGTTCTTATACACGGGCACAACTGTGCTCCACCTCCACTCCTCTGGCATCTTCTTCGTCCTGAAGATCACATTGAACAACCTGGCTAGCCACTCGACTCCTGTCCTACCCATGCATTTTCAAAACTCCACTGGAATTTCGTCGGGCCCGGTCGCTCGACCCCTACTCATCCTACGCAAAGCCCCCACGACCTCCTCCACCCTAATGCGCCTACAGAACCCAAGGTCCCTATGACGCTCAAAATATCTCAGCTCCCCTAGGTCTACGTCTTGATCCCCTTCCTCGTTTAGCAGGTCTCGGAAATACGCTTGCCACCTCTGCTTAACTAGGGCCTCCCCTATCAGAACTTGACTATCCTCGTCCTTGATGCACCTAACCCGGTCCAGGTCCCGCGCTTTTTTCTCCCTCACTTTAGCCAGCCTGAATAACTTCTTGTCCCCACCTTTCTCCCCTAATTCCTCGTACATGCGACTAAACGCCGCATTTTTAGCTTCCGAGACCGCCAGCTTAGCCTCTTTTCTCGCCACCTTATAGCGCTTCCTTTACACTCTCTTATCCTCCTCGTTCGTGCTCTCTGCAATCTTAGCAAACGCCGCCTTCTTCGCCTCCGCTTTACCTTGGACCGCCTCATTCCACCACCATTCACCTTGATGCCTGCCCTGAGTAGCCCTTGGCGACTTCGAGCACCTCTCGCGCTGCCTCCCTAATCAGGTTCGCCGTCTCAATCCACATAGCATCCGCATCCCCAGCACTACTCCAGGCACCCCCATCAACTAACCTCGATTCTAACTCCTAGGCTTTCTCCTTAGTCAAAGCACCCCATCTAATCCTTGGTTGGCCCCGGGTGCCCCTCTTCTTCCTCTTCACCCAGATACCGACATCCATCACTAAGAGTCTGTGGAGAGTCGAGAGGAACTCTACCGGAATGACCTTACAGTCCTTGCACAGCCCTCTATCGCTCCGCCTGAGGAGGAGCTAGTCAATCTGAGTCCTAGCAGCCGCACTTTTTAAAGTAACCAAATGATCTTCCTTTTTCTGAAAAGACAAGTTCGCAATCCAAAGCTCATAAGCTCCAGCGAAATCCAGCAGTGAAGAGCCTCCTCCGTTCCTGACCCCGAGCCCATAACCCCATGCACCTCACTATAGCCGCCAACATCAGCTCCAATATGGCCATTAAAATCCCCTCCAATAACTAACTTCTCCGATTGAGGGAAACTACTAACCAGCTCGTCCAAGCCTTCCCAAAAGCGCCTCTTAACCTCCTCCCCCAATCCTGCTTGAGGCGCGTAAGCGCTGATGACATTGAGGGCGTAGCCACCTAGAACCAACTTGATACACATTAACCTATCATTCACTCGCCTCACCTCGACCAAGGACTCCCTAAGATCCCTATCCACCAAAATTCCCACTCCATTCTTACCCCCCACGGCCCCAGAGTACCACAACTTAAATCCGTCCACATTCTTCGCCCTAGACCCTTTCCACCTAGTCTCCTGCAAACAAGCTATGTTAACCCGTCTCCTCTGAAGAATTTTCGCCAACTCAATAGACTTACCAGTCATGGTGTCTATGTTCCACGACCCTATCCTCAATCTACGAACGTCCGCTTTTCCCTTCCCGCTCTTACCACCCGTACCACCCCCAAGACCTTTCCCTGCCGCCCTACTCACTCCTACCCCCACCCCTACCCCGACCCCACCCCCGAGGACATGACCTTATACTACCATCACCCGCCGCGGCCACTATCCTCTTAACCGGCTACGAAAATCAGAGATGCACACATGGAAGTTTAGCAAGGTACGAAAAGGAGTGTAAACTATCTAGCGGCAAATAGAAACACACACCGGATAATAGCTAGGAAACGTAGTAAGTGTATAGCGTGGACAAGAGATTGGGAGTTACCAACTCCCGGTAAGAATAGAAACCTGGACGTAGGCTTTGGTGCGCCCGAAGTCACCTGCTTTAAATTCCTGCACTTTCCCGTCGGTAGTCTTTTCCCTCTTCACTTCCCAATGCCGCACTTTCGCCTTGTCCGCCGCGATTGATACCTGGAAATTACAAACACAAAACCCCCCACAAAAAAAAAAAAAAAAAAAATACCGGGTTTTAGGAGTTGGGGGGGGGGGTGGTCTGCCTGTTTCAGGGGGTGGGGGAGGGGCTTCTGAACCAGAGGTTGGGGAAAGGAGGGTGTGGGGAAACGGGTAAAGGAGGGGGAGGGGGAAGAGGGGTGGCGGGTAGAGTGGTAGGGTGGGAGACGGGAGAGGGAGGGGGGGAGGAGAGGGGGAGAGAGGGAGAAGAGGAAGAGAGAAGAGAAGAGATGGGGGATGCCCGCCGGCGGCAGCTCGCCGGAGGAGGAGAGAGGGGGAGAAGAAGGGGGGAGGAGAGGAGGGGAGACTGGGCAGGGGGATGGGGCGGGAGGGTGGGGAGAAGAGAGAGAGAAAAGGGAAGGGCAGGGGGGAGAAACTTACCAGGGCCGCCGGAGTAGAGGTCGCCGGCGTTGGGGAGGTTGCCGGAGGTGTAGTGGGGTGGGAGTCCCGGTATGGTTTGGGGGGGTTGAGGAGACCGTTGGGAGAAGACCGTTCAGTTGATTAGATATCGCCAGAGGAAGTAATACGGGGAAAAATGCTGGGCTGAAGCAAAGAAGACTCCTGTATATTAATAACCAGAAAGAAAAAAAACATAGGAGGGGGACATAAACCTTATCTCCCAATCCTTAATGAAGATTGTACGTACTAACCTTTTAACAAGTGAGGGTGAGTTAGGAAACTAACTACCATATTACTAAGATGGAAGGACCTCTTCCTTCTACAATTGATCCTACATAAGTAGATCGTGAGCAACTTCATAAAAAAAACATAAGTAGATTGTGAGCATATTAAGTTTCAATGAAGATGCATATATGTTCGATAGTTAGTTATACAGAGGTCATGTTCATTAAGAGAAGACTGAAGTTAAAACTGTTTCTGCATTGTTCAAGCTTGAGCATGCCATTGAACCTGAATTTGCTTAACTATACACTGTACACCAGCTCCATAATTCATTTTATCCCTTCAACTCCTTTCCTGTGACCATTGTCATTCAATTAATTCAGCTTATTTATTATCATGATGGTGCTGGATTTAAGGTTCACCAAAACGCAGCTCTAACTTCCCTTTAGTCTTGATTTATACTATTGTCTGACCTAAAATGGGTTCAGTGTGTTGGGGACAGGATATTGTTGGGATGCCAGATAAAAGCTGCAGGGAGCCATGCCTTTTCAATAGTCCCTCTCCCCCAAATTCAGAGACAGAGAGATTAGAAGACCTATTTTCCGTGCATACACCCTTAAACATTAACATACATTCGGATATAGAAAATTTGTCCCTATTTCTAGCTATAAATTTCACTTCATTTATGCTGTTGTAACAATTTCCAAAGACCCTTCAGCTGACATGTTAGTGTGTCAACTGTCTTAAACTTTGATCATCGTCCTCTTAGATTCTCTTTCTAGATTTGAAAGTGAAAAAATTTATCTTTTAGTCTTTTCATGTACTAAATTTTATTGATTAATCAATCAACTGATCCTTAATTCCAAACTAGTTGGGTCGTCTAGATAAATCCTATGAATCCACTCCACTGGGCCATTTCTTTCTAGTACTGAATAAGTTATCTTTTGATACAAATTAGAGATTCTTTAAAACTAGAGGTTCTCTAAGGCGAGATCTCATCTTTATCCTATACGTGTGTTACTTACATGCTCTATTCATCATTTTTAAGCTAGAAATTTGTAAAATTTCAAATATGTTTTGAATGATGAAGTTATCCACGTTCAAGTTCACTCAAAAATAGGTCAAACTTACCATATGCAAATTGGACAATGGAGACTGTACGTAATTTAACTCACATCCAAGCCTGTTTTTGTTCTTGTTCGTACCCCTGGAATATTAACTGCTTTTCTCGAAAGGACATGAAATACGGTTGGCTTCTCTTGTTAGCATGAAGAATGCTGTGGTAATAAAAATATGATTACTGGAACTGGTTTTCCTCTCACCTTTATCCTTTTGCTTTTTATAAGCGAAGACTTTGCCTTATTAGTTAATTATCGTTGTAAATAGATTTCTATGTGTTGGTGTAACCATATCAGCTAAAAGCTTAAATTTTTAGATGAGGCGATCATACACTTTATTATGGTATGGAGCCAAATTCATCCCTGATGATGGTCACTCATGTTATGTTACTCCACACTCCAAATGTCCAATTCTTGACGTGTGCGGGCATGTCTAAATCCCACAAGTCTATAGGCTATAGTTTTCTTATATAGTCCTGGATACTGTTCACTAATTGAATGAGCTTTAGGGCTGAGTTAGACCAAGGTCAATTTTTTTAACACTGCTTACGTTTGATCACCAATTGTCACTGCAGGCGATTCTAAACTTTTTCAAGAAGTTCACTGACTCGGTTGGATCTGATCTGCAATTTGTTATTGATGATATATCCCAGGAGGATTCATCAGCTGTTGGCGTCACTTGGCACTTAGGTGTGGACAGAGCTTACCATGCTTTGATTTGTTTTCCATATTGTTTATCAGGAAGTTGGATCTTCATTCTTCAGTTTAATTGATTTTGAATGTGATAACAGAATGGAGGGGAAGACCATTTCCTTTTAGCAAAGGATGCAGCTTTTATCGATTGGAAGTGGTGAACGGCCAGAGGCAAATACTGTGCGTAAAACAAAATCCTTACCCATATAAAATGCTGGATGTGTTTTTATGCGTTATCATTCTTTTGGCCTCTTTGATTTTATGTAATCTGTAGATAGAATAGCTTCATTCATGAAGATATAAGAGCATAGTTATATGTCCACTTTCGTCAGAATACAACCACCCAGTAGAATACTACTGGGGAACCTAGAGTATACGCAGACCTCTTACCCCTACCCCGGAGAGGTAGAGAGGCTATTCCAGGGAGACCCTCGGTTCAGAGACAAAAAGATCCGTAGTTTCCACTTTAGTCAAAATAGTGGTTTATTATCAATAAAATCAACCAACTACTTTTCAATCTCAAATAAGTTGGATTCTGCTATATAAATCTTTTGTATCTATTTTGTTCCCAGTCAGATGCCTACCAAAGTGAGCATGTTCCAACAAATTCACTATTCGAAGTTCACTATAGTCAGGCTATTTTTAACTGGTGGTCAACCTACTGCAACTCTTTGCTTTTATTCGGGCTTGGAACTGACTATATGTTGCATAGATGGAGTATAATTTTTTAAAATTCATAGTGACGAAAATTCTCTTGGTAGAAATGCCATCTCCTCATGCTCTAAAGTTAATGTTCTGTTCTTTCAGCATGTGATTTATATGGCCATACGAATGACTTCTCGATTTCATATTTACTCTTGACAGCTCCTGGCATATTTTTTTTCTATTTTTATGTTTCTGTATTTGATTAGCAGCTATGTAGTCAAAATGTCTAAATATCTCTTCCAACAAAAACGAGAAAAGCACTGTTTTAGGGTTATTAGGAGAACGAAATCTCATGTCTGGACTAAATGTTGATTTTCTTAAGCAGTTACGGCAGAGACAGTGTGGAACCTGCAGTCAAGCCTGGGGAGACAGCATTGGTATGTATGTTTCCTCATAAATGGAAGTGCCTGAACTGGCAAAAATCAATTATCTATTGTCTTGATGTTTGTGTATTTGCATCAACGTTCAAATTAACGTGCCACGTACATCAGTCTACTCTTAACCTTTTGTGCCTTGCCATAAATAAGTTCTGGAAATCATTTAAGGGGCTGAGAATGGCTAATAGTGTAGACAATATATGGCTATGGGATGAGCATTCCATCTCTATTATTTGTCATCTGAATCTCAAATCTCACCAAGTAGAAAAAAACTTTTCCTTTCATAAGTTTGAGCTTGATTACATGTTCTATTGGCATACACATTGTTATCCTTAAACCCTATTGCCTCTCCTCAAAGCAATGGAACACAATATTGCTCTCACATCTATAGCTTCCCACATCTGATAAATAAAAAGAGGTAAGTTGCTGTGTATTCCTTCAATGGTGCTTGCTGTGCCAAATGCCCTATGGTCGGGATGATTTATGCAGCGATGTATATTTATTTAGCTACTGCATGTTGGAATATAACAGAGTCTAACACCTACGCTCCAACGCATTATTCATGCACTGAACTTTCTAATTAACTGATAATGTTGGTTTCATTTGGCTGACCGGTGATGAAGAAGGTAGTGCAACAAGGTGCAGTAAAATAGATATGAACGAAGGAACCTTGAAACATTAGTAGTATCACTTTCCTGCAGCTGAGACTTCGTTATCCAAGATTCTCTGCTCTTTCGTAGTTCATTTATTAAATTTTTTCCCTTTTACATCTCTACGAATCTTATCAGGTTGCCATCAGAGGCGTAGCATGGCTGCTGCAACAATTTCCACAATTGGCAGATCGGTTCTGATTGAAGTATGATTGGTCTTAGAAGATTGGAGTAAATTTATGAAAAAAGATAACGTCATTACTTGTAAACCTGAAAGGCCCTATTAGTATGTACATAATGAATTTGTTCATAGTTATAATTTCCATCTTGTATACAACTAAAGAATAAATTGATCTTACATTGCGAGGACACAGAGTTGAAAAAGATAGCAAAATGCAAATCAGAAGATGTGCTGCAACTTTTCTTCTCTGCCTCTTGTCAAGAACTACAAATAGCTAAAAACTGTGAAAGGACCAATCCCCTGCTAGAAAACAGAAAAGGAACAAAAAGAAAAATCTTTTTACTTTTGCTAGAGTAATCCTAAATGGGTAGAGTAAACCTCATATCACTAGCTTTCCATTTCATTGACGTGAATATCTTAACCAAAGAAAATAATCACCACCAAGAAAAAATGGTGTTAGGTTTATAATTCGTCGGCTGCTGGCTGTCATTTTTCTTTAACTATTTGTACCCACTAGGAATTGTAATTTTTTGCTCCTTAATCAATTCATATTAACGAAAGGAAAATTTATTTCCTTTTTGCCTCTTTTAGTGATGCAAAATCGAAAGAAAGTGGGGATGGGGGATGGTCCCATTTTATGAAGAAAACAACATATACACACTAATAAAAATTGAAGGGCCAACTTGTTCTAGCTTGTGGTTCGCTTAGGATTGAGCTGCAGAGCCTGTTCTCGCTTCTATATGGATCCTTTAATGAAAAGGGATTACTTTCCTACATCACAAAATCTTATTATCCTCAATATTTAAGGTTTGAGTTAATTATATTGTAATTACTAAATTACTATTTATATACCATAATTAATTTAGAGGTATAATTAATTGGCAGTTTTTTACCCCTTAATTAAATGTGTCCATATATCTCATGTTTCTCTCTCCCCTTAATTCCCAAGATGATATCAACACTTTTTCCCCCTCCCATTTCTTTCTCTTCTCCATTCCTTCTTCTCAAATAATATAGAGATAGACCCGTTTTCTATAATCAGATTTTTAGCCAAAGAGATTCATTATGAAACCCATTGTAAATCTCATACAATAATAACGCCAAATACTGGCGGTGGCGGTGGCCAACACCAATTTGGTATTCAAACATTGAGTTGGTACTTGTAGACTATAGTGAAAAAACGGAAAGCCACCGTTGTTGGAGAAAACTTGCTCAATGGTGACCTCACTGAGACCGGCGAAACAGACCTCTTAAGAGATAGAAGAACTTCAAAATAATCTCGATTTTGAAGTTGCATTGAAGAGATAAAAGAATTTCATATTTGATTCTGAAGATGCACTTTGAAGCGATAGAAAAACTTCAAATCCGATTCCCAACCCCTAAATTTGTAACTTTAGGTGCAACTTCTGCAGTGATGAGATGCGAGTGTTTTTGAGAATGGGTAAATTTTAGAAATTCTTGTGCATGGTAGCCTCAAAATCGGGTGTGTCTACACCTCCCCCGTTTCCAACCCTCAATTCGATCGTAAGAGTAAATTATTAACTCTTACATTCAATTCTTACGAAGAACGTTAGCTCCTTCGAGCCCTCCCCCAAAATTTAACGTGTCTTTGTAAACTGAACTTAGTGTAATAAATGTTTAACCGGTCTTACACTTCCACTATTAGTAAAATCCTATCAAAGTTTTAAATATCCTCATCGAATGCAACTTTCCCTAATAACATTTGCTTAGAATTCTTACAACAATTAGTGCCAAAAGCTTCCATTTGCTTCCTTTTCTAACATTAGTAAATAGTAATGGTGATCCTTCTTCTCATTTCCATTTTATTTTCAATCTAAAGGATTTACAAGACTGATATTGAAATACAGCAAAACCTGTCTACAATTTGCTATTAACATGCACGAGACAATGAAACATCACACAAAACCAGGCAATTATTTATTGGAGTTTAGGTCTTTCCTTACTCACAATGTAAAATATGTAGATAATACGATAACTTATACAACATAATTACAAATAACTGATAACACGCAATTAATTAACCTGATATCACACGTTTAAACTCCACTGTATTGCAAATAATTTTATAATATCATCAGTGTATATAAATCCTTATTGAAAATGTGATGATCAATTAATTGTCCTCTTGGTCCTTAGTTACTATTCTCATAGTATCAAGATATGATCCCTCACCAAGTTGTCGACTGAAAAATCCGTTGGCGTAATCAGTAACAGTACCAATGTGCTTGAATTTTGGTGGATTTTGAGGAGTGATGAGGCTTTCTGCTGGACTTAAATTAACGTCGCTTCTCGGTTCAAAAAATGTTGCAACAGAGAGTCTCGCCTTATTTGGATTGAAAACTGGTCGATGTTCAACACTTTTATATATTCCATTCGTCAAAATCTATATATACAACACCACTCACAAAATTAGAATCCCTAGCTACGAGTAGATTAAAAAGAGCTTAACTTATCATGACAGTAATACAATTATTATACACTATTAGGTTATTAAATTACTTACAACATTGTAAGTCAAATATGATAACTTGAAAAATATAATAAATGAAGTATAATATACAATGAAAATTATTTGCATTTTCAATGTGTAAATGTTAAATCCAATTAAAAAGCGTTTAACTTTTTTGCACTAACAATGTAAAATTAAGTTAACTTCTAACATAATATGTAATGTAACTAATCTTATATGATAATCTAGAAAATACATTGGTAATACAAAAAAAAATTCTACTAATCTCAATGTATAAACGTAAAAAACAATCGAAAATAATGCTAAAATTTTCAAAAAGAATTAACCTAATTAAATAGTTATCCACCCAACTACTTAAACTAAAATTAATCGCTGAATGTATAATATATAGATAAATCATGTATAATATATATATAATTTATGTATACCGGCTAAAAAAAATGGGACAGCTATTTGCTGGTATGATACCCATTTTAATATAGTTTCGTAAAGTTACCTCTAACATGTCTGCAATGTTGACAACAAAGGCATTAGGGAGAGGTGTAATTGGAATCCAAGCACCATCTTTCTTAATTTGGAGACCTTCCACTTCATTGAGTTGAAGAAGTATGGTCAAGCCAGCACCATCACTGTGGGGGTTTAGTCCCATAACAACACCTGGTTGGGCACATTTTGGATAGTAATTCATTCTCATTGATTGCTTTCCTCCTTCAAAAAGAGCACTCACATCTTCTTCTGCCTTCATTCCTAATGCTTTGGTCATTATGTTAAACATTTTCATGGAAAGCTCCTTCAGTTGTGTTGAGTATTCTTCTAGGGCATCCCTTCATGAAATTATAAGAGGATGAATGTCAACGGCAGACAAGTTTTAGAAATGTCAAGTACCGGAGAGGCGGATCCAGGATACGAAAGCTTATGGATTCCTACATACTTCAGGTAAATTTACAATAATAACTAGGCTCGCAATCAAATATTTATAGATAATTAGTAGACTTCTTAATGCATTTTCATATATACACATTTTTGGAGCCACCATTGAAGTTATATCCGCCTTACAAAAATTTTTGGAAATTATACCCGCTTGAATCTGAAGTAGTTCAATCTTTTCAATGCAATTTCAGAAATTTGAATACGAGTCAGTTTAATCTTTTCAATGCAACTTCAGAAATCAAATATGAAGTTCTTCTATCTTTCAGATGCAGCTTCAGAAATTCGAATCTTAAGTAGTTCAATCTATTGAAAGCAACTTGAGATTTCAAATCTTAAGTTTTGAAATATAAACTTGTTATTCGAATTTCAACAATCCAATATAGGGGTGTGCATTCGAATCGGTTTATCGATAAATCGAATCGATTATTTGTTATCGAAATCGAAAAAATCGAAACCTAATTGAAACGATAACGATAAGCATATGTACAAATCGATAATCAATAAGTAATTATCAATAAGAGTCAAAATCGAATCGATAAATCGAATGCACACCCCTAATCCAATACACAATTGAATGCACAATCTAAACCTACTAAGCTCAAATCTGAGACAAAACTTTCAAATATCATAAAAAACATATCTTCATCATCAAATTGTCAAAACAGCAACAAATTTAACAAACTTATTCTACAACTAAGAAGAAGAAGAAACTCTAAGCACAAAGAATATCAGAAAAGATAATAAGAGAAAAGTATATGTATATGAAGTTATCCAAAATTTGGGTATTAATTAAACTTTTTTTAATAAATGTAGTACAAATTCAATGGATGATGCAAAATTCGATGCCACATGAAAAATTTACAAAGCTACTGAATTGTCGTGAGACCGCATGTTGAACTCTAGATCCACCCCAGAGGTATGAACTTTCTTTAAACTAATTGAGGGCAAGGGTGAAATTTTTTAGTAGAAATATAATACTTCATGCATTTTATATAAAAGTGTTTGGCTGGACATAATATTTAAAAAAGGAATGAAAGATTAACTTTTGACAGATAAGGTAAATACGTATAATTACTAAAATTGTTCTAAAAATTTATGCTCCTAAACATATGATATATTTATCTATATCTATACTATATTATATTAAAAGCACTAACGCCTTTAATAAATGTCGTCGTCTATTTATCCTTTAAAAATATTATTCACATTGGAAAAAATGATTATTTAATTACTTCTCAAATATTTAGAAATAGTCATTTAATTAATTCCTAAATATTTAAGGAATAGTCCTTTAATCAATTTCATAGTATCTAGAAATAGTCATTTAATTATCTTCCTAATATTTATAAACTTAATTTTTCAATTTTTTTAGTTCTAAAAGTCCTGCATTTTCAACTCTTATAGTACACATTCCATATTAATTTTCTTAATATTTAGATCTTTAAGATCAGCTAAAACTTTGCTTATTAAATCTTCACTTCTTTTAATTTGTAGAAACTAATGTCAACCCAACTAAGTTTTTCAAATGTATGCAGTTGACATTATGACTCAAGATAATCCTTTTGATTTTCGAGGATTTAAATTTACACTCTAATAAAGTAGTTAAAACCAATTAAGTAAATTTGTTATAATGAAATGTTGGTCGATTTTTTTATCCTCTGAAAATAGATTTTACATTGATATTTTGTAGTGTCAATATCTTTAATATTTAAGACTTTAAAGTCAATTAAATGTCTACGTGAAATTTCATATATATTTGTTTTAATCATTTGATCACAGAATTCTTATTGGATAAAATATAGTTATAGGTATAATTAAATATTAAAAATATGGGATAAACTAATATTAAGAATTTAAATCAGCAAAAATTATTTCCGCTAATGTTGGGAACAAATGATCTAAGTTTCTGAACTAATGTAACGGAAAAAAATTCTTTGAATCAACTAATTAGCTAAAGAATCCAATTCAATTTTTTTACAAATTCATCGTATAAGTAAATGCAAAATCTTAGTATACATAAATTTATTATCATAAGAAGAGCACTAGCGGTGAAAGATATAAAAAAATATACAAAATCAGTTAGTAGGCAGAAATAATACTATTATTGTATTTTGTTATTCTTAGATCTCTATTACTATTTGTTATTTTGTCCGCTTTAGTTTTCTTATTATTATATTATTGTTACTGTTTATTGCTACTGCTTCATTTTGTTCCCCTTTTCTTGAGTTATTGGTGTATCGAAAATAGTCTTTTTACCTTCACAAAAAAGGGGTAAAGTCTGTCTATACAATATCCTGTTCACACCCCAGGGCTATATTGGATATTGTTGTTGTAATAGTATAACTTAAACACATTTTTTTAATTAGTTATGTAATTTTTAAAAGTTATGCACTTACTAGTATGGAGTACACGCCTAAGATGCATACTAATAATATCTATAGAAGAGTACCATTTTTTAGATAAACTAAAAAGAAAAACAATATCATACATAGTGAAATAAAAATAAAAATAAAAACAAAAAAGAAGAAGAGGATTATTTTTAAAAGAGGGAATCCCGATAATATAAAAGCTAAAGTTAGAATATTGCAACCAGACAAGGATATATTGAAAAAAGAAGCCTGGCCACATGGGTACTATTAAAACATAATTTCCGTATAAACAAAGTTGTCATTGTTTAGACATAATGAATTTGATGGATACGTAATTACTCACTTATGTTCACAGACTTTTTTTTTTTTTTTTTAATATTTTCACATATATTTATAAGAAAGTCACTTTTTAGCATTAATTAGCAATCGAATTGACCATTTTAACCTTACTATCTCACATAAACACTCCTAACATATATTTTAATACTATTTATGACAATGTAGAAAAAACATCATTAAACAACAACAACAACAACAACTACCCAGTATGTTCCCACAAAGTGGGGTCCTGGGGAGGGTAATACGTACACAGGCCTTACCCCTACCCGAAAGGGTAGAGAGGCTGTTTCCGGCCGACCCTCGGCTCAGAAAAGAAAAAACATCATTAAGTCATTCTTAAAATCCGAAAAAATTACTTATTTTGTACCACAAACAAAAAAAACCAAAAAAAACGCTTATTTTGGACATGAGGGAGTATTTACTTTGTCACTTGTCGTTTTTGAAGAGTCAATTAATCTTTGAAAATAAATGGATTAAATTGTTACTCAAAATTCATGAACTTTGAATCTTGATAAGCAAAAACTGATAGTATGATTTAGCAGATTAAAAGGGTCCATGTGATGTACCTTAATGAGAGTGGAAATTTGGGAAGCAAATGAGGTTGTCTCAAATGGGTAGGCTGAGTAACCAGGTAAAACATGCCAACCAAACTCTCTATTTTTTGCGATGATACTAACATCTCCCCATATCCTTCCAAATTCCCTACTGGTCGCTCAAATTGCTTCTTCTCTTCCATCGGTAATTTGAAAAATCCTTCAATTTCTGACCTCACTTTCTCCAATACTGAATTACTCACTCCATGATTTATCATCTGAAAATTATAAACAATCGAGAAATTATTAAGTAATTAAAAACTGCTTTATTTTCTGATAATTGAATACCTGAAAGAATCCCCAATCTTTGCAAGCAAGATGTAGCTTCTGAAGCTCTGTATTGTTGCGGAAGCCAAATGTATATAGTGTGAATGAGTCACAACTACTATACCAAAAATTATGGCAGCCACCAAATAATAAATAAGACAATAAAGCAACAATATAAAGAACACCAGAATTTACGAGGTTCGGCTAATTTTGCCTACTCCTTGGACACAACCAATATTTTATTCCACTCCAAATACAAGTGAAATAATACTAAAGAGAGAAGATACAAATGCCTTAAAGAGATAAGAAGGCAAATGAGAGGTGTGTTTAAATCCTAAACATTAGGCCTTCTTTTATAGGAAAAAATCCCACCCACTTTTGGTAAACTACCGATGTGGGAACAAATCCTTTGCCAAATTCAACAAATCTCCACCTTGACAAAAAAAATTTCACATCTTCAATTTTCTCTCTATAACAAATTTTGGTTGTGTCTTCATCTTCAATCTTCAATGTTCAACAATGTTGATCAAATCCAAACAATGTTGAAACTTGATCGTTGTCACCGCTTTTGTCAGCATATCAGCAGGATTCTCCGTAGTATGAATTTTCTTCACCGTAACTCCACCTTCTTCTATGATTTCTCGTACGAGGTGATACCGAACATCAATGTGCTTCGCCCTTGCATGATAAACTTGGTTCTTCGCTCTGATACCAATTGTTGCGGAAGCCAAATGTATATAGTGTGAATGAGTTACAACTACTATACTAAAACTTGAAGCCAAATTGCCTCTTTCACAGCCTCTGTAATAGCCATGTACTCTGCCTCTGTTGTAGACAAAGCAACTGTTGACTGCAAAGTAGACTTCCAACTAACCGGTGCCTTTGCAAAAGTAAACACATAACCAGTAGTTGATCTTCGTTTGTCCAGATCACCCGCAAAATCTGAGTCACAATATCCAACTACAGACTGATTGCCTTCCCGCTCAAAAACTAACCCGACATCTACAGTATTATGAATATACCGTAGAATCCACTTCACAGCTTGCCAATGCTCCTTTCCCGGATTATGCATATATCTGCTAATAACTCCAACAGCTTGTGAAATGTCAGGTCTCGTACAGACCATTGCATACATCAAGCTACCAACAACATTTACGTATGGTACCTTTGACATATACTTTTGTTCTACTTCATCCAATGGCGACATAGTAGTACTTAGCTTAAAACGGGGAGCAAGTGGAGTACTAACCCGCTTAGTTTTGTTATCTATGCCAAAATATTGTAGTACTCTCTTCAAATATTCTTTCTGAGATAAACAGAGTTTCTTTGAACGTCTATCTCTTATTATTTCCATGCCAAGAATTTTCTTCGCCTCACCCATCCTTCATCTCGAACTCCTTCTTCAGTTGAATTTTCAACTTATCAATTTCTTCCGAATTCTTGGAAGCTATCAACATATCATCAACATATAGGAGAAGATATATAAAGGAACCATTTTTAAGCTTGCGCAAATACACACAATGGTCGTATTTGCTTCTCTTGTACCCTTGCTGCAACATAAACTTGTCAAATCGCTTGTACCATTGTCTAGAAGATTGTTTCAACCCGTACAATGATTTTTCAAGTTTGCACACCATATTTTCCTTACCAACAACTTTGAATCCTTCTGGCTGAGTCATGTAGATTTCCTCCTCCAAGTTTCCATGTAAAAACGCAGTTTTTACATCCATCTGAACTAGTTCCAAATCCAATTGTGCCACCAAAGCCAACATAATTCGAATGGAGGAATGTTTTACAACTGGAGAAAATACTTCATTGTAATCAATTCCCTCCTTTTGAGCATATCCTTTGGCCACCAACCTTGCTTTGTAGCGAACATCTTCTTGATTAGGAAATCCTTCTTTCTTTGCAAATACCCATTTGCACCCAATTGCTTTCTTTCCCTTCGGGAGATTGGCCAATCTCCATGTATGATTCTGATGAAGGGACTGTAATTCATCATTCATGGCAATCCTCCACTTATCGTCTTCTGAACTTTGGACCGCGTCTTTATAAGTGGTGGGAACATCATCAGCTGCAATTGCGGTTGCACAAGCAACTGTCTCTATGAGACGAACAGGTTTCGTTATTTTTCTTTTTGGCCTGCTGATTGCTATTAATTCAAGTTGTTGTTGAGGTTCCCGAGTTGGAATCTCCTCTACTGGCTCTCCTTCCAGAGGATAATCTTCATTTGTTTCCTCCTATGCTTCTTGTGTAGGAAAAATAAATTTTCCCTCAAACTCCACCTGCTTAGAAGCACCATCATCTTGTTTGGTATCTTCATTTGTTACCTTGTTTACCATAGAAGATTCATCGAAGGTAACATCCCTGCTGAATATTACTTTCTTTGTCATAGGACACCATAAGCGATGTCCTTTGACTCCAGAAGTAATTCCCATAAAAATAGCCTTCTTTGCCCTTGGATCCAATTTTGACTCCGTCACATGATAATATGCAGTTGAGCCAAATACGTGCAAAGAGTCATAATCTACAGCAGGCTTTCCATACCATTTTTCAAATGGTGTCTTACCATCAATAGCAGCAGATGGTAAGCGATTAATGAGGTGGCATGCATATGTAATTGCCTCAGCCCAAAATTCTTTGCCCAAGCCAGCATTGGACAACATACACCGTACCTTCTCCAGCAAGGTCCGGTTCATGCGTTCTGCCACTCCATTCTGTTGTGGTGTATATCTCATAGTAAAGTGTCGGACGATGCCATCATTTTCACAGACCTTATTGAAATGATCATTTTTGTATTCACCTCCATTGTCTGTGCGAATACACTTGATCCTCCCGCCCGTTTGATTCTCCACCATCGTCTTCCATTTGAGAAAAATTCCCAGCACTTCATCTTTGCTCTTCATTGCATACACCCATACTCTTCGGGAAAAATCATCAACAAAGGTCACAAAATAGTGCTTCCCACCTAATGAAGGTGTTTTGGAAGGACCCCAAACGTCAGAGTGTACATAATCCAAAATGCCTTTAGTATTATGGATTGTTGTACCAAATTTAACCCTTGTTTGTTTCCCTTTGACACAATGCTCGCAAAACTCCAAATTGCAAGCCTTTAACCCTTTCAACAATCCTTGATCTGATAGAGTTTTCAAGGATTTTCCTCCAGCATGTCCCAAGCGCATGTGCCACAGCCTGGTTGCTTCTGCCTCTTTGTTGTCACTGGATGTCACTGTCGCTGTCCCAATAACTGTACTACCGAGATAACGGTACATGTTATTGTTCTTCCGATTAGCCTTCATTACCACTAGTGCACCGGAACATACTCTCATCACTCCATTTTCTGCAATAATTTTGAACCCTTTTGATTCCAGGGCTCCCACAGAGATGAGATTTTTCTTCAAACCCGGTACATATCGAACATCTGTTAATGTTCTGATCATTCCATCATGGTTCCTCAATCGTATTGAACCAATTCCATATGAGGTAAGAGGGCTATTATCCGCTGTTTGGACGACTCCATATTCTCCTTCTTGAAAGTTCACAAACCAATCCCTGTTGGGAAACATATGATAGCTACAAGCCGAGTCCATCAACCATATGTCTGATGACGTTGACGGCTCCATTGTAACTAATGAGAAATCCGAATCATCACAATCAACTACATTTGAATCCATAATGGCCTTTCCATTGTTATGTTTGGCCTTATTATTCAACTTCGGACAATCTTTTTTCCAGTGCCCCTTTTCTCGACAAAAGGCACATTCATCTTTGCTGGGTTTAGATCTTGACTTAGATCTTCCTTTTCTTGTCCTCGTTTGATTTTGAGGACGACCCCTCATGAACAGTGCTTCTCCTTCTCCGCCCTTCTGTTTTTCTCTCTTTCTTTGTTCATAGCTGTACAAAGCCGAACAAACTTCTCCGAGAGAAACTTCGTCATTTCCATGGAGTAGAGTAGTTTCAAGGTGCTCGTACTCGTCAGGAAGTGACGCCAACAACATCAAGGCCAAGTCACCATCATCATAAGTTGTATCCATATTTTGCAAATCCGTGACCAACTTATTGAAGCTGGTGATATGTTCATTCATCGTGGTACCAGGAACATAGGTGAAGTGAAACAGTCTCTTCTTCATGTACAATTTATTTTGATTGTTTTTCTTCAAAAATTTATCCTCCGGTGCTTTCCATAATTTACTAGCAGAAGTTTCCTTTGTATACGGATATTTCTACACCCTAGCAAGGTAGGACCGAATAGTACCGCAAGCAACACGGTTGATAATTCTCCAATCTTATTCTCCAATACCGTCTGGTCTCTTTTCTTCAATAGCAAGATCTACTCTTATTAAAAAAGGACATCTAGAACCTCGCCTTTCCACATCCCAACACGTCCGGACCGTCAAAAATTTCTACCGCAAATTTCGCATTTGACACAATTCTTGTCATAAGCGAAAATGCCAATGATGACGTATTGTTGACATTTGATGTAGATTCTTCTTGCTTATTGTCTCCCATCTTTGACACAAATATTATTTAATAGCTGACGACACAAATCAAGATTATTTTATTTCCGATGTGGAAGATCGGACTAAGCTGCAACCACAAAGCATACTGAGACAGAACATTGACTCAGTTACCAAGATAAATCTTTTCTGATGTGGAAGATCAGACTACGCTGCAACCACAGAGCATACCGAGATAATACCTTGGCTCCGATACCAATTGTTGCGGAAGCCAAATGTATATAGTGTGAATGAGTCACAACTACTATATCAAAAATTATGGCAGCCACCAAATAATAAATAAGACAATAAAGCAACAATATAAAGAACACCAGAATTTACGAGGTTCGGCTAATTTTGCCTACTCCTCGGACACAACCAATATTTTATTCCACTCCAAATACAAGTGAAATAATACTAAAAAGAGAAGATACAAATGCCTTAAAGAGATAAGAAGGCAAATGAGAGGTGTGTTTAAATCCTAAACATTAGGCCTTCTTTTATAGGGAGAAAATCCCCCCAACTTCACTTCCCAACCGATGTGGGATGAAATTTTGTCAAACTTCAACATGTATCATCATCTCCATAATTAGGCACCAATTTTTCCATATCAATAACTGGGACTTGAGACAACAAGGATACGTTGGAGACTATTGGTTTCTCTAGATCATTGCATACATATGATGCCACTACTACATCTTCTACCTTCTCCTTTTCCTGCTCTTCAACGTATGGCGGCATCTTTTTCCCTCTTTGTTTTAGAGAGCAAACTAAATGAGGTTAAGTTTTGAAGTAGTACGTGTTTTATTGGCTATACATACTTCTCTCTCATATACCTCGAGGGACACATACCTCAAGGTAAAGGGAGGCACCTCAATCTTAAAGTTGATCAAGAAATAATAGGAATTTCTAGGGGATACGTGGATCTGGGCATAAATTAAAGGATAATGATTTATACGAAGGGTGTGTTTGATATGAAGTAAAATATTTTTCATGAAAAATATTTTTCTAGAAAATGTTTTCATGGAAAATGAATGGTTTTATCACTTATTTTCTCTTGTTTGGTTGGTAAGTGGAAAATATTTTTCGAAAAATATTTTTTATTGTTTGGCTAGAGAGTAGAAAATAGTTTTTTTTAAGTATATAAGAAGAAAAGAAGAAAAAAATTGAGGAAAACAAATACTTTTTTTGTGGGGGGAGTGGGGGCTGGGTGGTGCAGAAAAAATAAAAAGAAGAAATAAATGCAAAAAAAAAATTGAGGTAAAGAATAATTTTTGGGGGGAGGGGGGTAGGAGGTAGGTGGGGGTTGGGTGGTGTAAAAAAATAAAAAAACAAAAATTTGAAATTGCAAAAAAAAAAAAATTTAAGGTATACATTTTTTTTCGGGGGAAGGGGTAGGGGTGGGGGCTGCGTGGAGCCGAAAAATGAAAAAACAGAAATTTGAAATTGCAAAAAAAAAAAAAAATTAAGGTAAAAAAATATTTTTTTCGGTGGGTGGTGGTGGAGGGGTAGTAGGGTGGATGGAAAAACTCAAAATTTAAAAAAAAAAACTCTTTTTGGGAGGGGGTGTGGTGGATTGGTGGGGGAATAAAGGTTGAGAAGGAGCTTTGGAAAATGTTTTCCCTTATCCGAAAACATTTTCCTCCAATTGGAGGAAAATGAATTGATAAGAAAAATATTTGCCAAAACATTTAAGCCAACCAAACATGGGAAAATTGGAAAACATTTTCCAGAAAATATTTTCCTTCGTACCAAACACACCCGAAATGTTACAGATCCGTACTAGGTCGATGTACACCTTTATCAATAAAATTCTTTACCACAATAAGGAATGCATACTATATTAGAGTTTTTTCCTTCTTATATAAAGGGGATCCCAATCATTTTGTAAGGGAAATCTCACAATATTCACAGCAATAGAACATTCTACTCTACTTTTCTTGCTTAACATGCTCAACATTTGTCCTCCGGCTTTATTGTCTTTACTTTATTGTTCTTAGTTGACCTTAAGGTCCCTGAGATATTCAAGCTCGAGGTCCCCTATTACTTCAACAACACTGATTTGGTTTACTAATTCCTCTTACTTAAGCTCATTATTACTTGTATAATCACTTGTTTTAGAATATATCACATATCTTTAAAATCACAAATTATCTTTGATTGTTACTCACATTTTTTGAGGTAAACAGTTTGGCGCTCACCGTGGGACAAAAGATAATAGTGATTATTTTAGTGTAGTTTTTGATAACACGCATTATTCTTCACACTTTTTCTTGTCAAAGATTTTCTATTTCAGGCCAAAATATATCTAGCACTCAAAACGCATCTGCTCATGACAGTGAAGGTACTCGAAGAAAGCATAGGGCTCGATATACCACCCATAAATCCTGAGGGAGTGCCAAACACGGAGCCAGTTGATATTAGTTCGCACAACGTTCCAGACACGGACGCAGGCACAGACATAGTAAGAAATGCACACTTGGAAGCCTGAGCTAGAGGCCAGAAAACACGAGGATTGGAAGAAAAATGAGTTAGCCTCCAAGTGATATTCGATATGTTGCAAGCTCAGCAGGTCACCATCGTTCAACTTCAGAGTCAGGACAGAACTCCTAACACAGGCAAATAGGTAAGCGCCCGACACGAACCAGTGCTAGAAAGGCTCGATGAAAGTGGCTCGGGGACTAACCCCACAATTATGAAAATGCTCGAGGCACTCACTAAAAGGAGTGAGTTAGGAGAAAAGAAGATAGAAGACAACGACAAGAAGGTAGAAACTTACAACTCTCGGGTAGACCAGATACCAGGAGCACCTCCAGTTTTGAAAGGTGTAGATGCCAACAAATTCATACAAAAATCTTTTAGCCCAAGTGCGACTGTGATGCCCATTCCTAAGAAGTTTCACATGCCCGATATTCAGAAATACAACAGAACAACTAACCCTAATGAACATATACACTTGTGGAATCAAATGAAATGACTTGAATAAGGATGAAATCGAACCAATATTATTGAAAAAGTTTGGGGAAACACTATCAAAAGGATCTATGATTTGGTATCACAACTTAGCTCCTAACTTCATTGATTCATTTGCTATGTTGGCGGATGTCTTCGTGAAAGCACACTCTAGGGCCATAAAGGTGGCCACACAAAAATCGGATGTCTTCAAAATAAAACACAAGGGACGACGAGATACTGAGGGAGTTTGTATCCCGGTTTCATGGAAAGAATGGAATTACCGCCAGTCTCTGATGATTGGGTAGTTCAGGACTTTATGCAAGGTTTGAATGAAAGAAGCTCGATTGCACCTCGACAGCTAAAGAAGATTTTAATTGAATATCCAATTATGATATTGTCGGATGTGCACAATCGTTATCAGTCCAAAATTGAGGGTCGAAGACGACCAGTTGTGTTTCGCCCTCGGGCTCAGTTCATCCTAATAGATTCGTAGCCAAGCCACCGAGGGACACAGATCGGGGTTCAAAATTAAACAACAAACGATATTAACCAAATGCCAATCGAAGAAACAATAACCAGAGCCACAACACCTCTCGGAGAGATCGAAGAAGTGACTATACTCAATGTTCTCGGGGGCTCATGAGCAAGAAAAGGTTTGATAAGAACGTCGATCCCGTCGAGGTCCCCCGATTATCATAATACAATTTCAGCATAGATGCATTAGGGATTGTCTCGGCTATTGGGAGAATCAAAGGTACTAAGTGGCCCAGGACAATACAGACTGATCCCTCCCAAAGGAACCCGAACTTGATGTGCAATTATCAAGGCACACATTGACATAGAAGGGAGGAGTGCGGAGAAAGTGAATGGTTATTCAATGAGGGCCACCTTAGAGAATTCCTAAGTGATCGGGCTGAGAATCACTTCAGAGAAGAAAGCAGGTAAAAAGAATGAACATGAGGAACCTCCACGTGATCATCGGTGGAGTCGACGTCCCACAAGGACCAATATTCAAACGTACCAAAGTATACATCACAAGGAAGAAACTGACTCGAGATTACTTGGACGAGGATACCCTCACATTTGACGAGGAAAACATCGAGGCTTTATATCAACCTCACAATGATGCATTGGTAATTTCTATCATTTTAAATAAAGTTCAAGCTAAACGTGTTCTCGTGGATCCAGGTAGTTCGACAAATATAATCAGGTTAAGGGTCGTGGAGCAGCTCGAGCTGCTCGATCAAATCATACCAGTACTTCGGGTCTTTAATGGCTTTAACATGGCAAGTGAAATAACAAAGGAAGAAATAATCCTCCCACACAACATGGCCAGAACCATACAAGACACCAATGTGAAATAGAGAGAAGTATTTCCCGAGGTTCTATGGGCATATCGAACAACTTCGAAGTCGAGCACGGGTGAGACCCCATTTTCTTTAGTATACAGATCCGAAGCATTTATCCAGTCAAAGTCGGGGAACCTAGCATTAGATGCCACCGAGGGCTCAACTTACGAAGCTATGAACACTTCTTTCGAACAACTCGATGAAAAATGTAAGGCCGTTTTAATTCGAATGGCCATGCAAAAATAAAGGACTGAAAGGTATTACAACAGAAGGATAAACCTCTGATATTTCAAAGTCGGGGACTTAGTCATAAGGAAAGTCACGCTCAACACTCGAGATCCAAATGAAGGGAAGCTGGGTCCCAATTAGAAAAAACCCTACCGTGTTTTCGGAGTGTAGGGAAAGGATCCTACAAACTTAGCACAATTAAAGGCGAGCAACTACCAAATAAAATTGGAATGTATTGATGCTCAAGCAATATTACTGTTGAGGTATGACATTTTCCCCTTTCCCATGTTTTATTTAAAACTAACTCCTTGTAGGCGTTCGATTGAAGATACCGAGGCATCTTTCAACTCGAAGACATTGGGTTTGTGAGCATACGTTGCACTCTTTTTCCCTTAGATCGGATTTTATCTCAAATGGGTTTTACCAGAAAGGTTTTTAATGAGGCAACACCTATGTGCTACCTAAGGATCATTCAATAATTATTCAAGGTTTATTTTCGATCAACCTCGAATACTAAGGGGGCATCACCCTCGGAGGTTATATTTTTGAGATAGATATTTCACGCCTAAGAGGGCCTCGATAGGAGAACTTTGTAATGGGCCAAACGATCAAACAAATTGTGTCTATATAGAATAATCGAACCACGACGGAAAAATATGTACATATGTATCAACCATTTAAAGAAGCATTCTCGTTATCAAAAACACTCTGTATCTTATACGAGCTCTACACTTGCATTCCTACGGGAAGTGTCTCAAGGGCCAAAGCATACCAAAATACCAGGGGACTATTCCTGAGAGTCAATACATCCGAGTCATAAAAAATTTGGACTCATAAGACCTCGAAGAGGCACTCTATCGAAACAAAGGCCAAGGCCAAATTACTTGAGGACTAACTTTTCAAAAAAATTCGGAAAGTTATCGAGAAACAAGTCCAAGTGACAAACCCGAAAGCTACGACCGTACTAAATACTACGGTCACATAAAGGCTACAGATGAAATTATGCGATTCGAAGACGTCCGATTTTTGCTATAAAATTAAAGGCCTTCAAACATGAAAAGCTAGTTAAGTCAGGATACCCCTGACAAAAGCAAAATATAAGGGGCCTCGATAAATTTGGCCCCCGAAAAATCCAAGGGCTTCGATAAATTATCCCTTAAATAATCCAAAGGATTCGCTAACACCAGCCTTCGGAATACCCTTCAGAGGTGTCCGATTATGCCTACACAAATGAAATGAATAATAAGGTTCTGATACGTCGAGCCTTCAAAAACCCAACGGGTACAAAAAATACATGCTAAGGCATAATTAAAATTTCACTAAGTCTTTTAGCCGAAATGAGGGAAAAATTATACATCCATTTTAGAGGCCAAAACAGCCCAATATAAAGGCCTAAGGGCTAATAGACAAGAGCCTAAGGGCCAGCTTAAAAGAAATATAGGGCCGAAGACTTATAGGAATTTGAGACCCCGTTCTTGTTTAACTTGAACCTAAAGGCCCCATCACCCCTAGATCACATTAAATTAATTTTACGCTCGACTCGGGATCATCTAAAACCCTAAGGGATATGATCTTGGTCAATAAAAGCCTAAGCTCTTATTACGAGTCTAAACTGATACCTAAACTTAGCATTTAAATCATCGGAATTTTTCATAAACGGAGACAAAATAAAAGTCAAAACAAATCAAGGACAGAGAAAAGCTAATTCATATTCATTTTTGAAATTTACTACACATATTACAATGCCCACAAGGGGTCCTTGTACAAAAAGGAACCTAATCTATTTTTGGGGCAACATCCCCGGGAGTGTCGTCTTCATCTCCAGTGGCTTTATAAGTCTCCTCCCATTCGGGACCATCTTCTTCACTTTCCTCATACCTAGAGCCATTTACCACGTCTTATCATCGGAGGAGACAAGAAACCTAGCATCGATTTCCCATGCCTGTGCTTCGGCTATCAGTATGGCAAGGTCGAACCCTCGAGCATGGATTTCCTCAAGAGTCTCCCTTCGAGCTTGGCACTTAGCCAATTCATTGCTCCATCTTGCCTGGTTGGAGGCCTCCATCAACTCATCTTGAATGGTCGCAACTTCTCTCACGTATATAGCAATGGATTTATCAGCCGCAACCTTCATCTTCTCAGTGTCGGCCTTAGCTTGTGCAGCTTCGGTCCGGACTTTAGCCAGTTCGGCCTCCAGCCCCTCAATTTTCCTGGCTTGGCCCAAGCCTTTCGCTTTAGCACCTCGGAGCTAAGCTTCAGCCGAGACCAGTTGAGCCTTAACAACCTTTTTTTTGGCAGCAAGTCAATCCATGTTCTCCTTCTATACGTGGCAATCAGCCCGAACTTGATCTACCTCACCCCGGAGTTGCCCAATCATGTTCAGCTTTTGCTGCAGCTGAGATATCGAAGTATTAGACTCCGAATCATGTCCAAGAATGACGGACTTCATTAAAATCAAAGTTACATGCTCGTTTTTCTCGTACTCGCTTTTTTGAGCTTTGGCCAAAGCGGTTCGGAGGTCCTTAAGCTCCTCTTCTTTCTGGATACAGAGGAGCCTCAAAGGCCTTTTCTTCACCTGAAACCTTCTTGAACTCGGCCTCGCATTGGCTCAGCTCAGCTCTAAACTTTGAAATGGCCTACACATGAAATAAAGACATGTTATTCGAAAGAGAAGAAAGAAAAAATTACAATGTTAAAGGCAAGTACTTATCCGAATAAGGAGAAACTGAGCATCTTCAAAAATATAGGATGCATCATTGAGGTTGTCGGCATCCTCGATCCCAACATAGCAAGCCTGAAAAGTATCATTCTCAATGACCTTATTTGGGTCGGGCATATACAAAACGTTGGCTTCCTCGATTACCCCCTCCCCCAGAATAATTTGGTATTGAAAGGGAGTGACTTGTCGACGCAGCCTCGAGCTCTTCACTCAGGGCATTCTCATTAGCATTGGGGGATTAAACGTTTACCCTATTTGGTATAGCTGTTGAAGACGGATGGACAATCTCAACCTCTGGGGACATAGGGGCCTTGCCCGTTTCTTCCATCCGGGCATCTCACAGCGGGATGGGTTTTCTTGTACGAAAGGCTTGGCAGCCTCGACTGGCTTTCCTGTCCGAGTCACTAGTGCTAATTCTTCATCATCATTTTCCTCACCATGTGGGGAGTCATGAGCAGAGTTTGTGCCCGTTTGAGCAAACCTTTTTTGCAGCCTCTAAGTGGAGGTTTTTTTGTTTTGGGGGTTTTCGAGTTTCGAGACCCTTTTTCTCTTTTGTCCTTCTCGGACTTCAAGTTTTAAGGATTGGTTTTTTCCCCAGGCAGGGCCGGTCTCATCTCGGACACATCTCCAAGGCTTGCATAGGCAAGCGTGAGTAAGTAAAAATGCTGCCAAATGTATGAGAAATATTGAAAATATAGGAAGGCACTTACCATGGTTCTTGGCCTCCCCTTGGCCCTTCGCACCACTTACGTTTGTCATAGGAAGAAGTGACAACTAATTTTCTGACTAAATCCTAGAGGCCGGGCACCGCTAGGGGCGCTCAAGTATCGGGTGCCAAAATAAAGATAAGAGAGTAAAGGAATATGAAGGAACATGAATAGATACAAAAAATACGGACTCCACTTACGATTAAATTCCCACCTCTCCGAGAACGATATTTTTTCCTCGGGGATGATGTCCGAAGTCCTTACTCTAACAAATCAGCTCATCCAAACCCTATCTTTGGTTTCGTCGGTGCTAGAAAAGAAGGATTTCGTGGTTCGGCGCTGCAGCTCGATGAGGCCTCGAAATAACTGGGGCTGATACAACCGAATTAGGTGGCTGAGGGTGAATTGCAAACCCTCGGCCTTCTTAGAAAAATATTGAACCATGATCATGATGTGGTAGAACGAAGGGTGAATTTGACCGAGGGCGACTTTGTATGCCTTCTAGAAGGCTATCACCACCGGATCGAGGGACTAGTCCCAATGTAAAGGGGTGAGTTTAAACACTCAAAAAACCCTCCTTGTGGGTAGTTATTCTTTTATCACGCCTCGGGATTTGAACCTCGACCCCATCTCCCCACCAACAATCCTCTTTTACTTCCTTGATGGGCTACTTAATTATTAGGCTAATGTATCGGGATACATGCTCGCATTGGCCTTCGACATAAGGGGGATTCTCGATACCAAAGTCTTTCTTGATGATACAATCACCGAGGGTGATTTCCTCAAGATTTAGCGGCACCACCAGTTTGGCTGGCCGGGAGGTAGTGGAAGATGATACTTTATCCTTTTTAGGGACCGTCTTGGAAGTTTTGGCCATAATTGTAAACTAAGGGATACGAGTGCACAAGAGCGTAGTATTTCGGCAAGAGCTTGGTGTTTTCCGACATTTAAAGAGGCATAGAAAGCAAGTGATTGAAGAAAGAGATGAAGATAGGAAAAGATTAAAGAAAGGGTAAAGTTCTTTGCTTAGGGAAAACGCCTTATATTTATATATGGCCAACAACGTTTGGTGGCATTAGTGGTCGACCAACGCTGGCGTGCATTCAATGTTTTTGGGGAAGTGAGCTGATGGGACGTTTTGGGTACTTCGAACGCTGGCATCACAAAGATGACGTCATTACTATAGGTTCGGGAAAGTCGAGGTTCAAATCATTTTATATCAGTTCATTCTAACAAATGTGGGGACTATCTGTATACGGTCAAAATCGAGGAGCATGATATTGAAGTCTTGAATCGGGCTAAGGAGACTCGAAGTGGAGGTCAGATCTGGCTAAGGGACACATACCTCGAGAAAGCTGATCAAAGGTCTGACATGACCTACGTCAAGGGCAGCTCAATCTCGAAGTCAATCAAAAAGAACGGGAATTTCGCAAGGACACGTGGACCATGGCATAAATTAAAGGATAAGATTTGTACGAAATGGTATAGGTCCGTACTAGGTCGTTGTAAACTTGTACCAAAAAATTCTTTTTCACAATGAGGAATGTACTATATTGGGATTTTCTGCTCCTAGACCCTAATCAATTTGTAAGGAAAATCTAGACTATTCACAGTAATAGAATATTCTACTCTGCTTTTCTTGCTTAACGTGCTCAACATTTGTCCTTCAGTTTTATTGTCTTTACTTTATTGTTCATACTTTATTATTCTTAGCTGACCTCGAAGTCCCTGAGATATTCAAGCTCGAGGCCCCCTATTGTTTCAACATTGATTTGATTTACTAATTCATCTTACTTAAGCTCAATATTACTTGTATAATCACTAGTATTAAAATATATCACATATCTTTAAACCCACGAATTATCTTTGATTATTTACATTGGTAAACAGTACGTTAAAAGGTCGAAGAATGTTTTATAATTAGTTATTGGAAAGTCATGATTATCATTCTAGTTGCACCTAACCCATTATGATTACGCAAACTTTGGCGTTTAGAATAATTGCGGACAATAATTATGTCGCTCGCACGCCATTGCTTGGAAATTAAGAAACTTAAAGAAGAACGAAAAAAAAATTAAAACAAAAAATATTCTTAAGAGAGTATTAATGTATTATTAGTTTTCACTTTTGTATCAATAAGTAAAATAAGGTATTAAAAATAATATATTTTTGTGCGTGTATCTCATATTATTGGTTACACAACTTTATAAATTTATGTGAATATTATTAAATAAGATATTTGAATGATAAAATAAATATCAAGAAAAAGTGTAAGTTCATGAAAATGATAAATATTAATCTAATTGAGCTAAGCTTAATAAAGAAAAGCAATTGTATCGCCGATCTCAGATGCCTTATTGTGGCGTCTTGCTTTGCCTCCGATCACTGAACAAATTCTCTTTTTTGTGGGATCAATTTTTCAGAATAGACTTGATATAATAAAATTATTATGATAATCTATTCATTTTCTCTAAATTATGTTTTTGAACGTGAGGTGAAATTGTTATGCGTCCTTTCTTGAGCATTTCTACAATATTAAAAGATTGTTATGGTAATCATATCAAGTTGGTTTTATGTACGAATTAGAGTTCATATCGAGCTGTATTTACTTGATCATGTTTTATAATCAATTACTAATAATATAGGAAACGAAATATTACGCCTAAAAAAAATAGAATGCAAAATACCTTTTACAATAATTTCAGTCAAGGCAAACTTTCATAATTAAATAATCTCGTCATCTTTCTAAAATTAAATTCCCCTCCTAATTCAATTATGTTTTAATATTTTAGCATCCAGTCACTTCTATCTCGTTAAAAAATAAAGTTCAGGAAAAACATTTATATAAGGTAAAATTTTGCTCAATTTCAGTCTTAAACATTAGGATTTTCTATATAATTTAATTAAGGAAAATTTTAATAAGTAAAATTTCAGTTGACTTAGAATTAAAAATGTTTTTAGGAAGTTTATTTTAATATCGAATACATTACTTTTGATATTTGAGTTCTAACGACGTTGCGGAGTTTATAAATTATAATATATGTCATACTTTTCATATTATTCATAATGGAATTATAATTTAAAAATATTTTAATAAATTATTTGTTATAATTTTATAATTTCAATGTACCTTTATAATTATTTTTTATTTTATACTATCTTAAAATTCTTGAATTAAGTAAAATTTAAAAATATGTGGGACTTACACCGTGTCTCAGGTTCTACGCTTTGCCTCGTTAGAGGTAAAACGCCTAGCCTCATGTCCCCGCCTATTGAAACATTGTATCATTTAACCGCTTACAAATTCAATTTTTACTCATTTTAAGGGTAAACACATATATTGGCAACCTCCTAACCTACTACATGAGTCATGAGTGTAGTAGGTTAGCAAACTTTTAACATAAATTACCCATCAAACTTGTCCGGAAAAATCATTTACACGCCTTAACTTTACGGGCGACCTATGTCCCCCCTATTCTTGTTTTGGGTGAATTTAATACCCCATTGTTAACACTCGATCAGTCTTGTGATGGGGTGTGTAGTACACGTGCGCCACGTGTCAAAATCTGATCAAAAACGATTTTTTTTCTGTTTTTACAAAAAAAAATTAGTTTTTACAAATTTATTTTTTCAGTTTTTACAAAATAAAATTCTTTTAAAAAACTGAAAAAATAAAAATAATATTTTTCAAAAACGAAAAATATTTTATTGAAAATAATTTTTTCAGTTTTTAAAAAACAAAGATATTTTGTTAAAAATGTTTTTTTATGTTTACAAAAAAAATAGTTTTTACAAATTTATTTTTTCAGTTTTTATAAAATAGAATTCTTATAAAAAACTGAAAAATAAAAATAATATTTTTCAAAATGAAAATATTTTTACAAAAAACATAGTTTATACAAATTTGTTCCAGTTTTTACAAATAAAATTCTTTTAAAAAACTGAAAAAATAAAAATAATATTTTTCAAAAGCGAAAATATTTTGTTGAAAATAATTTTTTCAGTTTTTTAAAAAATAAAGATATTTTGTTAAAGATGATTTTATTCTGTTTTTACAAAAAAAATAGTTTTTACAAATTTGTTCCAGTTTTTACAAATAAAATTCTTTTAAAAAACTGAAAAAATAAAAATAATATTTTTCAAAAGCGAAAATATTTTGTTGAAAATAAATTTTTCAGTTTTTAAAAAATAAATATATTTTGTTAAAAAACGATTTTTTCCTTTTTTTTTACAAACAAAATAGTTTTTACAAAAAAAACTTTAAAAAACTGAAAATTTGCTGTAAAATATTTTTTTTCTGTTTTTAAAAAAAGAAAATATTTTATTAAAAACTGAAGAAAAAAAATCTATTTTTACAAAAAAAAAAAGAATGGTTTTTACAAATATATTTTTACGCAAAATATATTTTGTTAAAAAATAAATTTTGCAATTGTGAGAGGAAGAAGAAAAGGTGGAGAGAGAAAACAAATAGAGAAAAAAATAAAAAAAGAAGAAGTAAATTAAAAAGGGGCCTACACAGTAACAAAATTTCCCTCTTTCACGTGAGATTGGGAGAGTGAAGCTACTCTCTTTGACATGTCACCATTTAGGGTGGTCTTAAATTCACCCTAAACAAGAATATGGGGGACATATGTTGCCCGTAAAGTTAAGGCGTGTAAATGATTTTGCCGGACAAGTTTGATGGGTAATTTATGTATTATCTCTTATGTTTAATCATAGTTGTTGCGTTGCATTGAGCAGTTGTAGAATTTTAGAAGTGTTTTGTAGACTAATAAAAAAAATCTATATTTAACACAGAACGTGTTAATTAGCGACCTCGACGTCCTAATTTCAAGGAATCTTAAAAAAAAAAACTATAAATTTGAAGATAAGGAAATAAATTAGAAAATACTAAGAGCATATTTGGAAAGCCACATAAGAATTGGATTTAGGAGTAATTGGATGTAATTACATAGTTTGGCATGTTTGTTTGGCCAAGTAATTACTTGATAGTATGGAATTAGGTGTAATTACACTCTCCAATTCTTAAGAACATGTTTGGAAAGCCACCTAGGAATTGGATTTGGATGTAATTGGGTGTAATTGCACAGTTTGGCATGTTTGTTTGGCTAAGTAATTACTTGATCATCAGGGAATTGGGTGTAATTGGAACGGTGTAATTATACTCTCCAATTCTCAAGGGGGAGCCGAGAATTGGTGGTAATTACACTATGTAATTACAAGGTTATTTTTTATTTTCGTTCATTTTTATTTTATTTTAATTTATTTTCTTTATAACTTTTTATTTCTATAATTTTAATTTATAATTTATAATTTTAATTTTAATTTCTTTTAAAATTGTAAAATATATTTTTCTTTGTACATTATTTCTCTTTTTATTTCTTGTTATTTCATGTAATTGCTTATATTTTATTTTTATTTATTTTATTATTTTATTTTTTGAAACTTCACCTCCTAATATTATAAATAATGAGCCATTTACAAACTTATTATATAACGAGTGATGTAATTAAAGTGGAATTTCATTGTTGAATGTGGTTATAAACTTATTATGTTTCATAATCTTAAATTATAGTGGAACTTACTATTATTATGTTGGAATTTTACATATGCTAAATAATTTTTTTTTAATTTTAAATTGTGTTACTTACATGGTTCTAATTTACTTATTTTAGTAGTATTGGCTCACTCGCATGTTGTTCATTTTTTAGTTAAAATTGATAGATTAGTTCTGTCAAACATTTCAATAATGTTATGATACTATATTTATAAATATTAATTTATTTTATCAAATATTAATTCCATAATGCTTACAAAATAACGTATATTTTTAATTTTTATACGTATCTAAACTAAATATTATTAATTTAAAATATATAGATAAATTTTTACAATATTAGTTTATATATGATTACTTATTAATGTATATTCATGAAAAATATACATCTTAAATATCAAATATAATATTATTTATACTTATAAAAATTTATAGGCATATATTTAGTATATTAACTTTTAAGTTTTGATAATTACTTAATTTAAAATTTAATCTAATTGTGTAATTACACTTGTACAATCAAACAATAAACTTGTAATTACACTGTAATCACATTATGACAAATTAACAGGTCATCGTAATTACATAACTGAGTAATTACTAGACTGTGTAATTACTACCCTAATAATTACACCAGTTCCAATTACATGGTGGTTTTCCAAACAGACTCTAAGGGAGTTGAGAATTGGTAGTAATTACAAGGTTGTTTTTTGTTTTTTTTTGTTTTTATTTTAATTCATAGTCTTTATAACTTTTTCTTATTTTTACTTTTTAATTTTTAATTTTTATAATAAAATTTTAAAATATATTTTTCTTTGTACATTATTTATCCTTTATTTCTCTACCTTTACTTCTTGTCATTTCATTTAATTGCTTATATTTGTTTTTTAATTATTTTAATTTTTTGAAACCACACCTCCTAATATTAAAAATAATTAGTTATTAGCAAACTTGTCATATAATGAGGGATGTAATTAAAGCAGAATTTGGCTGTTGGATTTGGTTATAAACTTATTATGTTTTCTAAACTTAAGTTGTAGTGGAACTTACTATTATTATGTTGGAATTTGACATATGTTAAACTATTTTTTGTTGGATTTTAAAATTGTGTATATTTATGGTTTCAATCACATTGCATGTTGTTTATTTTTTAGTAAGAACTGATGGATTAGTTTTGTCAAATATTTGAATAATATATATATATATATATATATATATATATATATATATATTAAAGCAAAGAAATTTGCCTTAAATATATGCCAAATGTCACATTATTAATATAACGACCCGGCCTATCGTTACGGGAATTACCACCCCGTCATGTTGCAATTACATGTTTTATGCTTTTATATCAGTGTTAGAGCCTATCGGGTGAGTTAAGAGTGAATTGAATTGAAAATGAAGCAAATAGCATGTTTGAAGGAAGTTTGAATATGGAAAGTCAACCTAGAGTTGACTATCGAGTTAGAGTGCCCGGAATCAGATTCTGATGATTCGACTAGTTTCGGGAGATCATTTATGACTTAGGAGAGCAATCGGAATTGAATTTGGAGGCCCGATGTAGAAATAGGCTTGAATTGGCTAAGGTTGAATTTTGGCGAAATCCGAACGGTAGGTGAGATTTTGATCCGGGGTTCGGAATGGAATTCCGACAGTTGCAGTAGCTTCATTAGGTGATTTTGGATATGCCTGCAAATTTTCAGGTCATTCGGACATCGTTTGGTCGGGTTTTTGATTGAATGAGCAATTCCGAAATTTTGAAGAAACTTAGGCTTGAATCCGTGTGTAATTGGTGATTTTGATGTTTAGGATGGTGTTTTTATGATTGGAACAAGTTCGTATCGTGTTTTGGAGTATGTTGGTGGTTTTCGCTGGGGCCCCGGGAGCCTCGGGATGAATTCGGGATCCAAACGGACCAATTTGTGCCAAAGGCACTGCTGTTTCTGCTGCAATTAGTGCAGAAGATTTTTGTGCTTCGCGATCGCGAAGTTAGGTCTGCGATCGCAAGGTTGAGACTGCGATCGCGTAGTGTATCGAGATGAGGCTGGGAGATTGCTCTTCGCGATCGCAGGAGTAGTGATGCGATCGCGTGAGGTTGAGTGTTTGTGCATCGCGATCGCGGGTCGGTCAATGCGATCGCGTAAGGTCGTGTTCTTGAGCAGTGCGATCGCGAACCCTTTGATGCGATCGCGTAGGGTCGCTGAGTTGAGCACTGCGATCGCGTCCAGGCTCACGCGATCGCGTAGAGGAAAGTTGGCAGCCAGGTTTTTTTGTTAGAGGTGTCTAACGGGTGGGCCGGGCCGGTCCGGGTCCAATTTTTTTGAACCCGTACGGGTTCCTTACCGGGCCGGTTCCGGGCTCCTTCATAGCGGGCTTAACGGGTTGGGGTATTTTCGGGTAAAAATTGACCCGTACGGGTTACGGGTTAAAGGGGCCGGGCCGGGCCGGGTTTTACGTTTTTTAATTTTTTTGTAAATTCGTATAACTATTATAATTTATTTTAATAGTTTGTAACTTTGTATTAATTTAAAGAACACAAAGTAAATGAGAAAAACTTGCACTTATAAAGTTTCAATGTAAGACTTTAAGTTTGTATTTCAAAATTAAGTTAGACTTATAAAGTTTCAATTTAAGAGTTTAAGTTATAATTTAAAAATTGAAGTTTCAATTTAAGACTTTAAGTTTGAACTTTGAAACTTTGAATATAAAAATTGACGTTTCAATTTAAGACGTTAAGTTTGAATTTCTAAATAAAAGTTTCAATTTAACACTTTAGGTTTGATTTTCAAAATTAAAGTTTCAATTTAAGGATTTAAAGTTTGAAACATTGAAGTTTGAATTTCAAAATTAAATTGTTAAAGTTTCAATTTAAGATTTTAAGTTTGAATTTCAAAATTAAAATGTTAAAGTTTCAATTTAACACTTTAACTTTGAATTTCAAATTTAAAGTTTCAATTTAAGTTATATTAAGAATTTGTATTACTTTAAAATATAAATTAAAGAATAGAAGGAATATGATAAAAATTGCACTTGCTGCAAATTGCAAGTGCTTCTTTTATTTCATATTTCATAACTCAAATTTGAAACTTACAAATTGAATGTTTACATCTTTTAATACTTGAACAAATAACAATAAGTAAATTCAAATATTTTGCATTGCCCTGCTAAGTTCGTCATAATCAATATGATCTGATTGGCCTTCTTCCGGAGTATTTAATTCGGATGGGTGACCACTTGTTAATATATCTCCAAGTTCCTCGTCTTCCGGGCGATCAACATCTTCATGTCCTTGATTTCTTCTTTCCGATCTAATCCAATCTCTCATACATACTAAAACTTCCAAAGCATTGCTTCCCAATGAGTGACGCGTATCTCCGAGTTGTTGTCTTGCTTGGCTAAATGCACTCTCGGATGCAACAGTTGAACTTGGCACATTCATCACGTCCCTAGCCATTGCGTAGAGAACAGGAAATTGCTTTCCATTTTCATGCCACCACCCCAACGGTGAAAAATCCTTTGTGCGAGGCTCATTTTGTTTCTGCAAGTAGAATTGAAGTTCATCGATGTTCCTGCAACTTGTTTGAGTGTTAGAAAAAGTAGAAAAAATATTAAAACTTTCATCTAATCCTTCATCTTCAGTCAATGTAGCAGAAGTGCTACATTGCATAATAGAATTATTAACATTACCTGCAGCTATATCAATTACATTTGCATAATAATTATATAATTGCTGTAAATAATCATTTAAACTGTTCATAGAAGTATATAAATTTGGGGTTTCGGTTTCCCCAATCTCCATATAAGTATATAAAGCATTCATTAATTGATGACAATCAGACAATTTAATTGAAGGATTTAAAATTGCACCAACTAAGTAAATCGGAGGAATTGGAAAGAAATATTTTTTGAATTTGTCTTGCATATTTGTCACAACAGCCGTATATTTTTCTTTTTTCTTAAATTCAAAGAGTAGAAAAGAAATTTCCGCTATATGTACTAAACCCATAGCAATAGTAGGGTAATAAGATCCAGAAAACTCAACAGTAGCAATATAAAATTTATGTAAAAATTTAACAACATCATTAATGACCGCCCAAGTATCAGTTGTTAACATACGACTTGGATTCGTACAATGTGCATTAGCAACTTCAGTTATTGGATATCTATATTTATAGCAAACTTTTAAAAATAAATATGTATAGTTCCATCTAGTAACTATTTCTTCTGGCATGAATCGGGGTTGAAGGTTATGTTGGACACACTTATCTTTAAATTCCCTTATTCTAGAATGTCTATTATTTCCTTGAATTACACCAACTGCTCTTCTAACAAGACTAATCTCTGTTGAAAATAAATCTAGGCCACTTTTAACAATTAAATTATACACATGACATGCACATCTAACATGAAAAGTTTCATTAACAGGTGGTTGCAAATGCAATTTTAATATTGAAATTGCGGCAGTGTTGTTAGAAGCATTATCAAAAGACATACATAATATTTTTTGTTTGAGATTATAAAATTCTACAACTTCACAAATAGTGCTGCTTATAAATGCAGCGGTATGACTTTGATCTTCATCATATCTAAAAGCAATAATACGTTTTTGCATAACCGTATTATCATCTATCCAATGGCATGTAACAGTAATATATTCATGTCCATTAACAGCTTGACCAATATCAGAAGTTAGAGATACTCTACAAGGAAGTTTTTCAAACAAATAACGTAAATATGTTTGATATTGTCCGTGAAGTCTGAAAATATCAGCTCTACAAGTACTCCTAGGTATACCTTTAAATAATGGATTGTATATTCTTTGAATATATGTAACATAATATGACGAAGAAGCAAACGAAAAAGGTAGACAACCTAAAGCAATCATTTTCGCTAATTCCTCACGATCCTTCATTTTATCATATTTTACTAACCCTCCAGTAGTAGGGTTAATAGTTGTTTGACTATCATCACCATCTAGGCCCCATTCTATCGGGTGTGAAATTCTCATATGCCTACTAAGCGTTCCGGTTCCCCCTAAATTTCCTCCAGTCAAATGTTTAAATGAATCTTTACAAATTTTGCATCTCACTCTATCAGAACCTTCAATTAATTCAAAAAAATTCCAAACCTTACTTCTTTTTCTACGATTACTCGTCGGAGCCGTAGGTGGTCTACCCCCAGTGCCACGAGGCCCACGACCACCACCCCTTGTACCAACTCCAACACTACCTACCCCAGCACTAGGTGCACTAGTAGGTGTAGCGGATATCTCTTCTTCAATTCCTATTTCATTATCTTCTATTCCATAATCTTCTTGTAATTGATCATAATCTATATTTTCATTAGCCGATGTTTCGGGAACAATAGATATTGGGTTATTACTACCAGATGCTGAAGAATTACGTCTACTTTTACTCCCCCTACCAGTAACTTTTCTACACGCTTTTTTAGCAGCACTAAACATATTGTAAAATTTAAGGAATAAATAAGCTCCAAATAAATATGCAATTAAAATATTAATAAGAGAAAGAGTTGGAGGGAGTGCACCGAATTGGAGCACTTGGTTATGCAATTCCGAATTTTCGATGTTACCACGAACAAACGTCAAGCCAATATTCGAACTTGAAGTTCAAAACCCGAATGATAAAATACTATAATTGAATTTCAATTATTCAACAAAAATGAGCCAAATAAATTCGAAGATGAAATGAGAAATTATTAAGACTTGAAGTTGAAGACTTGAAGTCTTGAACTAGATAATTAGAGAATAGGTGAATGAGAGAATTTGAGATTGAGATGAGAATTTTGAGTGAGAAATGAAGAGGGGGGAGGGGTATTTATAGATTTACATAAGGCTACATTTGTAAATTAAAAATGTGTTAAAAATTAAAAAAAATGGCCAAAACTTCAATAAATCCGTTGGCCAACGGATTTTTCTGATATAGCCGTTTGGGGTGGGCCCCATATTTCTGAATTTTAAAAAAAATAATAATAATAATATTACCGTTGAACCGGGCCGGGCCGGGCCGGTTTACCCGTTAAGGGTACTGTTAGCCGGACCGGGCCTACCCGGTTCCGGTTACCCGTTATTATATTTTTCCCAGAACTAACCCCTACCCCATAAAAACCCAGCCCACCCGGCCCTTCTCAACCGGTCCGGGCCGGTTCCGGTTTCTGCCGGTCTGGGCCGGTCCGGAACCGGTCCAACCCGGCCCGTTTAATAGGTTTAGGTTTTTGTGCATCGCGATCGCACGCCCAGTGCTGCGATCGCGTAGAGTAAATGGCCCAGGCAGTGAGTTTAAGTCCAGAAACATTTCATTACGGGTTCATACACCCCAAAGCACCATTTTTAAGCCCTAGAGAGAAGAAATCACGGGAAAACGCTGGGAAATCATCGGGTATTCATCGGAGGTAAGTTTCTTGACTCAAAAACATCACTTTATGGTAGAATTAACATCAATCTTCATGAATTTGGGTAGAAATTGTGAAGGATTGTGGCCTAGATATAGAAAACGAAAATTTGGGTTTTCAAAGGCCAATCGAACTCCGATTTTGGTAAATTTTATATGTATGGACTCGTGGCGAGACGAGGGTTTTGGAAATATGAGTTTTGAAATTTTTCGAGATGTGGGCCCGGGGCTCGGGTTTTGCAAATTTCGTGATTTTTGATATTTTTCGAGTTCTTTCGATTGGGTTATGTTCCATTAGCCTATTTTGATATATTTGTACTGATTTTGGCTAGTTTGGACGTGCGTGGATGCCGGTTCGAGGAGCTAAGGCATCGCGGGCATGAGTTTTCGTCGGTTCGAGGTGGGTAATACTTGTAAATGATGTCCTGAGGGTTAGCAAACCCCGGACTTGCACATCTTAGTGCTGTGTTGAGGTGACTTGCACGCCGAATAATGGGCGTGGGGTAGAACACCATTGGGAATCGTGACTTGGTCCGTCCCGCGTAATAAATAATAACACCTAATTGTTAAAATGAATTGGACTAATTATCATGTTTGGGCTTCGTGCCAATTATTTGAATCCTTCAAGGATTGGTATCACTGTTTTGATAACACTGAGCATATTTTATTCTAAATTTAAGGTTTAAAATGGAATTATTGCTATTCAGCATTTTTATAAGGTTATGAAAAACTTGAACAAGGTCTTAATAACATTTTTGCTGTGAGCCAATATGATATTGTTGCCCGTAGGGCTTTCTTGATTATTTGTTAGACTGATTGGGGCCGAGGGCCATATGTTAGGGCATGACATTCATGTGAGCATATGCATACACATGCATGGATCGGACTGCACGCCGTAGTGGTATATGGATCGGGCTGTGCGCCGAAGCAGGTGTGATATCATAGTAGTTGTGTCACGACCCAAATCCGGTCGTGATGGCGCCCAACAATCAAGCTAGGCCAGCCAGACCAACAGTTTAATTATAACACAATACCAGTCCCCAAATGGACAACCCAAGAAGAATATATGAGTTTAAGAACTCCAATAATAATAATATTGAACAAAAGTACTGACACTCCCAAAGATCCGGAGTCACAAGTCTAGAGCCTCTAACAAAACCCAACAGAAATAGAGAGTACGATATAGAAGTACTCAAGTCTGAATACAAAATATACAATAACAACTGGAATGAGAGGAGAAGCTAGGCTCTGCGAACGTAGGCGGCTACCTCAGCAACTCGATGTGACAATGTAAACGCTGGAGATGTCCGTCTACTGCTCCTGTGTACCTGAGTCTGCACACAAAAGGTGCGGGGAGTAGGGGTGAGTACTAAGTACTCAGTGAGTAACAAATATATATATGTAGCTGACAGTAAGAAATCCACAAAATACCACAATATGAAGCTACACTAAGTCCGAATCTCCTACGAACTAGCAACAACAATCCAACACAACTACCACAGAGTAATTCAACAAATACAAATACAATGCAATGCACATAACCGCTACGGCGTGTAGCCCGATCCAATTTAACGTCGACGGCGCTCACCTGGGGGTGTGTACAGACTCCGGAGGGGCTCCTACAGCCCAAGCGCAATACTGCTGCGGCGTGCGGCCCGATCCACATATCAACCACTGCGGCGTGCAGCCCGATCCCATGCTCAGTCCACAATAAGCAATTAAGTCACAAAACAATTCATTTTCCTTAATTCCAGTTCTCAATTCATAATTTATGAAAAATACTTTAACTTTATTAAATTTGTAAAAGCCGGTGACTTAGCATTTCAAAAGTGTGATTTCAATTTCCATGACTGAGATCAGTGATTTAGGCAATTATAGCTATCACATAATTATTGTCCTCTAAGGACGCTACAGATCGGCACAAGGCCCCAAACAAGGCTTACAGCCCACAAATATAGCAAATACAGTGTATTTCCAACACTAACAACATATTATTCACTTCCGGGATGGACCAAGTCTCAATCCCCAATCACAATCAATCCCGCACCTGCCACGGTGTGCGAGCCACGCCCTATTAGCGTCACAATGTGCTAAGCCGGGGTTTCGAACCCTCAAGCTACAATATACACAAACTACTCACCTTTAGCCGGTCGTAGAATCGTCCGCGATGCCTTTTCCTTTGAATTTCGTTGCCTCGTGTGTAGAATCTAGTCAAATAACAATAATTATATCAAATACGGGTCAAAGAATCATAACCCACTTCAATTTATATGAAATTCGCAAAATTACACTAAGTTGGTAAAACCCGACCCCGGGCCCCACTACTCGGAAAATTCCGAAATTAGCACCAACGCAATCCTTATCTCGCCACGAGTCCTTGCATATAAAATTTATCGAAATCGGAGTTCAAATGGCCTCCCAAATCCAAAAATCCCGTTTTCAATATTTAGGCCACATTTCTTCAAGATTTCAACCCAATTTCATGAAGATTGATGTTAATACTACCATAAAAATGATGTTTTTGAGTCAAGAATCTTACCTCCGACGAATACCCGATGACTTCTCAGTGATTTCCTCGAGTTTTCTTCTCTCTAGGGCTCAAATGTGTGTTTTGGGGGTGTAAACCCGTAACTCTCTGTTTCTGGATTTTAATTCACTGCCAGACGCCATTGTTCATCGCGTTCGCGTGACCTTCTACGCGTTCGCGATGAACAAACCAGCCTTACTCTTCGCGAACGCGACGCTGGCCACGCGTTCGCGATGCTCAAATCCTGTAACCCTTCGCGGATGCGACGCATCCCACGCGTTCGCGATGATCAACCTCACAGCCACCCGGATTTATTCTACGCGTTCGCGATAGACCTCCCGCGAACGCGAAGCACAACGCCATGACTCTACGCGATCGCGACCAAAGCAACGCGTTCGCGATGCTTAACATCCCAGACCTACGCGAACGCGACTCCTTCTCCCGCGAACGCGATGCACAAAAGGCTTGGCCTTCGCGAACGCGACACTGGTCACGCGAACGCGAAGGCTTAAGGGCCTGGGCAGAACCAGCAGTTTTCTGCAGATTTTTGCCAAGTCCAAATGCCCGGTTGATGGTCCGAAATCATCCCGAGGCCCCGGGACCCCAACGAAAACCACCAACGTACCCCAAAACATGATACGAACTTGTTCCAATCATAAAAACACCATACTAAACATCAAAATCACCAATTAATCACGGATTCAAGCCTAAGTTTCTTCAAAACTTTCAAAACTAACATTCAATCCAAAACCCGATCAAACGATGTCCGAATGACCTGAAAATTTGCGGACACATCCAAAATCACATAACGAAGCTACAGAAATTGTCGGAATTCCATTCCGACCCCCGGATCAAAATATCACCTACCATCCGGTTTTCGCCAAAAATCAACCTTCGCCAATTCAAGCCTAAAACTACACCGGACCTCCGAATTCAATTCTGATTGTTCTCCCAAGTCATAAATGATCCCCCGGAACTAGTCGAATCATCAGAATCCGATTCCGAGCATTCTAACTCAATAGTCAACTCTTGGTTGACTTTTTCATATTCAAGCTTTTCTTCAACCATGCTATTTGTTTCATTTTCAATTCAAATCACTCCTAACTCACCCGATATACTCTAATACTATTTTAAAAGCATAATATATGTAAATGCAAGGCAACGGGGTGGAAATTCCCGTAACGACGGGCCGGGTCGTTACATTCTCCCCAACTTAAACAAACGCTCGTCCGCGAGCGGGTTAAGAAACATACCTGGAGTATCAAACAAGTGAGGATATCTGCTCCGCATCTCCTGCTCGGTCTCCCAAGTTGCTTCCTCCACGGGACGACCTCTCCACCGCACTTTCACTGAAGCTATGTCCTTGGATCTCAGCTTACGAACCTGTCGACCCAAGATGGCTACTAGCTCCAAATCATAAGTCAAGTCCTCATCTAGCTGTATCGTGCTGAAGTCTAGCACATGAGACGGGTCTCCGACATACTTCCGGAGCATAGATACATGGAACACCGGGTGAACTCCCGACAAACTGGGTGGCAAAGCAAGCATATAAGCCACCTCCCCAACTTTCCTAAGCACCTCAAAAGGTACAATGAACCTTGGGCTCAACTTTCCTTTCTTTCCAAACCTCATAACACCCTTCATAGGCGAAACTTTCAGCAACACCTTCTCACCTACCTGAATAAGACACATCTCGGACCTTCCGGTCTGCATAACTCTTCTGACGCGACTGAGCTGTGCGAAGTCTCTTCTGAATCACCTTCACCTTATCTAAGGCATCTTGGACTAACTCTGTCCCTAACAACCTAGCCTCGCCGGGCTCGAACCAACCAACTGGAGACCTACACCGCCTCCCATATAAAGCTTCATACGGTGCCATCTGAATGCTGGACCGATAGCTATTATTGTAAGCAAACTCCGCCAAAGGCAAATAATCAGCCCATGAACCACCAAAATCAATGACACAAGCACGCAACATGTCCTCCAATATCCGAATAGTACGCTCAGACTGCCCATCCGTCTGTGGATGAAATGCTGTGCTCAACTCTACCTGTGAACCCAACTCTCGCTGAAATGTCCTCCAGAACTGAGATGTGAACTGGGTACCTCTGTCTGATATAATGGAAATAGGAACTCCGTGCAATCTCACTATCTCACGGATGAATATCTCTGCCAACCGCTCCTGAGGTATAGGTAGTACACACTGGGATGAAATGAGCTGACTTGGTCAACCTATCCACCACCACCCAAACTGAATCAAACTTCCTCGCTGTCCGAGGGAGTCCACTAACAAAGTCCATAGTTATTCTTTCCCACTTCCACTCCGGAATATCAATACGCTGGAATACACCACCAGGTCTCCGATGCTCATACTTGACCTGCTGACAGTTTAGACACCGAGCCACATGGCTCACAATATCTTTCTTCATCTTTCTCCACCAGTAATGCTGCTTCAAATCCTGATACATCTTCGCGGCTCCTGGATGAATAGAATACCACGAGCTGTGGGCCTCCTCCAATATCAACTCACGAAGGCCTTCAACATTGGGCACGCATATCCGGCCCTGCATCCGCAATACACCCTCACTATCAATAGTGACATCTCTAGCATCATCATGCTGAACTCTGTCCTTAAGGACAAGTAAGTGTGGATCATCATACTGGCGCTCTCGAATACGATCATATAAAGAAGAACGAGCTACTACATAAGCCATCACCCGATTGGGCTCAGAAATATCCAGCCTTACCATCCGATTAGCTAACGCCTGAACATCAACTGCTAGGGGTCTCTCCCCAACTGGAATATACGCCAAACCTGCCCATACTAATAGCCTTCCGGCTCAATGCATCAGCCACTACATTGGCCTTTCCGGGATGATACAAGATAGTAATATCATAGTCTTTAAGCAATTCAAGCCATCTCCGCTGCCTCAAATTTAGATCTTTTTGCTTAAACAAATGCTGAAGGCTGCGGTGGTCTGTATATACATCACAAGATATACCATATAGGTAATGTCTCCAAATATTCAAGGCATGAACAATAGCGACTAACTCCAAATCATGAACATGGTAGTTCTTCTCGTGGGGTTTTAGCTTACGAGAAACATATGCTATAAATCTGCCCTCCTACATCAACACACAACTGAGCCCAACTCTAGAAGCATCACAATACACCGTATACGACCCTGAAGTTGATGGTAACAAAAGTACTGGAGTTGTGGTCAAAGCCTCCTTGAGCTTCTGAAAGCTCTCTTCACATTCATCGGACCACACAAATGGAGCATTCTTCTGTGTTAGCTTAGTCAACGGTGAAGCAATAGATGAGAAATCTTGAACAAACCGACGATAATAGCCTGCCAAGCCGAGAAAACTCCGAATCTCTGTAGGTGAGGAAGGTCTGGGCCAATTCTGCACTGCCTCAACCTTCTGTGGATCAACCCGAATACCATCACTGGACACTATATGTCCCAGAAAACCCACAGTATCAAGCCAGAACTCACACATAGAGAATTTTGCATAAAGCTTCTCTTCCCTCAACCTCTGCAATGCCACTCTCAAATGCTGTGCATGCTCCTCCTGGCTGCGTGAATATACAAGGATATCATCAATAAACACAATCACAAAAGAATCAAGGTACGGCCGAAATACACTATTCATCAAGTGCATGAATGCTGCCTGGGGCATTAGTCAACCCGAAAGACATCACCAGGAACTCGTAGTGCCCATATCGCGTCCTGAACGCTGTCTTCATAATATCTGAGTCCCTGATCTTCAACCGATGATAGCCCGATCGAAGATCAATCTTAGAAAATACACTAGCTCCCTGGAGCTGATCAAATAGGTCCTCAATACGAGGCAATGGGTATTTATTCTTCAATGTTACCTTGTTCAGCTGCCTGTAATCAATGCACATTCTCATTGTGCCATCTTTCTTCTTTACGAACAACACCGGTGCACCCCAAGGTGACACACTAGGACGAATGAAACCCTTATCTAAGAGTTCTTGAAGTTGTTCTTTCAATTCTTTTAACTCTGCTGGTGCCATGCGATAGGGAGGAATAGAAATGGGCTGAGTGCCGGCACCAAGTCAATACCAAAATCGATATCTCTATCAGGCGGCATGCCTGGCAGGTCTGCTGGAAATACATCCGAAAACTCCCTCACAATGGGGACCGAATCAAGACTGGTTGTCTCGACCTCAACATTTCTAATGAAGGCCAAATAAGACAAACAACCCTTGCCAATCATTCGTTGAGCCTTTATATAAGAAATCACCCTGTCGGACACATAATCAGTCAAGCCACGCCACTCGATCCTCGGATTACCTGGAATAGCTAGTGTGACTGTCTTGGCATGACAATCCGGAATCGCATGGTAAGGAGATAGCCAATCCATGCACAGAATCACATCGAAATCTACCATGCCCAGTAGTAATAAATTAACTCGGGTCTCCAGACCCCCAATAGTAATAAGACAGGATCGATATACCTGATCCACAACAACAGTATCCCCCACTGGGGTAGACACATGTACGGGCAAAGCAAGAATACCACGGGTCATACCCAAATGATGTGCAAAATAAGTAGAGACATAAGAATAGGTGGATCCGGGATCAAATAAGACGGAAGCATCCCTGTGGCAGACTGAGATAATACCTGAAATGACCGCATCTGAAGCACTAGCATCCTTCCTGTCCGGAAGAGCATAGAAACGAGCCTGGCCTCCACCAGTACGATCCTCGCCCCTAGGGCGACCTCTAGATACCTGGCCACCAGTCCTAGCCGACTGTGCTGGCACTGAAGAAACAGGAGTAGAGGACGAGGGCTGATTCCTCTGCTGAGACCGCTTACGAAGCCACTGAGGACACTCTCTCCTGATATGGCCCAAGTCACCGCACTCGAAACAACGGCCCAAAGATGGAAGAAGGGGCTGCTGAGGACCCCTCGCTGCAGATGAATCCTGTGCTGAGGAAGTAGGAGCAGAGCTCTGAGCTGGAAGGGCACTCAATGCAGGCTGAATCTGCTGACGGCCCTGCTGTCCCTGATAACCCTGATGGCCTTGACGACCACGATCTGATGAAACCTCACTGGACTCTGCACGTCCAGACTGATGAGACTTGAAAGAACGACCCCTGTTATGCTGAGGTTTGCCCCTAGACGGAGCACCACTGTAGCTGCCGGTACCACGAGGCCTCTTAGCCTCTCTCTCCTCCCGCTCTCTGCGGTGATCTGTCTCAATATGACGGGCAGCATCAACCACCTCTTCAAAGGTAACTGCCGAAACTCTCTCCCCGGTCATCAATATGCGGATGGGATAAATAAGACCATCGATAAATCTCCGAATCCTTTCTCTGTTTGTAGGAAACATCCGCATGGCATGACGGGCCAACTGTGTGAATCTCATCTCGTACTGATTAACCGTCATATCTCCCTGCTTCAACAACTCAAACTGTCGACGCAGCTCCTCTCTCTGAGACTGAGGTACGTACTTCTCCAAAAATACCGTGGAGAACTGCTGCCAAGTGAGGGGCACTGCCCCGGCGGGCCTACGCCTCTCAAAATCCTCCCACCACTGAAATGCTGCACCTGTGAACTGAAAAGTGGTGAATGAAACACCGCCGGACTCTAGAATACCCGCGGTGCGAAGCATGCGCTGACATCTGTCAAGAAAACCCTGGGCGTCCTCGCCCTCAGCACCACTGAATGTCGGAGGCTGTAGCCTCTCAAATCTCTCCAAACGACGCTGCTCATCATCGGGCATAGCTGGAACCATATAAGCAGGAGCTGGTGCAACGGGCGCAACTGGCTGAACTGGCTCGGGTGTGTGAGCCACGGGGGTCTGATTCCCTCCCCCTGCCTGTGAAGAAGATACTGCAGCAGTAGCTGCAACTACCTGTGCCAAGCCTGTGCACACTGATAATATCTGAGCCAAGGTCTCCTGAAGACCCGGTATCACAATAGGCACTGCCGGTGCCTGAACCTGAGCTGCCGGAGCGTCTGCCGCTGGAATCTGGTCCTGAGTCTGATCTGCTGGTGGGTCAGCAAGTGCTGGTGCTGGTGCTGCTGCCCTACCTCTACCACGACCACGGCCTCTGGGTGCCAATGGTGGTCGTCCGCCACGTCCGTTAGCTCGTGTTCTCGCCATCCGCGAGAGAATAGAATATGGAAAGATTTAATTTCATGATAACACAAATCGCACGATATGAATTCAAGAAAATGAGGTTTTTCCTAAAGTTTCTGTAGCCCTTCGAAGATAGATACGGACGTCTACGTACCGATCTGCGAAAGCCTACTAAACCGGCTCATGACTCGCGAGTCCTAATAACCTAGAGCTCTGATACCAACTTGTCACGACCCAAATCCAGTCGTGATGGCGCCCAACAATCAAGCTAGGCCAGCCAAACCAACGGTTTAATTATAACACAATACCAGTCCACAATATGGACAACCCAAGAAGAATATATGAGTTTAAGAACTCCAATAATAATAATACTGAACAAAAGTACTGACACTCCCAAAGATCCGGAGTCACAAGTCTAGAGCCTCTAACAAAACCCAACAGGAAATAGAGAATACGATATAGAAGTACTCAAGTCTGAATACAAAATATAAAATAACAACTGGAATGAGAGGAGAAGCTAGGCTCTGCGAACGTAGGCAGCTACCTCAGCAACTCGATGTGACAATGTATACGCTGGAGATGTCCGTCTACTGCTCCTGTGTACCTGAGTCTGCACACAAAAGGTGCAGGGAGTAGGGGTGAGTACTAAGTACTCAGTGAGTAACAAATGTATATATGTAGCTGACAATAAGAAATCCACAAAATACCATAATATGAAGCTACACTACAGTCCGAATCTCCTACGAACTAGCAACAATAATACAATACAGCTACCATAGAGTAATTAAACAAATACAGATGCAATGCAATGCACATAACCGCTACGGCGTGTAGCCGATCCAATTTAACGTCGACGGCGCTCACTGGGGGTGTGTACAGACTCCGGAGGGGCTCCTACAGCCCAAGCGCAATACTGCTGCGGCGTGCGGCCCGATCCACATATCAACCACTGCGGCGTGCAGCCCGATCCCATGCTCAGTCCACAATAAGCAATTAAGTCACAAACATTTCATTTTCCTTAATTTCCAGTTCTCAATTCATAATTTATGAAAAATACTTTAACTTTATTAAATTTGTAAAAGGTGGTGACTTAGCATTTCAAAAGTGTGATTTCAATTTCCAGGACTGAGATCGGTGATTTAGGCAATTATAGCTATCACATAATTATTGTCCTCTAAGGACGCTACAGATCGGCACAAGGCCCCAAACAAGGCTTACAGCCCACAAATATAGCAAATACAGTGTATTTCCAACACTAACAACATATTATTCACTTCCGGGATGGACCAAGTCTCAATCCCCAATCACAATCAATCCCGCACCTGCCACGGTGTGCGAGCCACGCCCTATTAGCGTCACAATGTGCTAAGCCGGGGTTTCGAACCCTCAAGCTACAATATACACAAACTACTCACCTTTAGCCGGTCGTAGAATCGTCCGCGATGCCTTTTCCTTTGAATTTCGTTGCCTCGTGTGTAGAATCTAGTCAAATAACAATAATTATATCAAATACGGGTCAAAGAATCATAACCCACTTCAATTTATATGAAATTCGCAAAATTACAATAAGTTGGTAAAACCCGACCCCGGGCCCCACTACTCGGAAAATTCCGAAATTAGCACCAACGCGATCCTTATCTCGCCACGAGTCCTTGCATATAAAATTTATCGAAATCGGAGTTCAAATGGCCTCCCAAATCCAAAAATCCCGTTTTCAATATTTAGGCCACATTTCTTCAAGATTTCAACCCAATTTCATGAAGATTGATGTTAATACTACCATAAAAATGATGTTTTTGAGTCAAGAATCTTACCTCCGACGAATACCCGATGACTTCTCAGTGATTTCCTCGAGTTTTTCTTCTCTCTAGGGCTCAAATGTGTGTTTTGGGTTAATGAACCCGTAACTCTCTGTTTCTGGATTAAATTCACTGCCAGACACCATTGTTCATCGCGTTCGCGTGACCCTCTACGCGTTCGCGATGAACAAACCAGCCTTACTCTTCGCGAACGCGACGCTGGCCACGCATTCGCGACGCTCAAATCCTATAACCCTTCGCGGACGCGACGCATCCCACGCATTCGCGATGTTCAAACTACCAGCCACCCAGATTTATTCTACGCGTTCGCGATAGACCTCCCGCGAACGCGAAGCACAACGCCATGACTCTACGCGATCGCGACCAAAGCAATGCGTTCGCGATGCTTAACATCCCAGACCTACGCGAACGCGACTCCTTCTCCCGCGAACGCGATGCACAAAAAGGCTTGGCCTTCGCGAACGCGACACTGGTCACGCGAACGCGAAGGCTTAAGGGCCTGGGCAGAACCTGCAGTTTTCTGCAGATTTTTGCCAAGTCCAAATGCCCGGTTGATGGTCCGAAATCATCCCAAGGCCCCCGGGACCCCAACGAAAACCACCAACGTACCCCAAAACATGATACGAACTTGTTCCAATCATAAAAACACCATACTAAATATCAAAATCACCAATTAATCACGGATTCAAGCCTACGTTTCTTCAAAACTTTCAAAACTAACATTCAATCCAAAACCCGATCAAACGATGTCCGAATGACCTGAAAATTTGCAGACACATCCAAAATCACATAACGAAGCTACAGAAATTGTCGGAATTCCATTCCGACCCCGGATCAAAATATCACCTACCATCCGGTTTTCGCCAAAAATCAACCTTCGCCAATTCAAGCCTAAAACTACACCGGACCTCCGAATTCAATTCCGATTGCTCTCCTAAGTCATAAATGATCCCCCGGAACTAGTCGAATCATCAGAATCCGATTCCGAGCACTCTAACTCAATAGTCAACTCTTGGTTGACTTTTTCATATTCAAGCTTTTCTTCAACCATGCTATTTGTTTCATTTTCAATCCAAATCACTCCTAACTCACCCGATATACTCTAATACTGTTTTAAAAGCATAATATATGTAAATTCAAGGCAACGGGGTGGAAATTACCGTAATGACGGGCCGGGTCGTTACAGGCTGTAGGAGCCCCTCCGGAGTCTGGACACCCCCAGTGAGCACGGGTACCCAAAAGGATCGGGCTACACGTCGTAGCGGTCATATGCATTGCATGGCATACATACATTGGTTTACGTGTACTATGTGGCATAACATTTTAGCACTCATACTTTACTGGCACATGTGCATTTGTTGCTTTATTGACCAGATCTCCTGGTATAAATTGTTAAGGAGTGATGAGCCCGAGAGGCTGATTTGAGTGCTGACTTGCACTGCTTGAGATTCTCCCAGGTTTGGTATGTTATAATGAAAGAAAGTAGTTAAAAAATTGAGATTTCTAATAATCTACTCACATATGCTGAAAAGGAATAAAATGATAGTGTTTTGAAGTTTAATGATAGTTTTGTATTGTGTAGCAAGAGATAGTGCATTGTGTGGTTTTCTTCCCTTCAGCATTATTTACTTTTATTACCGCTGAGTTGGAAGTACTCACACCCGACTCCCTGCACCTTGTGTGCAGATCCACATACATCACAGTGGAGCTGATTCTATTGTGGCTCGGGAGTGCTTTTGGACAGACGAGGTAGCTGCCAGCGTTCGCAGGACCCGATTCTCCAGTTTGTCTGTATTTTGTTCTGATCATCCCACACTTGTGCACAGTTATATTCGCTATTTACACACTGTATACTCTGTAGAGGCTCATGACTCTTGACCCTTCGGTCTATGGGAGTTGGTATGTTTTGGGACATGGTTCCGTGTTTGATATATATATATCACTTTTGTTTATGACTTGATATGCTTAAATGGGCTAAAGAGAGCTTCTAGCTCCGTTATTGTTATTGATTGGTCAGGCTGGCTTAGCAATGTGTTGGGCGCCATCACGACCGGATTCGGGGTCGTGACAATCGGTCATAAGCATGCTAAATGCATAATATCATCCCTGAGGTACATTTAGCATTATACACTACAAAACTCAAGCCTTGGGAGGTTGCGAACCTTTAGGAAACACTTCACATTTCTTGGAATTCTTATCGTGCGCACTTGATTCAGCTTGAGATATAATTTTTGAAATTCCTTCCACACGTCTGTGTACGCATCGAGCGCTCAGTAATATAAATTGCCTTATGGCTTGTGATTTCCTCGATCGAGGGGTGAGATATAATCTCCATGAGTTTATGTTGGGCCAGTCGGGAGGACTTGAGGCCGGATCCTTGTCTATGGCTTGAGCACCAAGGTATTAATTTTGCGAGTCGGTATTATGAAGTTCATACGATCGGTACTGATCCTTATTGTGCAAATGGCAGTTTGATAATGGGAGAGCTGTAAGGTATTCGGTTCTTATTGTGATTTGATATGTAGCCCTAGCTATGGGCGTGAGAAATAATTATCATATCTCGTAATTGGAAGGTAAAGTGCCTTATGTGTAGTGGAACGAGTTTAAACTCAAGAAGACTAAAGTGATTTTGATATGTGTTATGATTCGAGCAGGTGGATAGGCCAATTTACAAAGGAAACTCTGCCGAAAGTTTTGGAAAATTTGGGACTTACAAAGATTTATGTCACCTAAAGAGAGTGGGCTTATTGGTGGTGCATGTATATCTGCAAGAATTGCAGAAGAGCTAAGGTCTCTGATGATTCGAGTCTCTGTCCAGGGCTTGTAAATGACTTGAGTTTAATCTCATATTAACATTTCGGCATCACTTGAGTAATAATGATATGAGTGGTTCAAAGTGCTTTGATGAATGGCTTCGAGCTAAGTTGGGGAGGTTGTTATTGATTATCTGATTGTACTCTCGTGTGCTGTGTTAGCTCTGTCTCTAGGTATGTTGGGAAATTTTGATAAAGGTTTATGGTGCTTCGTAGATTTGAAGAAATACTAGGATGTTGTGAACTTGTGTTGGTAAAGAATGTTCGGTGTATAGAAAGGAAAGATAGCTAATTGTAGTTGTATGTGGTCATATTCTGCGATGTCAGAGTTCTAGCAAGGCACGAGTGGTTCTATTCAATAAGACAGTTGAATTACAGCTGAATGAGGGTGAATGACGCCCGAGAATTTGTTTTACGGTGTTTAAGATTTTACTTGTAACAGTCACGTGTCTTAAGATTGTGCATGTGGCTAAAAACGTTGGTTTCGTTAGAAGAGATCAAGACTTGTGTTATATTATGTGAATGATGGGATTCTATGTAACCGTATGGGAAGGTAATGATAACGAATTCAAATCGCAGAAAGTTCTCCAAAATAAAGTATGGTAGAATGTGGTACTTTTGGGAAACATTGAGAGAGTATTTAGTGGCCTATGGGTCTTAGACTGTGTGGTCTTGTGTACGAGTCTCGTGTGGTAACATGAGTTGATGTATTATGGTACTATAGTAAAGACTGATATGAAATTAGAGATGAATCGGAAAGGAAACTGGGTAAATGGAACGACTTGTTAATAAACCAGAATGGTATAAAAAGGAATATGATTGATTCCTGGTGTGTGGTTGAAGTAATGAGTCTTGCGGACATTGCAGCAAAGCTCTTGAGTGCTGGCAGTTGTGTAACTTGATATGGGTATAAGGACTCAGTCCTGGCAGTTAAACTTATGCAACGAATGGGAAGAAATAGTTGGTGATGTGTTTTATCATGGTTTGAAAATGAGTATACTCCTGTCGGTATGCGAAGCGTGGAGTGTGTAATGAGTTTTCTTCTATATGGGATCACGAAAGTCCTTGACTAGTGGAGTGCGCCGATGTTGAGGCGGAGGAAAGGGATATGAATTTCCATGTTGTCTTAGTGTAATATGGTATACACGATGTGTTATGGAAAGTTGATAATGGTATATTCTAGGTTTTGAGATCAGTTCATAATATATGGGAAGTCAATAAAATTATTGAGCAGCGCGGACAGCTGCAGGTGAATTAAGAATCGATCTTTCTGATAATTTAAGAAAATGGTACTGCTATTCTATTAACTTGGCAGGGAATATGATCCAAAAAGGACAAGGCAATGTAAACCGATGATATCCGGTGGTATGGTGGTATTCTCTTGTTGGATCGACTATAATAACTGAGTCGTTGATGGCATAGTGAAATTTCTGAATGGCTATCGTGGTATGAGTGGACGCTTGATATGCGTTATGTATTCGTACGGTGGAGTGTGGAACCAGATATAGCGATTCATGTGTTATATATGTGTTGGAGACTAGAAGTTCTCGTAATCCGCCTATGTAGTGGTTGTATATCGTGTGTATCAGCACCGTTTAGCTCTTAGCTTGATATGATGAATTTGGGTTATGATACCTTATTTCAGACTGGCTGCCCCTCTTTGACTGAAAACACAAAGAGTTTTCAGACAAAGAACGACTAGACAAGTGTTTTGACCCGACCCTTATTCGGAGAGACTAAACTAAAAAGAAGAGGATGTGACCGAGCCCTTGTATCTGAGCTGCCTACATATCCTTGGCTATAAAGGAATCAGGCCACGTGTAGTTCAGAAGTGAGTAAGAATATGGAGTAACCGAGGTGGAGAGCCAATCGAGGTGCCGTTCCGTTGAGGTTCCGTTCCATCGAAGTTCCGATCCGTAGTCCTGCTATTACATCGAAAATCAAAACATGAGGAAGACTAACTAAGCCTATCAGCTACTAGTTACAAGATTCCTATCTATAAGTCTTCCTGAAGCTTGATCTTGAGTATTGGTTGGTGCTTCATGCGGACTCTAAATTTGAACCTTGATACTTGCTTAGTTGCAGGTGCTACTTTTCGGATTGAGACCAGGTATGCAGTGCTTGCGACCTAGGCCATGTCTTGAGCACACCACATCTTTCCTCAACTTTTGCACTTGGATTAACTCCTTGCTTTTTCATTGTGACTCACTTCTGTTGATCATCTCGGACTGTTGACTCGCATTCCGGTCGCAAGCTTCTTTTGTTGCTAACTTGCATTGCACTCCGAAGTGAATTCCCTTACTTGTGATCTTCGAACTATTCTCCTTCGAAGTCTGAATCTATCTTTTCTGATCCTTGTTGCCTTTCTTCTAATTCGTGTTGGGGATCTCCGTTACACTCTACCGCTTTCCTCAACCAAATTCAAAAATAAATCGCCACTCCACTCTTCAGGCGGGCTCCCTGACTTTAACTATAACTTCAAAACTAAATCGCCACTCCATTCTTCAGGCGGGCTCCCTGACTTCGACATTATCTTTTGAAAATAAAACGCCATTCCTCTCTTAAGGCGGGCTCCTGACTTCAACAATATCTTTTGAAAATAAATCGCCATTCCTCTCTTCAGGCGGGCTCCTGACTTCAACAACATCTTTTGAAAATAAATCGCCATTCCTCTCTTCAGGCGGGCTCCTGACTTCAACATCTTAGCAAATTAAAACGTCATTCCTCTCTTCAGGCGGGCTCTTGACTTCAACATCCTAGCAAATTAAAACGCCATTCCTTTCTTCAGGCGGGCTCCTGACTTCAACAACATCCTTTGAAAATAAATCGCCACTCCATTCTTCAGGCGGGCTCCTGACTTCAACAACCAGTCGTTTTGAGCCCCGACGCGTCATACAGCAGATTGAGGCCATGAACAGCTTCATCTCAGGTATATTGACTTGTGTGTATGGTCAGAATTAAAATTCACGAAGTTTGGAGTCAAATCTAAATGGAAATTCTCATTTTGAAAGCTTAAAGTTGAAGAAATGAACTAGGATTGGAATTTTGAGTAAATGACCTCAGAATTGGGATCTAAATGTTCTAGCATGCTCGTATGATGATTTTGAACTTGGGCGTATGTCCGGATTTGGTTTTTGATAACCCGTGAGCATTTCGGCATATATGGTGGAAGTTAGTATTTTAGAAAAATTTCATAAATTTGGGTTGGAAGGCATTTCAGAGTTATAGATGTCCATTTGGGATTCCGAGTCTGGGAATAGATCCGTATGGTGATTTTGGAGTTGGAAAAGCGATCGGAAGTGAATTCGGATGTCCGGAGGTCATTTTGAAGTCATTTGGCTAAATATAGGAATTTGAAGGTTTTTGAGAAAATTCTACCGGAAGTGAAAATTTTGATATCATGGTCAGAATGCGATTCCGAAAATTGGTACAAGTCCGTAATGTCGAATGTGACTTGTGTGCAAACTTTGAGTCAACTCGGATTGATTTTGGTAGGAAAATGGACAATTAATTTCTTTAAGGAAAGCTTAAGTTGGAAAAGTCAACCCAATGTTGACTTATGAGTTAGAGGGCTCGGAACTGAATTCCGATGATTCGGTTAGTTTCGGGGGATGATTTAAGACTTAGGAGCGCAATCGGAAGTAATTTTGGAGGTCCGGTGAAGAAGTTAGCCTATTTTGGCGAAGTTGGAATTTTGGCGGAATCCGATCGATAGGTGATATTTTGATCCGGGAGTCGGAATGGAATTCCGACAGGTGCAGTAGCTTTGTTAGGTGATTTTGGATATGTACGCAAATTTTCAGGTTATTCGGACATCGTTTGGTCCGGTTTTTGATCGAAAGTGTATTTTCGGAAGTTTTTGGAAACTTAGGCCTTGATTTGATGAAAATTGATGATTTTGATGTTATTTCGGCGATTTGATCACTCGAGCGAGTTCGTATGATGTTTTAGAGTCAATGTGCATATTTGGTTTGGATCCCCGAGGACTCGGGAGTGTTTCGGAGGTGTCTCGGAATAAATCCGGACTTAGAAAATTGGCAGAAAATTGCAGAAAAATCTGCTGTGAACAGTGCACATGAACAGTGCACATGAACAGTGCACAGGAACAGTAGACCATGTACAGTCCGTGTACAGTACCCCATGTACAGTACCGTGTACAGTACCCAGTGTACAGTACCGTGTACAGTACCCCGTGTACAGTATCGTGAACAGTACCGTGTACAGTACGTGAACAGTAAAAACGCGTGAACAGTACCCGCGAATTTCTGGACAGAATACTTATTTCTGGAAAATGGGATTTGTCCCATTTTCCATTTTTTTTGTCAAATTGGAGCTCGGGAAGAGGCGATGGTCGAGAAATTTTCGGAGAAAACAACGGGGTAAGTGTTCTTAACTTAATTGTGGTTATATTACTCGATTCTATTGCAAGTTTTGTCATTAAATCCATGAATTTTGCGGGAAAAGCTTAGAAACCCTCTCGAATAGATTTGAGGATTTGAGGGTCGAAATGTTATCGAAATTTAGTAATTTTGGTATGGTTGAACTCATATCGGAATGGGTGTTTGGATTTCGCAAGTTTTTTCGGGATTCGAAATGTGGGTCCCACTATTGAATTTTAAAATATATTTCGGATTTTATCCGGAAAATTATTAAATTTATTATCCAATTCATTCCTACGATTCGTGTTGAGTATTTCAAATTGTTTGTGAATAGATTTGAAGCATTTGGAGATAAACTTTAAAAGGAAAAGCGGTGCGTAAGCATTGAGTTGGCCTTAAACATTCGAGGTAAGTGTTTGTTCTATCCTAGCTTGAGGGAATAGGATTATGTGTTATGTGTTATGTGATCGAGTGCGGTGTATGGGCTGTGGTGACGAGCATCCATACACCGGCGTCTAGTATGACCGTGAGTCGTTGGAAAATGATTATTTTGAGATATATTACAGATGAATTGTTATTGTTCTCCCTTGTCGGGACTTGTTGTGAAGATGATTATTGATTGCCCTTGTTGGGACAGTTTATGAATTATTGCTTCTTTCTTTGCCCTTAACTGTGATTGTTATTTGGGTGAGGAAGAGTGATAATGCACGAAGGGTGATGCCGTGCCATGTTTATTTATTTATGCACGAAGGTTAATGCCGTGCCATGTTTTATTGATTATGCACGAAGGATCATGCCGTGCCCTGTTATTGAACCATGTACGAAGGATCATGCCGTACTATGGATGTGAGGATGAGAGTAAAAGCACGAAGGGTGATGCCGTGCACTTTATTTACTTATTTGGTGAGGATGAGAGTAAAAGCACGAAGGGTGATGCCGTGCAACTATTTGCCATTCCTTGACTTGATATTACTTGTTTTTCCATTATATTTTATTTGGGTGATGCCGTGCAACTATTTGCTATTCCTTGACTTGATATTACTTGTTTTCCATTATACTTTGTTTGGGTGATGCCGTGCAACTATTTGCTATTCCTTGACTTGATATTACTTGTGTTTCCATTATACTTTGTTTTCCTTGTGAACTTATTAACCGTTGTTAATTGTTGAGTTCTTTTGAGATATTCCTTATTGTGTTATTACTTGGTTAATTCTTGTTAATTGTGGTAATATATATATTAAAGAATTGGGATCGTGTGGCGCGCCGACCACTTTTATGATAAGAAATGGCATCGTGTGGCACGCCGACCACAAAGTGATTTGAATCTTGGCATTGGCCATAGTTGCCGGTAGCCTATTGATATATTTGGGAGCGGGTGGTACGCCTACCACGAGATAAGAAAAAAAAATAAAGAATTGAGACACGAAAGTAAGACTTAATTCTGTTGATTAGATTAATCTGGATATTATGAGTTATTGGCTGTTATTGCAGAGCAGAGTATTTCCTTATAAATGTTTATGTACATATATATATATATATATATATATATATATATATATATATATATATATATATATATATATATATATATATATATATATATATATATATATATATATATATTGCAATTGCACAGGTTTATGTGGGTGTCTGGTCCTAGACTTGTCACTACTTCGCCGGGATAGTCCAGGCACTTACCAGCACATGGGGTCGGTTGTGCTGATACTACACTTCCGTGCATTTTTGCACAGGTCCAGGATTCGATCAGGAGCAGCAGTAGATCTTTTGTGTGGAAGTTGAGCATCTTGAGACAGAGGTAGCTTGCAGGCGTCCGCAGGCCCGACGTCTCTTTCTTTTATTATGTTGCTAGCTATAGTCTCCTTGTTCCGAGACAAACAGATTATGTTATATTTCTTCCAGACCTTTATGTGTAGTATTCATGTAGTAGTTCGTGAGTTGGTGACTCCACGTCTTGGGTAGAGTATTTCAGTATCAGATACCTTGAAACTACTTATTTCTATTTTTATAAAGTCTTCCGCACTTGTTTAATTAAGATTATGAAGTATTGTTAAACAGGATAGTATGAATAAAGAGGCTTGCCTAGCTACCACGAGTAGGCGCCATCACGATCCCGATGTTGGGGGAAAAATCCGGGTCGTGACAGCTCCTGACTTCAACAACATCTTTTGAAAATAAATCGCCATTCCTCTCTTCAGGCGGGCTCCTGACTTCAACAACATCTTTTGAAAATAAATCGCCATTCCTCTCTTCAGGCGGGCTCCTGACTTTAACAACAATAAATCGCCATTCCTCTCTTCAGGCGGGCTCCTGACTTCAATCATCAACTTTGAAAATAAATCGCCATTCCTCTCTTTAGGCGGGCTACTGACTTCAACATCAACTTAGAAAATATATAGCCATTCCTCTCTTCAGGCGGGCTCCTGACTTTAACAACAATAAATCGCCATTCCTCTCTTCAGGCGGGCTCCTGACGTCAATCATCAACTTTGAAAATAAATCGCCACTCCATTCTCCAGGCGGGCTCCCTGACTTCGATCATCAACTTAGAAAATAAAATGCCATTCCTCTCTTCGGGCGGGCTCCCTGACTTCAACTACAACTTCACTGATTTCATCCTATCTTGATTACCTTCCTTGCCTCTTGTACCATTTCCTTCTTCCTGCATTGCCTCTCGGACCACCTTCACTTCTGAATTATCCTGTCTTGGAATTGCCTTCCCCTGGGTCGTATTACTTTTTCTTCTGGCTGCTGGGGGGGCTCCTGACTTCAACATCAACTTTTGAAAATAAATCGACATTCCTCTCTTCAGGCGGGCTCCTGGCTTCAACATCAACTCACTAACTCCATCCCATCCATGTCGCCTTCCTTTGCTTCCTGCACTGCTTTCTTCTTCCTGCATCGCTTCTTGGGCCATCCTTTCTTCTGAATTACCTTGTTTTGGAATTGTTTTCCTCCTGGGTCGTGTTATTTTTCTCTTGACTGCTGGGGATATCTTTGGAACTAATTACTTACCTGTTGGGGTAATGCTGCTGGGGAAATCTTCTTTATTTCCTCTTTTTCTACTTCCTTCAAAACCTTTATTCTCTCCCGGGATCGCTGGGGATTGAAATGTCATCAGCTGGGGATTACACTGTCGGGGGATCCCTTTTCCTTTTTCCTCTTTCCAAACCTCATTCGGGACTCGCGCTTGGCTCCCTTGAAAAACTTGTAGGATATAATGCTGCCGGAGAAATCTCGAAATCAGTGTTTCATTTTTCCGAGAACTGCTGGGGATGATACCGACTTCTTGCCTTTCTGAACGCAAGCTTCCTCGTTTTGTCTTGTCTGCTGGGGGTATAATTTCCTCTATCACAACTTGTTGTTTTTTCTTTCAAAGCTGCTGGGGATAATCGGGTTCAAAGATCATTTCCTCGCGTTATATGGCTTCTTTCCCCAACCAGGTATTTGGTTTCGAGAAAATTTTCGCAACGGGAGAAAATTTTCTGCCCCAGTTTGAGAATCTTCTTCGTGGCATGCTTTTCTGCCAACAACCCCTCTTCTTCCTGTTTCAAATCAAAGAAAAATTGGTTAGTTTTTAAAATGTGGTGGCTGGTTGTGGTGCTCCTGCTGGGGATGGTTCTCCTCCTCTTTCCTGCTCTGCGTTTCATTATCAGAACTTGCTGGGGATGTTATTATTTGATGATATTCATGCTGGGGATAGCTTTCTCCTTTCTTGCTTCCCCGCCTTCCTTGACGACTCTTTATTCGCGAACCTTTCCACGTGGTTTTCCACTGACCACCCGAATTCCTATGATAGTGACCCTTCATGAAGACCTTGCATGTTTTACTGGCGAACCATTTTCTTTGTTCACCCTTGTCACTGAAAATACCTCTTCTGCTGGGGATATCCTCCCTTCTTCGGTGGCGTTCTCCGACCTTTGAATCTCACTGGCCTTGGCCTTGAGGTCATTAACCTTTACTTTTTATGGAGGTATCTTTTATGATGCTGGTCTACCCCTTTGTCAACTTCCTCTTGTTGGGGAACATCCTTCTGGACATTGGCATTGCGCTTGTTCCCTCCTGACTTATACCACTTGGGTGTACCAATTAGAATCCCGTCTTGCGTAATTGGAAAGCTGATGGAAAATTTTGCAGTCATTTCTTGCAAACAGACTCTATTGGGGAATTTTCGATAAAAAGAAGAAAGATAAAAGGAAACAGAATAAAAGACAAAAAGGAAGATGACTCTCTAAAAAGAAAAATTATAAAGTAAACCTATCAAACGTGGATACCAACTCTAATGGACATGACATGCACATATAGCCTATCCTCCATCGTTAAACCGCTTTTTGTAATCTTCGCCTGGGGCTTTCCCATCTGATTTCCAATCTCCGTTCGACTTGTAGTGCCCGAGGGGTTTTCACTACCAAGCCTCTCTCATTTCGGTTTTTTTCTCTCAGATTTCATCGCCTTATGGTGCCTGTGAAGGTTTTCACCGCTAAGACTCTCTCATTTGTGTTACTTTTTCACCGGGGATTGGTGGTGTTACTGCTAAGACTCTCCTATTTTCTGCTGGAGATCGGAGTCTTTCTGCCGGGAATCAGAGTGTGATGTCCCGATGAAACTTCTCTCATTTGCCTAACTCAGCCTCTTTTGAAAATTGGTCAAAAGGTCTTTCTTTGGACCGTAATGTGGGTTTGGACAAGGCTAGAAAGAAAGGGTATTAAAGGCTCAAAATAAAACAAATTGGGTTCAAAATTACAACCTTCGGAATCCTATATTTTCCTTACATAAACACATTTTTTTTTACTGCCCCTGTTTCTTGCTTGGGGATTTTTTTTTTGGGTTTTATTTACACTATGACCGAGTTGTGAAGCGCCTACGTATCCTCTTTGAGGAATCAGGTCAAACGTAGTTCCCAATTCCTCTTTTTCAAATTTCTTTTTTCATACATTTTTCTTTTTCTTTTCTTTATCTCTTTTTGTTGTTTTCTTTTTCTTTACTTTTTCTTTATCCCTTTCTTCTTTTGCCTTTCAAACTTGTGTTTTTAGTCTTTGCAACTAATTCCGAAGGAGGGGTATGAAAGAATTTAAAATAAGCCTCAAAGGGTTGACGATGGATAAAGTGTTTGGATAGCGGAACAAAATGCCTTCGTCATTCCAATCTTCAAAACATGCCAAGTGTAAACAACACAATTAATATTCGTCATATCTTTAAAGCACTGTTGGGCAACACTCTCATTATGAACGACCCCATGTCAATTTTGGCCAGCTTGCCTTTGACTGTTTCCTTTTTACTTGCCCCGGTTTCACATGACTCGGGATCCAAATAGTCTCAAATTGTTTTTATTTCCTTTAGATGACTCGATCATCTTCCAATTGCTTAATGATTAACTTTTAGAATTAAGCCACAATTATGTGTGCGCATGTCGTGTCACTAGATTCGGCGTTTGAGCACAAGACAAATCTAAAGGGTAAAAAGAACTAAACAAATAAAATGACCGGAAGTAACAAAAGACCGAAAGCTTCATTAAACTAATAACGAAATGGTTCAATGACAAAACAAGCAAAACAAACTAGAGTACAGCCCTGAAACAAAACTGGGCAAGACCACAAGAAAACCCTGAAAATAACTCGGACAACAGAAATGACGACAAAAACGAACCACCAAAGCTCCATCTAGCTGACCAAAAGATGGAGTGGCTTCCCAATTACCAAGCACAACATTTTAGCCACTAAGTTCTGCATCAATATTGCTGAGGCTTCCATCTGCTTCAACATTTTTAGCTTCAGTCAATATACCCCCCAGAGGATTCGTGTGCTCCCTGTCATCATCATTGATCACAATCAACCATCCTTTTTGAATCATTCTTTCTATTTCCTTTTTCAAGGTACGACAACTCTCAATATCGTGCCCTCTGACATTGGAATGGTATGCACATCGTGCAGTAGGATCGAAGCTTCTTGCACGTGGATCGGGAGTATATTCGGGGAGCGGTGTAATCAGGCCGACATGCTTTAACCTTTCAAACGGACTTGCATAGGATTCTCCGATAGGGGTAAGAGCCTTTTCTCGCTTCAGCAACCTCTCCTCCCTAAACGCCTTATTTGGCCTGAAACCTGACCCACGGGGTTTCCGGTATGTTCATGGGGGTTGGTAGGCTTTTTGTGGAGCTGGGTACCTAGAAGGTGATGTACGATTTTGGGTGTCCCGGGGAGAGTAGTGGTGTTGGGGACGGGAGTAGCGTTGTGAAAACATAGCTGGGGGACGAGTAATTGAGCTACTCGAGTGGCTGGAAATAGGGGTGGGCATTCGGTATTTCGGTTCGGTATTTAAGAATTTCGGTTCGGTATTTCGGTATTTGGTTTATTAATTGTGTATACCAAATACCGTACCAAAATATTTCGGTACGGTTCGGTATTTTTTATTTTGGTTCGGTACGGTTTCGGTACGGTTTCGGTTTAATAATCGATGAATAATCAATGCTAACAGTGCACATGCACAACGGAAACTATCACGGTGAAAGAATGAAAAATCTGTTTCGAACTATAAAGAATAGAGAATTTGAGACAATCAAGTAACCAAGCCATGGAATATTTTCTAAAGTTCAAATTCGGAAGACTTGAGTTATTAATCAAAGTATAAGCTAAAACACCAAATAATTAAAAGGATTAAAAAATGGCCAAGACATCACTAGCTAAAGAATGATTGACATTTGACGCCACTCCAGTGCACTGCAAAATGAAAAAACCGGTATTGGGGCTGGGAATTAGAGTTTAGAGTGGGCTGGGGCGTTGGGTTGGGGCTGGGAATTAAATAAAGAAGGGTTTGGGCTTGGGCGTTGGGGCTGGGGCAATGGGCAATGGGCTGGGTTATTAAGAAAGTGTCTTTTAAAAATCGGTATTTCGGTATACCGAAATACCAAAATTTCAGAATTTTAATACCGAGGACCGTACCGAAATACCGAAATACCGAAATTGCAATACCGAATTAGACCGAAATACCGAAAAAAACCGAAACCAAAATACCGAATAAATTCGGTTCGGTTCGGAATTCGGTTTTTCGGATTTTATGAGTGGTTGGAAAAGCTGTGATAGGTGGGTATATATGGAGAGTGTGAGGGATCATCTGGCATCGGGTTCAGTGTACGGGTAAGGACGGAGTCCAGGAAGCTAGGTGGTGGCGGGGGTGGTGCTTTTCCATCCATCCACGCCCGATACATGTCGGCCACATGTTGTCTCAGCATTTTGACTTCTTCTACTAACCCGTGGTTCCGTTCAACCAGTTGTTGTCGGGTATCGGTGTCAACCCACTCAGTCCTGAGATTCTCTGCCATTGTCCTCTGACTTTGTGTTAGAGGGAAGAGTTATTTTAGAACCACAACCAACCACCTTTCTGGAAATGGACACAACAAAGCGAAGTCATCATGTTAGCGTTAGGCCATTTGACAGGTAGGTAAACGCACATTAGGGATGCAATGAACCTAGGCAGTTAAACCTTTCTATCGTGCATTTGCTTCGGTTTCATGCGTCATTCCAGCTTCTCATATATGTGCTTTCCCAACTTTCCTTTATTTTCTAAATTGTTTTTGTTATTTTTCTATTTTTCTCTTTTTCTCTTCTCTTTTTTTTTCTTTTTCTTTTTGGTTATGGATATGGTCGAATCCTATGTGGATTGCCTACGTATCATGACCCCGCATGAATCAGACCGAGCGTAGTTCTTGCAAATTAATGCAAGAAATAAAGAGATGTTTATTTGATTTTTTTTCTTTTTTGAAGAAAAATTATAAAAGCCGACTCCAACTACAAACTCTGATGAAAAACTTTCACACCTTGTGCCAGATATTTCTACAAGAATAAGAATATTTTTAGCACCAATTATGACTATTTCTACAAAATTAGCCATGTAATGGCTTATTTGGCAAGATGGCTATTTTTGCAAAATTTATTTAAGAAAGATAAACTTGAAAAAAAAAATTTCATCCTATGGCTCATGGGGCATCGTTCGGCATCGCCATAAGCCAATCATCAGACTGAGAGTTTCTAATGTCAATTGACTATTTTTACAAAATTGGCCATGTAATGACTTATTTGATAAAGCGGCTATTTTTTGCAAAATTTTATTTAAGAGACTACAAATTCAAAATTTTTCATCTTAGGGCCCATGGGGCATCGTTCAGCTCCGACACATGCAAACATAAGACTGAGAAAGTTTAAATGCCAAATGTGGCCATTTCAGCAAAACCATATGTTGTTTTATTTTTTATTTTTTATTTTATTTTTATTATTTTTATTTTTTTTTTGCAAAGTTGAGTGATGACTCAAACTTAATTTTGCGGATACAGCCTTTCAATATTTCCACGAGGGAATATTTCAAGGATGTGCCCAAAAATCGTTTACAAAGACTCAAAGCGGCTATTCTTGCAAAAATAGCCTTCCGGCTATTTTTTTTTTGTTATTTTTGCAAAAGGGGTGAACCCGAACTTGATTTTGCGGCTATGGCCTTGCAACATTTCCACCAGGAATATTTCAAGGCTATGCTCGTAAATTATCTAAAATGACTCAAAGTGACTATTTTTGTAAAAACAGCCTTCCGGCGTCCTTTTGGAATATTCGGCTATTTTTAAAACCGGTATCACTTTGATTTTATTGACAAAATTAAACACACAAAAATTTTTTTTTTGATTTTTTGAAAGGTGTGGTAACCCAAACTTGATTTTGCGGCTACGACCTTTCAACATTTCCGCGAGGAAATATTTCAAGGTTGTGCCCAAAAATTATTTACAATGATTCAAAGTGGCTATTTTTGCAAAAACAGCATTCCGGCGTCCTTTCGGAACATTCGGCTATTTTTCAAAATGGCATCACTTTGATTTTATTGACAAAATTAAACACACATTTTTTGATTTTTTGAAAGGTGTGCTAACCCAAACTTGATTTTGCGGCTACGACCTTTCAACATTTCCGCGAGGAAATATTTCAAGGTTGTGCCCAAAAATTATTTACAATGATTCAAAGTGGCTATTTTTTGCAAAAACAAGCCTTCCGGCGTCCTTTCGGAACATTCGGCTATTTTTCAAAATGGCATCACTTCGATTTTATTGAAAACTAAGACTTCGACATTTTTTTTTTAATTTTGTTTGAAGGGGTGGTTGGACCCGATGAGGGTTGCCTACGTATCCCACCTAATTGCGAGAATCAAACCTGCGTAGTTCGGTCAGATTATTTTATGACCAATTATTTCAACAAAATTGCTCTTCATATTTTCAAATTTTCAAATTTTCGACAGTATTTCGTCAATATTTTCGATAGTTTTCTATTCCAAAATTTCTTTCATTTTGTTTTTCAGGAATTTAACCAATCAACATAATAATACAGGATAAATAAATGTAACATATAATATGCTCGGTCTTTGATTACCGGGTCACCTGTCCTAGACGGACCCAACCCCTGTGTTGAGTCCCCTAAGTCAAATGCAACATGATGCAAATAAGCGTTCCTACTAGGGATCCGGCATGAAGTCACGTTATTCTAAGTTCAAAACCTGGGTATGTGTTCTAGACTGTGTACCCAAGCGGACAACTCGGGTTGAGGAAGGAGCTCCTTTCCGGGAACCAAAAGGCCAGCCGGCTTAGAAACTTTCCGAGCCTCTTTATTATTTCGGGGTATGACACTAACGGAATAGGGAGTCTCAACCAGTGAGCACATCCCCGGGGGTGAGAGAAAGAAAGGACTCGGCGCAGTTTGTATATACAGTTCAGATAGTATCAAAGCGGTAAACATATAGCAATTTGTATATACAGTGCAACTAGTATCAAAGCGGTAGACATATAGCACATTAATTAAACATATGATAAAATCAGATATAGACAAAAACAACAATTTAACTGAGCTCGAACTCTTAAAACCCTGAACCGAAGTTCTGGGTTAGTCTGTCCCCAGCAGAGTCGCCAGAGCTGTCACACCTCCTTTTTCCGCTGACCCGCGAGGGTGCGAAGGAGTTTTTCCAATTAAAGGACAATCGAAACGGGGTTTATTTAATTAATTCAGAGTCGCCACTTGGGAGATTTATGGTGTCCCAAGTCACCGGTTAAATCCCGAATCGAGGAAAAGATTGACTCTGTATTACAGTCCGCGAACCAAAAATCCTAAGTAAGGAATTCTGTTAACCCGGGAGAAGGTGTTAGGCATTCTCGGGTTCCGTGGTTCTAGCACGGTCGCTCAACTGTTGTATTTGATTTTATGTGATTTCAAAAATACGTTTTAACTTATGTGCCTTTTATTAGTAATTCGCTTTTAGTTTTTATTTTAATAAGAATTGCAACGTCGTGAAAATGCGTTTTGAACCACATCGCACCAGTGCATCCATGGTTGTCAACATATTTTGACTCCGTTGAGACTTGGATTTGGGTCACATAAATGTGCACCCGAGTTTAGGGAGATAGAATTTATTAAATACGCGCTTAAAGCTACTAACGCGTTATTATTTTTTGGGGAGGCCATGAAATTTGCTAAACGGCTCGTCCCGAAGTCTAAGTATTTTAATATATGCATTTATGAGGGCCCCGCAGTTTATGCATTTTGTTTGGCGAGACTCATCACACTTTATTTAAAGGATTTTATTATTTGAAGTTGTTACAATCGAGTTACATAAAATGCACCCCCGGAATTTGGGAATCAGACATCATAACTATGTCACGGGAACCGTACCCATGATCACGATGGTACGTCACCTATGTATAGTTACCGTATATATAAGCCAGATACAATTTTTAATTCTTGTTAATCTCATCAACCTAAATCCTATTCAAACTAAATTTGTTACTTTACCATACTAATGCAGCGGAACAAAATCAAACTTCTATTAGCCAAACCTACAGATCTAATTTACCCAATTCAATAATTTACATGAGAACAATCGTTATCTTACCTAAACAATGAATAATAGGCAACAATTCAATATTTAAATTAAACTACAACAAAGCAATTAATATAGCACAGCAAAGTCACGATCAAACAAAATTTAGCACAACAAATAAGCCATTGACTCATGATATAATTTATAAATTGATGCAAATAACATAACTAATCCAAATGAGAAAAACTTAACCGAACGACTCATTTAACACAGAGAGCAAAGCTTATGAGATGAATAACTAAAGTGCAAGAAAAACTAACCAAAAATACGCTCTAGACCAGTGAAGCTAGATACGAGCAAACTCATTAACAAAGACCATGTCTGAACCTCGATTTTGCCCGGAAACTTCGACGAAAAACTGCTACCTCGACCAGTGGGGATTTGGAGAGAAGCTGGCTCAAAACAGAAACATTTTTTTTCTTTTCTTTGTATATAATTTTCAACATCAACTCAAAACAAAAAAAAAACCATTCAAGAGTTCTTTCCCGCGAGTTTGGGCGACGAACTAGGTGATTATTTGGTATGTTCGCTGCTACTAATTTGGTGGTTAACTGGTCGTTCCAGTTGAGGAGAAGACGGGAGGGGCTGTCCACTGCTGGTTCGTTTGGAGGCGAAGAAGCATGTCATTTTGTTGGGTTTGCGACGGGCTGGACAGCGATGGTGCTGGTCGACTGGTTGCTGCCGCGACAGGCTGTTGGAGGTTGACAATGAGGCTAGTATGGTTATAGAACAAAAGCTGGACGAAGGGAGTTCGTTTGGTGGTTAACGACGTGAAGCAACAGCTATGGAGTCTTGGATGTTTGTCGATGGTGTATTGCGACTGATGAGGTGAAGAAGACGAAGGTGGCGAAGTTGGTGGTGGACTGACGGTTGGAGGCTCGGGCGATGTGGCTGGCGCTGTTGTTCGACGAACAGGTGAGGTTCGTTTGGTTTGTGCGATGGACTGGAGCTGGTTTTCCAGAGAAGAAAGAGATGAAAAATACAGTGTAGTCTATATTCCAAAAACAAAAACCCTCTCCATTCTTTCTCTATATATGTTATATATATTCTGTATGTATTTTTCCTTGTTAAAAAATGGAGCTCTCTGTGCGTTTTTCTCCAAGAAGAAGAAGCCAACCAGTCTATTTTTCCTTCCGTCTTTTTTATCCTGTTTTCGTTCGTTCTCCTTTTTTTCTATTGGTCTATATCCTCTTTAAAAAATGAGGAAGCTGCCACGCCCAGAACGTGACCCCATATTACTATTTTCTCTCTTTTCCTTTGTGTTTTTCGTCCGTAATTTTCCTCTAAAAAAATGAGCTCCAAGCTTTCTTTTTGTTTTCTTCACCCAAAGAATCCCCCCATCCTCCAGAACGTGACCCCCCTATCTTTTGTTTTTTAATTTGGTCCCATGTTTTTTTTTTGTCTTTTTTTTTTGTTTTTATTTTCTTTTATCATTTTTTAATTATTCTCCCATCCCCCATTAGCTATTATCCCTATAATGTGTGCATGTATGTGTATGGGTTGTTTTGTCCGTGTTCCCCGTGTGGTGGACTCGGATTACTATGGGCTAGGTCCGAAAATTATAAAACCGGATAGTTTGAACCCGGATATTATTCTTTGCCCGAAACCGATAATGAGAACACAGTGTTATTAATTAATCCTACGTAAGCAAAATAACTATAAGACTCATAATTAAAACAAAACTATTTTTTATATATTTTTTTTTTCAAGATTAAAGTAACCCCAAAATGTTAATGAAACTATTTGTTTATTTATTTCATAATTTTCGTTTTTTTAATAAAGCTAAAAATATAAAGTACTATTTTTTGTATTTTTCAAGTTTAAAATGACTACGAAACATTAATAAAACTATATTTTGTTATTTTTTATTTTAAGGTAAAAATAAAGTAAAAGAGTCAAAATTAGCTAAGATAGTTGTATTAGGACTAAACTAAATATTTTACGCTAAAAATATAAAAAAATCTCGGGTAGGGGCAAAATCACGCATCTACAGTATGTTATAATGAAAGAAAGTAGTTAAAAAATTGAGATTTCTAATAATCTACTCACATATGCTGAAAAGGAATAAAATGATAGTGTTTTGAAGTTTAATGATAGTTTTGTATTGTGTAGCACGAGATAGTGCATTGCGTGGTTTTCTTCCCTTCAGCATTATTTACTTTTATTACCGCTGAGTTGGAAGTACTCACACCCGACTCCCTGCACCTTGTGTGCAGATCCAGGTACATTACGGCAGAGCTGATTCCATTGCGGCTCGGGAGTGCTTTTGGACAGTCGAGGTAGCTGCCAGCGTTCGCAAGACCTGATTCTCCAGTTTGTCTATATTTTGTTCTGATCATCCCACACTTGTGCACAGTTATATTCACTATTTACACTTGTATATTCCGTAGAGGCTCATGACTCTTGACCCTTCGGTCTATGGGAGTTGGTATGTTTTGGGACTTGGTTCCCTGTTTGATATATATATATCACCGTTGTTTATGACTTGATATGCTTAAATGGGCTAAAGAGAGCTTCTAGCTCCGTTATTGTTATTGATTGGTCAAGCTGGCTTAGCAATGTGCTGGGCGCCATCACGACCGAATTTGGGGTCGTGACAAGTTGGTATCAGAGCCTAGGTTTACTAGGCCTCATGAGTCTTGAGCCGGTTAGTAGAGTCTTGTGGATCGGTACGGGGACGCCCGTACTTATCCTCGGGAGGCTGCGAACCTTTAGGAAACACTTCACATTTCTTGGAATTCTTATCGTGCGCACTTGATTCAGCTTGAGATATAATTTTTGAAATTCCTTCCACACGTCTGTGTACGCATCGAGCGCTCAGGTAATGTAATTGCCTTATGGATTGTGATTTCCTCGAACGAGGGGCGAGATATAATCTCCATGAGTTCATGTTGGGCCAGTCGGGAGGACTTGAGGCCGGATCCTTGTCTATGGCTTGAGCACCAAGGTATTAATTTTGCGAGTCGGTATTATGAAGTTCATACGATCGGTATTGATCCTTATTGTGCAAATGGCAGTTTGATAATGGGAGAGTTGTAATGTATTCAGTTCTTATTGTGATTTGATATGTAGCCCTAGCTATGGGCGTGAGAAATAATTATTATATCTCGTAATTGGAAGGTAAAGTGCCTTATGTGTAGTGGAACGAGTTTAAACTCAGGAAGACTAAAGTGATTTTGATATGTGTTATGATTCGGGCAGGTGGATAGGCCAATTTACAAAGGAAACTCTGCCGAAATTTTTGGAAAATTTTGGACTTAGAAAGATTTATGTCACCTAAAGAGAGTGGGCTTATTGGTGGTGCATGTATATCTGCAAGAATTGCAGAAGAGCTAAGGTTTCTGATGTCGAGTCTCTGTCCAGGGCTTGTAAATGACTTGAGTTTAATCTCATATTAACATTTCGGCATCACTTGAGTAATAATTATATGAGTGGTTGAAAGTGCTTTGATGAATGGCTTCGAGCTAAGTTGGGGAGGTTGTTATTGATTATCTGATTGTACTCTCGTGTGTGTTGGCTCTGTCTCTAGGTATGTTGGGAAATTTTGATAAAGGCTTATGGTGCTTCGTAGATTTGAAGAAATACTAGGATGTTGTGAACTTGTGTTGGTAAAGAATGTTCGGTGTATAGAAAGGAAAGATAGCTAATTGTAGTTGTATGTGGTCATATTCTGCGATGTCAGAGTTCTAGCAAGACACGAGTGGTTCTGTTCAATAAGACAGTTGAATTACAGCTGAATGAGGGTGAATGACGCCCGAGAATTTGTTTTACGGTGTTTAAGATTTTACTTGTAACAGTCACGTGTCTTAAGATTGTGCATGTGGCTAAAAACGTTGGTTTCGTTAGAAGAGATCAAGACTTGTGTTATATTATGTGAATGATGGGATTCTATGTAACCGTATGGGAAGGTAATGATAACGAATTCAAATCGCAGAAAGTTCTCCAAAATAAAGTATGGTAGAATGTGGTACTTTTGGGAAACATTGAGAGAGTATTTAGTGGCCTATGGGTCTTAGACTGTGTGGTCTTGTGTACGAGTCTCGTGTGGTAACATGAGTTGATGTATTATGGTACTATAGTAAAGACTGATATGAAATTAGAGATGAATCAGAAAGGAAACTGGGTAAATGGAATGACTTGTTAATAAACCAGAATAGTATAAAAAGGAATACGATTGATTCCTGGTGTGTGGTTGAAGTAATGAGTCTTGCAGACATTGCAGCAAAGCTCTTGAGTGCTGGCAGTTGTGTAACTTGATATGGGTATAAGGACTCAGTCCTGGCAGTTAAACTTATGCAACGAATGGGAAGAAATAGTTTGTGATATGTTTTATCATGGTTTGAAAATGAGTATACTCCTGTCGGTATGCGAAGCGTGGAGTGTGTAATGAGTTTTCTTCTATATGGGATCACGAAAGTCCTTGACTAGTGGAGTGCGCCGATGTTGAGGCGGAGGAAAGGGATATGAATTTCCATGTTGTCTTAGTGTAATATGGTATACACGATGTGTTATGGAAAGTTGATAATGGTATATTCTAGGTTTTGAGATCAGTTCATAATATATGGGAAATCAATAAAATTATTGAGCAGTGCGGACAGCTGCAGGTGAATTAAGAATCGATCTTTCTGATAATTTAAGAAAATGGTACTGCTATTCTATTAACTTGGCAGGGAATATGATCCAAAAAGGACAAGGTAATGTAAACTGATGATATTCAGTGGTATGGTGGTATTCTCTTGTTGGATTGACTATAATAACTGAGTCGTTGATGGCATAGTGAAATTTTTGAATGGCTTTCGTGGAACGAATGGGCGCTTGATATGCATTATGTATTCGTACGGTGGAGTGTGGAACCGGATATAGCGATTCATGTGTTATATATGTGTTGGAGACTAGAAGTTCTCGTAATCCGCCTATGTAGTGGTTGTATATCGTGTGTATCAACACCGTTTAGCTCTTAGCTTGATATGATGAATTTGGGTTATGATACCTTATTTCAGACTGGTTGACATAAGCCAGGTCGTCTAGACTAATGTGATATGGGCTATGTCGAAAAATGGCACAAATTGCGTAGCAGAGAGCATCAGAGTATGCTCCAACAAAGTAGTTGTACCCAGGACCAGCGGACGGCTGGTAGGCATTGCTTTGTTAGTTGGACCTTAGTGGCGGATGTCAGTGTAGAGGTATCTACCATTGATTCAGTTCCAGTATTGAGAAACTTTGTCGGATGCGTTTCATGTGGCCGAGCTTGAGGCTATATATATATATATATATTTGCTGTAATGAGAAAATTCAACTCGATATGCATTTCCTTTTGCGAGATTTATGCGTGGATCGGGTGGCACGCCGCCACGGGTTATTTGGATCGGGTGGCACGCCGCCACATGTATGGTATCCGGATCGGGTGGCACGCCGCCACGGGTATGTCATTGGAGCGGGTTGCACGCCGCAACAGAATATTGTGAAAATATAGTTAGTTATAAGCTACCTGGTATAAAATACTTCCTCGCTTCTGAGGAAAAGTCCGTTTTGAGTATCGCTTGGCGAATGGCACATCGGTTGTGTCCTTTCAGGATTTAATAGCATACGTTAATTGTTTTACCATGGATGAGGTTGATTGCGTGGGTTCAAGACCTAGATCTGTGCGTGGCTAACCGTTTGAGCTTAGTGGCTTGAGGTGCTTCATGAGTAATAATGTTGGGATAGAATCACGAGTCTTGGCAAGGCCACGTGATGTTATGACCTCTCGAGAAGGATTCGGGTACTCTATTTCTATAATGCGAGACGCGATCTCAGTTCTATGTTATGATGGCACAGAGGAATTGAATTGCAGCTCTTTTGCTGGAGACAGTTATCATGATTTGAGCTGTTATGATTCGAGTGTGTGCAGACGTTTCTATTGGAGCCTATGTTGTGCTCGTCACGGCTTAGGCCGGTGGTTGAGATGTCATGTCACCAGTGTGGTGTGTTATGATCAAAATGACCGTTGGAGTCATTAATGAATACGAGCATATTGGATCTTAGCTTGTTAGAAAGGTAAAAATCGAGGTTTGGCTCCGAAACCTATCGTGGTATGAGTTTTAAAAAGGGAAATAGATTCACGAATGGTTAACCTGAGAGATGGGTTCGGTATATCGCATGCTTCAGCTGTCGTGGGCAGGATATGGAGGTGTTGGAATAAGAATCTATCTAATGAAAGAGGTTTTCAGCTAGTATTTGGTTATTGTGGCCAGTTGTTGTGATTAGAGACTATCGTCTCGAGTGATGGGGTTGTCGATACATCATATGATCTCACCCGGAGTAGTGAATGTGGGTTATTGCAGTGGATTCGAGTGTATCCTGAGTATAGGCATGGGATTTGCATTTGGCATATGATTTCGGAAAGTGCAATGTGATTTATGGTTCAGATGGTCTGTGAAATTTTGACTATATGGTGTTTTCGGACTTATGTGAGATAGGGTGACGTATGATCGCCCGAATATATGCTTGGTAAGGTCATTCAGCTATTGGGTTGCTTCTAGTACAACTCTGAGTACGCTCGAGGACGAGCGATTGTTTAAGTTGGGGAGAATGTAACGACCCGGCTTATCGTTACGGGAATTACCACCCCGTCATGTTGCAATTACATGTTTTATGCTTTTATATCAGTGTTAGAGCCTATCGGGTGAGTTAGGAGTGAATTGAATTGAAAATGAAGCAAATAGCATGTTTGAAGGAAGTTTGAATATAGAAAGTCAACCTAGAGTTGACTATCGAGTTAGATTGCTCGGAATCAGATTCTGATGATTTGACTAGTTTCGGGAGATCATTTATGACTTAGGAGAGCAATCGGAATTGAATTTGGAGGCCCGGTGTAGTTTTAGGCTTGAATTGGCTAAGGTTGAATTTTGGCGAAATACAAATGGTAGGTGAGATTTTGATCCGGGGGTCGGAATGGAATTCCGACAGTTGCAGTAGCTCCGTTGGGTGATTTTGGATATGCCTGCAAATTTTCAGGTCATTCGGACATCGTTTGGTCGGGTTTTTGATTGAATGAGCAATTCAGAAATTTTGAAGAAACTTAGGCTTGAATCCGTGTGTAATTGGTGATTTTGATGTTTAGGATGGTGTTTTTATGATTGGAACAAGTTCATATCGTGTTTTGGAGTATGTTGGTGGTTTTCGTTGGGGTCCCGGGAGTCTCGGGATGAATTCGGGGGTCCAAACGGACCAATTTGTGCCAAAGGCACTGCTGTTTCTGCTGCAATTAGTGCAGAAGATTTTTGTGCTTCGCGATCGCAAAGCTAGGTCTGCAATCGCGTAGGGTTAAGTTGGGAAGTTCTGCGATCGCAAGGTTGAGACTGCGATCGCGTAGGGTATCGAGATGAGGCTGGGAGATTGCTCTTCGCGATCGCAGGAGTAGTGATGCGATCGCGTGAGGTTGAGTGTTTGTGCATCGCGATCGCGGGTCGGTCGATGCGATCGCGTAAGGTCGTGTTCTTGAGCAGTGCGATCGCGTCCAGGCTCACGCGATCGCGTAGAGGAAAGTTGGCAGCCAGGTTTTTGTGCATCGCGATCGCACGCCCAGTGCTGCGATCGCGTAGAGTAAATGGCCCAGGCAGTGAGTTTAAGTCCAGAAACATTTCATTACGGGTTCATACACCCCAAAGCACCATTTTTAAGCCCTAGAGAGAAGAAATCACGGGAAAACGCTGGGAAATCATCGGGTATTCATTGGAGGTAAGTTTCTTGACTAAAAAACATCACTTTATGGTAGAATTAACATCAATCTTCATGAATTTGGGTAGAAATTGTGAAGGATTGTGGCCTAGATATAGAAAACGAAAATTTAGGTTTTGAAAGGCCAATCGAACTCCGATTTTGGTAAATTTTATATGTATGGACTCGTGGCGAGACGAGGGTTCTGGAAATATGAGTTTTGAAATTTTTCGAGATGTGGGCCCGGGGCTCGGGTTTTGCAAATTTCGTGATTTTTGATATTTTTCGAGTTCTTTCGATTGGGTTATGTTCCATTAGCCTATTTTGATATATTTGTACTGATTTTGGCTAGTTTGGACATGCGTGGATGCCGGTTCGAGGAGCTAAGGCGTCGCGGGCATGAGTTTTCGTCGGTTCGAGGTGGGTAATACTTGTAAATGATGTCCCTGAGGGTTAGTAAACCCCGGACTTGCACATCTTAGTGTTGTGTTGAGGTGACTTGCACGCCGAATAACGGGCGTGGGGTAGAGCACCATTGGGGATCGTGACTTGGTCCGTCCCGCGTAATAAATAATAACACCTAATTGTTAAAATGAATTGGACTAATTATCATGTTTGGGCTTCGTGCCAATTATTTGAATCCTTCAAGGATTGGTATCACTGTTTTGATAACACAGTGCATATTTTATTCTAAATTTAAGGTTTAAAATGGAATTATGGCTATTCAGCATTTTTATAAGGTTATGAAAAACTTGAACAAGGTCTTAATAACATTTTTGTTGTGAGCTAATATGATATTGTTGCCCGTAGGGCTTTCTTGATTATTTGTTAGAACCGATTGGGGCCGAGGGCCATATGTTAGGGCATGACATTCATGTGAGCATATGCATACACATGCATGGATCGGACTGCACGCCGCAGTGGTATATGGATCGGGCTGCGCGCCGCAGCAGGTGTGATATTGATATTGTGCTTGGGCTGTAGGAGCCCCTCCGGAGTCTGGACACCCCCAGTGAGCACGGGTACCCAAAAGGATCGGGCTATACGCCGTAGCGGTCATATGCATTGCATGGCATACATACATTGGTTTACGTGTACTACGTGGCATAACATTTTAGCACTCATACTTTACTGGCACATGTGCATTTGTTGCTTTATTGACCAGATCTCCTGGTATAAATTGTTAAGGAGTGCTGAGCCCGAGAGGCCGATTTGAGTGCTGACTTGCACTGCTTGAGATTCTCCCAGGTATTGGTATGTTATCATGAAAGAAAGTAGCTAAAATTGAGATTTCTAATAATCTACTCACATATGCTGAAAAGGAATAAAATGATAGTGTTTTGAAGTTTAATGATAGTTATGTATTGTGTAGCAAGAGATAGTGCCTTGCGTGGTTTTCTTCCCTTCAGCATTATTTACTTTTATTACCGCTGAGTTGGAAGTACTCACACCCGACTCCCTGCACCTTGTGTGCAGATCCAGGTACATTACGGCAGAGCTGATTCCATTACGGCTCGGGAGTGCTTTTGGACAGTCGAGGTAGCTGCCAGCGTTCGCAGGACCTGATTCTCCAGTTTGTCTATATTTTGTTCCGATCATCCCACACTTGTGCACAGTTATATTCACTATTTACACTTGTATATTCCGTAGAGGCTCATGACTCTTGACCCTTCGGTCTATGGGAGTTGGTATGTTTTGGGACTTGGTTCCCTGTTTGATATATATATATCACCGTTGTTTATGACTTGATATGCTTAAATGGGCTAAAGAGAGCTTCTAGCTCCGTTATTGTTATTGATTGGTCAAGGCTGGCTTAGCAATGTGCTGGGCGCCATCACGACCGGATTCGGGGTCGTGACAATTGTAATGCCAATTGGCAACATATTTAAATAACAAGTGGAAATAAATAACTAAAGAAATTACTTTAACAATGATAAAACAAAAAATCGTATGAGGCATTTAAATGGAAACTTATTTAAAGCTACAGTTAAAAAAAGAAAAAGAATAAATTGCTCTTTCTTACATTAAATAGGGACAATATTTTGTTTAAGAATTAAAAAAGAAAAATAGTAAATGACTCTTTCTTACATTAAATAGGGACAAGATTCTTTTTATCAATTAAAAAAATAAAAACAAACCGGAGACTTTTATTCCATAGAAAATGGACGCTTTATGAAGAATGTTTGAAGCTGACATCAAAATCACCCAATATTCACGCCGAAATTTCTGTACGAAATTCTCATTTCCATCTTATCATCTACGCCCAAAAATCTACACGGAATCTTTATCTCCCTATACAAAGTAGGGTTTAGGAATTAGCTTAACCCTAACCCGAAATAGAATATCCCTAATTTTGAAAGATTTGGATACAGAGGGCCAAATACAGACATTCAAATGTGAATCGATTCTGAAGACGACGACATCTGCGCCGGGTATTTCGGGTTAACATCTAACTGTGGAATTCAAATTTATATAAAGTATCTTTTTCGATACAGAAAGATTCTACATTCTGTATATTTTGAAATATCTTTTCCGACACTCTTTTTCTTTTTGACATATATATATATAGTAACTGAATTTTATATATATATATATATATATATATACACGCCATTTGACAGACAATTTTCATACAAAATTTTCTCTGATTCCGTCAATATGGCTGCATTTGACTATATTTGCAATATATCGTCTAACAAGATGAATTGGAATTTGAAGGTTCGAATAGTGAAATTGTGGCATGTTCCCGACCGCAACAAACCAGACAACAACATCTCCCTTGAATTAATTATTCAAGACGAAAAGGTGCATTCTGTTTGAAATAACATATTTTTTTGTCGTCCAAGTTTGAGTACAATCTTATATTTTAAACCAACTGTTGGCATTCTTTTTGAAAAAACTTATTTTTTTTATTACAAACTAAAAGATTCTTTATGTTATTAATTATGATTTTTTTGGATTGTAGGGCGATCGCATTCATGCGACTGTTGGTCGGTCACTTGTACGTATGTTCAAACCAAAGTTGAAAGAATTGGATTTGTACGTTATGGAGAATTTTGTGGTTGGACCAAATTATACAAAACTCAAATACACGCGGCATAACTTGAAGTTGGCATCTACTCATAAGACAATTGTAGAGGAAGCAAATGATCATCATTTTGGTATGAATATCTTCGACTTAAAACCTTACGAGTATTTGATAAACAAAATTGATGTTGAAGAAACTGAACTTTTCGGTAAATATTCACTTCTCACTCCTTTTATTTGTTAAATTAATGTAAACTTTTTCCTGATTTTTTTTGTTTAAAATTTTATAGATGTCACTGGAGAGGTTGTAAGTTATGGTGAGGTGGAATCCCATACTCAAAGCGATAAAACCAACAACTATATGCATGTGGAACTTGAAGATCATGAGTAAGATTGCGTCTATCAATTTACTTTGTTATATATTTTAACATCATTACTTATCGTTGTCTGATTAAATTGTTATATATTAACATTATTATGGTTGTAGTCTAATAAATTTCTTAATTCAATTAACGCAGGAGGAATAATATTTCAGCAACATTTTGGGGAGAATTCGTTGACCAAATCTTGCCACTTTTACATAATTCACCCCATCTGCCGGTTATAGTTGTTATGCAGTTGATAAAAGCGCACAAATATCAAGGTATTTCTATATAAATGATGTTATTTCATATGTATATATATATGTTAAGTTTTTGGTTCAGAAAGTAAAGTTGTATATAGGAAACTATTCTGTGTGTAATACTTGGCATGCCTCAAAGCTCTGGATTAACCCGGATCTTCCTCAAGCACTTGATTTTAAGTTCAGGTTAGCTATATAATTAGTTAAGTTTATGTGTATACCACATAGATAACTACAGTTTATGGTTAGTACTAATACAAGATTGTCTAATAACAGAATGGCAAGTGTGAATGAAGCTAACTCTACCAGGATCAGTCAAATACCTTCTCAGCGTAGTTATTCTGTTTCTGATGAGTTGGCTAATGGAACTGTAGAAGTTAAGAGTATTAGCGAATTAGTCGACTGCATGGAGGTGACAAATCTATTAAACTCTTTTAGTATTTAACTAATATTATATTGTTTATGTATAACAATTTTATTTCTAAAAAATACTATTTAGAAATAATATCTGATTGCTTTTCAACAAGTTACATAATTGTGTGAGTGTTTGTTGTAATAAAATGATCGCCTTGATAGTTCTGCCACTCATAGGGATTAATATCTGAATACTTCCCCTTATGACTTCTTCTCAGGAAGGACATATTTGAATTGTTGCTACTGTAGTTAATCTTCTCCTTGAAAAAGAATGGTCATATTTGGGATGCAAGAGATGCTCGAAGAAGGTTGAAAAAATTGGAACTAAATTTCTGCAAGAAATGTGATCGCCTTGATAGTTCTGCCACTCATAGGTTTGAAAAACATAACTATTTCCTTCCTCCTTATCTAAAGGACTAATTTTGTTAGCATATATTAAATAAACTAAAATTTTCATAACTTTATAACTAAACGTGTCTTTCAGATACAAGCTTTGAGTGCAAGTAATGGATCACACTGCTTTATAAATTAGTTACTTTGGGATCGTGAAGCAACAACTCTCATTGGGAAGTCTGCGAACGATTTAATTAAAATTTCAATTGAGGTATACTTTATTTATTTTATACTTTAGCATTTGTGTCGTCATGTTTAACTACCTTTAGCATCAATGTTTTACCCTAAATTGCACCACCGAGCTCATTAAACATGTGGAACTATGGATGAAAATATTGTCCAACTTATTCGCTAACTTACTTGCCAATGTCATTGATGTCAAGTAGCTCATCCGTAATTCTTGGTACTTTAATGCTAATCTGCTGCATGGTAGCATCTCTACAAAATAAACAAAAAATAAATCATTTTAGCAGTAGTTCTCCTGTCAATAAAGAAGAAAAGTACAAACTGTCAAATCAAAGAGCCTTATAAATCACGCACTTCTAACTTCAGAATAGTACAAAGTGTCAAATATGTTTCCCTTTGCATCCTCCAGAATAGAAGAATATCCAACTTCAAAAAGAAACAGAGTCCAGCATAAGAAGTAAACAATTCTATCTATCATTTGATTATTATCCTCTTTTAATAAGTTAGAATAAGTTATACTCCATCCGTTTCAATTTATGTGAACCCATTTGACTGGGCACGGAGTTTAAGAAAAGATAGAAGACTTTTGATTTTGTGGTGTAAAATGAGGCACCTTTATTTTGTGTGGCTATAAATCATTGCATAAAGGTAAATTGTTTCCAAATATGAAAAGAGGCCATTCTTTTTTGCACGGACTAAAAAGGAAATAGGTTCACATAAATTAAAACAGAGGGAATCCAAAAATAGGTGACGTATGCCGCTTGAATGCAAAGGGCTCTTGCAAAAAATACATATACACCAACTACCTTTAGTTTAGTAGGTATGAAAAATGAACTTTTAACTCTATAGTATATTTTTTTATTATTTTATTTTATTGTATTCTACCATTTATGAGTAATATTTTGGTTTTAGTATTCTGCTGACGTTGATGAGTGATCTTATCCGATGGAGTTGTATGATATTCTTGACAAAAAAGTGTTGTTTAAAGTGACTGTCAAGAGCCCAAACATTAAAGTGCATCACGAGATTTATAATGTTGTTAAAATCAGCGAGGACGATAACCTTATACAAGAATATGGTCAATCTGCACAAGATGATACATTCACCGTATGTGATCGATACTCAAATACTTCTTAAAACACTATTTTTTCTTTATATTTATATAAGGGAATATCAAGTTTAAATTCATTATGTTATTAATTTTTGTATAGGACCCTGATTTAGACTGTCAACAACACAATAATGCAGACACTACCTTCAAGGTGACTAATACAAACTTTCTTTGTATAGCTTCTTATCTACAATATGGTATATAATAATAATTTTTTCCTTTTTAGGATTCAATGGCTGAAAATGATGACTTCTCCTGCAAATACCCCTGCCAAACGAAGTAGAGAAGAGGATGGTTCATCTGTAGCAGATGTTGTTGATGGTCTTGTACAATTTTCAAGTAACAAGCTTAAAAAAGTGATCAAACAGGAGAAAAATCCATGAATGGAAACATTTACTTTTTGGATGAAGACTTTGAAGAAGTTTTGTTTTTATTTTAATTTTGTTTCTACCATTTTGAATCATTAGCAAGTACTTTGGTACAAGTAGAAGTACTTTGGTTTGAGTTTTAATTTTGTTGCTGCAATACTCACGCTTTGCTGCAATACTTATTGTACATATGTTTCAAATAGCTTGGATATTTTTCTCCATTTATGCTGGATTTGTGTACTTTGAGGAGTACAAGGTGTTTGTGCTTTGAGAACAACAATGTTCATACTTGGAATGCTTTATGTGTTTATTGGCATTCTTAATGAGCTTCATAAAGTTGTCAAGATGTACGAGAAAGCCTTAGTTTATGCAGATGCAACAATCACATCCTTAGGAAACCTTCAACAGGTAGAAAATTTTGCATAGGTATCCTTAATATTTTTGTCGTGGTTCATTATCAGTAGTTTATCATTGAATATTTGTTGTTACTGCAGGCATACATGAACTCTTCAGAGACAGGGGATTGTGCTGCTTTCCTGTCAAACAATGACTGGAAATCTGCTGCAAGAGAAATGTTCAACAACATGAGTTATATTTTGCCTACAGTAACATTAGTATCCTTCCTGACTGCAGATTGAATTCTGAAAGTAGATTGAATTCTTGAACACAACATTGAATTGCTTGAAAAAGTCAATATTAAATTCTGGATCTTTCACATTTGCATGGTATGTTATTATTTTAATATGAGGCCTAAATTTATGGACAACCTCTCTAGCAACTTGGAAATTTTTTTGAGTACATTACTTAGGAACCAAATAAAAATGCAATCCAGAAAAAGAAATTGATGTGATTTCCTTTTTTTAGGCCTTAGATTGTCCAACATGTTTATGTCGAAACAAGAATTGTATGTTTCGGTTTATTTTTTCCTTAATCAAGTTTGTTTCTTTCTACAAGTTGCAGAGTATTCCTTGCTATGATAAGTTTAGTTAAAATAAATCGCGCATCGCGCGGGTCCTAATACTAGTTATGAAATTATATTAATAAATATTAATTCATTTTATCAAACATAAATTCCATGATGTTCTTACAAAACGTATATTTTTAGTTTGTGTAAGTATCTAAATTAAATATTATTAATTTGAAATATATACATATATAAATTATTTTTACAGTATTAGTTTTAAATATATGATACTAATTAATGTATATTCAAAAAAAATATACATCTTAAATATTAAATATAGTATCATCTATACTTATAAAAATTTATAGGCATATATTTATTGTATTAACTTTTAAGTTTTGATAATTACTTCATTTAAAAATATAATCTAACTGTGTAATTACACTTGTGCAACTAAATAGTAAACTTGTAATTGCATTATAATTACACAATGACAAACAAATAGATCGTTGTAATTACACAAATGTGTAATTACTGGGCTGTGTAATTACAGTAATTACACCAAATACAATTACTTGATTGCTTTCCAAACATACCCTAAAATCCAACCCCTAAATTTATATTAATGGCAGCTCCTTCAACGTAGACGGTGTAAACTGTGGTAGATGTAAAAGTGAAAGCTCTGCATGTTTTAATGCGTGAGCCTGAAATGCTAATATCTTATGTTGCATCTTAAACACTAAATGCGAAGTCTTTAATTTCAAACTATAAACACCTACGCCCCAAATATAAACTTAGTTTCTAAAGTTTTAGGAGAATCATGTTATAATCAAGAATCTAACCTTTATTGTTCTGTAGTTTGTGCATGTTTCTTTTTCCTTTTCTATTTGGTAAGGAGCTAGCCTTACGTTGAGGGTTTAAAGAAAAAAGATTAAATTAAATAATCTTGACATCTTTTGGTTGGACCGAATATCGTTTACTCTCTCCGGTCCAAATTTTTTGATTTTTTTTTCAAAAAGGTCCAAAATAAGTGATTTTTTCAGATTTCAAAAATAAATTAATTATTCTTTTCCTACATTACCCTCGAAGTAAATAGTGTTGGAATATATATTAGAAGTGTTTATGTGAGATAGTAAAAGTTAATATGATCAATTTCACTAATTAATGCTAAAAAGTGAATTTCTTAATATGTGTAAAATCATCCAAAAAAATCAATTATTTTGGACCGGATGGAGTATCTTTCTAGGAAATTGAATAAAACAGAACACTCGAGAGATTGTTACAAAGCTCTTTTACAGTCTCAACTTTTACATGCTAAACTCTTAAGTGAAGAATATATATATATATATATATATATATATATATCCTAAAGCAGCAGTGAGCTGGTGCCTAGATATGCGCAAGACAGTAAAAATATAGGCACTAAACCCTTAGTAGAGAGTGCAATCATGCTGTGTGTACACTTGCATACTCCTATTATACACCAAAAAGCCAAAAGATAAAGACATCTATATTTCAGTCCATCTATATTGCTATTTTGCGCTTAAAAAAAGAAATTTTGCTTCTTATCTTCCCACAAGAACAAGAATCACCAAATGCAGGTAAGATTGTCTTAGGCAAAGTCCACCTCATATTAAAGATGAGGAAAACACAGTCATATCTGTGAGGCCAAAACACAAATCTGTGACATCTGTTGTATATTAGGACTCCCCTATTATGTAAATCAATGTTAAGTGAGAGCTACTTCATGTGTGAGCACCCTCCTACAGAAACATGCTACCTTACAAAAGAGGTTTGCTTTTCTTCCATGGCTTGAGACTAGCCCTCCTTGCTTATGGCAAAAGTTCACATGTAATTTTCCTTTTTTCAGCCGTGTCCAGGGACCAGGTTAGTGAGTCTATCATTAAGTAGACATCGAAAGCTTCCCAGATAATGTCACCAATCATTATGACTCCTCCTCAAGGTTCACTTCTCAGCCATGTCACCTTCTGTAGTTGGTCTATGCAAAGTGAATAAACTTTTAGTTGCAAAGTTTACGAAATAAATAATGCCACAGCAAACATTTCAGCATGTTAATACTGGATACAATTCATCTCCATGGAAACAAACTGTTAAGACAACACAAAAGATCAGAATTCATTAAACCCATGAAGGAACAGTATCATAAAGGGAGCCATAAAGATTAAGAACATGGGTTTCAGTAGCACAAAAAATTAAGATGCACCAAAGCCACCAAAGAAAAAAGGAGAGTCATAACTAACTCATCAATACTACTGGAAGTGCATGGTTTTCAGCATAAGAATAGCATTACACTTCACCAGGCATATCACAAATGTGATGGTTTGAATAATGGTGCTTTGCCTAATGATTAGATTGGTTTAGGTTCTAAAGCTAGATAGTAATGAGCATATATAATCCAACAGAATGGTTAGATTCCATAGAGCTGGGGGTCTTTTGAAAACAACCTCTCTACTCCATTGAGGTAGGGATAAGGTATGCGTACACGTACACACTACCCTCCAGACCCCACTTGTGGGATTTTACTGGGTCATCGTCGTTATTGTTGGTTGCTGGGTGAGACTGATAGAAAGAAAGGACGGGGGGCAACCATGCATGGTACTTCTCGATTTAGATTCCATAGAGATTATTCAATTACACCATAAAGATTTCCTGGGTCATCAAAAAGAAAAAAATATGCTAGTAAATAAAGTACCACTAGAAATGCATGACAGTTGAAAAACTCAAGAGAATGATTTAACTCTTATAATGCGAGCATGGAGAATCAAAGATTCAAAGTTACCTATTTTTATTTGATTATTCATCCATTTATCAATTTAGACCAGCAGACGCTATACTACTTGCAAAAAAACAGTATGAACAAGGATTTGACTTATATAATCCTTACACAGAATTAGAGGAATAAGCCTACAATAGGACTGTCTTTACCTTTTGCTTTCCAGAAGTAATAACAGTGTGGCACAGGGAGGCGAACAGAATCTTCATGTGAACCTCCATTTTTGAGGGAGGTGCAACTTCTACTTCTTCAATTAACCATGGGTTCCTGGCTCCCGTGCAACCACAGCCGCAGCATGCAATTCATGTTCACCCAAAATTTACCGAACCTAGTAAATGAAATTGGAAAACAATGAAACCAAGTGTCAATGTAAAATAGATTCAGAAAAAGAAAGTCAAATCCATTTGGTCAAATTCATTTTCCCAAAGCCAAGCATGCAAATAACATAGATTCCTACCATGTAGATGACCAACTCCCTCAGAGATTCCTACTATGTAGAATGGCAATGACCAACTCCCTCTGTTCAAAAAAGAGTTAGATGATTTGGTCAATGATAATTTTCCGCAGATATCTTACATCGATTCATCCGCCTTCTGAGAATGAAAATTAAAGAAAAGACATTAAAGAGTTAAATATTTCTTTTAATAAGTTACATCAAAGAATTATAAAAACTATACTTTCATTTCATAAGTTATAAACCGCAGAATTTAAGAATCAAGGTTGCCAAAAAACGAGGAAAATCGAGACAAGAGAGAAGTATTCCATGTCAGAAATTACAAATGACCAGCCAAAATAAACCAATTTCTTATATATGAGCATAGGCAATCATGATCAGTATAATTTAAGAAAATACAGAAAAATGAGAATAGAGATTAAAGAACCCCCCCCCCCCCACACACACACACACAAGCCCCAAAAAAGAGAAAAGAAGAGGCAGAGTGTTGATAAATTCTATGAAAGAGAGAGACAAAGAATTCACCTTTGCAAGAAATGACTGATTGGATTTATTGGCTTTAGATGATCATCGATGCATGTAAACTGCAGACACCCGGTGAGTAAGAGAGTGGGAAGTGGAAACCACAGAGCCATGAAGGTGAAGGAAAATACTTTAGAAACACAGACTGCACAATATAGATGCTAAACTGAAAATAACCACACACACACACAAAAAAAAAAAAAAAAAAAAACAGGGAGCTGAAGTAGAGGATAAAGAGAATCAAACCTTGGGAGGTGTAACATAGGTGACATTGGTGGAGGCTGACGAGAGGCGAGGCAATGTCAACAGCAATTGCAACGGAAGTTGAAGGTGACAGCAAACTGGAAGGCTGAGAGGATCTAAGTTGCAAGCTGTGACAACTGAAAATTTTCTTTGAGAGGTTTTTGTTAAAACCGTATAATGCACACCCTTGCCCTTTCTTCCACAGATAAACCAGCTAGAGAGATGCATTCAACCTTGGCATGGGACAGAAGAATTAGATGAAGAATTGCTAGCTTTTTGTATGTCACTACAATAGAAAACTGAGTATTTGGTCCTAAGATCTCGAGATATAGATTTCCTGCCCGTCTTCTGGAGCTGCTTTACAATTTCAATGAAAACTCCAAAGTCTGGCTTGAGACCCTTGTCAATCATTTCATTAAGAATGTTTTGAGCAGTCATAGGATCTCCTTTCTTCTGATGAAGCCTCACCAGCAAGCTGTATAGCACATTGACACAGTGGTTATATTTGGCGCTCATGTCAATCACATACTTGTATGCTTTCTCACGCTCTCCCGCCTCAAGCAAAACCTTAAGATAGGCAGCATGAGTAGTAGAACGAGGTTCCACATTCTCATTTACCATCAACTTCAAAAATTCGGAGGCAATGTCAACCCGACCACGGCTGGATGAATGATATACTAGAGTTTCATAAGTTATTGCATCTAGATTGAGGCCCTTATTTCTCATTTCTTCGAGCATAATAGACACATCTTCCATCTTATCATTTTTACACAATGTGCCAAGCAGGTAGTTATATGAATTGGTGTTAGGAGAACAACCAAATTCAAACATCTCGTTGATAATAGCTCGTGCTTCTTCAATATGGCCTGCCTTGCACCTTTTACGGATCAAAATATTGTAGTGAGAAGCTGTTCTTTCAGTGATCTCTATTACAAATGTTGCCATATCAAACAGGTCCAAGCAACAGAACATCTCTATTAATCCATAAACACCAGAACCACGACAGGATCCTCCAACCTCATTTAGCATATCAACCACTTTCCTTGTAGAATTCATCAATGAATCCCTACTCGATCCACATAAAGTTAAGAACCCAAAAGCCTTATCAGTTAAACAAATTTCTTCTGCCTTAAACTCAACCAACAAAGAGAGCATTGTTTTATAGTCATCTAACCATCCACAATTACATATAATCAGACTATTGACATAAGCACTGCGATAAAATTCAGGATACGAGTCTCGAAGCCAATTAAAGAACTTTAATCCAGATATTCTTTCTTCATTCACACGCTCAAAAATCTCAATGATGAGCTTGAATGATAGTTTTGGAGCCACCAAACTTAACCTGTGCGTCAAGTCTTCCCCACCACCCTTGAGAACCTCAATTATTTCCAAAGTTTTTTCCGAATACACACTTACCGAAGGCTTACTAAGTCCACTCTTTTTGATTGTCAATTCATCAGTATAAGAACCTGCCACATTCTCAAACTTTTCATTATCATGAAGAACATAGTCGAGTCAAAAGGTTGTACACAAACACCTCTAATGAGGGATCCACAATGATGGCCTAAATAAATGGAAAAACAACAAGAAGCTAAGCACCTTGATCTCGAATACTGCATACATGTGTGCACTGATCTCAAATCACACTTTCCTTAAATTGGGTAGTAATTAACTTGGCAACTTGGAAAATATCCATATGGGATATTATAAAAGGTTTTTCGCATAAAGGCTGGATCAAGATTCCGTTTAGAAGGAGATCCAGATGGAAAAATAAAACCCTTAGGTGGTTCCAAATGAAACAGCAGTCTTCTACTACTAAATTAAATTGGAAGCGTCTGAAGAAGGGATAATGAGAATTGAATGTGACTGGAGAATACACCTTGAATGAAAGAGGTTATGAGAAGAGTTTACATTTTTAGCTATTGAGAGGCTGAGGCAGAAAAGTTTGGGACTTGAGTACTCTGAGGCGCGTTAAGGGTTCAATGTTAGAACTTTTTACTCAAAAATCTTTCTTTTGTTCCTCCATCCTACTGCTGCTAGGAGAAGTTTGGGTAGCCACAGTGGAGATAACCACGGGTAGTCACACAAAAACTGCCGAACGTATTATATTCACTTACACAATAAGGTTTGAGCCAATAGCATTTACACTCTTTGAAATTTAGCCCTCTTTGCAGCTACAATTGGACTTCACATGTACTGTTGTTTTGACTATGAAAGGCCCAGATCATGCAGAACGATTCTTTTTTTTTAAAGCTAATGGTTTAGAAGATCATGCCGAATGATGTCTAGTTTAACTTACCCATAAATAAGCTTTCTCAAACTGTTTAACTTGGGGACAAAAACTCTTATTGGTTAAGCTAAACAGAATACATAATAATAGCATGTTCCAAACGTAATAGGCCAGCAGCCTACCTTGCTAACACCTTCCAGCCTTCTCTTCTTTTATCAAGAACACTTTTAAGCATTCAAAATAACCAGACAGAAAATTTACAGCTACAGATAACAGCGTTTATTTCCCCACTATCTTTACACTCCAAACTTATTTTCAGAAAGCATGACAATGTATTTCTACTAATACGTTATTCAATAGATAAGAGTATAAGAACTTAAGCAAAATAAACATACGCCCTACAAACAACACATAAAGCATGCATTTTACAGTGTTTTAAGATGAAATCTAGAGTTCTCACTGAAAAAGTTTGTACCTTTTCTCTCTTGACCGCCGCCAAGTTTTTTAGACCAAAACCCACCATCAACAACCTGACTTTCTGTTCCTTCAACAATTGCTGAATCTTCATTGAACACAGATTCATCAGTTTCAGAAGAGAGCTTCCAGGTATATAAAGGGTCTGAATCTTTGCCATTGTTGTTACCTGTGGAGAAGAAAAATGAGTTCTTGGGAAAGAAATTACGCTTGGGAATGGAAAATGAGGATTTAGGGTTTAAGAGCAATAGGAGGTGTGAAGATTTTGAGATGAAGCGATATAGCATTGCAGACTACAGGGGAAAAGAAAGAGAATAGAGTAAAGTGGATTAAGAAGAACAAGCTCTCCCCTTTTTTCCAGGTCACGAAAAGATCAATTGTCTCGAAGATTTTAGGAACATTCGCTAAGCACGAGTTAGAGTTTAAGATCATGAATTCTTAATCAATAAATTAGGTTGTTTAAAAAAAAAGGTCGTTTAAAAGAAAAGAAAAAAGGTACTCCATACTGTGGTCGATATATTAAAAAAGTACCCAATATCAATACTCAACGATTGTATTGTAAAAAAACATAAAACTACTAATATTTGGGTTTAAACCGTGTAATTAACATCTTGTTGACATGGAGATAAGAGTGCATATAACATACCCATATATATATGGCTATTCCCCAAATTTTGCGCATAGCGAAAAGCTTAGTGTACTGGGTTGTCCTTTTTATAATATAGAAGATCTAAAATTTTGTTGTCTTTGGGTGTGTTTGGTATAACGAAAAATATTTTCTTGAAAAACAAGGCAAAAATAATATGGGGTAGCTACCTTTTGAAGTGTTATTTACTTTTTATCTAGTATTTAATACTAAGCAAAAGTAGTCATTAGTATATTAAAATTAATATGAAAAGACAATATTACCATTTCCTCCCCAAACGGAAATACACCGATGCAGAGTACCATTCAGTGGGAATTTCAGAATATGGTCTAGAGCAGTGATGATAGGCTATAATTACGTATTTTAGTCGCTTATTACACTCGAGTTTACTGTACTTTAATTGAGTTTGAGCTTTAATCGCTAGTGTTTTGCACTAACCATGTGTTTATGCCTTGTAGGTGTGATTTCGAGTTATATAGATGTTATGGAATGAATTTAAGTGATTTGAAGCTTTGAAGTCTGAGTAAAAGCTCAAGGAATTAAGTCGAAATCGTGTTCGGAGGTCAAATTTGATAGTTGAGAACAAACGAAGACTTGATGAGGTATATTGCGCACTGTCTAGTAATTTGGACATAACTTTTTGTTCCAAACTCCGTTTTGTCTCCATAATATATAGTTGGAAAGCTAACTCAAAGGGATACAACTTTCATGTTTTTAGTTTTTCCAAGTTCTTAACAGAACAGTATGAAATACCGCGGTTTCACCGCGAACGCGGTAGAACCGCGGCAGAAAATCAGAGACCATGTTTGGCCGTGGTTCTACCGCGTTTTGACCACGGTCGCGCCGCTCCAGGCGTCAAAAAGAGTCCTATTTCTTCCGGGATAAGATTATTTCGGCCCTACACTATTCCAACTTGTATAAAAGGTGTCCTAAACCTATTTGGAAGTGAGGGGACATATTTTTGACACAAATTAGACCTAAGGAGGCAAGAACACATTGGAAGCAAGGCGGAGAATTCTTCTACGAGTTTTTCCTTCCTCTTCCTATTTTTTATTATTGGTTATGACTTTTGGTATTATAGTTTTACATACTATAATGAATAGCTAATTTGTTATTTAGAGTTTTGATAGAACCTTTTGTAGGATAAATTCTTGTTATGTTTTTATATAATTGAGCCATAGTTTTTCTCTATTTGTTCAACTACGTTTATATTCTGGTTGATTGAAGAGCTTCAATTATCTGTGTCTATTTAGTATGCATAATTCGGGAGAGAGTGCATACTTAGGTAATTGTTGAACAACACCACTCCCAAAGTATATGAGGGATCAATAACCGAGGGTTTGAAGGTGGGATTAGGGATAACGAAGCCTTGTGTGCGATCTAAAGTGAGCTGTATTAAAAGCTAGCTAGCATAGCTCGGGAGAGTGCGTCTAGTAAATTATCATAATTACTCGGGATAGATTTACGGTAATAAGAGTGCTCATGATTGGTAGAAAATCCTTAGGCGAAATTATAGAAGACATAGCGAGAAGGATTCCAACAATTGGGGAAATTATAACTCTAGACCTCCTTAATCTTGTCTCTAACCCTTAGTATATTTAGTTGTTAATTTAGTAGTTTAATTTGTTAGTTAATTAGCTAAACACAAGAATCTAAATATCTCTAATTTAGGAATTGTTCAAGCTTGTCTTCTTGGTGATAGTGAATAGTTGTAGCTAAGCCTTAGTTCTCTGTGGGATTCGACTCCGGACTTGTAAATCTTATTATATTTACAGCGACCGCATTGTCCTTTTTAGAAGGCATAGTTGGGCGTGATCAAATTTTGGCGCCATTGCCGGGGAACTAACGGTGTAGTTGTAGGTGTACATATTGCTAGGTTTCAAGTTTGAACTTTTATTTTATTATTTGATTTTTTTATTATTTTTTTATTTTAGTTTTATTTGTTTATTTGAGAAATATGACATCACGGAATTGTGAGAATTTTGTTGTTGGTAATTCTTCTTTTGATCCTCCTTATGCATATTGTGAAGGAAACCACCCAGGGCAAATTTATCAAAATATTCCCTGAGAGCGAGTTTTGTGCACCAACTCAATCTTATATGTGGAATGTGTGTGATATGTGTGGTGGTCAAGATGGTCACTTTCACGGTTGTGCTTATATTTCTTACCTTCCCCCAACCCCTCACTTTGATAGTTCTTTTTTTTATATGGTGAAGTTAATAGGAACAAAGAACCTAGGGAAGTTGACATAAAGAAGCTCGAAGATATGTTAAAGTGCATTTTGGAATAACAGAGTAAATTACTACTACGGATAAAATGGCAGGAGGAAACTATTCACAACTTGAAAGATTACATGAGTCAACTGGTTGAAGTTTTTAATGCTCAGCAAGCCAATATTGTGAATAGTATCCAAGAAGAGCGTGAATTAGATACAGAAATTGATGAGCTAGAGGAGGATGTTAGAGTAGAACACCAACAATCAATCGCACTAGATTTTGAGGATGTCGATATTGTAAAAGAGATACTAGAGTCAAACAAGGATATTGAGGAGTCAAGAAATGAGGAACAAAGTGCTTACATTCTGGAATTCTCCTTGCCAGAAAGTCGAGATTACACACCTCTTCTAAAGGCCAAGAAGTGCAGAATACTACATTATTTTATTGGGCCAGCCAGATTCGTTCCACCACCCCCAGGAGCATGATTATAGACTAGAATCAAAACTTGGGGTTTGATTCATAAGTTCAAAGTGAAGACAGAAAGTGATTCACGTCGTGCCGCCACGTTAAATTGAGCGCTTGTTGGGAGGCAACCCATCTTTATTGCTTTTTTTATTTTTTATTTTTTTAATTATATTATTTTTATAATGTCAATTTTTTTTCCTAGGAGCATGGAAAGAAAATGTATTGGAAGGATGCACCAACAAATGCAATGGTTGGAATTAAGTGTGAGGTACACGTACGAAGGACCAAGCTGGGAGAAATCTGAGTACCCCATGAATTGCTAGTGCTTCGGCCTTTGGCCTATCAGGGAGTTTCTTTTACCCTCTTATATGTATGGATGTGCATTGTGGACAATGCACAACTTTAAGTGTGGGGTGAGGAGATTGTCTGGGTGACTTTTCATGCTACTTTAGCAATATTTTTTTTAAAGATTGGACTTTTCCTGATGACGGATCTTCTAGACATTTTTCTGGTGGGAATTAAGTCTAAAGAAAATACCAAAAAGATTTTTTTTTTGTTAGGTAGTGTAGTAATTACCCCTTGGTTTTTCTTTAAACCACGATTCTTTTTCAAGGGTTTTATTTGAACCGGGTGTAGTTAGTTTTTTTCTTTTAGGAAGTAGGAGCCATTGTGTTGTGTTATGAATTGAAGCGATATCTCTTGACTTTGTTATACCTTGAGAATAGTGAGTACTTTGGTTGTGACGCTTAGGCTCAGTTTTTGACTCTTGTACAAGTATCTTAAATTGTATTATCTTAACTTTGCTTAACTGCTTTGACTAGAGTGTCTATGAATCCAATTCTGAGTGAGTTATGTGCCATGTGTGTGTAAGATTTTGCATTATTTAGTGCATTGCATTTGATGCCTAGAACTTGCCCCGTATGTTTGCAAAGCAAAATAGTAGTTTTGTTTAGTCTTGGAAGTGATATAGGCATTTTTTGTTGAGCCATATATACATATTTTACCCACCTAATTATTATGTATCGTAGTTAACCCCTTTGAGCCTGTAATCATGTTTCTTTGGCAACCACATTACAAGCCTTACCCATTTGTTTGAATTAATCATCTATTTGAACCTTTTCACCTCTCATGAGCACTTGAATGTAATAAACTTTGTAAAAGTTAAAGTGTGGGGTGGTTGGTTTGGCTTTTGAGTGGAATTAATTGAATAAGGAAAAAGGTGCAATGTTTTGAAAAAAAAGGAAGAGCCACTTGAATTGAAAAAAAAATATAGTTGGATTGTTGTGAAAAAAAAAATCTTTGATAAATGGTGGCTCTTGACGTAAGTGTAATTAAAGAAGAATGGGGTAATTTACATTGATGTGAAAGTGAAATTTTGGTTTGACATAAGTATGAGGTTTGAATGTTAAAGTATATGTATTAAAGTGCTTAGGGAGGTGTAGTCACTCTTATATCTAAATGTATCATACCCGTTCCATAGCCTACATTACAACCAAATAAAGTCCTAATTGATCCAAAATTGAATGAGCTCGATTAGTAGAGTAGTACACTACGGTCAAGCTTATGGTGCATCTTTTGTGGAATATGAATGTTATTTCTGAGAGTGAGTGAATTCTTTCTATCTTGGGTTCCTAAGTGTTCTTAAATTTTATTGTATGGAACTACTCTCTTGTGTTGTGAGGGCACTTGATTCATGAAGGAAAGGTAATTTCAGTGACCTCTATGTTAGAGTAAGTAGGTGAGTTGTGAATAATGCGTGGTACTTGTGAGTCAAATCTCGAGGTGAAGATGTTACACTATTGTGCTTAGTCTATTTTAAATACTCTTGGTGTGATGAGTTTGGAGAATTGCTTAAAAAGGTCGTGTATATAAAAAAGAAGTGTAGTTTTATTGCTCGAGGACGAGCAATGATTTAAGTGTGGGGTGTTGATGATAGGCTATAATTACGTATTTTAGTCGCTTATTATACTCGAGTTTACTGTACTTTAATTGAGTTTGAGCTTTAATCGCTAGTGTTTTACACTAATTGTGTATTTTATGCCTTGTAGGTGTGATTTCGAGTTATACAGATGTTATGGAATGAACTTAAATGATTTGAAACTTTGAAGTCTGAGTAAAATCTCAAGGAATTAAGTCGGAATCGTGTTCGAGGGTCAAATTTGATAGTTGAGAACAAACGAAGACTCGATGAGGTATATTGCGCACTGTCTAGTAATCTGGATATAACTTTTTGCTCCAAACTTCGTTTTTGGCTGCATAATATATGGTTGAAAAGCTAACTCAAAGGGATACAACTTTCATGTATTGGGTTTTTCAAAATACTTAACGAAACAGTATAAAATACCGCGGTAGAATCGCGGTAGAAAATCATAGACCATGTTTGGCTGCGGTTCTACCGTGTTTTGACCACGTCGTGCCGCTCCACACGTCAAAAAGAGTCCTATTTCGTCCGGGACAAGTTTATTTCGGTCCTGCACTATTCCAACTTGTATAAAAGGCGTCCTAAACATATTTGGAAGCGATGGGACATATTTTTGACACAAATTAGACCTAAGGAGGCAAGAACACATTGGGAGCAAGGCGGAGAATTCTTCTACGCATTTTTCCTTCCTCTTCCTATTTTTCATTATTGGTTATGACTTTTAGTATTGTAGTTTTACATACTATTATGAATAGCTAATTTGTTATTTAGAGTTTTGATAGAACCTTTTGTAGGAAAAATTCTTGTTATGTTTTTATATAATTGACCCATAGTTTTTCTCTATTTGTTCAACTACGTTTATATTCTGGTTGATTGAAGAGCTCTCAATTATCTGTGTCTATTTAATATGCATAACTCGGGAGAGAGTGCATATTTAGGTAATTATTGAACAACACCACTCCCAAAGTATATGACAGATCAATAACCGGGGGTTTAAAGGTGGGATAAGCGATAACGAAGCCTTGGGTGCAATCTAAAGTGAGCTGCATTAAAAGCCAGCTAGCATAGCTCGGGAGAGTGCGTCTAGTAAATTATCGTAATTACTTGGGAGATATTTATTGTAATAAGAGTGCTCATGATTGGTAGAGAATACTTAGACGAAATTATAGAAGACATAGCGGGAATGATTCCAACAATTGGGGAAATCATAACTCTAGACCTCCTTAATCTTGTCTCTAACCCTTAGTATATTTAGTTGTTAACATAGTAGTTTAATTTGTTAGTTAATTAGTTAAACATAAAAATCTAAATACCAAAAAACCCTCTTGGCCAAAAGTCAAGAAATCCACAAAAAAGAAAATTGAATCTAATTAGGCTAATTTAGGGGATCGAGAATACGAGATAGGGAATATAGATTCTTTCGCATCTCGATTCAGTTTTTGAAAAATAAATGATTCATCGAAGAAAAAAATCAGAAACAACAATCACATTCCAGCTAACATTTCGATTTTAAACAGAACATTGTTAAAAAGGCAATCTATATACTCATAGAATATATATATGTTCTGGGACGGAATGATTCGAACCTCCGAATAGCGGAACCAAAACCCGTTGCCTTACCACTTGGCCACGCCCCATTTAGATTTCTATTCGATACTAAGAAAGTATATTGCTTGTTTTGTTTGTTTGTCAACTCTGGTCCAAATATCTATAGAATATATATATTAGATTGGCACTAGGATTTTGAGATATTTTTAGTATGTGTAGATATAGAATTCAACTTAATTTATTGATCATTACATATAATTCAATTAAGATATTGTATGAAAATATGATTTTTTCGATTCTCCTTTGAGAAAAAGTTAGGAATTGTTCAAGCTTCTCTTCTTGGTGATAGTGAACAGTTGTAGCTAAGCCTTAGTTCTCTGTGGGATTCGACTCCGGGCTTGCAAACCGGATTATATTTGCAGCGACTGCATTGTCCTTTTTAGAAGGCATAGTTGGGCGTGATCAAGCAGCAAGGGGAGATCATGCTATTGCATCTGTATTACATGACTGCTAACGTAGTGTGACTTGGAAACTTTTATTTCAAGTGTTTTTTGTTTGTGACGCTATGAATGAGTCTGATCTATATTGGTATAGGATTTATTGGAGTTTGGCATTCAATTGCACGTATCATGCGATTTTTGAACTGTTCCGCAATTACTGTGAAACAATTGGGTATGCTTTAATTTGAACAACATCATAAACGAGAAACAACGGTAAAGAAAGTTAAATTAAAGGCAACATCAAGTTGGACAAATTCGATGGTACTCTAGCGACATTTCCTCTTTCAATTTGTCATCATCCCAGTTTATTGGTCCATGCAATATAAAGAACAATCATTAGCTACATTGTTAAGCTGATCCAACAACAAACATCCAGAGTCTAATGTAATAAGGTTTATTTGATTGCTAGTTGAATTTATTTTTAGTTGTAAAAGTTGAGAAAATAAGAAAAAAATTGATGAGTAAATAGGAAATGCAATTCCTTCCCACGAGTTAAGGACACGTAGTCTTGGAGTCCTAAAGTTAAATTTAAAAGTTAAGGACATAGTCCTGAACTTAGAGTTTTAAGTTCAAAAGTTAAGGAAATGTAGCCTTGAAGTCCTAAAATTAAATTCAATAGTTAAAGACACAACTTCAAAACTTAAGGACACACAGTCCTTAACTACAGTTACAAGTTCTAAAGTTAAGGACTGCCCTTAACTTACAGTTACAAGTTCAAAAGTTAAGGACAAACAGTCCTTAACTTACAGTTACACGTTTAAAAGTTAAGGCTAAGCAGTCCTTAACTTACAATACAAGTTCAAAAGTTAAGGACAATAGGTCCTTAACTTTGATTTACAAGTTCAAAAGTTAAGGACGTTTGATCTTGAAGTTTGAGTTTCAAGTTCAGAAGTTAAGGACATGTAGCCTTGAAGTCTTGAACTTAGAGTTCCAAGTTCAAAAATTAAGGACATGTAGTCCTGAAGTCCTGAACTTGGAGTTCCAAGTTCAAAAGTTAAGGATATGCATGTAGTCCTAAAGTCCTAAAGTTAAGTACAAAAGTTAAGGACAAGAGCAAAAGGGTATTTTCGTCCGAGCAGTTAAAGTTTATTAAAGCAATGGATAAAGACTAAAGACATTTTAAACGGTGGCTTAAAAGTAAATACATGTATTATTAGTGGCCAATCGTGCACTTCCCCCAAAAATAAGTAGTAATCTTATTCATTTTTACAGTATTTTGGTACGCAAATTAAGAAAAATAACTTCTCAAGAATATTCATAAATAATTTTGATACAATAGACATGAAGCTATAACTTTCGAACCAACAACCTTCCGAACCGACAAATTTCCTAAACTTTCAAAACCGTAAAATTACGAACCGTAAACTTTATAATTTTTCAACCCGTAAACTTTCAAACACATAAAAATCCGAACTCATAACTTTGAAACTTGTAAAATTTCGAAATCTAGAAATCGAAAGATGAAAAAACTAAAACTGAAATATATAAAATAAAAAAAATTCGGATGGGGGAAGAGGGAAGGGGCGGGGGAGGTGGAGGTGGAGGGGCAATGTACATAAAAACAAAAAAATAAAAAATTAAAATTAAAATATATACGGACGAGATCTAGGTGAAAGTTTGTCCTTTGTGTAAGGGCGAAGCCAAGGAAAGCATAAGCAACCAAAGATTCTTGACAAAGAATAATCATGATTCATATTAAACAATACACGAAATGAGGAGTTACTATTCAAACAGGGAGTGGGTAATCTATTAATAGTAAAGACAGTTGTCTCAAATGCATTTATCCAAAACTGATAAGTCACATTAGCATAATGTAGAAGGGAACACCAGTTTCAACAATGTGTCTGTATTTTCTTACGGCACAACCATTTTGTTCAGGGGTGTCACGACCCCAAATCTGGTCGTGATGGCGCCCAGCACATTGCTAAGCCAGCCTGACCAATCAATAACAATAACGGAGCTAGAAGCTCTCTTTAGCCCATTTAAGCATATCAAATCACGAAGCAATAGCGATACATATAACGAAAACAGGGAAACCAAGTCCCATAATACATCAACTCCCATAGACCAAGGGTCAAGAGTCATGAGCCTCTACCTGAACATGAGTGTATAAGGTTTACAAGATACCAAGTGCGGAAAGAAAAGTTAATACAAAATCAAGAGACAGTGAGAAGGAATATCGGGTCCTGCGGACTCCGCAGCTACCTCGAATATCCGCAAATGTCGCCTCGCACAGCTACTGGATCACTGCTGAGAGGTACCTGGATCTGCACACAAGGTGCAGGGAGTAAAATGAGTACTGCCAGACTCAGTGGTAATAAACAAGGGTAAGACAACGCAGATAAGAAATCCGCAATAAAGCACTATGCAAAGCTGTAATCGAATACCCTGTCACAGAATCAATATCAACTGTACCTGTACCAACAAGTACCAGAAAAACAGTATAACAGCTAGCAGATGTAGCTAAAATGCAATGCAATGTATGATATGACCGCTACGGCGCGTAGCCCGATCCAATTTGGGTACCCGTGCTCACTGTGGGGGTTCAGACTCCGGAGGGGCTCCTACAGCCCAAGCACAATATCACTGCGGCGTGCAGTCCGATCCGACATATGTACTACTGCGGCGCGCAGCCCGATCCACTGCTAGTCAGCTAATATGCAATCACAGCCTCGCAGGCTCAAAAGTAGTTTCGAAAACATCTTTTATCATTTTTCAGTTGAAAACAGAAATATCAAGTTCTAGAGATTTGGAAATAACATGATAACAGAAATAGCTGCGGACTAGTAGTAAACTAGCATGTCAATATGATAAGACAATGATAACGATCCTCGCGGGATCCAATAACTGGCTCACGGCCCACAAGTATACTCAACCGCCCAAGAAGGGGGTTCCTCGGCTCAAGAGTGGCCATTATCATAATATATAATATGCAACCATCCGAGAAGGAGGTTCGACGGCTCAAGAATAGCCTAATATCACAATACAGTATCAACAAGTCGGACTAAGCCATAGTCCCCAATCACAATCGACCCCGCACTCACAAGAGAGTACGTGTCTCGCCGCTATACAGCGTCACAAAGTGGTATACCGGGGTTTCGAACCTGCTGGTCATCACCCACATCTATTACTCACCTCAATACGGCGTGACGACTACTCCGCAATGCCCTTGCCACGAGAATCAAGCTCCGCACGCGTAGAATCTGATCAAATACAGTAGAAACACAACAAATTAGGCCAATAGGACGACACCCTATCAATACAACTCAATTTACATCAAAATTCCCAAAGTTGTCAAAACCCGACTTTCGGTACGCTTGTAGAAAATTTACAAAACTCACATATTCGGAACCCTCATCTCAATACGAGTCTGAGCATATCAATTTTACCAAATTCGGACTCAATTTGCCCATTCAAAACCTTGATTTTCAAAAGTTCAAGCCTAGGGCTAAATCCTCCATAAATTACCCCAAATTCCTCCATTTTCATGATATAATTGCATAATATTATCAATACTATTCATAGTTTAAGTCCATAGTTGATTACCTGATGATTTCCCTTGAGTTTCTCTTCCAAATCGCCTCCTTAAGCCGAGACCCAAATGTGTGAAATGTTTCTGAAATTTTCTAACTTCTGATACAATTAATTCACTGCGATTTTCGCTTCTGCGGATAAAATTCCGCTCCTACGAGTCCGTATTCGCGACCAGAGGGTCGCTTCAGCAGTTCCAGGCCTAGCCGGCCAATTCCGCTTCTGCGAGAAAAGGACCGCTTATGCGCGTCCGCTTCTGCGATTGAACCTCCGCTTCTGCGAAAACTACCGCTTCTGCGCACCAGAGTCCGCTCCTGCGGACTCGCCCAGGCGGTCAAGAATCCGCTTCTGCGGACTTCCCCCTTTTCATCAAGTCCGCTTCTGCGGTCACCCACTCGCACCAGCGACGCCGCTTCAGCGGAAAGGATTCCGCTTCTGCGATGCCAAGTGCTCCTGTGCTCCGCGCCCACATTTCCGCAGGGGCGAAAATGACAGAACCAGAACACTTCAACCTGCAATTTCCATGATTTTCTTCCGTTTAACCATCCGAAAACACCCCGAGGCCCCCGGGACCTCATCCAACATACCAACACATCTTAATACCTTATTCGAACTTGCTCCAATCCTCAAAACACGTCTAACAACATCAAAACCCATAATTCACATCGAATTCAAGCCTAAATTCCTTAAAACTTTCCGAATTACACATTCAATCAAAATCCCGACCAAACGACGTCCGAATGACCTGAAATTTTGTGGACATATCCAAAATCACATAACGAAGCTACAGGAATTGTCGGAATTCCATTCCGACCCCGGATCAAAATCTCACCTACCGTTCGGATTTCGCCAAAATTCAACCTTAGCCAATTCAAGCCTATTTCTACACCGGACCTCCAAATTCAATTCTGATCGCACCCCTAAGTCACAAATCACTTCCCGGAACTAACCGAATCATTAGAATCCAATTCCGAGCCCCCTAACCAAATAGTCAACTCCAGGTTGACTTTCCTTATTCAAGCTTCCTTCACAAAGGCTATATGCCTCATTTCCAATCCAAATCACTCCTAACTCACCCGATAGACTTTGACACGGATATAAAAGCATAAAACATACAATTTCAACATAATGGGGTGGTAATTCCCGTGACGACGGACCGGGTCATCACATTTTCCCCCTCTTAAGCAAATGCTCGTCCTCGAGCGGGTCAAGAATCATACCTGAAGTCTCAAACAAGTGAGGATATCTGCTCCGCATCTCCCGCTCGATCTCCTAAGTGGCCTCCTCCACGGGTCGACCTCTCCACTGAACCTTAACTGATGCAATCTCCTTAGACCTCAATTTTCTCACCTGACGACCCAAAATAGCAATAGGCTCCACATCATAGGATAGATCACCATCAAGCTGAATGGTACTGAAGTCTAATACATGAGACGGATCTCCAATGTACTTCCGGAGCATAGACACATGGAATACTGGATGAACGCTGGATAATCTGGGCGGCAAGGCTAACTCATATGCCACCTCTCCAACCCTCCTAAGTATCTCAAAAGGACCAATGTACCTAGGACTCAACTTTCCTTTCTTCCCAAACCTCATGACACCCTTCATAGGTGAAACCTTCAACAATACTCTGTCACCAACCATGAAAGACAACTCTCGAACTCTACGGTCCGCATAACTCTTCTAACGAGACTGTGCTGTACGAAGCCTCTCCTGGATCAACTTTGCTCTATCCAGAGCATCCTGGACTAACTCAGTCCCTATCAATCTAACCTCACCAGGCTCAAACCATCCCACGGGGGATCTACACCGCCTGCCATACAATGCCTCATACGGGGCCATCTAAATACTCGACTGATAACTGTTGTTGTAGGCAAACTCAACAAGTGGTAGGAACTCATCCCACGAACCACCAAAATCAATCACACAAGCTCGCAACATATCCTCCAAGATCTGAATAGTGCGCTCACACTGTCCGTCTGTCTGGGGGTGAAATGCTGTACTCAACTCAACCCGTGTACCCATCTCTCGCCGAAATGCTCTCCAAAACTGAGAAGTGAACTGAGTACCCCTGTCGGATATGATAGACACTGGGACTCCATGCAACCGAACAATCTCTCGAATAAAGATCGCTGCCAACCGCTCCGATGAGTAGGTAGTACTAACTGGAATGAAGTGAGCTGACTTGGTCAGTCTATCCACAATCACCCATACGGAATCAAACTTCCTCGCCGTCCGAGGGAGTCCAGTAACAAAGTCCATAGTGATCCTCTCCCATTTCCACTCAGGAATAGCAATGCGCTGAAATACACCACCGGGCCTCTGATGCTCGTACTTAACCTGCTGACAGTTGAGGCACCGTGCTACATGTATGACAATGTCCATTTTCATCTTCCTCCACCAATAGTGTTGTTTCAAATCTTGATACATCTTCGCGGCTCCTGGATGGATAGAATACCGCGAGCTATGGGCCTCCTCCGGAATCAACTCACGAAGGCCATCAACATTGGGCACACATATCCGGCCCTGCATCCTCAATACACCGTCACTATCAATGGTGACATCTCTAGCATCATCATGCTGAACTCTGTCCCTAAGGACAACCAAATGTGGATCATCATACTGGCGCTCACGAATACGATCATATAGAGATGACCGAGATACAACACAAGCTAATACCCGACTGGGCTCCGAAATATCTAACCTCACTAACCGATTGGCTAGCACCTGAACATCATAAGCAAATGGTCTCTCCTCAGCTGGAATATATGCCAAGCTCCCCATACTGACCGCCTTCCGGCTCAAAGCATCGGCCACCACATTGGCCTTCCCGGATGATATAATATAGTAATGTCATAATCCTTCAGCAACTCTAGCCATCTCCGCTGTCTCAAATTAAGGTATTTCTGTTTGAACAAGTGCTGGAGACTACGATGGTCGGTATACACCTCACAAGACACATCGTACAAATAGTGCCTCCAAATCTTCAATGCATGAACAATGGCGGCTAGCTCCAAATCATGAACAGGATAGTTCTTCTCATGTGGCTTCAACTGCCGAGAAGCATAAGCAATTACCTTACCTTCCTGCATCAACACACAACCTATCCCCACTCTCGAGGCATCACAATAAACGGTATATGAACTTGAAGCTGATGGCAATACTAACACTAGAGCTGTGGTCAAAGCTGTCTTGAGCTTCTGAAAGCTCTCCTCGCACTCATCCGACCACACGAATGGTGCACCCTTCCGGGTCAATTTAGTCAATGAAGAAGCAATGGATGAAAATCCTCGAACAAACCGGCGATAATATCCTGCCAAACCAAGAAAACTCCCGATCTCCGTAGCCGAGGTCGGTCTAGGCCAACTCGCACCGCCTCTATCTTCTTAGGATTAACTCGAATACCATCACGAGACACCACATGTCCCGAAATGCTACGGACTCGAGCCAAAACTCGCACTTGGAGAATTTAGCATATAGATTCTTCTCCCTCAATCTCTTGCAACACAATACTCAAATGTTGAGCATGCTCCTCCCGACTACGGGAGTAGACTAGAATGTCATCAATGAACACAATCATAAATGAATCCAAATGAGGCCTGAACACACTGTTCATCAGATGCATAAATGTTGCTCGGGGCGTTGGTCAGCCCAAACGACATCACAAGAAACTCATAATGACCATATCGGGTCCCGAATGCAGTCTTCATAATATCTGAGTCTCTGATCTTCAACTGATGATAGCTCGAACGAAGATCGATCTTAGAAAACACCCTCGCACCCTGTAACTGATCAAACAAATCATCTATGCGCGGTAGAGGTACTTGTTCTTCACTGTCACTTTGTTCAATTGCCTATAATCAATACACATTCGCATGGAACCATCTTTCTTTTTAACAAATAATATCGGCGCACCCCACGGGGACACACTAGGGCGGATGAAACCCTTATCCAGAAGCTCTTGAAGCTGCTCTTTCAGTTCTTTCAACTCAGCTGGTGCCATCCGATAAGGAGGAATGGATATGGGCTGAGTGCCCGGCACCAAGTCAATGCCAAAATCAATATCCCTGTCCGGCGGCATGCCCGGCGGGTCTGAGGGGAATACATCTGGGAAGTCCCTCACAACAGGTACAGCATCAATGCTAGGAGACTCAGCTCCCACATCTCTCACAAAAGCTAAATACGATAAACACCCTTTTTCAACCATCTTCCGAGCTTTTAGGAACGAAATAACACGGCTAGGGACGAAATCGGTCGAACCCCGCCACTCAATCTGAGAAATACCAGGAATGGCCAACGTAACTGTCTTAGCATGACAGTCCAATATAGCATGGTACGGAGACAACCAGTCCATACCCAATATAACATCAAAGTCCACCATACCCAACAATAACAAATCGGCCTCGGTCTCCAGACCCCCAATAGATATAACACAGGATCTATAGACATGATCCACAATGATTGTATCACCCACGGGAGTGGATACATGAACAGGTAAATCAAGACTACCACGAGTCGCACCCAAATGACGTGCAAAATAAGAGGACACGTAAGAATATGTGGACCCTGGATCAAATAGAACAGAGGCATCTTTGTGACAGACAGAAATGATACCTGTAATCACCGCATCGGAGGCAACTGCATCACGCCTGTCAGGAAGTGCATAGAACCGTGCCTGGCCTCCACCAGATCTCTCCTCGCCCCTGGGGCGACCACGAGAAGACTGACCTCCACCTCTACTAGTCTGAGATGGTGCTGAAGATGAGGGCTGATCCCTCTGCTGAGTCCTGTCCCTACGGAGTCGAGGGCACCGTCTCCTCATGTGGCCAAACTCACCACACTCATAACATGCACCTGGTGCTAGAGAAGGGGACTGAAGGGAACCCCTCGCCGCAGAAGAACCCTGGGCTGATGAAGTAGGTGCTGCACCCTGGGCTGGAAGGGCACTAAGTGATGACTGACCCTGCTGAAACCCATGTCGACCACGACCATAAGAACCTCCGCTCTGCTCTGGGCGGCCTTAATGAGGAGGTCTAGATGAGCGACCTCTACTCTGCTGGGAATGCCCTCTAGATGGAGCACCACTGAAACTGCCAGAACCATGAGGCCTCTTGGCCTCCCGCTCCTCTCTCTCTCGGCGACGATCCGCCTCAATGGAGCGTGCCATATCAACGACCTGCTCAAATGATGATGACAAAACTCTCTCTCTGGTCATAAAATACGGATAGAGTAGTTGAGGCCATCAATGAACCTCCCGATCCTCTCCCTATCATTAGGGATCATCCATGTGGCATGCCTAGCCAACTGTGTGAATCTGAGCTCATACTGGGTCACAGACATGTCGCCCTGAACCAACCACTCAAACTGGCGACGTAGCTCCTCGCAACGAGACTGAGGTACATATTTCTCTAGAAAGAGAGTAGAGAACTGCTGCCATGTGAGAGGTGCTGCTCCTGCAGGCCTACGCCTCTCAAACTCTTCCCACCAATCAAATGCGGGACCGGTGAACTGAAAGGTAGTAAATGAAACTCCGCTGGACTCAAGAATACCAGCCGTCCGCAACATCCTCTGACACTTGTCCAAGAAACCCTGAGCATCCTCGCCCTCAACGCCACTGAAATGGGGTGGCTGAAGTCTACCAAATCTCTCAAGACGACGCTGCTCGTCATCGGGCATAACCTGAACCATATGCTTTGGAGCTGGAGCTGGTGCAGCTGGAGGAATAACTGGTGTAACCACCTGAGCGGGGACCGCCTCTGGCGTCTGAAGTCCCTGAACAACCGGGTCAGGTGTGCGAGCTACGGGGGTCTGCTGACCACCCCCTGACTGAGATGTCGCTACAGTAGCAGTAGCTGAGACTACCTGAGCCAAACCGGAACACACCGATAATATCTAAGCGAGAGTCTCCTGAAGACCAGGAATAGCAATAGATACAGTCTGGCCCTGAACTGGGGCTGCTGGAGCATCAACCACTGGGGGCTGCTCCTGAACTGGTACAACGGGCGGGTCAGCTGGCACTGCCTCGGCCGCCCTACCTCTACCTCTAGCACGACCGCGCCCACGGCCTCTAACATGTGGCAATGGAGGTCGTCCACGTCGTCTTGATGCTCGCGTTCTCGCCATCTGCGAGAGAATAGAATATAGAAGTTCAGTTCTCAGAACAACAAGATCGCACGACATAGTTCAAGAAAAGTGAAGTTTTCCTAAAGGTTCGCAGCCTCCCGAGGATAAGTACAGGCGTCCCCGTACCGATCCACAAGACTCTACTAACCGGCTCAAGACTCGTGAGGCCTAGTAAACCTAGGCTCTGATACCAACTTGTCACGACCCCAAATCTGGTCGTGATGGCGCCCAGCACATTGCTAAGCCAGCCTGACCAATCAATAACAATAACGGAGCTATAAGCTCTCTTTAGCCTATTTAAGCATATCAAATCACGAAGCAATAGCGATACATATAACGAAAATGGGGAAACCAAGTCCCAAAATACATCAACTCCCATAGACCAAGGGTCAAGAGTCATGAGCCTCTACTGAACATGAGTGTATAAGGTTTACAAGATACCAAGTGCGGAAGGAAAAGTTAATACAAAATCAAGAGACAGTGAGAAGGAGTATCGGGTCCTACGGACTCTGCAGCTACCTTGAATATCCACAAATGTCGCCTCGCACAGCTACTGGATCACTGCTGAGAGGTACCTGGATCTGCACACAAGGTGCAGGGAGTAAAATGAGTACTGCCAGACTCAGTGGTAATAAACAAGGGTAAGACAGCGCAGATAAGAAATCCGCAATAAAGCACTATGTAAAGTTGTAATCAAATACCCTGTCACAGAATCAATATCGACTGTACCTGTACCAACAAGTACCAGCAAAACAGTATAACAGCTAGCAGATGTAGCTAAAATACAATGCAATGCATGATATGACCGCTACGGCGCGTAGCCCGATCCAATTTGGGTACCCGTGCTCACCTGTGGGGGTTCAGACTCCGGAGGGGCTCCTACAGCCCAAGCACAATATCACTGCGGCGTGCAATCCAATCCGACATATGTACTGCTGCGGCGCGCAGCCCGATCCACTGCTAGTCAGCTAATATGCAATCACAGCCTCGCAGGCTCAAAAGTAGTTTTGAAAACATCTTTTATCATTTTTCAGTTGAAAACAGAAATATCAAGTTCCAGAGATTTGGAAATAACATGATAACAGAAATAGCTACGGACTAGTAGTAAACTAGCATGTCAATATGATAAGACAATGATAACGATCCTCGCGGGATCCAATAACTGGCTCATGGCCCACAAGTATACTCAACCGCCCAAGAAGGGGGTTCCTCGGCTCAAGAGTGGCCATTATCACAATATATAATATGCAACCATCCGAGAAGGAGGTTCGACGGCTCAAGAATAGACTAATATCATAATACTGTATCAACAAGTCGGACTAAGCCATAGTCCCCAATCACAATCGACCCGGCACTCACAAGAGAGTAGGTGTCTCGCCGATATACAGCGTCACAAAGTGGTATACCGGGGTTTCGAACCCGCCGGTCATCACCCACATCTATTACTCACCTCAATACGGCGCGACGACTACTCCGCAATGCCCTTGCCACGAGAATCAAGCTCCGCACGCGTAGAATCCGATCAAATACAGTAGAAACACAACAAATTAGGCCAATGGGACGACACCCAATCAATACAACTCAATTTACATCAAAATTTCCAAAGTTGTCAAAACCCGACTTTCGGAACGCTTGTCGAAAATTTACAAAAGTCACATATTCGGAACCCTCATCTCAATACGAGTCTAAGCATATCAATTTTACCAAATTCGGACTCTATTTGCCCATTCAAAATCTTGATTTTCTAAAGTTCAAGCCTAGGGCTAAATCCTCCAATAAATTACCCCAAATTCCTCCATTTTCATGATATAATTGCATAATATTATCAATACTATTCATAGTTTAAGTCCATAGTTGATTACCTGATGATTTCCTTGAGTTTCTCTTCAAAATCGCCCAAATCGCCTCTAAAGCCGAGACCCAAATGTGTGAAATGTTTCGGAAATTTTCTAACTTCTGATACAATTAATTCACTGCGATTTTCGCTTCTGCGGACCATTTTCCGCCCCTGCGAGTCCGTATCCGCGACCAAAGGGTCGCTTCAGCGATTCCAGGCCTAGCCGGCCAATTCCGCTTCCGCGAGAAAAGGACCGCTTACGCGCGTCCGCTTCCGCGATTGAACCCCCGCTTCTGCGAAAACTCCCGCTTCTGCGCAGCAGAGTCCACTCCCGCGGACTCGCCCAGGCGGTCAAGAATCCGCTTCTGCGGACTTTCCCCTTTTCATCAAGTCCGCTTCTGCGGTCACCCACTCGCACCAGCGACGCCGCTTCAGCGGAAAGGATTCCGCTTCTGCGATGCCAAGCGCTTCTGCGCTCCTCAGTCCGCTCCTGCGGACTCGCCTCCGCGCCCACATTTCCGCAGGGGCGAAAATGACAGAACCAGAATACTTCAACCTGCAATTTCCATTATTTTCTTCCGTTTAACCATCCGAAAACACCCCGAGGCCCCCGGGACCTCATCCAACATACCAACACATCTTAATACCTTATTCGAACTTGCTCCAATCCTCAAAACACGTCTAACAACATCAAAACCCATAATTCACATCGAATTCAAGCCTAAATTCCTTAAAACTTTCCGAATTACACATTCAATCAAAATCCCGACCAAACGACGTCCGAATGACCTGAAATTTTGCAGGCACATCCAAAATCACCTAACAGAGCTACTGCAACTGTCGGAATTCCATTCCGACCCTCGGATCAAAATCTCACCTACCGTTCGGATTTCGCCAAAATTTAACCTTAGCCAATTCAAGCCTATTTCTACACCGGGCCTCCAAATTCAATTCCGATCGCTCCCCTAAGTTACAAATCACTTCCCGGAACTAACCGAATCATCAGAATCCGATTCCGAGCCCCCTAACCAAATAGTCAACTCCGGATTGACTTTCCTTATTCAAGCTTCCTTCACAAAGGCTATATGCCTCATTTCCAATCCAAATCACTCCTAACTCACCCGATAGACTTTAACATGGATATAAAAGCATAAAACATACAATTTCAACATAACGGGGTGGTAATTCCCGTGACGACGGGCCGGGTCGTCACAAGGGGTATAGGGGCACGAAGTACGTACACAATTACTTCATATTTAATCGAAGAAAATAAATTCATATATATTTGTTGAAATGATAAAAAAAATGACATAAGTGGACCCCAAACATCTGAACAAACTAAATCTAAAGGCCCTTTTGGCCTTGAAGCTAGGCTTTTTAAAAGGAAGTTTATGACTTTTACTAAGAACACATGTAGAACATAAACTAGGACATTTATTTTATTATGATGCAAGCACACTGGAAGGTAAAGCATGATGAACTATAGGATAAGATGCATGCACTAGACGAGCATGCTAAACCGTTCCTCCCAAATGCACACGCAAATATATGTGACCGTACAAGTAATAAAATGACAAGTCATGTGTCGAACCCACAGAGACTTGTATAAATATCAACTACCTACTAAATTCATCAAGATTGTTATTCAGTCAAGGTTCAATCGAGTTCAAGAGTGTGATTATAATAAACTATAATTCTATGTAGCAACTAAATTATCAAGTAGCAAAATAATTATTGTGTATTCAGTAGAGACACATATTTTAGGGTTGTGATCGATTTACCAATCCTATTGTGTTCTAGTTAACTCTCCCTTTCATACAATTCACTCATGATTTCTAATTAATCGAACAATTTCTCGTGTATCCTTCTCTCGAAGTAATACTCACCTATTCAAAATAGATCATCGTCTATATTCCTACGGAATTAATCTATCAAGAACGCATTAAGATTACGATGTTTAATTAAGTACGGTGACTTGGTATATTCTTATCCTAACCACAAATCTGTCCTCTAAGAATTAAGATCATGCTCTCTTTAATTCTTCTCTGATCTAAACACGACTTTTTCAAGCATGGCATAGATAGTAAATAGAACCTAACTGTTGGTCAAACAATTAAGCAATTAATCACAAAATTGAAGAAATAATCATATATTAATTAATTATAATTAAGGTTAAGTCAACGTTAAATAATAATAGTCATGGCTAAATCACAACCCCAGAACTATGGGTTTTAGCCACTCATGATAATAGCAAATAATTTTATAAGTGTTGGATAATTGAAAATACTAAGTAAAGATGAATAAAACTGAGATCTCTTTGCTCCCGAATGTTTTTCGTTTGTATTTACTCTCCAAAATGGCGTCTCCATCCTCAAAATAGGTGGTTGGCTTTTATATGAGTTGGGGGCGTCTTGGGGTCGAAATCGGACAACTTGCATTTTGAGCGTCCAGGCAGCGTGGGGTGCTGGCCCTGGCTCTCAGATTTTTAACATACTGAAAATTTCAAATTGCATCCGAATGATTACTACACATAGAAATACTACAAATTAGCACAAATCATCATATTATACATCTCAAATCTTTAAGCATGAGCAAAATATGAGGCAACATACATCAAAATATGCATACCTTAAGCCGATTATCACAAACGCCAAGAGAAGATGCATAGGAAGTAGGTGATGAAGAGTGAAGAGCCAAAAGAGAATATATGTCACCACTACTCTACCCGTTGTGTCGGATTTTTCTCGTTGCCAAATCCTTAATAAAAAATAGTTAGGAAAACAATTCAACAGACACTTAATTAGACTTAGCAAATGAGCTAATTGATAGTAAATTGTGAGTAGCAAAAGGGACATGTAAAATATTATCAAGATTGACTTTTAATTGGAAACATGAACATAACTTTTACCAATATGAGATATAGGCAATTTGGAACTATTACCTGATGTCACTTCTTTGAGGCCTTGATACTCAGAGTGAATGCCTAGATTATCAAGGTCCGTTGTAAGATGATGCGTAGTGCCACGATCCGTTAACCAAGTTTGTGTAGGTGGATTGGGAGAACTGGAAAGATTAGAAGTGGGTCATCTAGACACCATGCTACTATTGTTAGCTCGTGGTGAAGGACATACACGTGCAATATGACCATTTCCTGCACAATTATGGCAGATAAGTCCAGAGTAGTCAGAAGATTATTGATTTGCTTTAGTTGATTGGTTAGATGACTGAAAGTCACGATTTTGGTTACTCTATGTGAACCCTTGGATGGAGGAGCGTCCGTGACCACGCCCTCCTCATCCTTTACCACGTCCTCGAGTGGTAGAAATAGAACTCCGAGTGAACTGAGTGGTGGGTGAAATAACATTTAATGGTCTCATCTCTTTTTAACTGTCTTTCTTCATTAAGGAAAAGGCCATATAACGCATCAAACATAATGTCTTCTTGATGTGATTCTATAGGTGTCAAACGAGGCCGGGTTGAGCCGAAACCGGACCGACCCAGACTGGTTAAAATCGAAATCGGACCAGCCCGATTTATAAGGGGACGGGTGGGCAGGGTTGGGGGTTTATGGGGTTCAGTCCATTTAAAATTTCCCAGCGATTAACTGGATTCGGTAAGCCCGATCTTGATGAACAGTGCATTGTACCGGTTAAATCGGCCCGAAATCGCTCCGGTATAAGGGTTAGAATTTTTGTTTTGTTTTTTTTTTTAAATATTTTTTGGCAGATGTGGGACCTATTGACTGTTGGCAATGGTCAAAAATTGGACTGATCTGTTAGCTAATGGATCTATTGCACAAATAGCCATTTTTATTTTATTTTTAACCCTTTTTTGATTTTACAAAAATAACCTTATCTAAAACTATAAATATCACCCCCCCTTCTTCATTTCTCACTCAAGTCTCATTTCTCTATCTCAATTTCTCTATTTCTCTTATTGTCTAATTATCAAAACTTCAAGTCTTCAATTCATCATTTCATCTTCTAATTTTATTTGGCTCGCTTTTCTTGAATAGTTGAATTTAATTTATCGTGTTTTATCATTCGGGTTTTGAAGTTTATACATTTGAACTTCAAATTGAAATAATTGCTTGATGTTTGTTCGTGATAACATCAAAATTGCGTAATCAAGTGCTCAATTTATTGTCCAATTTGGTGCACTCCCTCCTACTATTTCTCTTATTTAATATTTTAATTGTATATTTATTTTGTGCTTATACTTTAATTTTTACAATATGTTGAATGTTGTTAAAAGAGCGTGTAGAAAAGTTACTAGTAGGGGAAATAAAAAAAGAGATAATTCTTCAGCATCTAGTAGTAATAGTATCCTAATTTCTCTTGTTCCTAAAACATCGCCTAATGATAATATAGATTATGAACAATTACAAGAAGATTATGGAATAGAAGATAATGAATTAGGAATGGAAGATGAGATATCAGCTACACCTACTAGTGCTGGAGTTGGTAGTGTTGGAGTTGCTACAAGAGGTAGTGGTCGTGGTACTAGTAGTAGACCACCTGTGGCTCCGACTACTAATCGTAGAAAAAGAAGTAAGGTTTGAAGTTTTTTTTGAAATAATTGAAGGTTCTGATAGAGTTAGATGCAAACTTTGTAAAGGTGATTTTAAACATTTGACTGGAGGAAATTTAAGGGGAACTGGAACGCTTAGTACACATATAAAAGTTTCACATCCCATAAAATGCGGCCTAGATGGTGATGAAAATGAAGCAACTATTAACCCTACTACCGGAGAATTAATGAAATATGATAAAATAAAGGATCGTGATGAGTTAGAAAAAATTATTACTTTAGGTTGTCTACCTTTTTCTTTTGCTTCTTCGTCATATCTATTATGTATATTCAAAAAAGTTACAATCCTTTATTTAAAGGTATACCTAGAAGTACTTGTAGAGCAGATATCTTCAGACTTCATGGACAATATCAAACGTATTTATGTTATTTATTTAACCACCTTCCTTGTAGAGTTTCTCTAACTTGTTATATTGGTCATGCTGTTAATGAACGTGATTATTTAACTATTACATGCCATTGGATAGATACTTGTATGCAAAAACGTATTATCGCTTTTAGATATGATGAAGATCAGAGTCATACTGCTGCATTTATAAGTAGTACTATTTGTGAAGTTGTTAAATTTTATAATCTCAACCAAAAAGTATCTTTTGATAATGCTTCTAACAACGATGCCGCAATTTTAATATTAAAAATGCATTTGAAACTACCTCTTAATGAAATGTTTCATGTTAGGTGTGCATGTCATGTTTATAATTTAATTGTTAAAAGTGGTCTTGATTAATTTTCAATAGAGATTAGTCATGTTAGAAGAGCAGTTGGTGTCATTCAAGGAAATAATAGACAACCTCGAATAAAGAAATTTAAAAATAAGTTTGTCCAGTATAACCTTCAACCCCGATTCATGTCATACGAAATTATTACTAGATGGAACTATACATATATATTTTTAAAAGTTTGCTACAAATATAGATTCCCAATAACTGAAGTTGCTAATGCGCATTGTACTGATCCAAGCCGTATGTTAACAACTGGTACTTGGGAGGTCATTAATGATGTTGTTAAAATTTTACATAAATTGTATACAGCTACTGTTGAGTTTTCTAGAGCTTATTACCATACTATTACTATGGGTTTAGTACATATAGCGAAAATTTCTTTTCTACCCTTTAAATTTAAGAAGAAAGATAACTATAAGAATGTTGTGGAAAAAATGCAAGCCAAATTCAAAAATTATTTCTTTCCAATTCCTCCGATTTACTTAATTGGTGCTGTTTTAAATCCTTCTATTAGATTGTCTGATTGCCATCAATTAATGAATGCTTTATATACTTATATGGAGATTGGAGAAACCGAAACCCCAAATTTATATGTTTTTGTGAACAACCTAAATGATTATTTACAGTAATTATATAATTATTATGCAAATGTAATTGATGATGCTGCTCGTATTGTAGGCAATGCTAATCCTACTATGCAATGTTGCACTTCTGCTACTATGAATGATGAAGAAGGCTTTGATGATAGTTTTAATATTTTTTTCTACTTTTTCTAACACTCAAACAAGTTGTAGGAACATTGATGAACTTCAATTTCACTTGCAGAAGCAAAAGGAGCCTCGCACAAAGGATTTTTCACCGTTGGGATGGTGGCATGAGAATGGAAAGCAATTTCCTGTTCTTTTCGCAATGGCTCGGGACGTGCTGAATGTTCTAATTTCAACTGTTGCATCGGAGAGTGCATTTATCCAAGCAATACAACAACTTGGAGACACCCATCACTCATTGGTAAGCAATGCTTTGTAAGTTTTAGTATGTTTCCGAGATTAGATTAGATCGAAAAGAAGAAATCAAGGACGTGAAGATGTTGATAGCCCAAAAGACGAGGAACTTGGAGATATATTAACACATCGTAACCCATCCGAATTTAACGCTCCAGAAGAAGGTCACTCAGTTCATATTAAGTATGAGGAACTTAACAGAGCAATGCAAAACCTTTGAATTTACTTGTTGTTAAAAATGTAAACATTTCAATTTTAAGTTTGAAATTTGAATTATGAAAAAAGAGTAGCACTTGCACTAAGTGTATTTTTTTCTCATCTTCCTTGTATTCTTTAAATTAAATTAATATAAAGTATTAATATAACTTACAATAGTTAAGTAATTTTCCAAATAAAAAGTAAAAGAACACTAAACCCGGCCCAGACCGCCCCCCCCCCCCAACCCGTAACCCTTACGTTTAATTTTTACTGAATGAACCCATACCCGTTAAATTCGTTAACATAAAGCCCAATTGGCACAGAACCAAACCCGTACGGGTCCAAAAAATAGGGTCGAACTGGCCTGGCGCACTCGTTTAACACCTATACGTGATTCTAGTGACCTGGTGAAGGGCCTAGTTAAGAACAAATTCAATTAAATCATCATTAGGAATCAGATGTTGTAATGTAGCTAATCTATCCGCGATTCCTTTGGCCTTTTTTACATAGGCCTCAATACTTGCGTTGTCACAACGCAAGGTATGCCACTGCATCTTGAGTTCACGAATTAGTGGCTTCGATCCTAAAGCATATGTAGCAACAAGTTTATCCCAAGCTGCACGAGCAGTCTCTGTTCCAACTAATTGAGGCGGAACATTTTCAGAAACTGATGCAATAATCCAACTTAGCACAAGTTGGTCTTCTCGTACCCATACTTTGTAAGCGGTATTCTGATAAAAAAAACTATGTCAGAATTGGCTCGCTACCATCAATATGATGGTTGAGACCACAACCACATACCATTGGCATAAATTGTATCTTCCACAACAAGAAGTTTGATGATATGAGTTTTACCAGTAGTTGATGCGCAAGATTTGGTGAGGGCATAAGAGAAGATGTGAAAAATTGAGTGTGTGTGGTTGGTGTAGTAGAGGTGGACGAGGAGTTGATATCATGCCCCATATCAATAATGTCGTCGTTCTCTATTACTGGAAAAAAAATTGCCTCGGGTTGATTAAACCACATAAGGCTCTGATACCATGAAATGTTCTTTCATTCACTGATTGTCATGTGTGATTACAACAAGAATATATATAAGGAGTTTCATGATATATAAGACTCCCAAGTCTATAGACATACAGAGAGCAATATAATACAAGTCCATATACTGCATGGAACCTAAACCCATAACAAATAATTAACTTTAATCAATATTTTAGTTGATCTAAGAATATCCTTTATAGCAAGGCGGGTGGTGATTAAAAAAAATTGAAATTTGAAACGAAAAACCCTTTTTGAAGAGAGGAAGTGGGGTGGGTAGGCATGGGGTTGGTTTGGTGGGTGTGGGAGTGTGGGGTGAGTTGGCGAGGGTGAAAAAGGCTGAGAAGATTTTGAAAAATATTGTTCCTTCTCTTGATAAGGAAAATATTTTCCTCCGGATACCACTTCACACTACATCATTTCTCTGTTATAGAAAAGCTAATGTCCTTTTTTCTATTAAATCTTGTATACTACTTCACATTACATCAGTCTACGGATAGATCAATTTTTGTATTACTAGTTTTGACCACCCTTATATTTTGACCACCTTCAAAAATTCATTCCAGATATATGATATGCGTTATTTATTAAACTTTTTAAACCATGCAGTGGTGGATGGTTGAGAGATCGTAAACTATGGTTTTCAGCTCTAAGAAAGAGAATTTTTTTCGCACAAAATATATGTTTTACATCCTTAATGAGTTTACTGGCACAAGACTAATGGTTTTATGAAATGCAAATATCGAATGATTAAGGAGAAATATACCGGGACCCTTTGAACTTGGCACCATTTATTTTGTGCCCACTTAAGCTATGTTTTGTCCTAGTTACTCTTCTAAACTTGACAACTTGATAACTTTGACTCTCTAAACAATATCAACACAAGAAAGTGTAACATATATGTTCTTAGAATTAAATAAACGTTTACCTTTTTAAAACTCACAAATTATGTGATCATTTTTTTGGGCTAGATTTGTTTAAAATAATTGGATAAGCGTTATATGACTAAGATCTTTTTATTTCACTAAAAATATAATAGTCTAATTAATTTATTTTATAGATTTGACCAAAAAAGAAAATAAATATACAAGAGAGTCCGAGATGCTGACCCGCAGCGAGGCAGGCCCGTCTATCCCGATCGGGATGATAAGGGCTTGTCCTTCCTTGAATTAAGACGTGAATGAAGCAGAAACCCGGGGAAAATCTCAATAAAAAGAGTCTCGGTTCACTCTTCACCATAGTAGTGTAGCATAAAAAGCGGCTCCTTCCCTTCGCTATAAGAAGAGTTCCCAAGTTGGGGAGTACAATTCCCAGGTCTTTCCTTTCCTCTATGGCAGGAAGTCCCTCCAGCTTGTCTGGTTAATCGGGCTACCTATTCAAAGATGAACTAATTGCCTTTGGTTTCTTCTAATGGCAGGCATGTGCCTCATCTATTCCTGCTTTTCGGGGTACCTCTTCATCGAGTATCAGACGATTTGTTAGACGATTCTATTGATTTCTTCTCGGTGCAAAACAAAGGTTTGGAACCCTAGGACTCTTTCTCGTGAACTAGGTTCAGTCAAATAAATAGATGGATCGCCCTTTCCTGTCCTGGAAGTTGATCCCCGTTGCCTAAAACCAACAAAGGTTGAAAGAGTCAAGTAAATGGTGGGACCTCTTTCCGGGAACTCCGATTAACTTATCTTATTGAGCCTTTCTCCTAGCGTTGGTTTTCTTATCTGATCCTAAATCATTCAACAACCTGAGTGTTGTAGCTCTCTTGTTCTTGGCTGCTAGACGAGGAGCTGGGTAGAGAGATAATAGATCCTGCGGGAGATAGCTATAAATTTCTCTTAATTGACTTTTCGTTTCAAGCTTCAGTGTGAAGGTGAACGTAGAATGTAAGAGAAATTCAAATAATTCAATAGGCCCATAAGTATAAAAATAAAGATAAAAACGACTGCGCCAACTTGATATTTTGGTATTATCACCACAAAGAAGAGCTTTCGGCTTTTCTAGAGAAGATGGGATCATAGCTTAATAAATTGAAAACTTTCTATTCTATATCGGTTGCAACTAGTATTTGGGTGTTTTTGCTTGAGCTGTACGAGATGAAGGTACTTCTTATGGTCCTGCTTCAACCACCCTTCCTTCTCTACCCTTTTCTTCAAAAACTTAAGCTACTTAGACTGATGCTGGCAAATTCGAAGGGAGATATCTGGACCTGAAGCAACTCGTCTTGATCTTTATTATATTAGGATGCAAGGAAAGGGAAAGAAGGCGATAAGCAAGAAGAGGAAAGAAGAATGTTAAATTAGAACAAATAATTAATAAATTCTACGTATAAATACTAAAATTTAGTTAATTTAGTCCCCAAATTCAATGTTGGACCAATTTTTTTTAAAATCATAGGTGCTCTGCTAACTTAAATACAAAGTTACTAGAAACTATATTATAAGTGTGAAACTAATTGAAATGTAAATAAGAGAGTAACGACACACTTTAGCTTTGTATTTGATCATCTAAACGATACAAAATTAAGGAATTTTTACATGCCTATACTACATAGGAAATCGTATTACCCTCAATGTTTAAGGTTTGACTTAATTACACTTGTGAGCACATGATTTTTGCACCGGGTAAATAATTCCAAAATTAAAATAAATATGTTTTTGAGTGCAATTACTTGCTTTGTTTGAAATTAGCTATATTTTGTGTGTTTGAATAAGTAAAAATTAGAAAAATCAAAAAAATTAGGCTAGTTAATTACTTTGTTTAATTAGTTAGATTTTAAGGAAATTAAAAATAGCTTAAGTAGTAGAAATAAAGAAAAATAGCAGAAAAAATTGCAAAAAATACTTGAAAATTAGAGTAGGTAGTAAATTAGGATTTATAATTTTCCATAAAAGAAAAAGAAAAAAAAGTATAAAAGAAAATACATAAAAATAATAAAATCAGAAATTTACAAAAATAGTTTGTGGATAATGAGTTTGGGCCAATTGAATGGAACTGAAAGGCCCAGACATATTGGCCCAAGGTAATATCCGGTCCAGGCCTTCCAGGAGTTGATCTCAACCGTTCATCAAATTCAATCCAACGGTTGAAGGTCAATCTCACAGTATCTAATAGGTTGAGTGGTGAGATTCATTTCTCACCGTTCGATTAAGTTGGATTCAGCGGCTGAGAAGAGGGGCGGAATTAATTAATTAAGGAAATGGGAGATTGAATCTGAGCCGTTCGTTCGGATTGATCGAAAGGTCTTGATTTTAATCCCATTAGTAACGACACGGCGTCGTTTTAGTAACGCCTGTGAGAGCCATCGATTCTCATCAAATGAACGGCTGAGATTTCCTCGGATCCTTAGCCTATATAATGCTTATGTCTGAAGGGGCCGGCTCATTTCTTCAAACGCCTAACCCTAGCCGCCCTAATCTCTCCATCTTCTCCTTCGTCTCATCTCTGCAAAACTCAACGGCCATGGCGGCCACCACTCCTACGGTGGTCGCCGGCTCCTCTTACCTCTCCCATCTTCTTCTTCTTCTTCTTCATTCCATAATTCACCCAAAACCCCAGAAAAATACCCTGTTCTTCGAAGTCCCGGTCACCGGAATCCTCGCCGGTGACCACTAAAGTATGAACCACTGCATAAAACCAATGCCGTTCGACTCCGCTTCACATGATCTATCCAACCATACTAGCCTTCACCTTCGAATCCCCACGGAACGTTTCGAATATTCCAAATAAGGTCGTCGGAACCCTAACTCCGGCGACCCCAAATTCAACCCCAATCAAGATCCGTTCTTTACCCTCACCCAAACACCCCTCTTCAAGCCGAAATCCAAAAAGGCCTCGTCTTTAGGCCTGAAAGAAAATCAGAGAAGGAAAAAGAAGATAAATCGAAAAAAAAGAAGTCTGGAAAAGAATAAAGAAAAAAAGAGAAACAAGAAGAAGGCCTGAGGATTTGAGAGAAATGGAGAAAAGAAAAGAGAATAGGAAGCTCGGGGGACAGGCCCCGCGAGCTAAGTCCCTGGCCCTTATGTGCTTTCTCTGTGCTTTATTTTTGTTCATTTGTTGTTTGTTTGCTATTTCTGCATGTGTTTAGATGCTTTTCTCTGATTTTTGCTTTCACGTGATAGCTTAGGGTTTATTCTTGCTGATAGCTTAGGGTTTATCCTTGGTGATTTCTCTGTTGCTTGTTTATCCCTTTTGTTTCATTATGCCTATCTTTTCTTATTATTGTGCTTCTGAGCATGTTAGTGTTAGTATTCTCCATCTTGTTTATGCTCATGCTCCTCTTGATTCGTTGTGTTCTGTTCCTGTGAGTTAAAATATCTATCTATCTTCTGTGTATATTGGTTCTTAATCTGGTGGGTTTACAATGTCATGATTGTTCTTCATTCCTGTTTCATGTTTAGTTTTAGTTGTAGTTTAGCTGTTTTCTTCATTAAGGTTATCTTGCGTTGGGTCTGCTTCTCTGTTCTTAGAGACTTCCTTGTTCTTCTTCACCCTCTGTTTATACTTAGGGTTTTCTTATTTGCTGGTTGTCAACATCTCATCTGTTTGATTTTCGAATACCTCTCCTGTTGCTCTTTATGTTTAGCTTAGTTGTTTGACTTTTGTTAGGGTTTCTTCTATGTAGCCTTCAATATCTTTACTGTTTTTTCTTCTTTTAACTCCCATGGTTTAGTCTTAGCCCTTTGATTCTCATTCTCCCTCACTTCATGTTTAATTTTGGTTTACAGCTCCTCTTATGTGTTCTCATCTGCTAAATATGCATGTTAATCTTGATTATCTCTCCTGCATGATAGATTTAGGGTTCCTCTTCACTGTTTCTTCATGTCTCTTCTCTTCTTTATCTTCATCTTGATCCATCACATGTATACATAAGGCTAGGATTAATACTTGAAAAGATATATTAGCTAACATGCCTATGCTATTGTGTGTACTCTGGGCTTAAATGAATTCTGTTTCATCTACTACTTGCTACTTCTTAGAGTTTAACATTCTGAGCATATTTGTGCCCTGAACCTAAAGGTTTTTGGAGTTTTCAATTATCATATGACTGGAATTAGTAGTAATTAGGTCTAATTTGACATGGATTCATATGTTGACACATAAAGTTGGATAATGTGGGTTGATTAGCTAAGATTCAACCACATCAAATTGTCTTTCCTGAGTTTTGTTGATTAATGCATCTTATCCGGTTCTATGTGTCCTAATATGCAAATCATGTTGAATTTGATTTAGTTTTACTGTTTTTGGTTGAGTTTAAGTGTTTGATTGAAACTGTTGGAACCTTAGGTGGATTGGTTATAGCTGCTAGAATTAGGTTCCTAGAAATGGCTAGTTTTTAAATAGGTTAGAACTGAAATGATCACAAAATAGGCCATAAGTTAAATAATTGGCCTAAGAATGGTTAATTTTGCAAAAGATTGACCAATTCTATAAGGCCCTAACACACAGTCCACCTTAAAACAGTGGCTGGTTGTGCAAAGGGTTATGTCTGCAAATGCAGACTGGCCCAAGGCTCTATATTGAGCCCTGAACAGCAAAGTGGCCAAACCTGTAAAGGTTTTGGGCCCAGACGTTCAGTATATGGCTTTGATAGCCCAAGCTAAGTCTCAACTTGAGACTGGCTAATTTTTAAATAGGTTTAACATAATAACAAAGCAGGCTAGTCCTGCAATTAGCTTTAAATTGGAATAAATTGGTCTTAATTGACTGGAATTAGTTTAAATAGGCTAAAACTGAAATGGTTTCTTAAAATAAGACTGACCAGCCCTTAAATACTAATGCCAGGGCTGGCCATTAGTTAAATAGGTGCAAAACAGACTGAAATCTGCCCTAGGTAAGCTGGTAAATCAGCAGTGCCCTTAGGGGCACAATTGGGATTTAAAAAGGTAGAATAGTAAATAGTTAGAACTTAAGAGGGTAATAGGGACACTTATGCTCCTGATTTCTGCAATTTTGCAGAGGTTTAGGGGTATAATGGTCTCCTAAAAATGGGAAATCTGTAAAAATCTCAAACCCCTAAGGTCATACTAGTAAAAGGCCCTAAAAGGAATCTTTTAGAACCTTCCAGCACATGTTGGAAGGGTTTTTCATAACAGAAATAGGGGCTAAAGTGCATAATTCATAAATTTAGGAGGGGGAAGTGGGATTAATCCCATACTTCCTCCCCAAGTATTCAGCCCTAAAAACTAACTATAAATATCTCTTAAAGAGGGGCTGAAAAGGGGGGTTCCAACTTAAGCAATCTGAAATTTATATCAAGGTTGATAAAATACAGTAATTTTGAGAGTGAAATAGCAATAGAATAGTAGTGTTTTTCTGGTAGCTTTTGGATCGAGCACTTGGTTCAATTTCGTCTGGTTCTGGGTTTTTGTTTCAATCGTCTGGATTTTCATCAGTGTTGGTCTTGCTGTTGCTGTGTCGTTGTGCCTTCATTCCTCTGTTGCATTTGCTGCTTGAGACTCTGCTGTGCTTGCCTTCTTTATTCCCCTTAGACTCATTGAATCTTCTTTCCACTTGATCCAGGTATTCTCCTATCCAGTATGAGCTGTAGAGATTCAAGTGAATGCAATGAAGACTTAAATTACTCTGTTATCTGTTTGTAATTTATTTTAAATTTGTAGTATGTCGTAACAGAGATCAAGGAAAAAACAGAAACAATGCAATAGTTAGTATATTAGAAGTAGTGTAGTAGTAGAATAGTTATAAGTAGTGTAACACTTAGTTAATTAGGTAATATCTCTAAAATGAAGCCAAAAGACCATCACATAAGTTAATAAGCTCACCTAGTTAATCTGTTTTGGTCAATCGTGAATTCGAATAAGTCTAAAAGGGAAACAAACAGTTGAGTAATGAAGCCGGTTTTGATAATATTAAATAGACTTAGCTCATATTAATATCAGTAAGCTGATCATACTGGGATGTTGAATGAGTATTAAGTTAAGGTAAATCCAGTAAAACAATCACGTATATATGAACATTAGTTAATCACTCGATTTGGATACTCGGATCCCTTTGAAATGAGTAGTCGGTTCATTTAAGTCATTTCTTCATATAATCCCAAATGCTAGATAGTTAAACTTTCCATTTCAAATCATATCGGCTCTTTAGAGAAATAAGAGTGCAGAAGTAATTAGCATTCGTATGCATCTAGCCTTAAGTCAACAGGAAATGAATTGTACAATGACTTTTACCTTCTGATAAATAAAATTGATTGAGTTTGGTTCTTCTATTCGCAGCATGTATTATTGTTTTTGTACATCTTGTATTCTGTTATTGTTATATCAATTGAGCCTGGGCCTTCCTAATGGTATAGGCCTGGATATTATCTATACCGCCGGGCTAATAATGGTATGCCTCAATCAGATTTAGTTCTTTACGAACCTGGACCTATTATTAATTTGGATAAAGCCCATTCCGAAAATCCAGTCCCCAATAAATAAACTCGGCAGGGCCTGGAATGTTTAGCATTAGGAATCGAATAAGGCAAAAACAATATGTAGCAAATGTAGTTGAACCAAAATAGGATCGAACTTTAAAATTGGATTGGGACGAGCCTCGCCCGAATAATAAGCGGGGCCCCCATTTAGTAATGGTTTAATATAACTAGACTCGGGAAGACTATATAGCTAATTCCATAGTCTTACCCAAAACAATTAAAAGCCGATATAGACTATCTTAAGGCACGATTTTAATATACCTTCCTATGAACGAGTGTGCACTTGGTGCGACTCAAATCCAAATCTTGGCAAAGCCGAAATACACCAAAAGTCATAGGCGTACTGGTTGCGGTATGACTCGAGGCGTGTTCCCGCAATGTCGCAAATTCCTAAAAATAATATTTAACGCAAAAGCACATTATGTTGTTAAAACTTATAATCGAGTCAAACAAAAGTCAAGAACGACAGTGGAGCGACCGTGCTAAAACCACGGAATCCGGGAGTGCCTAACACCTTCTCCCGGGTTAACGGAGTTCCTTATCCGGATCTCTGCTTCGCAGACATTTATAAGAGTCAAAATTCCTCGGATTCGGGATTAACCGGTGACTTGGGACACCATTGTCATTCCCAAGTGGCGACTCCGATTAATCTCTAATAAAATCCCGAACCGATTGTCCTTAAATTGGAAAAACTCCTTCCCTTACGTTATTTTATCCGTCTTGGGTAATTGAGCGTCGGGGTATACCCTACAAGTGTATTTATACGCTTTAAGTGTTGTGGGGTAGTAAAAAGGGAGGTGTGACAACACTTATTATACTAAATTATCAATTCTATACCATAATTAATTAAGGATATAATTAATTTTACGTTTTTACTCCTTAATTAAAGGAATATGTATATCCAGCATCCCTACTCATCCTACGTTTCTCTCTCATAACCTCTCAGCCACATCCACGTTTTACCCACACCCACGTTCTTTTTACCATGTTTTTAATCTCCTGAAATCAACTTAAAGAAACCCTTCCACAAAGTTGGTTTCCCATTTTACTCCAGTTGAAGTTCATCAATGAAGAACAACAAAGCTTCGAAATAAAGTTCTAAAAAATCAGTAGTAGCTGATATACCCTAATTTGATTTGGGTGTGTTATCACCAAAATCACCAAAAAGGCAAGGCAAATCATCACATACAATTGCAGAGACTACTCATAGTTCCTCTCCTCGACAAATCAGAGCCGAGACGAGAACCAAACAAAAATATGATTGTAGATACAGGAGAAACTTCTATACTAGGCAAATAAGTCAAACAAAAAGGAAAAAATATTTTGGTAGATGACGACTTTGTAGAAGAGGTCCCTAATCCTAGTATTTCAAATTCTATGAAAATTTTATTTTATGGTAATATCTATAACATTCCTACATTTATCTACAAATAAACTACACATAAGTTTTAGGATGTATAAAGCAATATTATTTTCATGATTATCTACAAAATTATAATATTTATACTACAATTAAACTACAATCTACGTTAAAAAAATGTTGACTTCTCTTTATTTACAAATTTTCTACAAAAATTCTACAAATATACTATAAATCAGTTTAAGTATGTATAAAGCAGTATTATTTGTAAGGGTATCTACATAAATACTACACTTATACTATAATTAAACTACAATCTATGTTGAAAAAATATTGACTATAAAACTTTTCTCTTCATCTACAAATTTTCTACAAAAATTCTACAAATATACTACAAATCAGTTTAAGTATGTGCTAAATTGAACATAATTCAGCTCAGTTTTTCTGATGACCTCTTGTTGTTTTACCGGGGGATTATGTGTATGTGAAGATGTTATATCAGTGCTTCTTAGAGTTTTCAAAAGCTTCAGGTTTAATTGCTAACACAGAGAAAAGTTCCATATATTTTGATGGGGTTCAAGAAGACATTAAGCATGAGATTCTGAATATGCCGGGTTTTACAAAAGGATCACTGCAGTGAAATACTTGGGAGTACCTTTGAGTACTAAAAGGATGAGAATGGTACAATATCAACCTCTGCTTGAGAAGATAGTATGGAGAATAAAGGCATGGACTACAAAATTCTTAACGTATGCAGGAAGAGTGCAACTTATCAAAAGTGTACTATTCTCGATACAAATATATTGGTCTCAAATTTTCCTACTCTCTAAGAAGATTGTACAACTGATTTAGAGCATTTGTAGGAAGTCCTATGGACAGGAAAGACGGAGAATACAAATAAAGCTCTCATAGCATGAGATAAGATGTGTCTCCCAAAGGCAGCATGTGGTTTGAACTTTGATGGACATAGGCACATTGAATAAGGTTACAATGTGAAAACTACTATGGAACATGTACAAAAAGAAAGACAAACTATAGGTGCAGTGGATCCATGTCTACTACAAGAAATATAATCCAGGTTGGGGGATGGTGCCAAAGCAGGCTTCATGGGTAACCCAAAAAATCTTCAAAGCCAAGAAGTACTTTAAAAAAGATGGCTATTCAGAAGAAGATGTACTCAGAATGAACCACTTCAAAGTCAAATAGATGTACTTGGAGAAAAGAGGACAATACAACAAAGTGACATGGAGGAGGATCATCTGGAACAATGCATGCTTACCTAAATGTATCTTAGTGAGATTTCTGGCAGCTCACAAACGACTCCGAACGAGAGATAGACTGAAAGCTTGGGGATGTGTTGAAGAAGAGACATGTCCATTGTGCAAAACAGAAGCAGAGAACATAGACCATCTATTCTTCATGTGCCCATTCTCAATGCAAATATGGGCTGCTATGCTCAGATGGATAAAAATAAATAGGCCAGTTATGGATTGGAATCACGAACTAGCATGGACAGAACAATGTTATGGTGGAAAAAGTACAAAGGCTAAGATTTATAGAATGGCACTGATTGGAAGCATATACTACATTTGGCAAGAAAGGAACTCAAGAATCTTCCAAGGAGTGGAAAGCAATACTGAAGCAATCACAAGAAACTTAGTACAAGATATCCATGGTAGAGGTAGCGCGAAAAAATATCTGAAAAAATTATTAAAAGAGTTAAATTCATATCCTATTGTTTAGACTAATGTATAGAAAAGTATATAGGAAGTATATAAAGAAGGAATAGCTTAGTGTGGGATGAATGTCCAGACCAAGCTATAAAACATGAATTGTAAAGTTGTTACTTGGTAATAAGTTTTAATTACCAAAAAAGCAATATTAATTGTAAGGGTATCTACATAATTACTTTATTTATGCTACAATTATACTACAATCTATATGAAAAAAATAGTGGCTACAAAATTTTTTCTTCATCTATAATTTATCATTGCTGAGGTATTGTTCAATATTTTGTCATTTTTTGATTTTTTGGATTAAGAAAAAAAGACGAAACACAAAATATCGGCAGAATTGATTTCTACAATTTTGACTTGAATTTGTTGAATATTTTGTTGCTTTTTTGACCAGTGGATTGAGGAAAAAAGCCGGCAAACTAAGCTTTTGCAGTACTAATTTCTATAATTTGATTTGAATTTGTTGACGATTTTTTTTTTTTATTTATTTGTGGCTTAAGGAAAAATATTGAAGAATAGAGTTTTTGCAGAAAATAGTCTATGTAATTTGATCTTATATTGAAGATAAAGGATTTTTGTATCAAATTTGATCTGAAGGTCGCTAAATCAATTAGAATATTCTGTTCCTATTTTGTAGCGCGCCTAATTAGGAAGATTCAACTACTAATAAATAGTATTTAATGAATGATATAATAATTATAAAAAAATATGAATATGACCGGTAAATTAAAAACTATGCACATATTTTATAATAAAGTTTTATATATAGTATAAAAATAAAAAAAAAATAAAAAATTAATGATTTGTCCAAAAGTCGAACCAATGGATATGTGTAAAGTCACCAATGATCACAATCGACTTTAATGCCACTAACCTACGTTCGCCTTAAAAATGAGTTAACTTCTTCATGATATATAAATTTTAGATCTTCAGACTGCATATTAATTATGAAACAACAAAATTCAGTTATCTTATTGCAAGTAAGACTAAATATTTATGGGATGGACTTGTGAAATACTAAAATCACAAAACCAAATGGCGCAAGCTGCTAGAGATAAATATTAAAATAACATACTACATCTCAAAATGCTATACCACTAAGTCAAAAATAGCCAAAATGATGAAAAATACACTTCTAAATGTGAGTTGTTAGTAAATACATTTTTTACATTTTTTCATTAAATTGACAATTATAGTTTGCTCAACAGAAACCAAAAGTATTCACTTTTGACAACCTTATGGAATCAAACAACTAAGGAGTATATTTAGGGGCGCATTTTAAACTCGCCAAAATATAAAAATCAGTTTTGTTATTTTATCTCACAATTAGGTATTTTTACAGAAAAATGATCAACATTATTTTTGTGAAAAGCGGAGCAGAGTAAAATAATTTTTATGTAACAAAATAAAGAATAGTGATTTTTGGGTAATGCGTACAAAAAATTTACTCTAATTTATTTATAATTGATAAATTGTATATCTAAATATTATTAAGTGGTAACATATTTAATAGGAGTAGATAAGTTTATAATATAGGAGAGGTAGATAAAATTCCAAAAACAATTATACATGCTAGGCTTGTACTATGCAGCTGCCATTGGCTTCTTATACCTAGGAGTGGTGAACCTCTTTAGTGACTGAATTTATGCGATATATTGCGTAATTATTCTAAATATATACTCAATTCAGTAAAGAAGAAATACAACCTTTCTCACATTTTACGTTGATTGATTCGGGCAGTCGACTAATGTTTTTCCTGTCACAAAATTTTTATATTTGAAACTTTTACAAATTTTAGTAATAGTGTAAATCTAAAAATTAGAGTAATAATTATTTGGAATTTAAATTAAAACTAGATAATAGTAGGATGTAGCGTATGAAAATATAAGAAAAAGAAAAAAAGAAAAAAATAAAAGAAAAGAGGAGAATATATTGAACAACAGAATCGGGCTGCTAATGAATCAAGGGCTTTTACAATAGCAATAGCTTCTTCGTTTTTCTTCTGTTTCTGTTTCCACAATGCTCTCTCGTTTCATCTCCAAATCCTCACACCTCCGACTCTTGACCCTGCTTCCTTCCAAAACACACTTCTTAAACCCTAAACCCATTTCCGCTGTACCCTCTTTTACCATTCCCACGCCATGTTTCTTCCCCAACAACTCCCATTTCTTCTCCACTGGTAACAATGGCAAAGATTCAGAGCCATCATCTTCTGATTTGTGGAAACTTTCTTCTGAAACTGATCAATCACTCTTCAATGAAGACATAGAAATTGTTGAGGGTATACAAACACAAGTTCTTGATGATGGGTCTTGGGCTAAACAAAAACAAGAAGAAGAGAGTGGTGATGTGTTTAAAGAAAATAAGGGTGTTGGTGGAGGTGGGGTGGATGAGATTTGGGCAACTGCTGAAGGGTATAATAAAGCTTGGAGTTTTGATGTGGAAGGTGAAGGAGAGAAAGTGTTTGATGTTGGAGAAGAAGAAGTTATAGTAGAAACTAAACTAATGGGTTTTGAAGAGGAGGGTAAAGTTGAGAACGCTGAGGAGAAAAAGCTTCTTGAATTGGAAGAGAAAGCTCTTACTGAGGTTCTTAAAGGTAATCCTTTTTTTAGTAGCTTATTTCAAATTGTTTCTATTCTTGAAAAAGCGTAAAACATTTGTGCTTTAAGGTTTGGTTGTAAGGTCTTATGTTTAACATCATTTGCTGTGTAGCATATGGCTAGCCTAAATTATCATGCTTCTCTGAAGGTAATTTTAGCTTCTTTAAGATCATGTTTCTTCAGAAGGCGTAAACTTGTTCAGCGGTACTCTTATGGTTTGGTTGTAAAGTTTTACTATGCTTATTTGGATTTGTTTGCATTAGGTGGCATTTTTAATGGAATACCATATGACTAGTCTAAATTGTCATGCTTTCTGAAAGTATAGGATTTGAGATAAGTTAGGAGATTAACTAGAAAACTCTTAGTCGTCTGATGGTGCAAATTTCTGTCTGGCATTTTAATCGAGAGTGTTACCTAAGCAGGCTATAGACCTATTGGTGTTCAACATGATTTTTAATTGAATTATCCCTTCCGTTTTATCAGAGACTTTAGGTACATTCTTAAATAATCATGCTTACAGGAAACATCTTTTAACTTTCAAAACTTGGCAACATTTGCCTAAACCAAATGTCACTCAATTTATTACTGGCTTGATTATATTTCCTGTCCTAATGCGAGTTTTAGTTGCATAATCCAGTGAGTTTGATCCAATTTTCTTTTGATTTAGAACCCTCAGGGGTTGGCCTTGTGGCAATTGACTTGAGCCTTGGGCTATGCTCTCTTTCAAGGTTTCAAGTTCGAAACCCATTGGGTTGGCCTGGTGGCAATTGACTTGAGCCTTGGGTATGCTCCCTTTCAAGGTTTCAAGTTCAAAACCCACTGAGTGCAAACAATTTCTGAGGGCCATAAAACCTGAATTAACCGTGGTGCACTTGCGGGAAACTCCTTGCCGAGGGCCTGTGCACCCCGGGATTAGTCGGGGCTAATAGAGACTCGGACACCCGGTGCAAATAAATAAAAAAAAGTTTTCTTTTGATTTAGATAATCTTTGAATGCCATTTGTGTTTTAATGTTCAGAAAATCTAATATTTCTTGAGGCATGTTATAACCTTTTTAGCTACTTACTGATTACAGATTAGTCTGTGTTAACTTGACAATAAAAATTTAACTCCAGCAAGTACATTTAATCTCTGTGGGTTAGAGATTTCGAGAAAGAATATCAGGTTTAGGGGATGTCAGGGGTGGATAGCGGTTCATGCTCTCCTACTAGTTATGCAAACTGGATAATGCACCTCTTTTATCTGATTACCTGCAATTATTCCTTGATCTTGTTCTGTGAGTTTTCTTAACGAGGTGCCTTTGGTTCCAGGTCCTAATCGTGCATTTGGTGATCTAATAGCGGCATCTGGAATCACAGATGAAATGCTGGACAGTTTGATTGCTTTGAGAGACCTGGATGACATTAAAGGGCTTCCTCCTTTGAGAGAAATCGAAGATATGCGTTATGAAAAGAATACTAGGAAATCAAGCAGAGCTGACATAGAGCGCCAAAAACAGGAGGAAGTAGCCAAGGCGCGAGTCAAACAAGTAGATGAAAAGGGAAGGGCTTATGGGACAGGAAGAAGGAAGTGTAGTATAGCCCGAGTTTGGGTTGAACCAGGTGCTGGTAAATTTATGGTGAATGACAAAGAGTTTGATGTATACTTCCCAATGCTTGATCACCGGGCTGTTCTCCTTCGACCTTTTACTGAAACTAAGACATTGGGCATGTGGGACGTGAGATGTACTGTAAAAGGAGGTGGTGTGTCAGGTAAGCAGCAGTAAGCATGCGAATGAGTTGCAAACATCGGTACCTTTACCAATAATTTATTTGTTTTTCCCTCTGTTCTGATACAGTAGCTGCCAATTTATCTGTAAGAATATGACATGTTACTCATTATGATTGCTGCTTGTATGTCTTACTGGGTGCATTCTGGAGCTGCAAGATGTGATAAGAAGTTTTGGAAAATGCATAGTTTAGATAACTGCATTGGGACCACCTGTGTTTACGTGGGAGTTGGAGCCCATATTTTTTATTGGGCATAAATTTCAGTATACTATTTAGGGAAACCTTAGGAAATTTTAAAAGTATGCTCTGAACAGAATTATCTTCGACTGTAGTGCAAATTATGTGGTGTTTTCTTTTTAGCATGTTGTTTCTGAGTCCTATCTTTCAAAGAGTTGCTTTGATATATATCCTCAGTTGCATTGTCCAGGAATTTTGAGATAGGTACAATGTGAATTGTTGGTTAGGTTGGCTGGTTGTTTTTACTTATATTTATTGCTATGATGGTTGAAAGTTGAAACCTTATACAACACATCAAAAAAATTGTGTTTGGCCAAAAGCTAAACGTTAGCTTAGGAAGAAGGGATGCTCGGGGGAAGGAAGGGAAAGTAGAAGGGTAATAGTGGAGAAATAAGATAAATTTATCTTCCAACTTTTGTTAGCTAAAGACGGCCTTTTTTTGACAATGGAATACCGAATACGTAGGCTCAAGAATTGTTACTTTCGTCTGCGCTATATTTGTTTTCCGCTTCTCCTTTGTAAACCAAACAAGAGAGAGAAAAAAATGAATAGTAGAAATAAAACAAAGAAAAGAAGAGAAAATGACAAGACAGTGAGAGAATCTTGGGCCTTTGGTCCTTTCTCTTTATTTTCCTTTTTCTTTTTTGGCATAACATTGATGTCTGGTGTTCGGGCTAGGAAGTCACAAGTTTAAGTTGCGGAAAGTATTTCTTGCGGAAATGCAATGTAATACTGCATACAATAGATCTAATATGACACTATTGTTCCCTGGACCCCCACATGGTGGGAGCTTAGACTCCAGGCGGCCCCTTTTGATGTTCGAGTCAGCTTGTATGTACGTCGTCTATTTCTTTCTCTTTCCTCCCTCCTTTCCAATGGTGATTAATCTTTTAGACTGATTCTCTCAATAGGCTTAAGGAGACGTGATACTTTTGTGCATTAGAAAAGTGTACGACTCCATTTAGGTGGACCAGATTGAAGAAGGAAGATAAGGGCTTTATTTTGGTTTGGTGTTGGATTTAGAAAAATAGAGGACATTGGAATAGGATTTTGCCTTCAAATATTTGTGAGGAAGTAATTTTCCCCAAATTGATAAGGCTTTTTGGTATGATATCTCCAAAAGCAAAAAACAAAAAGAAGATAAAGCTATTAGATACTGTATAAAGTGCTATTATTACTTTTTACATCGAATCTCCATCTACACTGATGAGAAAAAGTTTAATACAAAGTAATTGTAGCACTTTTATTTCTGAAAAAAATGAGGGATCAATAATGGAGTATTAGTGTCTTCCTCGATTCTTTCTGTTGAAGAGCTGTCCCTTGACCTAATCCTTCCCAACTTGCTCTTTCTCTGCTGAGTTCTTTGAGATAGATCGTGAAGGTGTTCCTTGTTCTTTAATCTTTCTCTTTGCCAAGTGAAGTGCTTATCAGATACCATTCTTTGGTAGTCCTAGTTCATGTAATTGTGTCATACTTCTAGTATAAACTATAAAGATAGCGTGTTGACTATGGGTTTGCTGCACTTCTTTGTTTTGCATTGAAAACCTGCATAATGTATCTGGTGAATCCTGTCTATCAATATGAAATTACATAAGCTTTGTTTTCACTAGTCAAGCTTTACATTCTGAACTTATACTTTGTCCTTGTGATGTAAAAATGTTATGGATCTTAGTAATCAAGCTGTCCAGTAACTTTTTTGAGTATTTTATTGTCAATAAATGCTTAGTATATAGGTATACGAAAACTTCATAGAGAGGTTTTCCTTTCTAGTTTCTCCATTCAATCTTCAACACAAGTAGGGGTATCGTGTGTGTGCTCTGGCAAGCTGTTGAAACACTTGATTGTAGTAAGTATTACAAAGACTTCTAATTTTGGTATGCTGATTATGCCTCTTGCTCTCATGTTGTGACATGACCAAACATATTTCAGAGAGAAGTTTAGCAGGAACTACAAGCTGATCTTCTGCCTTCTGTGATTGAGTTTAAGCCTATCTATGCCTTTGTGATTTTACCATGCTCCCTCCCCCGTCACTCCCCCCCCCCCCCCCCCCCAAAAAAAAAAAAAAAAAGAAGAAAAGGGAGGAAGGGGGGAGGGAAGAAAAAGAGGGAAAAAAGAAAAGAACGAGTACTATAGATATTTCCAGGGTTAGGTACGACCTGGAGCTTTTTTTCTTCTCTCCATGTGTGAAGTGATGTCCTTTATTATATCATTCAGTTGGTGTATTTTAAACCGTCACCTAGTTGTCTTAAATTGTTCTACATGCGGTTTTGGATAACAAATATGCTCAAATCAGGTCAAGTTGGTGCAATTCAGCTAGGCATCAGCAGGGCATTGCAGAATTGGGACCCAGAGTTGCGGCCTCCCCTCAGAGAAGGTAATACTTGCTACATGGAGCTTCTCACCTAAATATCTTTTGTAGGGCTCTTGTCTTGTCAACTCTTTGATTTTTTCTTTCTTATCATTTTTAGTTTGGAAGATGTAAAGGTTCGTTATATTGTTGTAACGCCATGTAGTTGTAATTGAGCTCACACTTGTTTTGCATCACGAGCCTATGTGAATTAGGTTTTTATGATCGGAGCTGCTTATCCTTGACTTTGCAGGTGGCTACTTGACGAGAGATTCGAGAGTTGTGGAGAGGAAAAAGCCTGGTAAAGCAAAAGCAAGAAAGAGCTTCCAATGGGTCAAGCGTTGAACTGTTATGGTGCTAACACTAGGATGTCACTGGATCTGCTATCCCAAAGGATTTGGTATCAATACAATTTTCTATTTGGAGACATTGTTAACTTATGGCACGAGTATACGAGATATGTTGCCTAGAATATTCTAAGTTGGCTGAGTTGTAGGATGGTTGTTTATTTTTTGTTGTTAGAGAGTTGCTTTCTCACACACATTTGTAACATAAGTAGCTTGATATAACTTTATTTTGTATCCAAGAGGATAGTTTTGAGAGCTTTAATAATGCAGACTGCCTTTGAGTAGTGCAAAATTTCTCCATTTTCCCCTTATGATCTACCCTCCTGCGTTGCGTTGTGTCTGGTGGCTCGCAAAAAATGAGCAAAATTTCTCCATTTTCGGTTTGGAATGCTAGGGGATCAAGTATTTGTTTGGTCTATTTACCTCCAATTTCCTATATGTTTGATAAGACATTTTAGGTTCCCTCCCAGTGATCCTCATCCTCTTTCCAATTAACGAATTGATGGACAGATTCATAATCTGATTTCATTTATCTGAAATGAACATCTAAGATTTTTCTTCCTTTGGTGACTATCTATCATTTGATCAAACAACAAAATACAACTGTTTATTACACAACCCTACCTATCCTATGTATTCGAGACGAAGATTAAAAGAATCTGTTGTCATAGTAGTGGATTCTGTCGAGAACTTTGAAAGATGGATGAACAGGTAATTAATTAAAAAAGGCCGATTATATATTTTTAGGTTTGAAGTTATGCAAAAAATAAAGGCACAAAATTAAAAATGTCATTAAAAGTAGTAGTAATATATTTTAGAACACTTTACAGTGTTCTCACGTAAAGACACTTTCTTTTGATCAGGCAACAATAAATTTTCATTAATTGGCATCCAGAGGATGAAAATGCAATACAAAAACAGGGAGCTCTTGCACATTCTATCTCACTTAAATCGATCATATGTTCATTTATTTGTTCAATTCTTGCAAATATATATAGAAGAAATTTTATATGTAGTTCTAACAGATTGAATTCATATTACATGTGACTCGTAAATAAACCCAAAATAACCAAACAAAACCGAGAATGAATAACCTGGTTTTATGTTTGGCTGTCTATAAATCATCAGAACGACACTAATTGGTTTGACCTTTTAGGTAAAACAAACTCAAATCAAAACAGGAAGAGTCCTAAGAATTTAAGGGGCAATTTTCCTCTCAATGCAAGTGACTTATTATTTTCCTGTTTCTTCTATTTTTCTACAAAGTGAGGAACCCAACAACAACAACAACAACCCAGTATAATCCCACAAGTGTGGTCTGGGGAGGGTAATATGCAAAGTGAGGAACCCAATAATAAAATTTACAATCAGCAAGACTTGTTTTTTGGTATGACTCTATAGCTGTGACAACACAACTTCATCTCACTTGCTTGCCTTCATAATAAAAGGTGAAAAATACACCAGCAAAAAGGTATTACCTTCCCCTTTGAATTGCTTCTGTAAGAACACCATGTGAACCTGGCTGTAACATAAGGAAATCATTTTTGATTTCTGAAGAAGGCTTTAATGCAAGAATAGTAACAGAAATGGTATCAACTCAGAGGACAGGCAGATAATGATATTTGTGTTTTTCAACTGCAAGAAACGATCTCTACGGCGAGCTATGTTGTAAGACCGCCATTTACGTGCACGTAATCTCGTATGTTTTAGCAGTAGTGTATCCACACTCCAAAGTAGCTCCACTCAATTTGGTGACAATGTCTGTAATTCAAGATACCACAGGTTATTGCGATTAATCACCACATCGTGCACTTAGCCAGATTAATCAACAAGAAATGATAAACAACAACAATTATACTTGTAAAAAAACAAAAACTAAAACAGACAAAGACAACTACTAAGGAAAATGAGAGTTTTTGCATACTTGTATCACCACGACAAGATGTTTCACTGCCTTAGAGCAAGGCATCCAACTACATCCACAAAGAAAAAGAAAAAATTCTTTTCCAGGTACAACTATTAAGAAACAAAGTAGTTGAAAATATTCATAGTTTAAGACGAAAAGTGAACTCACTGATTAATTGTGGCATGTTTAAGTAAAAATTAGAGAACAGAAGCAACTGGCCAGAGAAGTGTAAACGTGTGCGCCATGCCCACCTTCAGAGTTCTCTGATTTGATGTAAAACTATGTTTTTTTTATGAAAAAATACAAAATTCTGTTAAAGATGATGAGTATAGTGTCTTTCTTTGAGGGTATGAGCATCCTCCTACATAGATTAGAAAAGAGAGTACTAATTCTTGCTAGCTCTAGACACAAGTATGTCGTGAAGATCAGTCCATGACCATTTGCCTACGCCTTTTTTCCAGATGTTGAAGGACAAGGATGAAAGGAATGTGATGTTATGCTAAAGAACAATTTGAAGCTTATAACATAATACTGGTAACTTGGATTAACCGCACATTGAAAAGGATTATGCGAAAGTTAATAATCAACTGCATTAGAATAGGACTATGTGCAAATAAAAGCTCTCGATTTATCAGCATGACTCCATATATTCCGGCTTAACACCACTCCAACTTCAAGGAGTCTGAATACTAGAAAACAAAGAAATCCTTCTTTCAAGATAAATTCAAAGCAGCCCTTAACATAAATACCTCATGGAATACATCAAAAGAAATTACCTATAAATGCTGCTTAAACTTCATGAACAACCTAATGTTTTGCACAAGTAGCTTAAACTGCATAAAAAACCTTCGAGGTTTTGCCTAAGTTCAAACTAATTAATAGCTATAGATACAATGACTAAACTCGGAAAAAAATCAATAAAAGAAACGGATTTGCAGCAGAAGACATGTACTATTTTCCATCAAGCAATGTCTTGTTAATGCTCTATGATTTCTGAAATATTAACAGTTCCAGTCAAGCACATCATGTAGTAAGAGAGTAATTAAGGCAAAGATGAAACGCCTTTAAGAAATGCATCAGTAATAAATGAACGGTAGTAATACTTGGAATAGAATGAGTCTGCACCAAGGGATTTATCTTGCGAGAAATGAAACATATGCTGTAGAGAAAGCAACCTAGGCATTCTAACTGATTTCTGATCATAAGCCAGCAAATGAATGAGAAAATAACTAAAGACTTGCACAGCTAATATCATCAGTATTTTGTTTGATTAGTCTATGTCCTCTACCTTGAAGACTGATATAGATTCTTTCAAGTGTTCCCTACTCTCCAAAACCTGCAACCTATAAAGAGAAAAAATCATCAGCGGTCGAAAAGATCATGAAAATTGTACGAGCTTCAGACGGGGAAGTGGCAGTTGACAACTACGGCATGCAAGAAACACAAGCCAAAGTACTTGCTAACTTTATCTCTAAACATGGTTAAAAGAAAGTGTTGATATGCATAAGACCAGGCATATAATGCAAGAGTCATCTACCTCAACTGTGGCGAAAAAAGCAGAACGCCTGTTCAAGCTGGCACATATTCTGCTTGAGTGATGACAAATACCTTGCAACAGGAAACAGGAGCAAAGTTCTTATGGAAATAGTCAAAGGTCTGGATCTGAGTCCCCCTTCCTTTTCACAAAAGGAGTCCTTCACAAAGTTCTTCTTCGGAAGAAGAATCCTCTGTAGTCACATAAACGGTATCTTTCATTTGCCTACTCAGTCCTCCCAAAAGACAGTAAATTTCATTTGTTTGGCCACTGGAGGTATCTGAAACCAAAAAGGGAGAAAAGCCAGAACCCGTATCAACCCAAGCACATCCTGGGGCCTTTCTTACACCAAAATCCCGCATGATGGTTCTCACTTTTGCCAGTTTATTCCAACGTCCAGCATCCGCATACATATTAGCAATCAACACATAATATCCAGGATTATCGGGCCTCAGCTCCAGCAGTTTCTCAGCTGCCCATTCTCCTATCTCAGTATTCCTATGAATCTTACATGCTCCAAGGAGAGTTGCCCACATTTCAGGTGTTGGTTCATAAGGCATCTTTATAATGATTTCCTCTGCCTTTTTAAGTAGACCAGCCCTACCAAAGAGGTCAACCATGCAAGAAAAGTGCTCCAAACGAGGACTTATATCATAAGTACTTTGCATCTGTTCGAATAGCTTCTGACCCTGCATCACATGGCCTGAATGACTACATGCTGACAAAGCAGCAACCATGGTCACATGGTCTGGTTTTATATGGTGCCTTATCATCTCATTAAAAAGTTCAATTGCTTCTCTTCCTTCACCTTGAATACCATATCCTGCTATCAGCGAAGTGTAGGTAACTGCATCTTTCTTGCTCATCAAATTAAATAGTCTTCTGGCTACTAATACCTTTCCAGATCTTGCATACATATCCACAAGTGAATTCCACAATAGCAAATGTTCCTCAAATCCTTTCCGCCTTGTAAGATAGCAGTGAAATTCTTTACCATGTTGTAAATTTGCCACCCTAGCACAAAGGGGGAGAATGCTTGCTATAGTTATATAATTTGGCTCAACACCAGAAAGCAGCATTTCTCGGAAAAAAAAGGAGGTTTCCTCAGACCTGTCCCAATGTGCAAAGCCAGATATGATCGTATTCCAGGTAATTACAGTTTTAGAGTCAACCAACTGAAATAAAATATGCGCCTGCTTAAGCGCCTTGCATCTGGCATACATATTGATTAAAGCATTTCTTACATTATCGAAATCGTCAAGGTGACTTCGCATCACTAAACCATGAATTTCTTTTCCATTTTTTAACAAACCAGTATGAGAACATGCACCCAAACCAATAAGTGTTGCCACAGGTTCTAGCTGAATTCCACAAGTTCTCATTTGAGAGAACAATTTAAGAGCCCCAATAAAGTTACCTGTCTTCAAGCAACCTCCAGCTATGGTGTTCCAAGTAATAATATCCATTTCAGCACCAGTAGCTCTCATTCTATCAAAAAGCTCAAAAGCTTTACCCCACATACCTTTGGAAGCATAGCCAGAGATCATTGAATTCCATGAAACTGCATCCTTAACTGGCATCCTTTCAAATATGTCATTTGCAACATCCACTTCCCCACATTTCGTGTACATGGAAACTAAAGCATTCTGGACAAACAAGCTACCCTCTAGGAAACTACCATCTATAGATTTGTGAATATTCCGGCCAGAAGCAAGATTTAATTGTTCACCACAGGCCTTCAGAACAGACGGATAAGTGAACTCATCGGGTCTTATACCTCTATTTACCATCTGTCTATAGGCAGAAAATGCCTTTTCATTTTGCCCCCTTCTAACATAGGAAGAAATAAGGAGATTCCAAGGGAGAGGATGCAAAATATTTGAAGTTTCAGCAATTGCATGAGCACTATCAAGTAAATCGAAGGTCGTATAAAAGGTGAGTATCCTTGGTACCAAATTCCAACTATGTGCAACGCCCGAATTAATAATGCAGGCATGAAGCTGCTTCCCTTCGAGAAGTGACTTACTGTTAGTACAACATAACAAAAGAGATGATACGGACTGTATAAAAAGATCACAAGGGGTTTGAGAGGAGACATGAGTCCGAATAAGTGAAAAAGTTCTAAAGGCTTTGCATATGTGGCCTTGGCTTGCAAAGTCCTTCAAGGTTGTCAGTAGGCAATCCACCATAGACTCATTAGTTGCTTCACAAGACCCTGAAACAGATTCACGAGAACTACACAGTAAGGACTGGACACTGTTTCGGCGGTCCGATTCTGTAACACTCCTCCACTTTTTAGGTATGAACTTCCGAATTTGGGACAAAGGAAGGTTTTTTGGAAGCACACTGAATCGGGAGGGCATAAACTACAAATGCTGAAACTACAATGAGTAATAAGAAGATAGCGGATGGGTATCGTATGCATGACTGCTTCCGCATTTGCAACACTAACAACAGTCTGTTACGACTTGAAAAGATTGAATCTTTACCCAATATATCCCTGCAAAAAGAATCACATGTGTAAGACACACAACAATAGCAATTAATCTATAAAATCCAGAGCGATCATGATGCAACCAAAAAGGAAAATAATATGAACCTGAAAATCCAGAGAATCACATTAATATGAACCTGAAAATCATCCAAAGAAACATATGAAATTGAATTTTTAAGAACAAACAGGAAATAGACTCCATCGTCCCAACTTATATGACACTCTTCTATTTTGGAACATCCAAAAGTATTTAACACCATTATATTTCTATACAACTTTCAATACTTTCAAGAATTCAATATAATTAAACTATTCAAATTTTAAACTTTCAAGTGATGTTTTACTATCAAACTAACTTTTTAATAATCCGCTTTTTAATATTTTCTCCCAATATATGTCTTTAATTAACATCTCAAACTTCATGGCCATTAATTCTGAGCATACAAATTGGGACAGAGGCAGTAATAAAAAAAAAAAAAAGCAAAAACAGGAGCTAAGTAGGATTGTAAGTGTTCTTGCATTTAAGTAACTAGTTAATTAGAGCATTTTTTTTAATTTCTAAAAACAAATAAAGTGAACGGAAAAAACAAAAAAAAAAAGACCACAATTTCAATGAAATCACCCAAAATTGTTCACTTTATCACCAACTGACCAACAAACCTCAAAATAAACAGAAACAAAAGAAGACTCAATTAAAAAAAAATCACTTTTTAATGTTGCTATAATCATTCAGAGTGCACTTTGAAGTTTCTGGAATACAATATTCGAAAAAACAGGTTAACAATATACAAATTGACCCAACAATTGGTCCTAAATATCCTCAAACAGCTAAATGGGAAAATTAACAAAGATAGTGGAGAGAATATGTGTACCAAGTCTGGAGGCCACCGGCCACAGGGGTCGCCGGTAAGAAGAAGGGAAAATGGGCTGTAGAGACTAGAGATTGGAGGAGGAAACGAAGTGAGAAAAAATAACCTTCTTTAGGGGTTTAGAGAATGGGGTTTTGACTTTTGACAGCTTTTGTCCTTTGAACCTAGGAATACCTTTTCTTGCAAGTCTGAGTTTCTCATTAGCGAAAAACAAGTCTTGAGTTTGTTCAAATTCTGAGTCTCATTAGCGAAAAAAAATATATAAATACATTAATAACATATGATATACACTTAAATTTATTTCAATTGTGTATTTAGAGCCGTCAAATTAGGCTTGCCGCGTGAGGTCAGCCCGTTACTTGGGTAGGATTGGACTAGAATTTTTTGAGCTCATTTAAAATAGAGGCTTATAAGCCCGGTCCAAGTTAGCCCGCTGGCCCTTGAGGCTTGACCGATGCTAGGCTTGGCCCGGTCGGTGGGCCAAAAATTGATAAGTGCCCACATGGATAAGTTTAAAAGAATGAGCCATCGTAATGCAGTTATCAGGGATAAGTAACCTAGGTTATGTACTCATAGGGACAAGCAGAGCAGGTAAATGATTGTTAGAAGAGCATCTACACGGAGTACCAATATATTTATTTATTCTAACAAAAGGAATATGTCCCCACCCTTGATGCTATAAGACTTTCTCTTTTGATGCCATGAAACATAAAAATGAATTTTTACAATAAGAGTTATTAGATGAAAATAGATGGTAAGGCAGCACAGCTAAAAGCGCCAATTGGTATCGACAAGCTTAAACAGAGTTGAAGACATTAGAAGCCCGTAGAAAAGGGAAAATTTACCCACTTTCAGAGTGCTTGTAGAGTACATAAAAGTAAGGTTAATTAAATCATATCATATCGTTGGATAACTAGTCGAGACATCGAGATAATATCGCATCGAAGATTACGGGTAAATAACACACAATGCAAGACAAATGAAAAGAAAGTGAAAGAGCCTTATGGAAGTAACCTTTACATTGTAACCACTTAGGAACGATGGTAATATAAAGCGATTATAAGAAGTTACATTTTTTGAAAGAAGGTCTCTCTATGTAGTCACATGATGTATAGCTCCAGAATTTAAAAATCCAATTATATTTAGCAACTCTACTTCATAATGAAGCACTACAACACACTTCTATACAACCAGTTATTACGAGCCATATTGAGAGATGTTATAAGGCATGACCAAGAGAAAGGCTTTTACATATGAATGTGTTACTAGGTGTATTTCTCCTTGGTCAACCCAAAACCTATAAGCAAGAGTTATACTGATAAGCAGATCGTTGGACTGGAACATATGTAGGTAATCCATTATCGAGAGGAGATCATTGGATCTCAGCAATTGCGACATGCTATCAACCTTTGATGAACTTGAAGTGATACGGGAACCCAATGAGAGTATAGAATAACCATGGAGGGGTTGCTGATGTTCCTAATAAGTTCTTCATAGAATTTAACTTGAGAACTACCCAGATGCTAATGAAAGACAAAAACATGAGAAACTGCCGTTGTGTTGTAATAACCCCCAAAGATGTGCTTGATCTTGATGGAGAGCCTAGTAAGGATCCTTACGATACAAAAGGTGTTACAATGACTCATAGAATATGTTCTCTCATGGTTATCGAACAAGTGTGGGAAAACTAGGACAATGAATTCACTAACTAAAGAACACAATTGACACATGTTATGGAGGTGTAAAGAGGAGATAAACATTTGTTATAAGTTGGACACGCTTATGCTATATTAGCTCCCAACTGCAATATACGACCATGCCACAAGCAACCACAATACGAGGACAAGGTGAGCTACTTACTGCGGAATGTCCCAAATGGACACGAAAGTTATGGCGACACATAATCTTCCTATGACGTGGATGTGAGAATCTCAATTTTCAAAGAGACTTTATATTCATGCACACGATGACCATTACGATTGACATGCACTCATGTGAGGTGTTAAGATATTCTCTTATGTTACTAGGCAGTGAGAAAGTTTCATGATGATGTTCGCAAGAGAGTAGATTAACTGTTCAAACCATATAAGCCATATACACAACTGAGTAAAAGAGTGACTCACGATGGATCACAGCACTGGGATGCTTTGCATGGAACTTGATACCACATAGGCAAACTTTACGACGGTGCATGTATAGGCACAAGCGAGTAGATTTTGTCCATTTAAATAAAAAGTTTCTGTAAGAAATTCATCGGATATAATCCCTTGGTGAGGATTTAGGAAAAACAAGTGGGAAATATCAATCCTAGAGTTATAAATCAATTCAAGGGCATAATTATAGAATTAATTCCACGAGAATGTAAATAAGATAATTCATAATAGAGTGGATTCACGAATAGTGCATCTCGTTCAAAGAGTCGATACATGCAATGTTTTGTTATTCAACATCTTGGTAAGACCAAGTTTATGAGAACTCTTCAATATGGACGTACATATGCAATGAGTAGAAATCTTCATTTAACTCCCTTAATGACGTTAAGTTGATAGGGCAATAGCTTAATCGATACCCCTTGACTCCACATCCCTAACGTACTTGGGTAACATACTGATATACTACATGATCTGATGGTGCAGAGACATCAATATGAATAAGGACACCTTCTTAGCAATATGTTCTACCAATCCATCCACAGCTCAATACATTCTCCTAACAAGTCCTCGGATAATCCACATGGACTCAATCCCTCCTTACATGCTTCAAATTTGCAGATTATGGTATCAAGGTTAACAATATTTGAGAATAAGACTTAGAGAGGAAATCTACTCCTTAACTTGAGCTCTATCGCACGATTGGAGTACCAAAGAAGGATGAAATTCCTAAATGTCCGAATAGCCTCCAATTTATAGATGCGGTCGACAACACACCAATAAGAAGGACTCTACTAGACACGACTCCGAGACATCCTAGGACAATCTAAAATCTTAGGCTCTTATACCAAGTTTGTCACGCCCCAAAATTCGAGGAGTGCGACCGACGCTCAACCGAGTAAGCTCGACTGAGCAAGCCTAGCAGGTTTCACACATACTACCTAACCCAACACATAATTAAATAAGAGATGGACTCCATTAAAAATACTTAGTAAGTATTTGATTAACAATTCCATTTCATTTCCATTAGCAGCTTAAATCATAAATATCAAAATATTACAAGTTTTGTAAATCATTGCCAAATATCAATATTTCAATCTTAATTCCAATATACAACACAACCCACAACCTATCTACGGAGCCTCTAAATATAACTAAAGTGCCGGCAACAAGGATCTGGTTATACCTTACACAAATACAAAAATAAGACTCCGGGAAGAACAACAGCATAAGCCACGCATGGCCCCGATGGGAAATGGGCTCACCAATACAGCTGACGGAAAGTGCAGGAGGTGCTACTACCAATGGACTGGAGTGTCTGCTATAGAATCACCTGCAATCATAACACGAATGTAATGCCCCCGACAAAAAGTGACGTCGGTACATTTGAATTGTACTGGCATGTATAACTAAACACCATTTTACTATAAAGAACTATCAAACAAATACAAGTAAATAACAAGGATAAATCAATGATGCAATTCATATAATCTTTCATAAAATTTCCAAAACATAGATTGGGGCATTTCTGTCACATGTTCACCGTATAGATTGGGGCATTTCTGTCACATGTTCACCACTATCCTCAATGCCACCGCCATCTTGAACGGAGTTCGGTCCCGATCCGACCGGCTAGGTCACCTCATTGGAGGTATTACTCTCAATCAATATTTCATTTCCCTTATCCGGATTCAATATCAGCACATTATCACCATGTGTGCGACATGGTGTCCGATCACGATCCGATCGGCTGGGTCGCCTTGCCTAGGCATTTCTCCTTAGACTTAGGCCTTTCCTTGGACCCCAAATTACTTACCATAGGACATATACACATATTTACCAAATTCAATTGATGCACACCATGTTAATAGCACATAAAATATTATAACTAGCCTATGTGGCACCATGAAATCCTAGATTACTTAGAAAAAATTTTCTGTGGCCTTACAAAGTCCCAATCAGTTTATGCATTTTCCCAAAGTGTCTCATATGGAAGCTGCTCTGAGAATTAGATACATCAATCATTGTCCAGACTTTGGTGTTCTATTGAAGGCACGCTATTCTAAGTCTTTATCAGCATTTTGTGATGCTAATTGAGATGCCCATACCAGAAAATCTCTTACAAGTTATCTCGTTAAATTTGATGATTCTATGATTTCTTAGAAGTTCAAGAAACAATTAACAATTTCCAAGAGCTCAACTAAGGCGGAATATAGAAGTTTGACATTCAATGTTGATGATGTTGTTTGGCTACTTGGTGCATTCAAGGGATTCGGTGTAAAGAAACCCTTATCAATGCCTATATATTATAATAGCAAGTCTGCCATTCAGATTGCTGCTAATCCTGCGTTTCACGAGTGGACCAAGCACATAGGTATTAATTAACATTTCATCAAGGAGAAGGTTCAGCAAGCTGGCTTCAGCAAATCAGCAAGCAAACTTACTCACCAATGGTCTTAACAGGGCTCAACATGACTACTTGGTACCCAAGCTAGAAATAAAAACATTTTCATACTTCCGAACTTAAGGAGAAATGTAATGGATATATCCACGTGTGCTGTCACTAATTAGTCTTAGTTACCATCTATTAAGTTAACTATAGTTAGTGAACTAGTTAGTTATAACTAGGACTGTGCACATTTCAGATTTAAATTTTGAATTTCAGATTCTAGAAAATGCAATCTGAACCCGATACGAATTATATGGGATTGGTTTCGATTTTAAAGTTTGGATCGGATTTTGGAACGTATTATGCCTCAAAGTTGCAAATTAATATGTATATTTTCTTTGTAAAAGAGGCAATACATTAAGAAAAATTCATGTTTATGTAATCATGAAAGTACTATGGTGCCAATATAACTAAATCTAGCAATTGTAAAAGGTAATAATTTGGAGGAAGATGTAAATGAAGTACTGACTATCCGAAATTAAAGTGTAGTATTTATACATTACCTAATAATTTTGGATTTCGGATTGGATCGGATTAAAATATATCTATTCTAATTCGAAAATTTAATAAACACAATTCGAAATTCGATCAAAACGAAAATTCAAAATCCAAAATTGAATGGATCGGTTCGGATTTTGAATATCCGATCCGATTGAACAGCTCTAGTTATAATTGTAGTTAGCTATTATTTAGTTACTTGTACCGTTTTCCAATAGGCGGTTAGTGGTGGTAGTCAAATTAGATATGCACTATTGTATTAGCTTAGCAATATTCCGTTTCATATTTGCTCACAATTGCAATATTCAATCAATTCAAACATTTATAACATTTTTTAGTGGAGCAGAGTATTGGATAAGGAAAGAAGAAAAGAAAGGAAGAGAAAGGAAAAGAGAAGAGAAACAGAAAATAACAAAAGAAAAAGTATGATGCAAATAGGAAGCAGGGAAAGTTTTTTAGTGAAAGAAATAACGCAAAATATAAATTTTTAATATTTATATAATTTCCGCGTTTTAGGAATCAACTCTCGATGCCACTATAACGTTTTAGGGTGATGACAATGTATGAGGCTAAATATGACCATTCACCTCCTTGCAATCATAGTGTACGATTTTCTGCATATACCCCTTATAATAGGGGTATTGTTTAGGTGTAGGGACGCGGACAACGTCACTCACGATTAGACGTCCCTACTAAAAGGACGTCGATTACGCTCTAATATTTGTATTATTATTCTAAAGGAGATCCCTTTCTATATAAAGGGGGCCTCCATATTGTAAAAGATCGGTTGTTATTATATAATAATACAACTCTTTCATTTTCTCTCTATTTCTTAACTTTGACAAGCGCCTATTCTTAAAGTTCTTCATTCTGCAATATCTTATAAGTTATAACTATATCGATCTCACATCTAGGTTTACTATATTTGGTTACGATTTATCCATTTTTTATCTTTTTTATTATTTTAGATTTGTAAAGTAACTTTTACTTTTTGAGCCAAACAGGTAGATACATTCTGAACAAGAATAGAAGAGGCAATAAATCTTTCGGAAAATTTAGGTCATAAATTAAAGCCTCAAGATAAATAGATATAGGTTTTAATGTGTTAATTCCAAAAGAAAAAAAAAAGAATAGTGCTTGTTGTAGAGCTGTTTGGTATGGATCATACTAGCTAGTTTCTCATTCTACCCTAATACACAACTAATTTCAGACTATTTTATCCGACCAAACCTCCAGGCTATCCGATCAATACCTTACCGTTACCCACTTCAATTGGGCTTTGTCGTTTCCTGTTCATGTATTTTGCTACTTTAGAAATTTGCTCAGCTATTTTTGAACAAATTAAATGGTAAAAATAGTACGGTTTAACTAGTTTTCGGATTGGTCATTCAAAAATAGTCAACGTTTATCAAGTCAATAAAAAATAGCCATTATTTTGCTGCGACAGAAACCGATCCAGCATAATATACTAGAATTCGGTGCACCGGTGTATGAACTTTCAGCATATTATGCTGAAACTCCAACACAGGGAAAGTTCCAGCATAATATACTAGTGATTCGAGCACTTGCATGTGACCTTCCAGCATATGATACTAGACTGGTATACTTTGCTGGAACTCCAGTATATTATGCTGGAGTTCTAGTGTACGCTAGAGTTCAAGTATACTTATGCTGGAACTCCAGCATAATATACTGGTGTATTTTCCGGGTTTGAATAATATTTTCACGCAGATTTATCTTTACATAAAAAATAATTAAATTTTAATTACTTTTGAAATTGAATTACTGTACGGTTAACCAATGGAGAAGATTTTGTGATTAAAAGTGACTTTAAATTGTGTCACGTGAATATTATATAATGTGAGTTGCTGAAGAGACAGATAACTTGTGTCTTGGATTAGATTTAGCTAGCGTTTGACCATAGAATTTTAAATTTATTTTGAAATTTTTAATTTGGACGAAGTTTGGTTTAAAGATCAAACTATGTATGGACATTAGTTTTCAAAACATGTTCCCCAAATTTATTATGGAAAAATATGAAATATGACTTATACCCGTAAGTTTTAAAAACTATCATAAATACCCAACAATACTATTATCAATAACATTAATTATATTATCGCAAATCATAGTCCTGAACATAAATAAATTTGATACAAATTATCATTTTTATAATGAAATACATGATACATTATCAGATGACCGAGAAGACAGAGCAATATTGTAACAAAATAATAAATGGTGAGTTCTTTTATAAAATACAAAAGTTTGAGGCAATTTTTTAAAAAAGACGTAATAGTGATATTTTGGCCAAAACCAACTTGAGCTGATTTCGGAATTTTGCCAAAATATAAGCAAAATGGCCAAAATCAAATAAAACTCAAATTTATTTTGATAAAATCTATGGCCAAATGGGTCATTAGTATCTTCCTATGTTTTTTATTTTGTGACGTGTATGTATAATGAAGTTATATTTTTCTAATTACAAAAATTAATTTTATGATTTCCATGCATAAACTAGCTAAAAGTTGAATAACCATGCCCGGAATTAACCCTCACAAATAATAGAAATGGATTTCATAACTAGACGTGCCGGTAGTACATAACTCTTCACATGTTCCACCAAAAAACCTAACTCATAATCTCAAAACCATTAAAATCTTCCCAATAGGATCGGAATAGGTAGCCTACTACATATATCCAAGACCCGGGAAGTGTTAATTTATGCAACTTTGACAGCAGTTGCAGCACCAAACTCCAAACCGGGCCTAACATCATTAAAGACTACTTCTTGCCTTGGTGAAATATTCAACCTTAGTTTACTCAAAGTTTGTTGATCAATAATATTATTAACTACTCTCCTTTCTGCAGTAGTATTTGAATTATTAGCTGACCATTTCATCTGCATGAAATTCCTCTTTCTCCAGGGTCCCAAATGGATTCTTTGCTCTTCTGTTGATTTCTTGGCTGCATCACACATCAGTCGAATAATGGCGTTTAAGTGCTCTGATTTGCCTATGAAAACCTCTGGCAATTGGCTTATTAGTTTTGCGTATTCCTTGCATGCTTTTGCCATCTTAAATTCATCTTGAAATTCCAATTCTATCAAGAATGGGATTTTCTTCTTTCTTCCTTGTGTGCTCGCTATCACTTCTATGTATTCATGTCTCCCTGCATGTTGAGTAAGATTATTTACACTGATATAGTATAAAAATTATTTAAAATGTATAACAGATTGCGTCTGTCTTATTTTTCAAGTTACTAATTTAATTCCACTTATTACTAACAGTTACATATGGTAGTTATTTTTAGGCAACCTGATGTGTGATAATATTTCATTGTCAATGCATAAAGTCAAACCCATAATTAAGAAAATGGATAAAATAGCTAAACCAAATAAATAAATCCAAATAAGATTGCAAGAGATTAGTATCTGGGCTTTTGGACATAAGAATTTATGAAATTCCAAAAAAAGTGAAAAGAAATTTTCTAAGTAAAAATGGTGTTTGATAATTAAAGTAAGCATGCATTCAGGGGGTAATATTGAGTGTCTCTGAAATAACGGCTCACTTGATGATTTGTGCAATGGAGCTGGGAGGTGCCACAAAGATAGGGACATTAGGTGGAGGAGAGTTTTGATTGGATGGTGGAGCTTGGGAGTCATAAGCGTCCCTTTCCCGGTAGTGTTTTTGGCATGAATATAATTTTGGGTTGTTTTTAAAGTTTTGTAAGTGATCTGAGTGGAAAATTTGGAAAATAATTTTTTAGAGTTTTAAAATTTTGAAAAATTTCAAAATTTATTTTCAAGTAAAAATTAAAATTTTATGGCCAAATACTGTTTAAACAAAAACAAAAAAATTTCAAAAAAGGGGAAAAATTCTTATGTCCAAAAGGCAAATATATGTAAAGGAAAAAGTAGTATGGTACCTCCTGGCATCTTTGAGGTGTGTTTCCATTTGGAAGTACAAAGACATGCATTGAATCCCTTTTCACAAAGCTGATGTACCACTCTTCTCCTTAAGCACTTAGCACATAATTCTACTTTTGGATTTGAGCATTCACAAGCATTTCCCTCTTTAACTCTATCAATATTTCTTGTAATCCCTTCTCGTAGTTTTGATCCAATCAATCTATATTGCTCCAAAATTTCCTGAAATAATTTGCAAATTATATTGTTTAAATAAATTCTTAGCGGATACATAAAGAAAAATATAAGAATTAACGTGGTTCAGATCAAAATAATCCTACGTCCACCAGAGAACAATTTCCTTTCTATTATTTAGAAAGGAATGGGAGATTTCCCAATTACATTTACGAAAATTTCTCTCTTAACTCTCTACTCACTACAATGTATTGTATTGCTTTTGGGATGGTTTCTACAAATGAAAAATGCATCTATTTATAGAGGTAAGGACCTCCTTTTGATGTCATTGGTGACATCAAACTACCTTCTCTTGATGTCATGGGTAACATCAAAGGAGGAAGCTTCCTCCTAGCATTTATACCAACTATTTCCACCAACTCTTCCAATTGGCATGCCATTGTTGACTGAACATAAACAAACATTTTTAGCATGCCATTGTTGACTAAACATAAACCAATATTTTCAATCTCCACCTTAGTTTGCGTTTCGAGCGTGCGTGTGAACAACTCTGGCCAAAACTTCTAAGCTTACTGGGCAATTCCGTTGTAAGAAACAAGAAGAATCAAACTATGGTTGAACATACCACCTCCACCTAGCAACTGTTCTCTTCGGAGTTGTATCAGTTGATGCACACCCCCGCCACGTCTTTGCAATGTGCAAACTTAGCGAGCGAGACTATCTTGGTAAACATATCTGCAACATTATCGTCTGTGATAACCTTCACGACCTTGATAGTTCCCTCTTCAACAACATCTCGAAGGAAATAAAATCTGACATAAATGTGTTTAGTGCGCTCATGAAATCTTTGATTTTTCATTAGATAAATAGCACTCTCACTATCATATCTAAGAGTTGATTCCGGCTGAACCAAACTCAATTCCGCTACTAAACTTTTTAACCAGATAGCTTGCTTCACCGCCTCCTCTGCTGCTCCACTATTGCCATGTATTCTGCTCCTGTCGTAGACAAAGTGACAATCAACTACAAAGTCGAATTCTAACTAACGGCACTGTCAACAAGGGTAAATATGTATCCAGTTGTGGACCTTCTTCGGTCAAGATCTCCTGCATAGTCAAAATCCACATAACCGAGAATTGAAATACATCCACCACTTTTTTGAAAAGTCAGACCAACACCAGAAGCTCCCTTAATATATCTCAATATCCACTTGATAGCTTTTTAATGCCTCTTTCCTGGGCTGGACATGTATCTACTTATCACACTTGCAGATTGAGCAATATCTGGACGTGTGCATACCATAGCATACATAATGCTACCAACTGCACTAGCATAAGGAATCTTTGACATATGCTCCACCTCATCCTCGGACTGAGGCATTTGTAACTCTGAAAGTTTAAAATGAGGAGCTAATGGTGTACTTACAGGCTTGCACATATGCATATTGAATCTCTCGGGAATCCTTTTATACCTCTTCTGAAAAAGGTGTACAATACCGTCTTCTCTTGAAATCTCCATACCAAGGATTTTCTTTGCATCTCCTAAATCCTTCATGTCAAATTCCTTACTCAACAGTTTCTTCAAAGCATTTATCTCTGTAATATTTTTAGCAACAATAAGCATACCATCAACATACAACAATAAATAAATTATTGAGTTACTAGACATCTTCTTGTGATACACACATGTCCATACCAAGGATTTTCTTTGCATCTCCTAAATCCTTCTTGTCAAATTCCTTACTCAACAGTTTCTTCAAAGCATTTATCTTTGTAATATTTTTAGCAACAATAAGCATACCATCACCATACAACAATAAATAAATTATTGAGTTACTAGACATCTTCTTGTGATACACACATCTATCAAATGCAGTCATTAAGAATTCATGTGTAGTCATGAATGTATCAAACCTCTTGTACCACTATATAAGGGATTGCTTCAAACCATACAAAGACTTCTTTAGTTGGTATACGTGATCTTCTTTTCTCTTAGCTAGGAAACCTTCAGGCTGATTCATATAGATTCTCTCTTTTAGATCATCGTGTAAGAAAGCAGTTTTGACATCAAGCTGTTGAAGCTCCAAGTCAAATTGTGCAACCAATGCTAGTAGCACGCGAATTAAGCTATGCTTCACGATTGGAGAGAAAATCTCATTGTAGTCAATTCCCTCCTTCTGGCTGAAACCATTTGCAAACAATCTTGCCTTGAACCTAGCATCTTCAACTTTAGGAATTCCCTCTTTCTTTCTATAGATCCACTTGCTTCCAACTGTCCTCTTCCCCTTTTGTCTTTTTACTAAGATCCGTGTCTGATTCTAGTGAAGAGACTCCATCTATTCCGTCATGGCTAACCGCCATTGTGCAACATCCTTGCAAGAAGTTGCTTTAATATACGAGGAGGGATCCAGATCCTTAATCTCTTCTTGTGCAGCTACAAATGCATATCCAATCAAGTTTGCTTGATTTATAAGGCGTTCCGGTTCTCGGGTCTGCCTCATCTCCCTCCCCTTCGCAATTATATATGGTTCATTGACAGCAAGTTCTTCAAGGTCTACATCTTCTGACTCATCTTTAACCTGAGTCTCTTGATCATTTTCTTTGGCAAGCTCCACCGGAGGCTCCACTTGCTCGTTGTTCTTGTTTCCTGAAAACTCCATGCAAACTTTACGGGGATAAATTATAAAGGATTCATTGAAGGTGACATCTCTACTAACTATGAATTTGAGTAAAGATAAACACCAAAATTTGTACACTTTTACTCAATCCACATACCCTACGAATATGGCCTTCATAGCCCATGGTTCAAGCTTTTCTTCATTAACGTGATAATAAGCTGGACACCCAAATACTCGTAAGTATGAATAGTTAGAGGGTTCACCTGACCATACCTCATTCGTAGTCTTAAAGTCAATTGCCGATGCTGGAGATCGATTTACAATATGAGCAGCAGTGTGAACTGCTTCAGCCCAAAAATACTTTAGACATTTTGGCATGTATGAGCATACAACGAGCCTTTTCAAGAAGAGTTTTGTTCATTCTCTTGGCAATTCTATTATGTTGTGGGGTATGCCTGACAGTCCTATGTCTCGAGATCCGATGAACCTCCATTTGGTTTTCAATCAAAATCTTCCACTCTTTAAATGCTTCAAAAGCATCACTTTTTGCCTTCAAAAATGCACCCAAACCTTTCGTGAGAAATCATCAATAAAAGTGAGAAGATATCTCTTTTCGCCCTTCGATGGAAGTTTAGAGGGACCCCATAAATCTGAATAGATGTAGTCTAGCACTCCTCTTGTCTTGTGTTTGCTAGTGCTGAAGCTGACCTTCTTCTGCTTCCCTAGAACGCAGTGCTCATAGAAGTCAAGTGTGTTGATCTTCTCACCTTCCAAAAGGTTACGATTGCTCAACATCTCCAGTCCACGTCGCTCATATGACCTAGTCTCACGTGACATAGTCTTTCCTTGTCATTATTAGATAACTGCACTGTAGATACATTTGTAGAGCCAACAATGGTGCTTCCGACTAATGTGTAAAGTCCGTTCTCTAGCTTGCCTTTCAGCATGACTAAAGAACCTTTAGTCACCTTCATAGTTTCTGCTTCACTCATGTACCTGTAGCCTTGTTCATCTAGAGTACCCAAGGAGATCAAATTCTTCTTCAAATCAGGAACATGGCGGACTTGTGTAATAGTCCTCACGACTCCATCATGGCATCGAACTCGAACTGAGCCAATTCCAACTATTGCACAAGTTGCATTATTGCCCATTACTATGGTTCCTCCACTTTTCTTATAGCCGCTAAAGTAGTCTTTTCGGAACATCATATGCAGAGTACAAGCAGATTCTAACACCCATTTGTTTCTATAATTGCTATTATTACACGATGTTGTTAGTACATAATCATTATCAAAATCATGTACATGTTCAACTTAGATGCACTCACTTTTTCCTTGGACTTTGACATTGGGCAATATTGTTCAAAGTGCCCCTTCTTGCCACAACCCCAACACTCTTTATTCTTCTTGTTCACACGAGACTTTGATCAGTACTTTGATTTGATCTTTCCCTATTGGCTAGTCTGGCCTCTTACAAAGAGCCTACTTGCTTGGTCATCTCTGTCTCTTTTGATGTGCCTCCGCACATTACTAGGGTTAAGTGCCTGCCGCACTTGCTCAAGATTGATAGACTCCTTGCTATACATCATTGAATTCTCAATATCACGATATCCTGAAGTCAATGAAAATAGCAAAGCATATACAAACGTCTCCTCCTCTCTTTTGATTCCTGCAATCTGCAAGTCCAGGACAAGTTTATTGAACGCATCTAAATGATCTTGTAGCGAAGTACCTGAACCCATCTTAAATATGTGAAGATGCCTTTGTAACAACATCCTTGTTGTCACTGATCGGTCTTGGTATAGCCCTTCTACATTTTCCCATAACTGTTTGGCCGTCTCTTCAGTACCTGTACTCACTTCACAAAGCACCTAAGGTGTAAGGGATAGTTGGATTGCACTCAATGCACCCCCTTCAATCTTCTCCATGTCGGGAGTAGATGTATCCTTAAGATACTTTCCGTCAATAGCATGGATTGAACCTTCCCTCCACAGTAACGCCATCATCTGGATCTTCCAGATGTTGAAGTTGTTGCGTCTACTGAATCAATCAATTTCAAACTTCATGGGACTCATCTTTGCTTGTTCTTTCTCCTTGGATCGTTAAAGAATCATGTCGCTCAGATACCAATTGTTAGTGGAAACGTAAAAGAAAGAACACAAGATTTAAGCGGTTCGGATCAAAATAATCCTACGTCCACCAGAGAATAATTGTCTTTCTATTATTTACAAAGGAAGGGGAAATTTCCCAATTAAACTTACGAGAATTTCTCTCTTAACTCTCTACTCACTATAATGTATTGTATTATTTTTTAGATGATTTCTACAAATGAAAAAGTGCATCTATTTATAGAGGTGATGACTTCCTCTTGATATCATTGGTGATATCAAACTACCTCTTCTTGATATCATGGATGACATCAAAGGAGGAAACTCCTCCTAGCATTAATGCCAACTCTTTCAATTGGCATGCCATTGTTGACTAAACATAAACCAACATTTTTAGCATGCCATTGTTGACTAAACATAAACCAACATTTTATAAACCCTTGAAAAGAGCATGACATAATTAAAGGATTCTTAATTTGTTTTGCTTTAAGATTTTTTGTATCTTAGATGAATCTTTAAAATTGTCAAAAGAGACTACTAAAGGACATGGTTCAGTATATGAGACTGCTCTTCCCTTAATTAGAGGTCTGGGGTTCGAGTCCTGGATATGTAAAAATTCTTGGTAGGGAGCGTTATCCCCTGAATGGGACTCTACCCGGTGTGAATCTGGATATAATCACACTTCAATGCGGGTGCCAGACACCGGACACGCGGAAAACTAAAATTAAAATGTTACTCCCTCCGGTCCATAATAAATATCTCTTTTACTTTTTGATTTGGTCCAAAATAAGTGTCCAGTTAGGTAATCAAGAAAAAATTTAATTTATTTTTACTCTTTTAATTTTGTATAGGATTTAGTATTTTCTTAATGGGCGTGCTAAAAGTAAAAGAGACACTTATTATGGATCGGAGTGAGTAGTAAATAGATTTTTGGAAAATTGACCATTTTGAAGTTTAACTACCTGTGATTTTACATAAATTCTTTTTAGTTATCCAATTAATGGGAAATAAGAAAATGTGAAAACTATGTGTGATATCAAATGGGCCCTACAAAGTAATGGAATTTATAGTGGGCAAAAGAGTGGTTTAGAATTATCGTTATCGTAATAAAGGACCAAATCCTTAACCATTCAATTGTGGTCACACTAAATATATTGACTAATCAATATTGAAAAACCTTGCCCTCCATAAAAGATTTTTATATGTAATTACAAAGAAGAAAGAACCATAGCGTCAAGCAAATTGGGAATATATATTCCACTGAAAATTTCTATTCTTAAAATGTGAGATATATTTTTTGAATATCGTAGCACATGCTTTAATGTTGTTACAATATTTTAGTATTTTACGATGATAGGAAAATGCTAATAAACAATCAAAAGAGTGATTTTTGTTTATATGATTAACTGCAGCCTCACATTAAAATTCCACCAGTTGTTTGGCCTGAACAAAGCACGTTTGCAGTTTCGCCAAATCTAGAAATTAAATGGCTGTTCTAGATATCTTATGGCAATAACTAAATGAACGTCAATTAAAAAGAAATTAAAGGTAAACCATACACTCTCCTTTCTACCTACCCCACATATTTTTTATGAATATATGAAATATTAATCTTTTGAAAATAAATTTATTGATGAACAATTAACAAAATAGAAATATATAATACATACTAGTAGATTTAAATATCTTATCGGTTATGCGAACACAATCCCGAATCTTTCTAAAATTGAGACTTCTGAAAATGTTTCGACTTATCCTTTTTACAATCAAAAGGTGAAGTGGTTTTTGTTTCCAATTCAAAAGTACTCTACAAAATTTATTCTTTGAAAAGAGAAGATAATTAAAAAAAAATTCATGCAATAAGCCAAATTTTTTAAGAAAAGAACCTCTTTGCCTAATGAAAATGAAACCTACATCAAAACCTGAAAATGAAAAACTTCTTGATTGACGAAGCAATCACCATTAATTCCATTTCAAAAAATTTATTCAAAATTCTGTTTTTTTCCCAAAGCAAATTTGAAGCAAATATTCCGCAAAAGTGGGAATATGAGCAAATCGTATCAAGAGGCCAGGTTTATTAACTTCACCGTTGCATTGGGAGCAAAAATAAAAGGAACAACGACAAAAGTTTATTTGTAATAAGAGAACAAATTAAAACCCCTTAATATAATGGAAATGAAAAACACCATCTTAAACATATTTAAAAGAAAGAATTGTTTCAGCTTTTAATTAAGATCTTCCTCCAAAATTTTAAAGCCTCAATTTCATGTAATAAGATGAATAAAAAAACTTAATAAACATACCTGCAGCAAGGCTTGTTGTGATTCCCAATAAATAGCTCTTTCTGCCTCATTGTTTCCTCTTTCATCATAATCCTCACAACCTAATATATAAGTAGAGGTATTATTTTCATTGTTATAATTGTAATTGCAGTATTCTTCTTCTTCATTTGTAAGTATAAAGATATTTCCGTGAAAGAAACTGCATAGGATTTTATTTTCTTCTACCAAATTTGGATTTTCATTTTGAACATCCATGTTTCTTGTACTGATCATTTAGAATCTAAGATAGATAAAGAAAAAGAAAAAAAAAAGATATGAAAATAAAAGAAAATGGATGTATTTGAATGAAATTGTGTTTTGGTGGAGGGAGGAGTGAATGAATATATAGTGTGTGCCAAGTCAGCAATTCTTATGTACATGTTGGAATATTTGCTTAAATTTGGAATATGCTACCGAAATTTATGGATTAAAAATGTGGATTTTGGGTCTCATTCGCACTGACTATGATTTTTTTTTTTTTTTTTTACCAATAAGGGTTGTGGTGAAGTTGTCTTTGTTAGGAAGCACTTTACCCCTCAATGTGGAACTTCCCGGCGCGAATGCGGATTTAGTCGGGCTCCATTGTGAGTACGGGACACCGGGTGGGAACAAAAAAAAAGTAATTTTTTTTATTATATTAATCTGCTGTAATAGTAATATGCTTTGCTTTTTATGTTTTTGCTTTTGTTTGCCTTTCTCTCCCCTGCGCCGAGGGTCGATTGGAAATAGCCTCTCTGTCCTCTTGGGTAGAGGTAAGGCATGTCTACATATTACCCTCCCTAGACCCCACTTTGTGGGAATATACTGGGTTGTTGTTGTTGTTGTTGCTGCTTTGCTTTTTATGTTATTACTCCCAATCTTCTTTTGCACGTGTTACTGTTACAGTTATAATTATTTTTTTGTTAATATACTAAATTATCTTTTAAGCGATATGATAATATTTTTTTTTTAAAATCAGTATTGGATAGAAGTTTATTTTGTTTAGATGAAAAAAGAAAAGAAAAAGAACAGAATCTAAAGGAAACCCTTTGTTAAATGGATCACAGCCACAACTTATCTATCGTTTGGTATCTAAGGCTTTCGAAAATATTGCGAGTATTCACCATTATCGACAAGCTCTACGTCACTGGTTTGTCAAATTCTGGGTCATGTAGCTAAAGAAAATGGATTACGATATTAACGTGTTATGTTTTAAAAAGTTTTCTACCCTTTTCCCATTTTTATTAAAACAACGAAGCAAGCAAACTACTTGAGATCTTGCAAGAAAAACAGCAATCCCATGAATAATTAAAGTACATGTGACGATCAGATAGGTCATTTTGAGTGCTAACCTTAATTTTTATGATCAGAGATCTCCTGTAGCTTCATTTCACGGTTCTAGGTTTGCGTGCATGATTCGTGCCGCTTTTCGAAAATCTTTTTATGTGAAATTTGAAGAAAACAAAAAAATAATAATTCTGGATCGGTGTTTTGACGATTTCGGTAGGTTCGTACTCTATTTTGGACTTTCTTTCAATTCTCCATTACTTTTCATGAGTTTTTAACATCAAATTTTTGAAATTCATGGTAGAAATTAGGGATTTTATAAAAATAATATTTAGACATCAAATTGAGGTTGGATTTCGAATCAAATAATATAACAAGACTTGCGGGTGAATGAGTGATCTGATTTTGGTCCAAATCTCGACTTTTGACCAAGCGGCCCTGGGATGACTTTTTAAAAAATGACCAAAATTGAACCATTTTCATTAGTGGGTAGTTTCTAAAGCTTATTTTGAATTTGATTGGGCTAGATTTTGATTGAAGGCTTGTTCAAAAGGCAACGCCGTGGTTGATTGATTGCTTTGGTTGCGAAGTGAGGTAAGCGTCAGGTTTAACCTTGACTTGATGGAATTAGGACAAATGGGCCTTTTTGCTACGTGAATTACATTTGTGAACGACGTATATATGCAAGGTGACACGTATATATTTATTGTCATGGGTTAAAACATGCAGGTAAAAATTGAAATATTGTACCATGTCGCTTCTTTTCCCATGCCTTATATGATTCAATTATGTTGTTATTCTTGGTTGTTCGCTTTTGTGTTATTGATTAATTTAAAGTTGTTGGGATATTAGAAGTTGAATTCGCTTATCCTAACACCACAATTGAAGTTGAAATTGGTTTCCCACCTTTCTTGATACCTTGGATTATTGTTGTTTCTTGGTGAGTAAGAGTAAAAAACACGAAGAGTGTTCCTTGTAATATTTGCTTATTGTTATTATTGAATGAGAGAATGTGAGGATTAAAGCACGATGGGTGATGTTGTGCTTTTGATTGCTTCATTATTATCTATCATATCATGTGAGGATGAGAGTAAAAGCACGAAGGGTGATGTCGTCCCATTCCTTTTAGCATATCATTATTACATCATGAGGATGAGAGTAAAAGCATGAAAGGTGATGCCGTACCATTATATTTATCTTATTATATGGTAAAGATGAGAGTAAAATTACGATAACTGATGTCGTGCCATTGATGATTTCATTGCTTTATTTGATTTATGGATTTGTGAATTATTTGGCTGCATTGTCGTTTATTTTGGAAATAGGCTAATCAGTGATTTACACTTACTGTTCTGATCTTGCCCCTTTTACATGTTCACTCCCCGTTAATATTTTAAATACACCGCCTGCTAGTTCTTTTGCTTTATGTATATTTCTGCACAGATTTTAGTAGGTGTATTGTAATATTCTCGTCACTACTTCATCAAGGTTAGACTCGAAACTTACGGAGTATATTGAATTGCTTATACTCATGCAACACTTATGTACTTCTTGTGCAAATTCTGGAGTTGTTCCCAGCGGCGTTTAGCGGATTTGTTGCCTGTATGACATCTACATTTGGATACTTGAGGTAGACCCGCATGGCGATCGAAGTCCCTGAAGTCCCCTTCCTTACCTAGTTTTACTTTTTATTCTATTTCGAACAGTTGTATTTCCTTCAGATATTGGTTGTAGCAATTTTTAGTATGCTCATGTACTTGTTACACCAGATTTCAAATTTTAACTAGCTGGTGTTGGAACTATTATAGATGGTGTTGAAACTAGAGGATCGTATGGAGACGTCTGTACTTATCTTCTAGGGGATATAGAGCTCTAGGAAATGTCACTTCTTTCTTTTTCTTTCATGCGACTTTATTCTATCACTGATGTTTGAACCATTCTATTCTTATTCTCTTGTAGATGGTTAGGACATGAATAACGTCCACGACTAGTCAGAAGCAGAAACCCCAGGTTGCAGCCATTACTAGGGGTAAGGGTCGGGGTCGGGTCTGGAGCTGGGGTCGAGCTAGAGTTAGAGGCAGGAGAAGAGCCTAGAGCATGTGTAACAACACCAATGTAGAGTCTTAGTACGAGCAGGAGGAAGAGGTCCTTGTTCATGTCGTGCCAATTGTACCAGATCAGATCTCAGAGAGATTCATTTCCACCCCAGTACTTTAGGATGCTCTAGTCCATTTGGTGGGCCTTATGGAGAGTCTGGTGCAGACCAGTTCATTCCCTGTAGCACCATTAGTCTCTCAGGCTGGGGAAGGAGTCCAAACTCCCGCTATCCACATTTTAGAGTAGATGGCTCCCATATATCAGACTCTGGCGGTCCCAATAGCTAGAGTAGTTCAGCTTGTCATTGTTACACAGCAAATGGAAAGGCCCGCTATGTAGTTTGAGGGCTTGATGGGGTTAGACAAGTTCACTAAGGTATTTCCTATTTGCTTTAGTAGAACACTTTCTGAGGACCCACATGATTTCATTGACGGTTGTCACGAGGTGTTGTTCAATATGGGTATAATGGAGTCCATAGAGTTGACTTTGCGGTATTTTATATTCGTGGCTCCGCCAAGAGGTGGTGGATGGACTATGATCGAGCTTGACCATCAGGATCGTCTCCACTCACTTGAATCAGTTCTCACATCTATTTTTTAGAAGTTCATCCTTTTTACTCCGAGAGAGGAATACCGCAGATAGTTTGACTTCAGCAGGGTAGCATGGGTGTTACCTAGTATGAGACAAGATTCATGGATTTGGATCGCCATGCAGTCATCTTGCTTCATACTAAGAGGGAGAAAGTGAGCAGATTCATTGATGGCCTTACTTTCGGTATTAGGCTATAGATGGCCAAACCCATTCTCCTATTCTCCTATTCTCTAATATCAAGATCAAGTCTTAATAATTCCTCATTTCATCTTCTAATTTTATTTGGCTCACTTTTATTGAATAATTGAATTTCAATTATAGTATTTTATCATTCGGGTTTTGAACTTCAAGTTGGAATATTGGCTTGACGTTTGTTCGTGGTAACATCGGAATTGCATAACCAAGTGCTCAATTTATTGTCCAATTCGGTGCACTCCCTCCAACTCTTTCTCTTATTTAATATTTTAATTGTATATTTATTTTGTGCTTATTCCTTAATTTTTACAATATGTTTAGGTGCTGCTAAAATAGCGTGTAGAAAAGTTACTGGTAGGGAAAATAAAAATAGAGGTAATTCTTCAGCATCTGGTAGTAATAGTACCCCAATATCTCTTGTTCCTGAAACATCGCCTAATGAAAATATAGATTATGATCAATTACAAGAAGATTATGGAATAGAAGATAATGAATTAGAAATTGAAGAAGAGATACCTGCTACACCTACTAGTGCTGGGGTTGGTAGACTTGGAGTTGCTACACGGGGTGGTGGTCGTGGCACTAGTAGTAGACCACCTGCGGTTCCGACGACTAATCGTAGAAAAAGAAATAAGGTTTGGAATTTTTTTGAAATAATTGAAGGTACTGATAGAGTTAGATGCAAATTTTATAAAGGTGATTTTAAACATTTGACTGGAGGAAAGTTAGGGGGAACTGGAACGCTTAGTAGACATATGAGAGTTTCACATCCGATAGAATGGGGCCTACATTGTGATGAAAATCAAACAACTATTAACCCTACTACTGGATGATTAATAAAATATGATAAAATGAAGGATCGTGAGGAGTTAGCAAAAATAATTGCTTGAGGTTGTCTACCTTTTTCTTTTGCTTCTTCGATATATTTTATTATGTATATTCAAAGAATTTACAACCCGTTATTTAAAGGTATACCTAGAAGTACTTGTAGAGCTGATATTTTCAGACTTCACGGACAATATCAAATATATTTACGTTATTTGTTTAAAAACCTTCCTTGTAGAGTTTCTCTAACTTCTGATATTGGTCAAGCTGTTAATGGACGCGATTATGTGAATGTTACATGCCATTGGATAGATGATAATACTTGTATGCAAAAATATATTATTGCTTTTAGATATGATGAAGATTAGAGTCATACCGCTGCATTTATAAGCAGCACTATTTGTGAAGTTGTTGAATTTTATAATCTCAACCAAAAAGTATTATGTATGTCTTTTGATAATGCTTCTAACAACACTGCCGCAATTTCAATATTAAAATTGCATTTGCAACCACCTGTTAATGAAACTTTTCATGTTAGGTGTGCATGTCATGCTTATAATTTAATTGTTAAAAGTGGCCTTGATTTATTTTCAACAGAGATTAGTCTTGTTAGAAGAGCAGTTGGTGTCATTCAAGGAAATAATAGACATTCTATAATAAAGGAATTTAAAAATAAGTGTGTCTAGTATAACCTTCAACCTCGATTCATGCCAGAAGAAATTATTACAAGATGGAACTATACATATTTATTTTTAAAAGTTTGCTACAAATATAGATTCGCAATAACTGAAGTTGCTAATGCTTATTGTACGAATCCAAGCCGTATGTTAACAACTGGTACTTGGGAGGTCATTCATGATGTTGTTAGTTTTTTACATAAATTTTATATTGCTACTGTTGAGTTTTCTGGATCTTATTACCCTACTATTGCTATGAGTTTAGTACATATAACAGAAATTTCTTTTCTACTCTTTGAATTTAAGAAGAAAGAAAAAATATATGGCTGTTGTGGAAAATATGTAAGCCAAATTCAAAAAATATTTCTGTCCAACTCCTCCGATTTACTTAATTGGTGCAGTTTTAAATCCTTCTATTAAAATGTCATTGTCATCAATTAATGAATGCTTTATATACTTATATGGAGATTGGGGAAACTGAAACCCCAAATTTATATACTTCTATGAACAACCTAAATGATTATTTACAGCATTATATAATTATTATGCAAATATAATTGATAATGCTGCATGTAATGTTAATCCTACTATGCAATGTAGAACTTCTGCTACTGTGACTGAAGATGAAGGATTAGATGAAATTTTTAATATTTTTTCTACTTTTTCTAACACTCAAACAAGTTGCAGGAGCATTGATGAATTTCAATTCTACTTGCACAAGGAAAAGGAGCCTCGCACAAAAGATTTTTCACCGTTGGGGTGGTGGCATGAAAATGGAAAGTAATTTCCTGTTCTTTTCGCAATGGCTCGAGACGTGATGAATGTGCCAATATCAATTGTTGCATCCGAGAGTGCCTTTAGCCAAGCAAGACAACAACTTGGAGATACACGTCACTCATTGAGAAGCAATGCTTTGGAAGTTTTAGTATGTATCAGAGATTGGATTAGATCGGAAAGAAGAAATCAAGGACGTGAAGATGTTGATAGCCTAGAAGACGAGGAACTTGGAGATATATTAACAAATGGTAACCCATCCGAATTAAACACTCCAGAAGAAGGCCACTCAGTTCATATTGATTATGAGGAACTTAGCAGGGCAATGCAAAATATTTGAATTTACTTATTGTTATTTGTTAAAGATGTAAACATTTCAATTTGTAAGTTTTAAATTTGAATTATGAAATATGAAATAAAAGAAGCACTTGCAAATTGCAGTAAGTGCATTTTTTCTCATCTTCCTTGTATTCTTTAATTTAAAATTTTAAATTAATACAAATTCTTAATATAACTTACAATAGTTTTACTTTTGAAATTCAAACTTAAAATCTTAAATTCAAACTTTAATAGTTTTACTTTTGAAATTCAAACTTAAAGTCTTAAATTGAAACTTTAATTTTGAAATTCAAACTTAAAGTCTTAATTGCAATTTATAAGTGCAAGTGTTTCTCATTTACTTTGTATTCTTTAAATTAATACAAAGTATTAAAATAAATTACAATAGTTATACGAAATTACCAAAAAAAAATTAAAAATACATTAAACCCGGCCCGTCCCGTCCCTCTCAACCCGTAACCTGTACGGTTCAATTTTTACCCGAAAATAACCAAACTCGTTAAGAGTGGGCCCGGAACCGGCCCGATTTCAAACCCGCACAAGTTCAAAATAAATGACCCGGCCCTATCCGGCCCACCCGTTTAACACCTATAGTACAGACACAATCGATCAAGATTGTGATGGGTAATGTCTTAGCATACCCCTGAATCTTTATGGTTTTAGAGGAAGAACGTTTCATCCCCATAGCTACACATAATGATATCTCACCCTGCTCCTCTTTAGGACTCTCCTCCATTCCCACCTTATTTTTAACTCCACTACTTTCCCCTTCCTTCTAAATAGCTTGCACTTGCCCCTCTGGTTACTCCACTTCCCAAGCAATAACATTCAATGTTTTAGTTTTACACTGGTGGACATGGTGGTATTTCTCCGGACATCTATAACAAAGTCCTTTATCTCTTGGTACATCAGAAAGTTCGTTTGGTTTGAAAGAAACTATGGGTTTAGGGATCAAAGCTTTGTTGTTTGAATTCTAGGAATTGGTTACTTGATAGGGTACAATGGAACTAGATGTAGGATGTGAATTGTTTGTGATATAGGTTATTATGGGATTGGTGGATCTAATGAGGGCTTAAAAAAGAGGCTTCATAGGACTTAGCAAAGTCAAATGCATCCATAAGGCAAACTGGATTTGCTAGTCCTACTAGAGGTTTTAATTTTGGTTTAAGACCAGTGATATAGCTAGAATAAAATGAATATCATTCAAGAGATAATTTACCAACAATATGTATGAATTTTGGCTCCTCGAACTTCTCCTAATAAATTTTCACACTACCTATTTGTTTAAGGTTGTTAAATTCATCCATAATATCAATGGGTCTCACACTCCCAAACCTCCTACAAACTTTTGGCAAAACAAGGGCCAGTTAGTTTGCTTCTTCTTCAGAAAATGGTTATCAAACTATATATCTGCCCTGTCTTTCATATGCACAACCACATAAGAATGGCAAATGATGCGGGGCGGGGCATAATTTTCTAAAAAAACAAAATTAACGCGGGGCGGTGCGGGTCGCGGGTTATTAAAAACCTAAAGTCTAAATTTTGCTAATAATTGTATCCATTCGACCTACTTTTCAAACAACCCTCCACATCAGATGTAATACGTTTTTAAATACAATAATTACTGATGTGGTTGTCCAACATGGAAAAAAAACTATATTTAATCGTTAATCTTCTTCTACGTTTTAAAAAATCAAGAGTTTAGTTATATGATATTAGTAGCTGTAAAAATTCAAATGTAGCTTGTTGTAAATCATTTCAAACAAATCTGGTTATTAAAATGCAATTTGGTGATGAATTGTTATTTTGTTGTTGGTTATTAAAGTGTATTTTAAAAGACTCTATTGTGTAGTTTTTTTTAAATTGTTGAAACCTGCAGTTGACTACTACATATAGCATGTACGGAATATATTTGCATTACTTAGTTATCAAGTGACATATGCTATACAATCGTATATGTATTTATCTATTGTAATTGAGACAAGTAATCTGGTATATGCTATACAATCGTATATGCTTCACCAGTCCTTTAATGCTCGGATACAAGTATATTGCAAAAAAAAAAATACTTGATTTACTAGATTCGATTAAAAAAATTAAAAAAATATACATGCAGGGCGGGCGGGGTGGTTTTTCGCGGAGCGGGACGGTGCGGTTTTTCGCGAGGCGGGGCGGGGCGGTTAAAATTACAAAAATTTATTTTGCTGGGTGGTGCGGGACGGGTTTGGAGTCTTTGCTGGTGTATGCGGGTGTGCCCCGCAACCGCCCCGCACCGTTTGACATCCCTACAACCACATAACTTATTTTACTTTATTTAGGGATCTGATAAATTTCAAAAAACTGCTCACATTTACAAATCCATCCCTTGGGGTTAACATCATTGAACTCAGGAAAGTTAATCGTGGCTTTAAAGGGTTGTGAATGAGGGTTTGTGTTGTTTATCGCTGGTTCAGTGGTTGGTAAGGGAAGTAAAGGAAGGTTAGTTGCTGGTACAGTCATAGTGGTCAATGGAATAATATTTGTAACGGAGGTTGGAACTGGAAATGATAAGGATGTGACACTGGTAGTAGGTATTTGAGGTGGGTTTGGGTTCGCCATTAACGGAGAAAAGTGAAACCCCTGCCTACAGGGTAGCTAGTTGGAGTTGAAACCGGGGTTACCTGAACCTAAGTGCTCGAAGTTTGCCCAGATTCTTGCACAATAAGTGGTCATTGGTCCTTGAGCTGAAGACGCTATTTATCAAGGAGAAGCAACGGTTTCTGCCCTCTTCAAGGAGTCGAGTTGAGAAATAATTAATTCTAGTCTTCGGTTTGTCTCTTGTGTTTCCCTTAGCTGAGAAGAAAACTGATTTCGATTGGATTCCAGTGATTTAAAACGCTGCGTATTGTCCGAAGCCAAGGATTCCAGCTGAGTTTTGAGTTTTTTCTTGCCTTCTTTAAGGCCCTTGAATATTTGAGCGCCAGTCATCGTTATCCGCGAGAACCAAATGGCTCTGAACCAATGTCACAAGTTAAGTTATAAACGAGCTCAGTCATGAAGAAACATAATTAGAGAGAAGAGCGGAAGAAGAAGATTGAGAGAAATTGGATATTATTTTTGATAACCGTAAAATTCGTACATCTGCTACCTAAGTTGGAATTCAACATTGGAGTCTAAATGTCTAATGCAACAACCTATTACACCATTGACTAACACGTGTCCCTCTTAGAAGGAATTTTATGGGACTTAATTTTAAAAACAAGAAAATAAAGGTAAGGACTAAACTGAAAATAGTACTCCTTCTCTCACATTTTTCTTATTAGTCCGTGCCCAAAAAAAAAACATATTTGTATAATTGAAAATAATTTAACTTTAAATTTATTATTTTATTTTAGCGAGAAAATTTTTATAATCATATAAATATCGTAGCCTCACAAAACTTTTACCCCTTAAGCTTTACAAACCATAAATCAAAAGCTTTTTTTCCTCTTAATCTCTGTGCAATCCAAATTATCGTATCTAAATTGAAACATAGGGACTAAGAATCTCTACTAGCTAAGTTTAATTCGTGACACAATCACAAAACAATATTGGGTGTTCAGGTTTTTATCGCACATATGAAGAATATAGAATACGGTCATCTTATATTAGTGCATGCTCAATTAAGAGAGTACAGTAAGTTAGAAAAAAGTGAAGAGCCGTGTTTCTTTATGAACCATAGTTTCTTTGTATTTGTCATTAAATCCATTATCCAGGAATTTCTTTTTTGTGGCACAGAGGAATTCTCAGACATACCCCACACACACCCATTAGTTCATCTCTCTATTGAGGTGCTCCCCCCATAAGCCATAGGTCCAATGGCCACCGTTTCCCCCAAGTTAGCCACCGGCATTCTCCACATCCCATCTCACCCCCACCACCGTAAACCACCTTCCCTCTTCCCTACAGCCACCAATAACTTAAGTTCATTCACAGCCAACAGCAGTTGTAGCAGCATTAGAAGTAGCAATGCTAAGGCGAAGAGGCTAACATGCAAGGCTACAGAGGTTTCAGTGGCGGAGGGGTCGTCGGCGTCGGGCGGAGGGGATAACGGGAAGTTCAATTGGGTGCCAGTGGTTCCGCTGTCAGCACTGCCGAAAGGAGAGAGACGTGTAATTATACAAGATGATGAAACTATACTGTTGCTTTGGTATAAAGATGATGTTTTTGCTATTGAGAATCGTTCCCCTGCTGAAGGTGCTTATAGTGAAGGCCTCCTTAATGCCAAGCTCACTCAGGTCACCTCTCATTTTCTTTCCTTTTTCTAATTTATTACTTGCTTCATTTCATTTCTTTTCCACGGTTATAATTTGTTTCCTTGCTAGTGCTCTCTCTCTGCCAATTTACTCTCTTTGTTTGATTAATTCAGTTTTTGATCTAACCATTTAGATGTTAGATGAAAAGCTAACTTGCATAAATTAAGGCTAACTACATAACACATTTAATAATCTTGTTTAAAGATCAATTCCTGGAAGCCAAAGGAGACAGCAATTATGGGTGGGAAAGAGTAGTTGATTTTGGATTATAATGTGGAATGATCACATTTGGTTGCTCACTTTCAATCTAGTCAATGAAACATTTGTGATTAAACAAACACCATTTCCTAAATGCTCCTCTTTTGATGCTTCGTTCGTGAGATTCTAAAGTTTTCTTGTGAGCCATATCTTGTGACAATAAGTCAATTCAGACACAACTTTGGGGCTACTTTTAAGGCGTAGGAGGTTCTGTTTGTGCTACAGTATGATTGGTCTGCGGATACAAAATCAGTTGAGTCTATATTGGGGAACTCAAGTTAGTGAGCTTGACCAAGGCTAGCCAATGGCCCTCGTCATTGAGCTGATTGCTGTTGGTTTTTCTATGTGAATGCTATAGGGGAAATTACGATTTCCTAGATGCCAATGGGGGTAGCTTTTGTCTTAGGAAAATAACCATTGCAAAACAAAGTGCAAAAAACACCAAATTTAGGCTCATTTGAACAATTTTGCAGGGAATACTCCGTGGAAGCTTTTAGTGTAGTCTTATTTCACGATTTTTAAGCGTCTGGTATCCGTAATCTTCTTACCCTCTCTACTATCCCAATATAGTAGTTGATTAGTGATTGAACAAAAAGTCAAAAACTTTATCCAATGTGTTAAGAGAAAATGTACTTTGTGCCTAACTAAACCTCAAAAGCCAGCTAATAAGGGAATTGTCCTAGACCAAACTAAAACCATACCTTTAACCATTGTGAGCCTCTTACACTATTTTTACTAGGATGGACCCTTGTGCATGAATAATATAATTTGGAAACTAACATCAGGAATGGCCTAGCTCAAATATCATGTTAACAAAATTGACTTGGACCTAGTTCAACCTCAAAAACCAGGGTTATCGGCTGAAGATTTTTCAAAACTATATAAACAGACTACAACCCCGTACCTTCAACCCATGGTGGATTCTAGGAGATGCTAGTTGCTGTGGCTGATATATTTGTAAATAATGTCCTTGAGGGAGTACATTGGAATCTGTTAATTGATACTATGTAAATAATCACAAAGGCTAGTTTGTTAGGTTGCTAGAATGGTTGTTTTAACTCCCTTCCGAGCAAATTTGAAGGGGTGGAAACTTCTGTAGAGCTTTCGTTGGATTTAGGAAGTAGAATGTTACTTTGTCTTCTCCCTCAATGCTATTCTCTCTCTTTTCCTTCGCTGTCAATTTGATTACGTTCTCTGTGCAGTAACAATTCAGTTCTCTGTTCCTTACGAGCACCATATCCATAAAACTTTGGTTTGAGTTTTGTTACTCCTTTAGGACTTTAAACATATAATTGGTGCATGGGCATATAATTTTTGACATATTACACGCTGAAAAAAAGTTAAACTCTAAAGTACTCAAAGGTGTGGCAAAAACACTTGGTAGTTTCTTCCCATTTGTCCAAGCCTTGGTGGACATACTCGTCACCTGTATTAGTGGGAGGTTGTAGGTACCCCGTGAAAGTAGTGAGGTGCGTGAGAGTTGGCTGGAACGGTTATAAAAAAAAGAAGAAGAAGAATTTAAACTCTTTAAGGTCTGCTGTTAAAGGGAGTGACTGTGTAAGTGTCATGCCATGACTAGCATTCCGTTCTGATATAACTTTTCAGCCTAAAACTATAAAATCTTCTGAATTCCAGTAGAGTTTACAAATTTATGGCAGTTTATATTTGTTGCTGAAAGCCTGAAACTTACAAGTACAAACTGATTAGACAGCAGATGAAATTAGATATGGTGAAAAGATGACAAACCATTGATTCATTTCATTTACGTAGAGCTAAAAGAGACAAGAAGGGTTGCTTCGATGGTAAGCAACCTCCACTTCCAACCAAGAGGTTGTGAGTTCGAGTCTCCCCAAGAGCAAGGTGTGAAGTTCTTGGAGGGAAGGATGCCGAGGGTTTATTTGGAAACAGCTTCTCTACCCAGGGTAGGGGTAAGGTCTGCGTACACACTACCCTCCCCAGACTCCACTAAGTGGGATTATGCTCGATTGTTGTTGTTGTTGTAGCTTCTGCCTGAAGATTGAAATGCTACGTTTCTGCAAGATTATACTACTAGCCAGTAGCCGGGATGTCACCCTTACCAATATTATGGCTCTACTTTAACATATGTTACTAAATTAAGGTGCTACTACAAAACACAAAAATGCTAGCTTATTCGAATTCACTGCTGCTTCTTGAAACCTCCTTTTCATGTTATGTTGGAATTCCTGTTATTCAATTATTTGATGTTATTCTAGATGTCTTTAACTGTTTATTATTGAGTGGCTATTATTACAATAACTAGTGAATTTGTCCGCCTTCGCGCGATTATAACTTTTTTCAATAAATTTATAATCTATTATATATATGTTAAGTTATCTAAAATACTAAAAGTATTAAATCATCAATTTGCTTTTTTATTTTAGTTTAAAATAAGTATACATTTATATAATCAAAAAAAAATTAATTTATTTTTCTAAAATACCTTTATGTACGAAGTGCTACTATAAAGTGCAACATTTAATGAAAGGTAATTTAGTCACTTAATTATTTTTATTTAGAATTTAGTATTTCCTTAATAAGTATGCCCAATAATATTGGTCACATATTATTGACGGGAGAGAATATTATGTAGTTACATTTCCTTACATTATAAATTTGAATCTACATCTTAAATAAATGAAAAGAAATATTCATACAGGTAATTAATACCTCTAAAAGAATTGCAAATAGTGATATTCCCATTAGAACTTTAACCATCCCACCTTAATAGCCTACTTTATTTGTATGTTGATCCTGTGTTATCACTTATCAGCTCAAAAAAAAAATTGTTGCATGAAATGGAAAAAAAAAGAAAGATAAAAAATTGTTGACATGAAGACCGCGAGAATATTAAAGAAGAAAACTTATAATTTTATCAACAACCAAAAAACAAAAAAAGAAAAAACCATAAGTGTTACTACTATACAATCTGAACTATAAGATCCTTTTCTAATGTCTTCTTCTCAAAAACTTCATTGCGACATGTTATTGTCGTGTTGCTATTGCGCCGCTGAAAGGATAAAATAGAAAGTACTGTAATAGTAAGATCTGCTTGCTTTTAGCATATTAAATGATAGAATCTCTTGATTTTAATTACAAGGCGAGTTCCGGCAAGAGGTAATTTTTACCTACACAGCAATGCCTGCAAATATGCAGAAGAATGGCAAAACCTACAAGTACACAAGAATGCCTGAAGACAAATGGAGGGAAAATACAAGTACATCATTTCTATGCGTAGAACCATTTTGTTTCACCAAAGAGTGCTCCTCTTATTATGTTGATGAGAAATGTAATGGGAGTTTAAGAGTAAAAATAAATAGTAAAATGGGTGTGAATGATTAATGTAGTGTCGGTTACAGTATTTAAGATGATGTACCATTTCAACTTCCATATAATTAAGAGGTGACATTTTTTCAGTTACCATATCAATTGAGAAATTATTTTGTTCAAATGGCTGGAAAAAGTAGAGTATTTGATAGAAAAAATAATAAAAAAGACTAAAAAAACCAGAAAAAAGATAAATATGAAAGCTGCCCAAATAAGGATGCCACATCAGCTAATCAATTCCCAGCTTTATATTTATATATAGATGTTGTTCATGCTTCACATAAATTGTGGATTTTCCCATGCTGTCAACATGCACATTCTCTCTGAATTCGATAATGTAAAAGTGCATAGTTGTCAAATTCCTGCAGGATGGATGTATCGTGTGTCCAACAACAGATAGCACATTTTATCTGCAAAATGGAGCCATCAAAGAATGGTACCCGAATAATCCTGTGTTGAGAGTCCTTACTCCTGCCTTGAGAAATTTGTTTGTGTATCCTGTTAAAACAGACAATGAGAATATCTATATTAGCATGAGAGGAGGCGGAAAAGTTGACTTATCTGCAGAGATTGTTTTCAGTGGAAAGGCTCAACCTGGTGTCACAGCATCTGATGTCAATGTAGACGAGGTAATAGAACCAACCTAATCTTGTTTAGTTACAAACTCGTCCTACATTCTGATCTGATTCTTCTTATTGGATTTAGGTAAGAATGGTTATCGATGAGGGTCAAGAGGCCTTTGGATTCACCGGAAGGAATGAGCTGATAAATGGAAAAGCAGCAGTAATCGGTTTCCTATTGCTGTTGGATTTTGAACTCTTGACCGGTAAAGGTCTTCTCAAAGGAACAGGGTTCTTGGACTTCATTTACTCAGTTACAGATGCTTTCAAATGAAACCATTTCATTAATGGAAAATTTCCCTACTAAGTATACATAAATTCTTACTCTTCCTCCCTCTTTTTTCCCATTTCCTGTTTTTCTGACAAATTTGCTTTGGTTTCAAATAAACTAAAACAAGAATGTTGATCTTTTTATATTGTTGTCCAATTATATGGATCTATTAGTAAATTATAGACCATTGAATTCCAGCTGAAGAATGTACAAATCCACCTGTTTCGTCAAATGTTAATATGTGCCTTTGAGTTAGAGTGTTTTTTTGATCCTTCTTCCTTACTTTGTTAAACTGTTTTCCTTGTCATGGTATAGAATCTATTCCAATGCAAGCAGAAATTGATATTTTTCACTAAGGATTGTACAGAATAAAGATATATTTATACTCTCATTGAAGGGTGAAAGTGAAAATACTGATATATGACATGTTGGAACTGCTTAGTTAAGAATAAGGAGTTGAATTGTCATTTTATCATAAAATGTAAATTTGAAGAAATTCTCCAGGGACAAACTGAAAAAGTTAGAAAGTAAATTGAGAAGAAAACCCAGGTCAACTTATCGCACTAGCTGTTTAATTACAATGATCCTGTAATACATATTTATATAGATAATGCATATAAAGGGGTGTACACTTGAAATCGATAAATCACATCAACCCGATAATCCGAATCAAACCGAGGGAAAAAAATCCTGCTTTGGTTTGATTTAGTTTGGCGTTGGAAAAAATAAATTTGACCATATTTTGGTTTTAACTAAAAAAAAAGTCAAACCAAAAGTAAACCAACTCGATATTATATGTATAGAAGTTTTAAATATATTCAATACATAAAAATATGTATTGTATTGTAGTTTATAAATATTTTTTAAGCTTTTCTATAGTGTTATCTTTTCACATATTATTTCAAGTTAGGACGCAATATTTTTGGATGCTCCAATAAGCAGTGTCCTTCACTATCTAGCTGGTAAGGGTGTTCACGGTTTGACGGAAACCCGATCCAAACCGAAAACCGAACCAAACTGATTAAGTAAACCGATATCTTTTTTTGATTTGGATTGGTTTTGGTTTTAAATTTTAAAAACCGATAATATTTGGTTTGATTTTGGTTCTATTTTAAAAAATCGAAAAATAAACCGAACCAAACTGATTAATTATATATAAAATTTAATAATTATTTATATAAAATTAATATCTTTTTGATAATAACTTATTTGTTAATTTGAATTTTGATTTATCCTGTTATATCTTAAAAGATTGCCTAACCCCAAAACAATAGGATTCGACCAATTTTATTTTCATTAATAGACTCTAATTCTCTAACCCTCCGCACATACTTTTGCCTAAAAGAAGAGTTAAAAAAAAATCACCACAAGAGTAAATAAAGCATATTCAAATTGCACGACAACAATAACTAAAGCTTGAGAAAGCAAACTTTTAGTTTGTTTTTTGTTCATTCTTTTCATATAAATAGGTAAATAAACTTTCAGTTCTCAAAGAAATATATAAAAAGCCTAAATTTGACAAATTATTTTCAGATTGTTGTCTAGCGTTATTTTAATATTATAAACTTATCATTAGCTTACTAAGTACCGAAAAACCGAACCGAACCGAACCAAATCAACAATAATCAAACCGATGGTTTGTATTTAATTTGATTTGGTTTTGGTTTTAAAATTTTAAAATCGATTAAATTGGTTTGGTTTTGGTTTTAATCAAAAACCGATCAAACCGAACCGTGAACACCCCTGCTAGCTGGGACATCTGATCTTAGGATTCATCTTTGCAAAAGTTCACCCATTGATCTTCATGCATTCTCTGATTCGGACTGGGCAGGTAATCATGATGATAGATCATCTACAACAGCCTATATTATCTTTTTGGGGTGTAATCCAGTGTCCTGGAGCTCTAAGAAACAGCATGTGGTAGCTCGCTCATCCAGTAAGGCCGAATATAGTGTTAGGACCTGGTGGCACTAAACACTTCTTCACAGCGGGAAAAATAAATGATCAACGAAAAATAAATGACACAAAGAATTTAACGTGGTTCACCTAAAACGTTTAGGCTACGTCCACAAACCCGGCACAAACTTCCACTAAAACTTTTAGTAGGCTTACAAAGAGAGACTTCTCCAATAGTTTGGAGGTACAACAATTTCCCGAGCTCTACCCAAAATAGTGGCGCACACAAAAGTATTTCCCGAAAATACCCGACTAGTATTTTACTCACTATTTTGTCACCCCCCCTTTAGAAAAACTTCCTAAAGAAAAATAAACTCTCTCTTTCTCTCTAACTCTTATACTTGAGTTATTGAATGTTTTTGGTGTGTTTAAAACAATGAGATGAGTGGGGTATTTATAGTTTTGAGATAGGGACCAAAAGTGCAAATCTCACCTATCAAGAAGGATCAATTTGCAATATTCCCATCTCACCTACCTTACCTACCATCTATTGATGTCATTGCTTACATCAATAATCAAGTTGGAGGAAGCTTCTAACAATTCTCCCCCTTCCGACTACTTGGAGAGTCTCCTATCCCTGCAGCTTCTCTGCAGAACTCAAATTTACCCTTTGGTACAGTTTTGGTCAACATGTCTGATCCGTTTTCATCTGTATGGATCTTTTCAAGCCGCAACATCTTCTTCTCTAACACATCCCTGATCTAATTATATCTAACATCAATATGCTTGGATTTGGAATGGAATGAGGCATTCTTCGCAAGGTGGATAGCACTTTGACTATCACAAAATAGCTGGTAACCGTCTTGCGAAAATCCAAGTTCAGTTAAGAACTTCTTCATCCACAGCAGTTCTTTGCAAGCTTCCGTTGTTGCAATGAATTCAGCTTCAGTAGTTGATAGTGCAACACATTTTTGCAACTTTGATTGCCATGACACAGCTCCCCCTGAAAAGTTAATCAAGTATCCTGAAGTTGATTTTCTAGAATCAACATCTCCGGCCATATCTGCATCAGTATAGCCAACCAACACAGGGTTGTCTTCTCCAAAACACAAGCATAGTTTGGAGGTTCCTCGAAGATACTTGAGAATCCACTTAACAGCATCCCAATGTTCCTTTCCTGGATTAGAAAGAAATCTACTTACCACTCCTACAGCGTGAGCAATATCTGGCCGTGTACAAATCATGGCATACGTCAAACTTCCTACTGCTGAAGCATATGGAATCCGCTCCATCTTTCTTCTCTCATCATCTGTTGACGGGCTTTGCTTGGTGCTTAATCTAAAGTGGTTAGCAAGAGGACAACTAACTACTTTAGTTTTCTCCATGTTGAACCGTTGAAGTACCTTCTCGATGTACTTCTCCCTGAGACAACCATAACTTCTTGGCTTCTCGGTCTCACATAATCCTCATCCCAAGGATCTGTTTTGCTGGCCCTAAGTCTTTCATAGCGAAGAACTTGCTTAGCTGCTCTTTCAAGCTATTAATTCTGGAAACATTTCGGTCAACAATCAACATATCATCCACATAGAGCAATAGGATGATAAGATCATCGTCAGAAAACTTCTGAACGAACGCACAATGGTCTGAAGTTGTCTTCTTGTAGCCGTGTTGCCCCATCACCAATTCGAACTTCTTGTACCACTGCCTTGGTGCCTGTTTTAAGCCATATAGGCTTTTCCTCAATCTACAAACGCAGTCCTCATTCCCTTTTTGCTGGAAACCGTCTGGTTGCTCCATGTATATCTCCTCTTCCAAATCACCGTGTAGGAAGGCGGTTTTTACATCCATCTTCTCAACCTCCAGGTTGAGGCTTGCTGCTAATCCCAGCACCGTGCGTATTGAGGTCATTTTCACAACTGGTGAGAATATTTCATCAAAGTCTATACCTTTCCTTTGATTGAAACCTTTGACGACCAATCTTGCTTTGAATCTCGGACATGAACTGTGTTCATCATGCTTGATCTTGAACACCCATTTATTCTTCAAAGCTTTCTTGCCTTTCGGCAACTTCACCAGCTCAAACATCTTGTTCTCATGCAAGGATTTCATCTCGTCTTGCATGGCTTCTATCCACTTCTCCTTATGTTCATCATCAACAGCTTCTTCAAAACTGTCGGGTTCTCCCCCGTCAGTGAGTAACACATACTCATGTGGAGAATATCCGGTAGACTGTTGCACAACTCTTCCAGATCTTGTGTGATAAGGAGGGTTGTTGAGGATTGCTGGTTGAGGTTGATCATCCTCGTCTACATCATCATCACCATTATCCTCGTTACCTTCAGCATCTGCTGGTTCATCTTCATTTGGAAGATCAGGGGCTTCAGGTTGATTATCCCGAACATCGTCTCCAACTTGTCTCGGCACCATTGTTGGAGGCAACTCAAACTCAGCAGAATCATCAGTGGACTTCTCTACTTTGTCAATGTCTTCAATTGTTTGGTCCTCAACGAACACAACATCTCGACTCCTGACGAGCTTCTTCTGCATCGGATCATAAAACTTATAGCCAAGCATGTCTTGACCATAGCCGATGAATACACACTCCCTTGTCTTGACATCAAGTTTGCTCTTTTCATCCTTCGGAACATGGACATAGGCTTTGCAAGCCAAATACCCGCAATTGATCATAAGAGATATCTCTTCCTGACCAAATCTTTTCTGGAGCCTCGTACTGAAGAGGGACACGGGGTGAATGGTTTAGCACATAGGCTGCTGTAACTAGTGCTTCACCCCAGAAAGCCTTTGGTAACTTTGAATGAGAGAGTAAACATCCTGGTTCTCTCGATCAAAGTTCTGTTCATTCTCTCAGCCAAGCCATTCAATTGTGGAGGTGTGAACTGATGTCGAATACCATGCTCTTTATAGTAAGCATCAAATTGACCCTGGTATTCACCGCCATTGTCTGTGCGGATGCACTTCAACTTCTTACCATTCTCTCTTTCCACCAAGGTCAGAAATTGTTTGAAAACTTGAAACACTTGATCCTTGGTCTTCAGTGTGTATACCCATGTCTTTCGTGAATGATCATCAATAAAGGTCACGAAATATCGGGCATCACCGAGGGACTTCTTGAAAGGCCCACATACATCTGAGTGTACCGGATCTAACACGTCTTGCTTTCTGGAAGGAGGGAATCTTTTGAATGAAACTCTGTTTTGTTTCTCCAGCTAAACAGTCAGCACACTTCTTCAACTGGATCTGGTTTAGACCTGGTAAGGCGTTCTTCTTCACCAAACACGCCATTGACTTTTCACTCATGTGGCCAAGACGTCTATGCCACAACTTGGTATTGCTATCATTCTCCGCAACATTTATAACTTGTTGGGAGATGCTTGCTTGGGTCACGTACAACTTTGACTGCTTCGTGCCCCGCGCCACCACCAATGAGCCTTTCGTGAGCTTCCATTGGCCATTATGAAAGGTATTGCAGTAACCTTCCTCATCAAGCTTGCCTACGGAGATCAGATTCAGGCGCATATCTGGAACATGCCCGACATCTCTTAAAAGTAGCTTCATCCCATTCATGGTCTCTAGGCAAACATCTCCTTTGCCTACAACTGTTGAGAAATTGGCATTTCCCATCTTTACACGACCGAAGTCTCCAGGTGTGTAAGATGAGAAGAGTTCTCTCCGTGGCGTTACATGAATGGTAGCTCCACTATCAATCACCCATGTCGTCTCTTGGGTTGTCAGATTGATAATGTCGTCATCGTAGACAATGTTAAACTCACCAAAGGAGTTCGCTTCATCATCACTGCTTTCTTCGGGTTTCTCCTTTTTGCCTTTGTTCTTCTTCTGGTCATTTTGGAACTGTCGGCAAAATCTTTTGATATGGCCCTTCTTTTTGCAGTAATGGCACTCAACATGTGCAAATTTGTTGGATCTACCTCTGCTCTTATCTCTGTTACTCTGGCCCTTGTTTTGACTTCTCCCCCTGGTCGTAACAGCCAACACCTCTGATGAAGAAGGTGATCCTTGTGATCGGCGTCTCATTTCTTCATTTAGAATGCCACTCTTGACTGTCTCCATGTTTACCACACCATTGGGTGCAAAATTGGTGAATGAAACCTTCAAGGTTTCCCATTACTCTGGGAGTGTTGCCAGCACCATAAGAGCAAGTACCTCGTCATCGAACTTTATGCCCATTCCCGACAATTGGTCGACAATCCCTTGTATTTCATTAAGGTGATCTGCCACAGTTGTCCCTTCTACATATTTTACTTGCATTAATTTTGTCAAGTAAAATAATTTGTTGTTACCTGTTTTAGAGGATACAACTCCTCGAGCTTGTTCCATAACGACCTTGCATGTGTCACACTAGAAATATGATTGTACACATTGTCTTCAACAAATTGCCGTATGTAGCCGCACACTTGGTTGTGCTCAAATTCCCAGTCCTCGTCTGACTTGTCTTCAGGTTTCTGAGCACTGAACACCGGCAGGTGCATCTTCGTCATGAACAGGAGATCCTTCATCTTGTTTCTCCATAAGTGGTAATTTGTGCCGTTCAGGTTGACCATCTTGCTTGTCCTTGCCTCCATATTTCCGACGGTGAATAGTAACCGTAGGTATGAATAGTGCACGTATGGATGAATAGTACCCGTACGTATGAATAGTACCGTACGTATGAATAGTATTCTAACCAAAGCTCTGATACCACTTGTTAGGACCTGGTGGCACTAAACACTTCTTCACAGCGGGAAAATAAATGATCAACGAAAAATAAATGACACAAAGAATTTAACATGGTTGACCTAAAACGTTTAGGCTACGTCCACAAACCCGGCACCAACTTCCACTAAAACTTTTAGTAGGCTTACAAAGAGAGACTTCTCCAATAGTTTGGAGGTACAACAATTTCCCGAGCTCTACCCAAAATAGTGGCGCACACAAAAGTGTTTCCCGAAAATACCCGACTAGTATTTTACTCACTATTTTGTCACTCCCCTTTAGAAAAACTTCCTAAAGAAAAACAAACTCTCTCTTTCTCTCTAACTCTTATACTTGAGTTATTGAATGTTTTTGGTGTGTTTAAAACAATGAGATGAGGGGGGTATTTATAGTTTTGAGATAAGGACCAAAAGTGCAAATCTCACCTATCAAGAAGGATCAATTTGCAATATTCCCATCTCACCTACCTTACCTACCATCTATTGATGTCATTGCTTACATCAATAATCAAGTTGGAGGAAGCTTCTAACATATAGAGCCATTGCTTTCGCTACTGCAAATCTTTGCTGGGTCAAGAACTTATTGCGAGAGCTATTTGTTAATCTTCACCAACAACAAGTAATATAAAGTGATAATCTCGGAGCCACATATGTGTGTGCAAATTCTATTTTCCACTCACGGATGAAACACATTGAAATTGATTATTATTTTGTGCGTAGTCTGGTTCAACGAGGACTCCTACATGTCTCTTCTAGGGAGCAACTCGTGGATCTATTGACTAAACCTCTGTCTAAGCAAGACTTTGAACATCTAAGGTCCAAAATTGGCATCTCATCCCAAACTACCATCTTGCGGGGGCATATTAGTGATACACCCGATTGATTATTGTCACACCTCTTTTTTTCACACATATATATGTAACGTAAATGTGCCACGGTTTAATACTACACCCCGAAAAAGGGATATAATAATAATCAGTGAAGGAGTTTTTCCACTTAAAGGACAGTCGGAACGGGATCAATTTATTTAATTTTTTCAGAGTCGCCACTTGGGAAAATAATGGTGTCCCAAGTCACCGATTTAATCCCGAACGGAGGAAATTTATGACTCTGTAATACAATCTGCGAAACTAGAAACCTGGATAAGGAATTCTTGTCACGACCCAAATCCAGTCGTGATGGCGCCCAACAATCAAGCTAGGCCAGCCAAACAAACAATTTAATTATAACACAATACCAGTCCCTAAATGGACAGCCCAAAAAGAATATATGAGTTTAAGAACTCCAATAATAATAATACTGAACAAAAGTACTGACACTCCCAAAGATCCGGAGTCACAAGTCTAGAGCCTCTAACAAAACCAACAGGAAATAGAGAGTACGATATAGAAGTACTCAAGTCCGAATACAAAATATACAATAACAACTGGAATGAGAGGAGAAGCTAGGCTCTGCGAACGTAGGCAGCTACCTCAGCAACTCGATGTGACAATGTAAACGCTGGAGATGTCCGTCTACTGCTCCTGTGTACCTGAGTCTGCACACAAAAGGTGCAGGGAGTAGGGGTGAGTACTAAGTACTCAGTGAGTAACAAATATATACATGTAGCTGACAGTAAGAAATCCACAAAATACCACAATATGAAGCTACACTACGGTCCGAATCTCCTACGAACTAGCAACAACAATACAATACGACTACCACAGAGGAATTCAACAAATACAGATGCTATGCAATGCACATAACTCGCTACGGCGTGTAGCCCGATCCCATTTAACGTCGACGGCGCTCGATGGGGATGTGTACAGACTCCCGGAGGGGCTCCTACAGCCCAAGCGCAATACTGTCGCGGCGTGCAGCCCGATCCTCATAACAATTACTGCGGCGTGCAGCCCGATCCCACACTCGGTCCACAATAAGCAATTAAGTCACAAAACAATTCATTTTTCCTTATTTCCAGTTCTCAATTCATAATTTATGAAAAATACTTTAACTTTATTAATTTTGCAAAAGCCGGTGACTTAGCATTTCAAAAGTGTGATTACAATTTCCAGGACTGAGATCAGTGATTTAAGCAATTATAGCTATCACATAAATATTGTCCTCTAAGGACGCTACAGATCGACACAAGGCCCCAAACAAGAACCCACAAATATAGCAAATACAGTGTATTTCCAACACTAACAACATGTTATTCACTTTCCGGGATGGACCAAGTCTCAATCCCCAATCACAATCAATCCCGCACCTGCCACGGTGTGCGAGCCACGCCCTATTAGCGTCACAATGTGCTAAGCCGGGGTTTCGAACCCTCAGGCTACAATATACACAAACTACTCACCTTTAGCTGGTCGTAGAATCGTCCGCGATGCCTTTTCCTTTGAATTGCGTTGCCTCGTGTGTAGAATCTAGTCAAATAACAATAATTATATCAATTACGGGTCAAGGAATCATAACCCACTTCAATTTATATGAAATTCGCAAAATTACACTAAGTTGGTAAAACCCGACCCCGGGCCCCACTGCTCGGAAAATTCCGAAATTAGTACCAACGCGATCCTTATCTCGCCACGAGTCCGTGCATATAAAATTTATCGAAATCGGAGTTCAAATGACCCTCCAAATCCAAAAATCCCGTTTTTAATACTTAGGCCACATTTCTTCAAGATTTCAACCCAATTTCATGAAGATTGATGTTAATACTACCATAAATTGATGTTTTTGAGTCAAGAATCTTACCTCCGACGATACCCGATGACTTCTCGGTGATTTCCTCGAGTTTTCTTCTCTCTAGGGCTTGAAATTGAGTTTTGGGGGTGTAAACCCGTAACTCTCTGTTTCTGGATTTTTATTCACTGCCAGACACCATTGTTCATCGCGTTCGCGTGACCCTCTACGCGTTCGCGATGAACAAACCAGCCTTACTCTTCGCGAACGCGACTCTGGCCACGCGTTCGCGATGCTCAAATCCTGTAACCCTTCGCGGACGCGACTCATCCCACGCGTTCGCGATGTTCAACTTCCCAGCCACCCGGATTTCTTCTACGCGTTCGCGATGGACCTCCCGCGAACGCGAAGCACAACATCACGACTCTACGCGAACGCGGCCCAAGCAACGCGTTCGCGATGCTTAACACCCCAGACCTACGCGAACGCGACGCCTTCTCCCGCGAACGCGATGCATAAAAAGCCTTGGCCTTCGCGAACGCGACACTGGTCACGCGAACGCGAAGGCTTAAGGACCTGGGCAGAACCTGCAGTTTTCTGCAGAATTTTTCCAAGTTCTAATTGCCCGGTTGATGGTCCGAATCCATCCCGAGGCCCCCGGGACCCCAACGAAAACCACCAACATACTCCAAAACATGATACGAACTTGTTCCAATCATAAAAACACCATACTAAACATCAAAATCTCCATTTATTCACGAATTCAAGCCTAAGTTTCTTCAAAACTTCCAAAACTAACATTCAATCCAAAACCCGGTCAAACGATGTCCGAATGACCTGAAAATTTGCGGACATATCCAAAATCACATAACGAAGCTACAGAAATTGTCGGAATTCCATTCCGACCCCCGGATCAAAATATCACCTACCATCCGGTTTTCGCCAAAATTCAACATTCGCCAATTCAAGCTTAAAACTACACCGGACCTCCGAATTCAATTCCGATTGTTCTCCTAAGTCATAAATGATCCCCCGGAACTAGTCGAATCATCGAAATCCGGTTCCGAGCACTCTAACTCAATAGTCAACTCTTGGTTGACTTTTCATTTTTCAAGCTTTTCTTCAAACATGCTATTTGTTTCATTTTCAATCCAAATCACTCCTAACTCACCCGATATATTCTAATACTGTTTTAAAAGCATAATATATGAAAATGCAAGGTAACGGGGTGGTAATTCCCGTAACGACGGGCCGGGTCGTTACATTCTCCCCAACTTAAACAAACGCTCGTCCGCGAGCGGGTTAAGAAACATACCTGGAGTATCAAACAAGTGTGGATATCTGCTTTGCATCTCCTGCTCGGTCTCCCAAGTTGCTTCCTCCACGGGACGACCTCTCCACTGCACTTTCACCGAAGCTATATCCTTAGATCTCAGCTTACGAACCTGTCGACCCAAAATAGCTACTGGTTCCACATCATAAGTCAAATCCTCATCTAGCTGTATCGTGCTGAAGTCCAACACATGAGACGGGTCTCCGACATACTTCCGGAGCATAGATACATGGAACACCGGGTGAACTCCCGACAAACTGGATGGCAAAGCAAGCATATAAGCCACCTCCCCAACTTTCCTAAGCACCTCAAAAGGTCCAATAAACCTTGGGCTCAATTTCCCTTTCTTTCCAAACCTCACAACACCCTTCATAGGCGAAACTTTCAGCAACACCTTCTCACCTACTGAATAAGACACATCTCGGACCTTCCGGTCTGCATAACTCGTCTGACGCGACTGAGCTGTGCGAAGTCTCTCCTGAATCACCTTCACCTTGTCTAAGGCATCTTGGACTAACTCTGTCCCTAACAACCTAGCCTCGCCGGGCTCGAACCAACCAACTGGAGACCTACACCGCCTCCCATATAAAGCTTCATATGGTGCCATCTGAATGCTGGACTGATAGCTATTATTGTAAGCAAACTCCGCCAAAGGCAAATAATCAGCCCATGAACCACCAAAATCAATGACACAAGCACACAACATGTCCTGCAATATCTGAATAGTACGCTCAGACTGCCCATCCGTCTGTGGATGAAATGCTGTGCTCAGCTCTACCTGTGAACCCAACTCTCGCTGAAATGTCCTCCAGAACTGAGATGTGAACTGGGTACCTCTGTCTGATATAATGGAAATAGGAACTCCATGCAATCTCACTATCTCACGGATGAATATCTCTGCCAACCGCTCCGAGGTATAGGTAGTACACACTGGGATGAAATGAGCTGACTTAGTCAGTCTATCCACAATCACCCAAACTGAATCAAACTTCCTCGTCGTCCGAGGGAGTCCACTAACAAAGTCCATAGTTATTCTTTCCCACTTCCACTCCGGAATATCAATACGCTGGAATACACCACCAGGTCTCTGATGCTCATACTTGACCTGCTGACAATTTAGACACCGAGCCACATGGCTCACAATATCTTTCTTCATCTTTCTCCACCAGTAATGTTGCTTCAAATCCTGATACATCTTCGCGGCTCCTGGATGAATAGAATACCGCGAGCTGTGGGCCTCCTCCAATATCAACTCACGAAGGCCATCAACATTGGGCACGCATATCCGGCCCTGCATCTGCAATACACCATCACTATCAATAGTGACATCTCTGGCATCATCATGCTGAACTCTGTCCTAAGGACAAGTAAGTGTGGATCATCATACTGGCGCTCTCGAATACGATCATATAAAGAAGAACGAGCCATCACACAAGCCATCACCCGACTGGGCTCAGAAATATCCAGCCTTACCATCTGATTAGCTAACGCCTGAACATCAACTGCTAGGGTCTCTCCCCAACTGGAATATACGCCAAACTGCCCATACTAATAGCCTTCCGGCTCAATGCATCAGCCACTACATTGGCCTTTCCGGGATGATACAAGATAGTAATATCATAGTCTTTAAGCAATTCAAGCCATCTCCGCTGCCTCAAATTTAGATCTTTTGCTTAAACAAATGCTGAAGGCTGCGGTGGTCCGTATATACATCACAAGATACACCATATAGATAATGCCTCCAAATCTTCAAGGCATGAACAATAGCAGCTAACTCCAAATCATGAACAGGGTAGTTCTTCTCGTGGGGCTTTAGCCTGACGAGAAGCATATGCAATAACTCTACCCTCCTGCATCAACACACAACCGAGTCCAACTCTGGAAGCATCACAATATAGAGTATATGACCCTGAGGCCGATGGTAACACAAGTACTGGAGCCGTGGTCAAATCCTCCTTGAGCTTCTGAAAGCTCTCTTCACATTCATCAGACCACACAAATGGAGCATTCTTCTGTGTCAGCTTAGTCAACGGTGAAGCAATAGATGAGAAGTCCTGAACAAACCGACGATAATAGCCTGCCAAACCGAGAAAACTACGAATCTCTGTAGCTGAGGAAGGTCTGGGCCAATTCTGTACTGCCTCAACCTTCTGAGGATCAACCCGAATACCCTCACTGGACACTATGTGTCCCAGAAAACCCACAGTATCAAGCCAGAACTCACACTTAGAGAATTTTGCATAAAGCTTCTCTTCCCTCAACCTCTGCAATGCCACTCTCAAATGTTGTGCATGCTCCTCCTGGCCGCGTGAGTATACCAAGATATCATCAATAAACACAATCACAAAAGAATCAAGGTACGGCCGAAATACACTATTCATCAAGTGCATGAAGGCTGCTGGGGCATTAGTCAGCCCGAAAGACATCACTAGGAACTCGTAGTGCCCATATCGCGTCCCGAACGCTGTCTTCATAATATCCGAGTCCCTGGTCTTCAACTGATGGTAGCCCGATCAAAGATCAATCTTAGAAAATACACTAGCTCCTTGGAGCTGATCAAATAAGTCCTCAATACGAGGCAATGGGTACTTATTCTTCACCGTTACCTTGTTCAGCTGCCTGTAATCAATGCACATTCTCATTGTGCCATCTTTCTTCTTTACAAACAACACCGGTGCACCCCAAGGTGACACACTTGGACGAATGAAACCCTTATCTAAGAGTTCCTGAAGCTGTTCTTTCAATTCTTTTAACTCCGCTGGTGCCATGCGATAAGGAGGAATAGAAATGGGCTGAGTGCCCGGCACTAAGTCAATACCAAAATCAATATCTCTATCAGGCGGCATGCCTGGCAGGTCTGCTGGAAATACATCCGGAAACTCCCTCACAATGGGGACCGAATCAAGACTGGGTGTCTCAACTTCAACATTTCTAATGAAGGCCAAATAAGACAAACAACCCTTGCCAATCATTCGTTGAGCCTTTATATAAGAAATTACCCTGTCGGACACATAATCAGTCAAGCCACGCCACTCGATCCGCGGATTACCCGGAATAGCTAACGTGACTGTCTTGGCATGACAGTCCAGAATTGCATGATAAGGAGATAGCCAATCCATGCCTAGGATAACATCGAAATCTACCATACCCAGTAGTAATAAATCAACTCGGGTCTCCAGACCCCCAATAGTAACAATACAGGATCGATATACCTGATCCACAACAACAGTATCCCCCACCGGGGTGGACACATGTACGGGCAAAGCAAGAATACCACGGGTCATACCCAAATGATGTGCAAAGTAAGTAGAGACATAAGAATAGGTGGATCCGGGATCAAATAAGACAGAAGCATCCCCGTGGCAGACTGAGATAATACCTGAAATGACCGCATCTGAAGCACTAGCATCCTTCCTATCCGGAAGAGCATAGAAACGAGCCTGACCTCCACCAGTACGATCCTCGCCCCTGGGGCGACCTCTGGATACCTGGCCACCAGTCCTAGCCGACTGTGCTGGCGCTGAAGAAACAGGAGTAGAAGACGAAGGCTGATCCCTCCGCTGTGACCGCTTACGAAGCCACTGAGGACACTCTCTCCTGATATGGCCCAAATCACCGCACTCAAAACAACGGCCTGAAGATGGAAGAAGGGGCTGCTGAGGACCCCTCGCTACCGATGAATCTTGTGCTGAGGAAACAGGAGCAGAGCTCTGAGCTGGAAGAGCACTCAGTGCAGGCTGACTCTGCTGGCGGCTCTGCTGACCCTGATAACCCTGCTGGCCTTGACGACCACGATCAGATGAAACCCCACTGGACTCTGCACGTCCAGACTGATGAGATCTGAAGGAGCGACCTCTGCTATGCTGAAATTGGCCCCTAGACGGAGCACCACTGTAACTGCCGGTACCACGAGGCCTCTTAGCCTCTCTCTCCTCTTGCTCTGCGGCGATCTGTCTCAATGTGACGGGCCGCATCAACCACCTCCTCAAAGGTAACCGTAGAAACTCTCTCCCGGGTCATCAATATGCGGATGGGATAAATAAGACCATCAATAAATCTCCGGATCCTCTCCTTGTCGGTAGGAACCATCCACATGGCATGACGGGCCAACCGTGTGAATCTCATCTCGTATCGAGTAACCGTCATCTCTCCTCGTTTCAACCACTCGAACCGACGTCGCAGCCTCTCTCTTGAGACTGAGGCACGCACTTCTCCAAAAATACCGCGGAGAACTCGCCGCAAGTGAGGGGCACTGCCCCGGTGGGCCTACGCCTCGCAAAATCCTCCCACCACCGGAAAGCTGCACCTGTGAACCGGAAAGTAGTGAATGAAACACCGCCGGACTCTAGAATACCCGCGGTGCGAAGCATACGCCGACATCTGTCAAGAAAACCCCGGGCATCCTCGCCCTCGGCTCCACCGAATGTCGGAGGCCGTAACCTCTCAAATCTCTCCAAACGACGCTTGCTCATCGTCGGGCATAACCGGAACCACATATGCAGGAGCCGGTGCAACGGAATACCCTGTATCACCGGCTCGGGTGTCCGAGCCACGGGGTCCGATTCCCTCCCCCTGCCTGTGAAGATGATACTGCAGCAGTAGCAGCAACTACCCGTGCCAATCCTGTGCACACTGATAATATCCGAGCCAAGGTCTCCTGAAGACCCGGTATCACAATAGGCACTGCCGGTGCCTGAACCTGAGCCGCCGGAGCGTTCGCCGCTGGAATCTGGTCCTGAGTCTGATCGGCTGGTGGGTGTGCTGGTGCTGGTGCTGCTGCCCTACCTCTACCACGACCACGGCCTCCGGGTGCCAATGGTGGTCGTCCGCCACGTCCGTTAGCTCGTGTTCTCGCCATCTGCGAGAGAATAGAATATGGAAAGATTTAATTTCATAATAACACAAATCGCACGATATGAATTCAAGAAAATGAGGTTTTTCCTAAAGTTTCTGTAGCCCTTCGAAGATAGATACGGACGTCTACGTACCGATCCGCGAAAGCCTACTAAACCGGCTCATGACTCGCGAGTCCTAATAACCTAGAGCTCTGATACCAACTTGTCACGACCCAAATCCAGTCGTGATGGCGCCCAACAATCAAGCTAGGCCAGCCAGACCAACAATTTAATTATCACAAAATACTCGTCCCCAAATGGACAACCCAAGAAGAATATATGAGTTTAAGAACTCCAATAATAATAATACTGAACAAAATACCGACACTCCCAAAGATCCGGAGTCACAAGTCTAGAGCCTCTAACAAAACCCAACAGGAAATAGAGAGTACGATATAGAAGTACTCAAGTCTGAATACAAAATATAAAATAACAACTGGAATGAGAGGAGGAGCTAGGCTCTGCGAACGTAGGCAGCTACCTCAGCAACTCGATGTGACAATGTAAACGCCGGAGATGTCCGTCTACTGCTCCTGTGTACCTGAGTCTGCACACAAAAGGTGCAGGGAGTAGGGGTGAGTACTAAGTACTCAGTGAGTAACAAATATATATATGTAGCTGAGAGTAAGAAATCCACAAAATACCACAATATGAAGCTACACTACAGTCCGAATCTCCTACGAACTAGCAACAATAATACAATACACCTACCACAGAGGAATTCAACAAATACAGATGCAATGCAATGCACATAACTGCTACGGCGTGTAGCCCGATCCCATTTAACGTCGACGGCGCTCACTGGGGGTGTGTACAGACTGCGGAGGGGCTCCTACAGCCCAAGCGCAATACTGCTGCGGCGTGCAGCCATATCAACTACTGCGGCGTGCAGCCCGATCCCACACTCAGTCCACAATAAGCAATTAAGTCACAAAGCAATTCATTTTTCCTTATTTCCAGTTCTCAATTCATAATTTATGAAAAATACTTTAACTTTATTAATTTTGCAAAAGCCGGTGACTTAGCATTTCAAAAGTGTGATTACAATTTCCAGGATTGAGATCAGTGATTTAAGCAGTTATAGCTATCACATAAATATTGTCCTCTAAGGACGCTACAGATCGGCACAAGGCCCCAAACAAGGCTTACAGCCCACAAATATAGCAAATACAGTGTATTTCCAACACTAACAACATGTTATTCACTTTCCGGGATGGACCAAGTCTCAATCCCCAATCACAATCAATCCCGCACCTACCACGGTGTGCGAGCCACGCCCTATTAGCGTCACAATGTGCTAAGCCGGGGTTTCGAACCCTCAGGCTACAATATACACAAACTACTCACCTTTAGCCGGTCGTAGAATCGTCCGCGATGCCTTTTCTTTTGAATTGCGTTGCCTCGTGTGTAGAATCTAGTCAAATAACAATAATTATATCACCTACGGGTCAAGGAATCATAACCCACTTCAATTTATATGAAATTCACAAAATTACACTAAGTTGGTAAAACCCGACCCCGGGCCCCACTGCTCGGAAAATTCCGAAATTAGTACCAACGCGATCCTTATCTCGCCACGAGTTCGTGCATATAAAATTTATCGAAATCGGAGTTCAAATGACCCTCCAAATCCAAAAATCCCGTTTTTAATACTTAGGCCACATTTCTTCAAGATTTCAACCCAATTTCATGAAGATTGATGTTAATACTACCATAAATTGATGTTTTTGAGTCAAGAATCTTACCTCCGACGATACCCGATGACTTCTCGGTGATTTCCTCGAGTTTTCTTCTCTCTAGGGCTTGAAATTGAGTTTTGGGGGTGTAAACCCGTAACTCTCTGTTTCTGGATTTTTATTCACTGCCAGACACCATTGTTCATCGCGTTCGCGTGACCCTCTACGCGTTCGCGATGAACAAACCAGCCTTACTCTTCGCGAACGCGACTCTGGCCACGCGTTCGCGATGCTCAAATCCTGTAACCCTTCGCGGACGCGACTCATCCCACGCGTTCGCGATGTTCAACTTCCCAGCCACCCGGATTTCTTCTACGCGTTCGCGATGGACCTCCCGCGAACGCGAAGCACAACATCACGACTCTACGCGAACGCGGCCCAAGCAACGCGTTCGCGATGCTTAACACCCCAGACCTACGCGAACGCGATGCCTTCTCCCGCGAACGCGATGCATAAAAAGCCTTGGCCTTCGCGAACGCGACACCAGTCACGCGAACGCGAAGGCTTAAGGACTTGGGCAGAACCTGCAGTTTTCTGCAGAGTTTTTCCAAGTTCTAATTGCCCGGTTGATGGTCCGAATCCATCCCGAGGCCCCCGGGACCCCAACGAAAACCACCAACATACTCCAAAACATGATACGGACTTGTTCCAATCATAAAAACACCATACTAAACATCAAAATCTCCATTTATTCACGAATTCAAGCCTAAGTTTCTTCAAAACTTCCAAAACTAACATTCAATCCAAAACCCGGTCAAACGATGTCCGAATGACCTGAAAATTTGCAGACATATCCAAAATCACATAACGAAGCTACAGAAATTGTCGGAATTCCATTCCGACCCCGGATCAAAATATCACCTACCATCCGGTTTTCGCCAAAATTCAACATTCGCCAATTCAAGCTTAAAACTACACCGGACCTCCGAATTCAATTCCGATTGTTCTCCTAAGTCATAAATGATCCCCCGAAACTAGTCGAATCATCAGAATCCGGTTCCGAGCACTCTAACTCAATAGTCAACTCTCGGTTGACTTTTCATATTCAAGCTTTCTTCAAACATGCTATTTGTTTCATTTTCAATCCAAATCACTCCTAACTTACCCGATATATTCTAATACTGTTTTAAAAGCATAATATATGAAAATGCAAGGTAACGGGGTGGTAATTCCCGTAACGACGGGCCGGGTCGTTACAATTCTGTTAGCCCGGGAGAAGGTGTTAGGCAATCCCGAATTCCGTAATTTTAGCACGGTCGCTCAAGTGCAATTTTTGTTTTCAATCTGATTTCTTTATATATTTCAATTATGTGCTTTTATGTTCCGCTTTTTCAATTTTAAAAGAATTGCGACGTCACGAAAACACATTTCGAGTCACACCGCAACCAGTACGCCTGTGACTTTAATGCGTTTCAATTTTGCCGAGAGTAAGATTTGGGTCACATAAATGCGCACCCGTATTTAGGAAAGTGATTTTATTAATGTCGTACCTAAAGATTCTCCGTCTTTGTTAACTTTGAGGAAAGACCGTGAAATTCACTAAACGGTCCTTCCGAGTCTAGATTTTTTATTACAATTAATTTGAGGGCCCCGTAATTGTATATTTAGTGTGGCGAGGCTCGTCTCATTATTTTATTTAAGGTCAAACCTAGCATGACTATGATTTCTATTTAATTGGTCTCCAATAATAGACCAAGGTCCTAATTTATTTTAAAGGACTGCTTCATTTGTATTTAGATGAGATTAAGAGTTTTGGGCTTCGAATGAGCCCAATACATAAGAGAAAGAACAGACTGGGCTAGTAGCCTGCGTGTGCCAGTCTCCTGGCATTTCGTTTTGGGCGAATCCTTGTACCACTGGGCCGAATATTCCTGGCTTAGGCAGCTCATGTGAGTAATATTCAATTTACAACTAATATTCATTCTTATGAGATTAAATATGAAATATATCAATAGCATTAGTTCACAGTGGCGTTTTTGTTTTTCATTAACCAAAATACTAATGTACTTATCACCTTTTAAGATCCTATTTTTCCATTTACCTATTTGTTTCTATGTATATTTGTTTTGCATAGAGATGTGACTAGCATTTGACTCAAGAAAGTGTTACTATAGCTGAAGGCTTCTGAAATCCTTATTCACTTTTAAATTTTTTTTTGAAAAGAATCGAGAGTTATATTAAAGGAAAATATAACTAAATGACTAACATTCACTTACTGTAAACAAAACCATTTCTTCAACCTCATTTGACATTACTATTTGGAATTACAATAAACATGAAAATCTAAACATATGCCATTTTAGCTTCTTAACTTTTATCAATCACATTACCATTATTTAATTAATGAATTACTACTCTCCAAACTCACGTTTATCTAAAGAATTCAAATGTCCTGTATAATTACAAATTGAATTTCGAATAAACCTATATAGCACTAACGAGAATTCAATTAAAAGAATCTATCAATACTACAAATAACAATTAAAAGTTAAAGAAAAACAGTAACAGTGTATTGTATCAAAATTTCAGATGAATTGAATCTTCAATAATATGATTACAATGTTTGAATTTCAAACTTCCAATGGGGTAAGAATATACCTGGAACAAATTGAAAGCAACAGAAGATGAGGATTAGTCAGCAACAGCAGCAGTAAGACACAACAACAACAGCAGGAGAACAACAACAACCACGGCAGGCAGCAAGACAACAACCAGCAGGCAGCAAGACACAACAACAACCACAGCAGGCAGCAAGACACAACAGCAACAACAACAGAACAACAACAACCACAACAGGCAGCAAGACAACAACCAGCAGGCAGCAAGACACAACAACAACCACAGCAGGCAGCAAGACAACAACCAGCAGGCAGCAAGACACAACAACAACAGCAACAGAACAACAACAACCACAACAGGAGAACAACAACCACAGCAGCAATGTATGACAAAACAGCAGCAATGTACAACCAACAAAGATAGATGCAAACACCAACACAAAATCTGGCCAAAACTCAATGAAACAGTAACAAGCTCACTTAGGAATGTTTTCTCTCTATCTCTCTGTTCTATTTGTATGTCTGTTGTCTAGTGAGTATGTCTAATGCTCTGCCAAATGATCTCAAAATGTGTTTCTAGAGAGTGTTTTCTTTGTGAGTGTTAGTGTGTTTTTCCAATATTCTCAATGTGTCTTTCGGTCAGTATATCTGTCCTATATATACAGGCTCAAAATCAGCCTTCAGACTTTAAGATGGCCGTGTTACTTCCTTTGTGTTTTCCACTTTCTTTTGTCCAAGTATGGGACTTTTCTGTTTTTAAGTCCTTTAGTGCAGCAAACTGTGTGGCACACCTGCTGTCCAGCAGGTTCCACTACTAGAACATGTGCCTAGCATCCTCAGATTTCTATCTTTAACGAAAACAACTATATTCTATTAGTTTTTTCAACAGTTACAGCTACAACAAGCAACTAATGAACCAGCAGTGGAATTACAGATAGTTAACAAGTATAATCCAATAGCTACAAACCAATCTGTTTACAATTCAAACACAAATGATTTAAGGATTCCATAGGGAATTAATCATGTCAAGAGGATCACTGTCCTTACTTCTCTAACAAACAGACCTACGAAATTAAATCGACGTCATTCGATTAGTCGATTATAACACCTAGAATCGATAACACACAATCAACTAAATAAGCTTTCGATTCAACAGTATCTCGGATTCAATAGTATCTCGGCAGAAAATAAGATAATGTAGGAACATTGTTCAACTTTGATAATCGAATCGCATACGCACACTCAATCACAAATATCATCATACAATCGAACAGAAGCAAATCAATCGACCAAATAAAAAGGGTCTATTGGAGATGAAGAAAACAGAAAAAATAAAAGAAAAACAAAAGGATAAAAATTCACACGATTAACAAACGAAATAAGAAGAAAGAAAAGGAGAAATACCATGCAAGAAGAAAATCCGCACTTGAACGGACCTCGGACCCGTCTTGGATTCAATTCGAACTTGGACTTTCCTTTTTGAGGCCAATGGACCTTAATTGAGATGTTTTCAACAATGAAAACATCCCAATTAAGGTCTATTAGACCTCAATTAAGAAGAAATGCGAAATCTAGGGTTCATGGCCGAAATTTGGGGCTTAAACGGTTCGAGCTTGATTCGAACCAAAACAAGGGTGTTTATGGTGCGAGGGAGGCGAGATGAAGGTATGGTATCAATTTGGGACGGTTTGGCCTTGATTGAGTTTTGACTCGAATCTTCAATTGAAGATTCGAGGAGCTATGGATGGATTTGAGGTAAGGGGTTTACGGATTTGGGTTTGGGGTGTGATGGGGGTTCCGTGGTGTTGTTTTCACGGCCGACGGCGTTGTTGCCGCCGGCTTTCCGGCGACGGAGTGTGGAGGCGGCGCTAGGGTTCTTTGGAGAAGAGGTGTCTCTAATGAAGGGGTGAATGGAACGGGTGATATGGGTTTTGGGGGTTTTGGGGTAATTAAAATTAAAGTTTCAATCTTAACCGTTGGATCAAGGAGTCCAACGGCTCAGATCAATGGGGAGGTGGGTCGGTTCGTTTGGTTTGGACGGGTAAGGGGAGATGGGCTGAGGGTTATTTGGACTGGGTTGGGGCGTTGGGCCTGGTTTTGGGTCCAAATAAGCGGCCCAGTTCCGATTTGTGTTCATTCTCACTTGTTTTCTTCTACTTCTTTTATTTTCCTTTTTGATTCTTAATTACCAAAAATTCTAAGATAATTTGTAAAGCCAAAATATTAATTAACTCTTACTAATCTTTATTACAGATAATTAAACACCAGTGTTATACGAAAATCACACAATTAAATACTAAAATGTAAGATACAATGTTATTAATATTTTCCACTTTATAAAATACTTAGTTTACTAATTAATTCCAAATTGTCCGATTAAACTGTAACTACAATGGCACCGTCTATATATATATATATATATATATATATATATATATATATATATATATATATATATATATATATATATATATATATATGTATGTTTATTTGTTTATTTAAACAAATAGTCATGTACACACAAATGCAACCAACAATAAAAGTAACACAAAATCCACAAATATTGCAAACAACACAAAAAAATTATTTTAGTTTGAATTTTGGGAGTAATTCTCGTATAGGGAAAAAATCACGTGCTCACAGCTGCCCCTCTTTGCGCGGAAACATGAAGAGTTTTCGTGCAAAGATAAGTGAGCGGATACGAGCGATTTTTGCCCGTTCAAGCACTCCGTATGAAGCATTTTTTGGAGAAGTTTGACCGAACCTTTCTTCAAAGGTCTCCTACATATCCCTGGCTAAAAGGGAATCAGGTCAATGTAGTTCGGGAAGTTTTGGTAGCTGGGACTACCATGACTGCTGTGATCTTGCTGTTGCTGCTGTTGCCACTGCTTAACCGATCTCCTTATTACACCGTGCTAAACAAAAATAAGAAGCTAGACTAAGTTACAATACTGCAAATTCTTATCTATCCTTTTTAACTTGATCTTGTCATGTTCCTTGCCATCCTGCTGGCTCTGATGTTTCTTCACATGCTTCTTCTCTTTTGACAATTGTTATTTCGGCTTATCTTGATTGCCGAACTCCGGCCATTGGTCCCATCTTTTGTGATCTTCGAACTATTCTCCTTCGAAGTCTGAACCTATCTTTCTGATCCTTGTTGCCTTCCTTTGATTATGAACTTGGATTCATGCTGGGGATTTCCGTTACACTCAACCGCTTTCCTCAACCAAATTCAAAAATAAATCGCCACTCCCTTCTTCAGGCGGGCTCCCTGACTCCGATTACAACTTCAAAATAAATTGCCACTCCATTCTTCAGGCGGGTTCCCTGACTTCAACTACGATTTCAAAATTAAACCGCCACTCCATTCTTCAGGCGGGCTCCCTGACTCCAATTACAACTTCACAAATAAATCGCCACTCCATTCTTCAGGCGGGCTCCCTGACTTCAACTACAACTTCAAAATTAAATCGCCACTCCATTCTTCGGGCGGGCTCCCTGACTCCAATTACAACTTCACAAATAAATCGCCACTCCATTCTTCAGAGGCGGGCTCCCTAACTTCAACTACAACTTCAAAATTAAATCGCCACTCCATTCTTCGGGCGGGCTCCCTGACTTCAACTACGATTTCACAAATAAATCGCCACTCCATTCTTCAGGCGGGCTCCCTGATTCCAATTACAAATTCACAAATAAATCGCCACTCCATTCTTCAGGCGGGCTCCCTGACTTCAACTACAACTTCAAAATAAATCGCCACTCCATTCTTCAGGCGGGCTCCCTGACTCCAATTACAAAATAAATCGCCACTCCATTCTTCAGGCGGGCTCCCTGACTTCAATTACAACTCACTAACTCCATCCATATCGCCTTCTTTTGCTTCATGTACCATTTTCTTCTTCCTGCATCGTCTCTTGGGCCACCTTTTCTTCTCAATTACCTTTATTGGAATTGTTTTCTTCCTGGATCGTGTTATTTTCCTTTGACTGCTGGGGATATCCTTGGGACCGTTTACTTACCTGCTGGAGATAATGCTATTGGGGAAGTATTCTTTACTTCCTCTTTTTCTACTTCCTTTAACCTTTATTCTATCCCGAGCTCGCTGGGGGTTGAATTTTCATTGACTGAGGATTACCCTGGCAGGGACTCCCTTTTTCCTTTTTCCTCTTTCCCAACCTCCTTCGGGACTTGCTCTTTGCTTCCTTGAAAACTTATGGTATATATTGTTGTTGGGGAAATCTCGAAGATCAGTGTTTCATTTCTCCAAGAACTACTGGGGATAATACTAGGCTTAAAGATCACTTCCTCATGTTGTCTGGCCTCTTTCAAAACTATTCTGCTTGAAACTGGTATTTTCCTAAAATTTTGTGTTGCTTTCTGTCCTTATCCACCGGATATTTGCTTTCTAGAAAATTTTCGCAATGGGAGAAAATTTTCTACCCCAGTTTGATAACCTTCTACGTGGCATGTTTTTCTGCCGACGAACCCTTTTTTCCTGCTTTAAATCAAAGAAAAATTGTTAGTTTCAAAACATCGTGAGTGGTCATGCCGCTCTTGCTGGGGCTATTTTCCTTTTCTCTTTTAGCTGCTTTGCTTTCCTCGAACTTGGGGACGACGTTGATACTTGCTGGTGGATGGCGCTCTTTCTACAGGATCTCTTATCTCTCGTTCTATTCCAAACTTCAGTGTGGTCTGACGCTCTTGGTCGGTGATCTGTTGTGAGAAACTATCTTCCGGGTGTGTAATATGTGTCCATCCTACTCCGTAATTCCCGTGAACCTTCCAATCAACCTATCGTTCCAATCTTAATATCGGAATGACTTTTGTCTTATTGCCTTGTTCCATGCCTATTCATCTTCATTGTAACGCTTTGGGAGACTTGGTAGTAAGCTTTGAAAAATCAACTTTCAACATAAATATAAAAATCTTTAAAAGAGAGAAAAAATGGTAAATAAAAATGCAATAAAGAGTGTGGACTGCAAAAAAGACAAAAAGGAAAACTTTTCTGAACTTTAAATTGGGAAAAACTTATCTGAATGTATAACTGATCCAATGGTTACGCCGTGCCTTCGAGATTTATCTACCCAGTCTATTTGTGTAAATCACTTTCTGACGGCTGTGTTTTGCTAGAGGCAAACGAATGTCCCAACCTTGTCTCATGCAGACACTTTGTAACCATCTCGCCTTGTCACCTCACAATGCCCTTTCAAAGGGTTTTCACTAATGAGATTCTCTCATTTCTCTCGACCTCCCGTCGCCTTAGGGTACCTGTAAAGGTTTTCACCGTAAGACTCTCTCATTTTTATTTCTCTTAGCTCGCTGGATGTCCTCTGTTGTTGGCTTGAATCCCAAGCCGAAGGTTCCCACATTTTCGACCACAGATACCGGTTGTATGATTCCTTGCAGAGATGCACCTAAACCTTGCCGGGTATGAAACTGTTTCTCAGCATTTCATGAGCCACCATGACGTCTGCAGTAATTATTCTGTCATTGGGAATGCATTCCCCTTCTGGAACTCGGTTGGCGGATACCACATCGCAGATCCGGTATACCCATGGCCCAACATCCTCTTCTGTCTCAACAAAGGGGACGATGGTGCCTGGTTGTAGATCAGTCTCTCCATGGACTACGATCTCCTGTTGGTCCCACTCAAACTTGACTAGTTGGTGTAGGCTGGATGGAACTGCTTTTGCGGCATGGATCCATGGTCGCCCTATCAGAAGGTTATATGAAACTACCATGTCCAGCACCTGGAATTCCATGGTGAACTCCACCGGTCCGATTGTCAAGATTAACACTATGTCCCCGACCGACGCCTTGCCTCCTCCATCAAACCCTCGGACACATATGTTGTTCTTGCGTATCCTGCCGATGTCCACTTTCAACTTGTTCAGCGTAGAGAGAGGACAAATGTTCGCACCGGACCCATTGTCGACTAGGACTTTGGTAACCACCGACTCCTCACATTTTACCGTAAGATATAAAGCCTTGTTGTGCTCGGTGCCTTCCTCAGGCAACTCATCATCGGTGAAGGTGATCCGGTTCACTTCGAAGATCCTATTGTGATCTTTTCCAAATGACTCACAGAGATTTTATCAGGTACATGGGCCTCACTTAAAACTTTCATCAAAGCTTGCCGATGTTCTTCGGAATGTATCAGCAAGGATAGCAATGAGATTTGCGCAGGGGTTTTCTTCAGCTGTTCTAAGACGGAATAATCATGCAGCTTCATCTTTTTCAGGAATTCTTCCACCTCTTCGTCAGTTACCGGCTTTTTCAGTGTTGCCGGAGTAGTCTTCCTCAATTCCGCCAGGGCAAAACACCTCCCTGAGCGAGTCAAACCTTGCGCTTCGCAAACTTCCTCTTTAACTTCTTTTCCTTTGTAGGTTGTCGTGACCCGATCATAATTCCATGGAATAGCTTTGCTATCAGCTATTGGCAACTGCATTGCTGGCTTGATGATGAAAGGATCCACTCGAACACCTGCTACCGTCAAGACGGGTTTGGTTGCTACCCCTGGTACAACTATTCTTGCTCCCCCCGGCTTCACCGGTACTTCGCTTGCATTTCCCCTTTCTGCTTCCAACCCCTCTTGTACGTCCTTCTTGCAAATGAGCGACCCATCAAGGTTTAGCCCCCTTTTCATTCCTACCCCACTAGACTTGATCATCATTACAGTCTGAGAGGTTTTCTCCTTTCCTGCTTCTACCCGTACCAACTCGATCATGTTGGTCTCATGATGAGTTGGAAGTGGATTTCGGTTGATGTCGGGTTCTGCTGGAGTCCGGACCTCAATCCTACGAGTGTCGATGAGTTCCTGGATAGCTGTTTTCAACCTCCAACACTTTTCTGTGTCGTGCCCCGAACATCCTGAACAATATGCACAATTTATTGAATGATCCAAATTCTTTGGAAGAGGGTTTGGTAGCTTAGCCTCGACCGAATTAGCAACCCAACTTACTTTAATCGGTGGAACAGACTGGTGTAAGACTCTCCCAAGGGAGTGAAAGTCTTTGGCCTTGGCGCCCTGTCACTCTTGAATGCTTGGTTCGGACGAAAACTCGCGCCCGTGGGGTTTCTGTAGGCTCTTGGGGGTGGATAACCATTTTGCGGGTTTGGTGCACGCCATGGTGCATGGATGGGAGGTGCGGTATATGACTGAGCGTGATGGACAGTAAAGTGGGGATCAGGTGCTGGATAGTAATGTTGCGGGTGGTTATATGGATTGTGGAGGTAATTTTGGTGGTGAGGTTGTGGCGGGTTATACTGGGGTGCGGGGCCTCTGTTTCTGAACCATGTTCCGGACTCGACTGCCGTGACTTCTTCTTTCCTCTTTTTCCCAAGCACTCCTCCGGTACCACTTTGAATAGCTTGGGTGGTGGCTTTCAACGCTGAATAGCTCATAATCTTGTTGGCTTTCAAGCCTTCCTCGATCATAGCCCCCATCTTTATCACCTCAGTGAATGACTTACCCACGGACGTCACCAGATGTCCAAAATAGGTTGGCTCTAGTGTCTGCAGGAAGTAATCCACCATCTCGTTCTCTCTCATAGGCGGATCTACCCTCGCTGCATGTTCCCTCCAGCGGAAGCCAAATTCTCTGAAACTTTCGGCGGGTTTCTTCTCTAACTTTAGTAGGGATAAGCGGTCTGGGATTATTTCAAGATTATACTGGAACTGGCCGATGAATGCTTGAGACAAGTCATCCCATGTAAACCATCTGCCGGGATCCTGCCTAGTGTACCACTCTAGTGCAGACCCCCCCAACTCTGACCGAAGTAAGCTATCAGAATCTCATCTCGCCCTCCGGCTCCTCGCATTTTACTACAAAACCCTCGGAGATGGGCTACAGGATCACCGTGCCCCTCGTATAGGTCAAACTTGGGCATTTTGAACCCGGCCAGCAACTGGACATCTGGGAATGGACACAGATCCTTGTAAGCGACACTGACCTGGTTGCCCAAACCGTGCATGTTCCTGAAGGACTGCTCCAGGCTTTTAACTTTTCTAATAACTTCCTCTTGTTCCGAACTTTGGAAGTGCTTTTCCGGTTCTGCCGGGTTATCCCAGTGAGGGGTGTGTGGATGCGATTCAAGAGCCCTAAAGGTAGGCTCGGGAGGATAGTAAGAATTGTCGTGGATTTGAACGTGCGGCTTGCCGGATGACTTTTGTAGATTAGCAGGCGGAGGTGCATAAAAACAGGGGTGACCGTGGGAGGAGGATTTTGTTTGGCTGGTGGAATTTGGGTGGCATAAGGGTTTTCCCCTTGATAGTATGGATAGATCGGGGCGTTTGTCGAAGGATCAAGGGGTGGGTGTTCTGGAGCTGATGCGAGAGTAGGGAGGTTTGGTGAGGACCGTCCCCTAGCCCAGGCTAGGTGCATCTCTGTTATCTGTTGTCTCAACCGATCTACCTCTTCTTTCATGATCTGTATCTCCGATTTCTCTTCCTCGAGACTTTTACCGGAACTGGACATACTTGCTGGAATTGGCCCTTTAGATCTAGTACGGTAATGGTGGCTGGCCAGTATATTCTGTCAAACCAACTGCTAAACTTTTCTGGAAATTCAACAAACTTGTTAGCTCACTGAATTTAACAGGCATGTTATCGCACGTTGGGATGCAATGCACCTAATCAATTAACCATTTCTACATGTATTCCTCGCATGCGTCATTCCAGCTTTTCTTTTTCTTATCCATAAAAGCTTTATTGTTATTGATCTTCCCATTTTCTTTTCTTTTCTTTTCTTTTTTTTAGTGGTGGTCGAATCTTATGTAGATTGCCTACGTATCACGTCTCCGCATGAATCAGACCGAGCGTAGTTCTAATCACAAGATTGTGGCAAAATTCGGTAATTTTTATATAAAAAAAAACCCTTAAAGTTACAAAACACGTCTTACAATAATCAACAGAATAAGAGAAATGCTTGACTCGAAGAAAGAAAATAAAATGCCAACCAGCTTGACTCGATATTTCCAAATACATCTTTTAATCAACAGTCTAGTGCTCTTAAATTCCTAGGGGCCCGTGAGGCATCGTTCGGCCTTGCCGCGGGCCTTGGTGTGAGGTCTTTGTGTAGTCCCCTTAACTCTCTCATGATCTGATGAACATAGCCCATAACCGAAGCAAAAAGGGCGGTGCGGGGCATTTGTTCACAAGCTAAGCACTTCATGGTGACATAATGGCCGATTTCTCCAATTCTATCCTTGATCATGTCCCTTTCTCTGAGTAGCTGTTCTATCCGCTGGTTTTTCGCCCCCAATCTTCGAGCATTGTTGGAGACTTGGTCTAAGAGCCTATCCACTTGTTCTTGCAGTCGGGCCATCAAATCATGGCAACGGTCGAGGTCTGCTCTGGCCTCCCGGGCTTGCTTGAAAACCCGCTCCCTAAGGATAACATTTGCTTCCCTTAGATTAGTGATGATCTCAGCGTACTCTTCTTCCACCCGTTGTAGGTGAAGTGCCTGTTGATGTGCCTCCTTTCTCCAGCTAGCACGGATCCTCATTGTTTGGGTCTTCGATTCTTCCAATTCCCTTTGGACATCGGCAACTTGGTTTTTCAAACCCTTTATCAATTTTTCGTCTGCTCGACTCCTCAACTGTCTGTCAGCATCTCTTTTCATTCGCTGGATTTGAGCTCTCAAAAAGTCATTTTCTTGTGCCAACTTCTTTTTATCTCCTTCGTTGGCGGTAGCTTACATATCCTTTTCAAATTGGAGCTCTTGGGTCCGTTGCTCTATCTTGCTAATCTTTGTTTTATAAGCTTCTTCTTTGGCCAACCAGTCCCATTGTTCTTGTGACGCTTCAGCAAACTCCCTGAGGTGGGGCCTTTTTGTGGGCCTTTGATGCTCCAGTTCTCTGCTATACCATGCAGGGTATTCTAGCGATACTTCGCCTCGGGCTCGATCTCGCACCCGAGTGCCTATCTTCAATGTTTGACATTCACTCCAAATCTTTCGGACCAATACTTCAGGGAATTGTCCTCCCGGTCCAATTTCGACCACATGTGGGCTGAGGTCTTCTTCTTTTGGGATTATTTGGCATCGTCCCAACTGTCTCAATACTCGACATGGCGCGTAGGGTTGGATGTTGTTGAGGCCCATTAGTAATAAATATGATTCCGTGGCCGATGCATATATGACTTCGTCCACGGGTAGCCAAGCCAAATGTCCATTCTATCTTGCTGGCTGGAATCAAACTCAAAAGTCGTATCCATCCGCTAATCCCCTCTGGAAAATCATATCCCTCGACCCTTGTAGGGAATTCTTCTATACAGGTTTTCTCCGATAAACAATACCTCATAAACTGCGGGCGACGACATAAGTGATCGATCATCCACATTTGGAGAAGTACATTGCAAGCTTCAAAGAAGACCCCTCCAGCTTTGCAAATAGTGAGTGCACGAGAGATATTTAATATTATCATGGGAGCCAAAGTACTATTGTCTTGTTTCATCAAAGTGCTGACGACCCCTGCCACATGTATGTTGATATTCCCGTCCTTTCCGGGAAATATCAATGAACCTAGGAAAGCTATCATGAAGGCGATGCGTCTATGCTCTTCCCATTTTGACTGGTTTTCTCCGCTGCAGATTTTGCTTTTGTGTTTGTTGAAACCCCCGTAATGACCATATTTGTCATATAGAAATGCTAAAGTGCAGAACCCTTCCGATAAGTCTGGGTTGTGTACAGTTCTGCGGATTTTCACAGTATCCAAAAACCTATGTACTGTCACGACCCTTGGTGCGATGAGATACTGTTCCCTCATAGGGACTTTTGGTCTTCCGATATATCCGGCTAATTTTTCCAATGTTGGTGTGAGTTCAAAGTCTGAGAAGTGGAACACATTGTGTGCTGGATCCCAGAATGAGATCAAGGCTCGTATGATGTCTCCTCTCGGGGAAATATTTAGTAGCCCCACTAGATTTCCCAGGTACAGCTTAACCGCGTCTTGTCCTTGCTCGCCCAAGTCGTTCCACCACATATGCAAACTTAAGGGGACCTTGTTTATGATAGCTTAGGTTGTATTCTGACTCGTGCTCATTCTGCACATTTATTAAGGTAGTTTTTAGACAAAAGAAAAATCTTGACTTGACCCAAGCAAAAACTATCCTTTTCTTTTTAAAAAAAGAAAAACGGGCCACAGGAATTGACTGGTCAAAATATTAAGACTGATAAAAAAGTGGTCTTTGAGGCAAAGTTAAACATTCCGTCATTATTTCTTCTTTTCAAAACTTATTTCGAAATATAGGGAAGTTGGACCTGTTGAAGGCTGCCTACGTATCTCACATCCGGTGAGAATCAAACCGGCGTAGTTCAATCAATGGACGAACTATTTTAAAATAACACTCTTTTGTTTTTTTTTTCAAAATTGAATTCGTAATAAGACAATCCTTTCTACAAAACCTTTTCAAAAAATAACAAAAAATATTTTTATTATTATTATTTATTTTTATTTTTATTTTCTTATTATTTTTATTTACAGCTTCTTTTCTTTTCCTTTAATTATATCCTTCGACGTTTAAAAGTAGGTCAGCATGCGAGTCCAGGACAAATAAATGCAACATGCGAAATGCTCATACGAGGTCATACTATATCTGGTTACCTGTCCTAGAGGGACCCAACCCCTGTGTTGAGTCCCCTAAGTCAAAACATGATGCAAATAATCGTCCTAATTTAGGCTCACTATCCTGATTTTTCTTTTTTTTCTTTTGATGCTAGACTGTGTATCCAAGCAGACAACTCGGACTGAGGAGGGGGCTACGTACCGGGGACCCGCGGGATCGTCCGGCTTTGTAACTTATCCTGGCTCTTTTCTTATTTTTGGTATTGACACTAACAGAATGGGGGATCTCAACCAGTAAGCACATCCCCGGGGTAAGAAGAGAAGGGTTTTCGGCACAGTTTTATATACAGTTCACGCAATATCAAAGCGGTAGACATATAGCAGTTTGTATATACAGTGCAACTATTATCAAAGCGGTAGACATGTAGCACATTAATCGAAATATATAATGAAATCAGATATAAGCAAAACAACAATTTAAATGAGCTCGAATTCTTAAACCCAGAACCAAAGTTCTGGGGTATTAGTCCCCAGCAGAGTCGCTAGAGCTGTCACACCTCCTTTTTTCACACATATATACGTAACGTAAATGTGCCACTGTTTAATACTACACCTCGAAAAAGGGATATAATAATAATCAGTGAAGGAGTTTTTCCACTTAAAGGACAGTCGGAACGGGATCAATTTATTTAATTTTTTTAGAGTCGCCACTTGGGAAAATAATGGTGTCCCAAGTCACCGATTTAATCCCGAACCGAGGAAATTTATGACTCTGTAATACAGTCTGCGAAACTAGAAACCTGCATAAGGAGTTCTGTTAACCCGGGAGAAGGTGTTAGGCAATCCCGAATTCCGTGGTTTTAGCACGGTCGCTCAACTGCAATTTTTGTTTTCAATCTGATTTCTTTATATATTTCAATTATGTGCTTTTATGTTTCGCTTTTTCAATTTTAAAAGAATTGCGACGTCACGAAAACACATTTCGAGTCACACCGCAACCAGTACGCCTGTGACTTTAATGCGTTTCAATTTTGCCGAGAGTAAGATTTGGGTCACATAAATGCGCACCCGTATTTAGGAAAGTAATTTTATTAATGTCGTGCCTAAAGATTCTCCGTCTTTGTTAACTTTGAGGAAAGACCGTGAAATTCACTAAACGGTCCTTCCGAGTCTAGATTTTTTATTACAATTAATTTGAGGGCCCCGCAATTGTATATTTAGTGTGGCGAGGCTCATCTCATTATTTTATTTAAGGTCAAACCTAGCATGACTATGATTTCTATTTAATTGGTCTCCAATAATAGACCAAGGTCCTAATTTATTTTAAAGGACTGCTTCATTTGTATTTAAATGAGATTAAGAGTTTTGGGCTTCGAATGAGCCCAATACATAAGAGAAAGAACAGACTGGGCTAGTAGCCTGCGTGTGCCAGTCTCCTGGCATTTCGTTTTGGGCGAATCCTTGTACCACTAGGCCGAATATTCCTGGCTTAGGCAGCCCATGTGAGTAATATTCAATTTACAACTAATATTCATTCTTATGAGATTAAATATGAAATATACCAATAGCATTAGTTCAGAGTGGCGTTTTTTTTTTCATTAACCAAAATACTAATGTACTTATCACCTTTTAAGATCCTATTTTTCTATTTACCTATTTGTTTCTATGTATATTTGTTTTGCACAGAGATGTGACTAGCATTTGACTCAAGAAAGTGTTACTATAGCTGAAGGCTTCTGAAATCCTTATTCACTTTAGAATTTTTTTTTTGAAAAGAATCGAGAGTTATATTAAAGGAAAATATAACTAAATGACTAACATTCACTTACTGTAAACAAAACCATTTCTTCAACCTCATTTGACATTACTATTTGGAATTACAATAAACATGAAAATCTAAACATATGCCATTTTAGCTTCTTAACTTTTATCAATCACATTACCATTATTTAATTAATGAATTACTACTCTCCAAACTCACGTTTATCTAAAGAATTCAAATGTCCTGTATAATTACAAATTGAATTTCGAATAAACCTATCTAGCACTAACGAGAATTCAATTAAAAGAATCTATCAATACTACAAATAACAATTAAAAGTTAAAGAAAAACAGTAACAGTGTATTGTATCAAAATTTCAGATGAATTGAATCTTCAATGATATGATTACAATGTTTGAATTTCAAACTTCCAATGGGGTAAGAATATACCTGGAACAAATTGAAAGCAACAGAATATGAGGATTAGTCGGCAACAGCAACAATAAGACACAACAACAACAGCAGGAGAACAACAACAACCACAACAGGCAGCAAGACAAAAATTACATTTGTCACAATCGTTAAAATGTAGTATAAGTTATACTAATATACAAGCAACAAGAACAACAACAACAACATACATCTTGATGTCCTTTTCTCAATATTAAGAAAAACAAAGCAGAGACTCTGATTGGTCTATAAATCGCACTTTAACAGCAACAGAACAACAACAACCACAGCAGGAGAACAACAACCACAGCAGCAATGTATGACAAAACAGTAGCAATGTACAACCAACAAAGATAGATGCAAGCACCAACACAAAATCTGGCAAAAACTCAATGAAACAGTAACAAGCTCACTTAGGAATTCTTTCTCTCTATCTCTCTGTTCTATTTGTATGTCTGTTGTCTAGTGAGTATGTCTAATGCTCTGCCAAATGATCTCAAAATGTGTTTCCAGAGAGTGTTTTCTTTGTGAGTGTTAGTGTATTTTTCCAATATTCTCAATGTGTCTTTCAGTCAGTATATCTGTCCTATATATACAGGCTCAAAATCAGCCTTCAGACTTTAAGATGGCCATGTTACTTCCTTTGTGTTTTCCACTTTCTTTTGTCCAAGTATGGGACTTTTCTGTTTTTAAGTCCTTTAGTGCAGCAAACTGTGTGGCACACCTGCTGTCCAGCAGGTTCCACTACTAGAACATGTGCCTAGCATCCTCAGATTTCTATCTTTAACTAAAACAACTATATTCTATTAGTTTCTTTAACAGTTAGAGCTACAACAAGCAACTAATGAACCAGCAGTGGAATTACAGATAGTTAACAAGTATAATCCAACAGCTACAAACCAATCTGTTTACAATTCAAACACAAATGATTTAAGGATTCCATAGGGAATTAATCATGTCAAGAGGATCACTGTCCTTACTTCTCTAACAAATAGACCTACGAAATTAAATCGACGTCATTCGATTAGCCGATTATAACACCTAGAATCGATAACACACAATCAACTAAATAAGCTTTCGATTCAACAGTATCTCGGATTCAACAGTATCTCGGCAGAAAACAAGATAATGTAGGAACATTGTTCGACTTTGATAATCGAATCGCATACGCACACTCAATCACAAATATCATCATACAATCGAACAGAAGCAAATCAATCGACCAAATAAAAGGGTCTATTGGAGATGAAGAAAACAGAAAAAATAAAAGAAAAACAAAAGGATAAAAATTCACACGATTAACAAACGAAATAAGAAGAAAGAAAAGGAGAAATACCATGCAAGAAGAAAATCCGCACTTGAACGGACCTCGGACCCGTCTTGGATTCAATTCGAACTTGGACTTTCATTTTTGAGGCCAATGGACCTTAATTGAGATGTTTTCAACAATGAAAACATCCCAATTAAGGTCTATTAGACCTCAATTAAGAAGAAATGCGAAATCTAGGGTTCATGGCCGAAATTTGGGGCTTAAACGGTTCGAGCTTGATTCGAACCAAAACAAGGGTGTTTATGGTGCGAGGGAGGCGAGATGAAGGTATGGTATCAATTTGGGACGGTTTGGCCTTGATTGAGTTTTGACTCGAATCTTCAATTGAAGATTCGAGGAGCTATGGATGGATTTGAGGTAAGGGGTTTACGGATTTGGGTTTGGGGTGTGATGGGGGTTCCGTGGTGTTGTTTTCACGGCCGACGGCGTTGTTGCTGCCGGCTTTCCGGTGACGGAGTGTGGAGGCGGCGCTAGGGTTCTTTGGAGAAGAGGTGTCTCTAATGAAGGGGTGAATGGAACGGGTGATATGGGTTTTGGGGGTTTTGGGGTAATTAAAATTAAAGTTTCAATCTTAACCGTTGGATCAAGGAGTCCAACGGCTCAGATCAATGGGGAGGTGGGTCGGTTCGTTTGGTTTGGACGGGTAAGGGGAGATGGGCTGAGGGTTATTTGGACTGGGTTGGGGCGTTGGGCCTGGTTTTGGGTCCAAATAAGCGGCCCAGTTCCGATTTGTGTTCATTCTCACTTGTTTTCTTCTACTTCTTTTATTTTCCTTTTTGATTCTTAATTACCAAAAATTCTAAGATAATTTGTAAAGCCAAAATATTAATTAACTCTTACTAATCTTTATCACAGATGATTAAACACCAGTGTTATACGAAAATCACACAATTAAATACTAAAATATAAGATACAATATTATTAATATTTTCCACTTTATAAAATACTTAGTTTACTAATTAATTCCAAATTGTCTGATTAAACTGTGACTACAATGGCACCGTCTATATATATATATATATATATATATATGTTTATTTGTTTATTTAAACAAATAGTCATGTACACACAAATGCAACCAACAATAAAAGTAACACAAAATCCACAAATATTGCAAACAACACAAAAAAATTATTTTAGTTTGAATTTTGGGAGTAATTCTCGTATATGGCAAAAATCACGTGCTCACAGCTGCCCCTCTTAAATAAATTTTGTTGTTATAGCAGTAGAATGAAAAATATTTTATTCCTTATTTGTGTGATTTACTTTGCATTGTCAAAGCTTTCTTTTTTTCTTATTAATTAAACTTTTCTTTTTCATTGAGCAGATTAGCAATTTGTTATTTTTTTGTGCAGGGACTAGGACCTAATATTGAGGTTAGAATCTTAATGTCACTTCAATTAAATGACCTTACAACTGTAGAGTGTGTTTTTCATAAGCTGCATCTAAATATCTTTTTCAGTCATCTTGTATGACTTGGGATATGGTTGAGATAGTAATAAATTTAAATAACACGGACACTCTAGCTTAGTCATCTTGGACTTCTCTGTTGGATTGACAACTTAATATCAGCTATGTTATATACAATTTTGTTCTTTTTAGGGGGTGGGCAGAGTGGGGTGAAGAATTAAGCTGAACTAATTATGATAGAAGAGATAGAGTTGAATTTTTTCGACAAACACGTCAAATAAGTACCATGTTAATTCTAGAAACTAGAATGCATGTGCTGCAACTGAAATTTTATATGTACCCTTTTGGGATCCTCGACTTCATTATGTTAGTTTTAGAGGCTATTTCTTTTTGGTACTCACTCGATAGAAAGAGATGGTTGCGGAATACCTTTGGACTGTGCATCTATCTCCTTTTCCCTTTATATTATTGAAGTTGGATGCATATTAAAATGATAGGACATGCTGAGGTTCTGAATAAGTTCTAGCATATTCTTAGTGAAGAGTTAAACCGGTAGAATTAACTATCAGATAAATGTGATAATGTGACCTTTTTACATTAAGGGTGTGTTTGGTATGAAGGAAAACATTTTCTGGAAAATGTTTTCCAATTTTCCCATGTTTGGTTGGCTTAAATGTTTTGGAAAACATTTTTCTTATCAATTGTTTTCCTTATCAAAAGAAGGGAAAACATTTTCCAAAGCTCCTTCTCAACCATTCTCACCCTCACCAACCCGCCCCACCCCCTCTCCAAAAAACAGTTTTTTAGAAAAATTTCAGTTTTTCCGTTACCATCCACCCTACTACCCCTCCATCCCACCCCGCAAAAAAAAAATTTCTTTTACCTTAATTTTTTTTCTATAATTTTAAATTTCTGTTTTCTTATTTTTCCGCACCACCCACCCCCACCCCTACCCCCTCCCCCTCCCCCCACCCCCGCACAAAAAAAATTACTTTTTTTTTTGTAATTTAAATTTTTATTTATTTTTTTCGATTTACTGCCCTCCCGCCCCAGCCCCCCTGCCCCAGCCCCCCTCCCCCCGAAAAAATTTTAAAATATATTTTTTAGTTTTTAATTTTATTATTTATCATTTAAAGACTCAATATTTTACAAGTTCCAAAATTATGAGTTCGGAAGTTTACGGGTTTAGAAATTATAAATTTACCGATTCGAAAATACGCGATTTTTGCGTTAAAAAGTAAAGCATCACATTAGTTCCTTTAGATTGTGTCAATTTTTAGAGACTTCGGGAAGGGGAGGGGTGGGGGAGGTGGGAGGGGAGGGGTAGGAGAGTTGCAAAAAAAATATTTTTCTAAAAAAACTATTTTTTACTCTCTAACCAAACATAGAAAATATTTTCCGGAAAATGTTTTCCACTTACCAACCAAACAAGAGAAAATAAGTGATAAAATCACTCATTTTCCATGAAAACATTTTCTAGGAAAATATTTTCCATGGAAAACATTTTCCTTCGTACCAAACACACCCTAAATTTGTTTACTTGAATAAGTGGACTTGATATTTCCTAACTGGCTATTGATATACTAGATGGTTATTGCCCGTGCATAGCACGGGCCCAATATTGTAAAACTTGGAATTATCATTTACGATTAACCTTGTTATGAAAGAAATTGCAAAAAAGAGATTTTGAGGCATCATTGAAAAGTTGCACAGTTTTAACATACAAAAGAGTACTATTTGCATATTCTAATTATGTATTGACAAAAGTTACGCACTCTACATTAAAAGCGACGCAATCTTTACATACATGAGAGTACTATTTACATATTAACAAAGAATGAAAAATTCTATGTAGTCATTACAAAAGGTAATTCATCCTCCATTCTATAATTTTTCTTTTTTGCAATGGATAAAAATATTGACATCTACATAATTATGAAGAAAAAATCAAGTTACAGAAACCGTACAACATAATATACTAATTAGTATGAGAATATTATTTCCAAATGCCAACCTATCCAAATAAAGTATGTTGTTCGGTCTAGAAATGATACCTAACTACCTAAGGAATCAAGCATTAACCACAAGTAGGTACATTAGTCATTAAAAACGGATTGCTATGACATTTGTTCAATTCTTCATAGCTTTCTTGGAGTTGTTTGTAGAAGATCCTATTTGGCTTTCACAATTTTTGGAAGACTCAAGTTGTGAAAGAGATTGAATAATTTAAGAATTTAACTTAATTATGATAGATTATTGTAAGTTTTATAGGTAATCGGCATACCTTTTTCCAAGGCATTGTCCTTCTCATCATATATAGTTGTAAGTTAAAAGATTTGGTTCAAATAATATCTCCACAGAACCTAAGTGAAAGAAAAAGCTGCCAAGATGCAATGTTGTCTTGATATTATCCTTATTTCATTGTTTTTCTCAGGCAAAATTTCACGATCAGCTTGACACCCTCTGCCTTACTTAGCCTATTGCAAATTCAACTTCATAACATAAAAGTTGTCAACCTTCTATAATATTCAAAATTTTCAACTCTAACGGAAGCAAAGAAGATGAAAAATAATAATATACCAGTATTGTCGAAGGCGCGCTTAAGCCCTGAAGCGAGGCTTAAAACAGGTTGAGCAGTTCGCCTCGCTTTGTGGGCGCTTTAGTATCACATCTAGGCTCTTAGGCATACTTTTACTTTCCAATGAGTGTAATCCTGAAAAGGCATCATTAAATAATTGATATTTCACTTCATCGTAATTTTTTTTTAAATTTCTTTCACCGTATATTTGTCATTCATATTTATAATTATTATTCTTAGACTACATATACATATTTTTACTTTTTTTCCAGTTGCGCCTTTTTACCTTTATTTGCGCTTTGCGCTTAAAGCACCAACAGACCTTAAAACTTTTTTACACTTTTTCGCGTTTGATAACACTGCATTATACCAATCCTAACTACTTTTGATGAAACATAATTACACCTCATTGTTATCAAACAAATACTATATTTTCTAATGTAATATCAGCCAAAATTATTACATAAGAAAATCAAGAAGAGTTACTTCCACCAAAATTGGAGGTTGTAACTATCTTATGTAATCAATGAATAATGACATCATATGTGCTGAAGCTAGGATGCCTCTTATATTTGAAACTTCTAGTTGGAGTATTGCAAATAATACAAGAAAATCTAGTTGGATAAATGTATAGGTGTACTTCAAAATAATATTACATTAACAACAAAGTTTACCAAAGAAGATGTAACTGATCAAGATTTCAAAGGCCTCCATGAAAGGTCATTCTCACGTGGTATTATAATTTCTTTTAATAGGTCAATCGTCTTCTTTCCTAATCATCATCATGTGGCTCCTTAGTAGGTTCAAGCACAAACAATTCAAAGGAATTTCTAGAGACAAATTCAGACATACATTAAAAGTCATCTCTTGTCTTCTCTGAGTAACACAACAAAAATCCTTCCAAGTAGTAGAACTTATAAATGGAAAGCAAAAAAAGGGTCACCTACTAATTTCTAACATGTAAAGAGAAATAACTCATTATGTTAAAAAAGATGAAGAAAATGTAGCAGGGGATAAGAAAAAAAAGCAAACTATTAAATCTACTATAAAAGAGAAACAAAGACATTAACCTACCTAAATTCAACTCGTTGGAGAAGCTAGTTGTGTGTGCTACTCGAGCAACAAAATTCTTTGAAACCATACCCAAAATATAAAATTTTGATACAAAAAGATATTAACCTGAAAAAGAGATAAGTACTATTGTTCCTAATAAAATATTTTTTAAACAAATCTTGATTTATAATCACCTTTGACTTTCTAGTATGCAGTTCATGTTTGTACCTGAGGTTAACATGTTTGTGATAAGCGATTAACCTCTTATGATAAGAGAATTCTGATTGATAGAAACATTGACGGAATCAGATCATGAAGCATTAGATTATGCAACGTTAATTGAACTATCAGATAGATGCTGCATTTTTAACTCATTTTTGCGTCCTCGTCTCATGCTAAAGGGCCTCTTTTACTTACCAGAGGGCATCAGTTTATAAAATTCACATCTCTTAGCCATTTTGTCAACTTGTATTTCTTACAATGTTTGCTCATTATTATGATTTGTATTTGACATCTTTGCACTTATTCCTTGAATATTCTTCTAAAGAACAAGTCCTGAAAAATACTAAAGAGAAATTTAAGTTTCCTGCAACTTTATCTTCAACTGTTGATTTTCAGATAATAACACGAGTATTTATCATTTTTTTCTCCTTAAATATTATTACAAGTTCATGCTTAACGTGGGTCATGATTTTACCTAAAATTTAACAAAATTCACTTTTTTTCAAAATAAATCTTTCATTCATAGAGAAGTGTGTCATAACAAACTCAAGTTTCGAGTAGCATCTCCTACATGCCACACATAAAATACATTATTATAGATAGTGTTATTCTTCTAGCAAAGAAAAAGCAAGAAGATCAAACAAAAAGGAAGCAATAATCAAATTTAGCTGAAATATTATTCTATTCATTTAGACCACATCTTAAAGCATAAAATACATTGGTAGATGTTTTGCATATGAAAACAAAAAGCATGATATATAAAGGAGAAACAATGAGAACAAAAGAAAATCGAAAATAAAGAGCAGTAAATACAAAGGAGAATCGCAAACAAAATATGAAAAAAATAGAAAAAACAAAGAAAACTAATAGAAGAGAAACTAACCTGAACTTGTAATACCTAAAATAGAAGACTGATGAATATAGGCAAATTTTTTTTATTAATATACAATTATATAACTAATTCTGGATAGAATATATTACCTTTTAATTGAGAAGAGTTAATATATAATTGAGACAACCTGAAATAAAATAAAATGAGTAAATCCTTTATTCATCAAAAAATAAAATGAAAAACAACCAAGAAACAAAGATGGAATAGTTGAAAATAAATAAGTAGAAGAGCATTATTCACCACACATTGATTGGCTACTAAATTACACAAAGAGACATCTATCACTATGGAGAGCGAAACATGTATGAATAAATAAACCAAAATAGAAAAGTGTCAATAATAGGCAACCCAAAAAAGCTAAATCATATCCACAATTACACCAATAAGAGATATGTATTACATTGTTTATCTTAACATCCTCATTGTTTGTATCGGTTCATATACAATAGGTGAAATCAGAAGATTTTTCAAAGTCTTCTAAAGCAAATAAATTACTACCATGATCTGTTTGTTCATCCTTATCTACTTTCAATCTCACAAATAACTTTTTCAGACAATCTTTCGAAACTCAACCATATTATTTCTATGTTGTTACCTTCTATTAATGCTCAAACTCAAACACAAATAGGTTCATACGAAAATAACAAAAGGAAGTGAGTAAAACCAAGAACATTGGCAAGCCAAAGAAAATCCAAACTATGTCGTCTGGTACATTGAAAAGTCGAAGAAAGTTCAAACTCAAATCCTGACTTAATCAAATTCAGAACACGAATAAAGTTAAAACTTTTTCAAATACAATCTCTTTGAACATAAACTCTTTCTGCCAAACATTAAAAAGGTAGTTTGGTAGAAATAATCTCTTTCAAATACGATCGTCCAATATATTTCAGCCATGATATGTGAAAATTTATGAGGTTTGGGAAAAAATCTGATCTTCAAATTTTAATTTATTACTTGTATATGACACTCTATTCAAATAAAAAATTTAACATTAGTAACTATTTGTTCAGTTTACTATCATTAATGACAAATCTGTAAATAAAAGACATACGCATGTCTTAAAAAAGATTTATGAGAGACAAAAAGCTGATTAAGAAAAGGGAAAGTCATATGCAAAAGATTGACTTTCCTTAACTTAAACATCTACTCTTCTAAAAAAGGTCATGTGACTTTTTTCTAAGGAAAGCTTCTGCATGTGCTTTTTACAATTTTTAAACTTCTCGTGCTCACATCTATTAGGAGGTAATTTGATTAATTAACCAATTGTTCGAGTTCCCATGTTAGGTTTGATCTATTTCAAAAATAGGCAACATCACCCGTTCTTATCAGAATTATCCTCTATCTAAATCCAAAACAAGAAAAATAAAATCTTCTCCGTTATCATAAAAATTGAGGAACCAAACAATAAGAACATCAAAATAAGTTTATCTATAAATGGGTCTAATTCTTTAATGTTTAAATTTTTATAATAGCAAACCTTAACTTGAAAAATTCAAATGTTCTTAACCAAAAGCCTAACAAACAAAAAGGCGCAAATTAAACTGTCTGCTCTTTGTTAGTACGACAACCCTGATGATAGTATGGAATTGAAAATCTCAAAATAAAAGAGAAGAAGATTAGGAAAGTGTTTACTAACCTAGATGAGAAGAATTAAACCTAGAAAACTCTTCATCGTTATGCTGGTGATTGTGAGTGAAATAGGAGAGAGAAACGACGAACAATTCTAGAATTTTTGTCAGGGTTTTTGTGTAAGAAATACTGCCACATAATTATATGTTTTAAAATAAAATGACCAGGAAAAAATGATAATTATATGCCTGATCGACTATCTCTTCTTTTCTATATAATACAAATATTCTAATGAAGTGGTAATTTTCTTTACGATCATTTCCATTTGTCCGCATAATCTTACTTTTATAAGTTTTTGAGACTGTCTAACAACCTCGAACCGTTGACCTGGTAATTTGGAGAGAACTCCGAACCAGATGAACAAGGATAGCCAGTGTATTTTCTTTGAATTTGAATTTGTTAATGGTGAACTCTTCAGTACCCCACCAAGGGACATGCAAGGGTATCGACATTTTGTATTAGTGCTACCACTTGAACTTTATTTTTTCCTTACTCTAACATGCATCATTTTCAGCAAATTTTAGTTCCTTAAATTGCTGAACAAAATAATAACTAGAATTCAAGTGGATGCAACATTACGCTAATGGGGAGCTATTTTCTCTAATTTCAACCAAGGTATGTTCCCACTTCATAATGCTTAGGTATTCAGGTAGAGAATATTATTTCTTTGAATTTGGCTCTTCTAGGAAGTTCAATCATTGCTGCAGGGTATTTTCCAGTTCGTCTGTGTAAAAGATAATACAAGCTATATGTCATGGTTACAAAATTTATGGTCTGATTAGTTCCTGAAAATTCTCTATCTAGTATTTTATGTCACAAATTCTGATACTATTGGAAATGTAACGAGTCATTTTGAAAAATATGATAAGGTAAAAAGGAGCAAATTTTATATGGTGTCAATATAACGATGCTTGCTTGTTACACAATTAAGAACCTGTGTCTCTATATTCTGTGATTGATAAAGAGGGTGTTTTGGGATTATTGATATGCCAATCCTCTCTTTATTGTTGTTTAAACATTATCACCATGGTGAAATTTTGGCACAACTCAATTTCAACTATGTAAGAGCAACATCTTATCTTGAAAATAATTTTGCTATCATCAAGCTTAGACAACACCAATATATAAGCATCAAGTAAACTCATTAAGTAGCCTTGTTAGCATTATCTCAAACTAATGCTAATCTTTGAAAGTTACAGAAAATTATATTAGTCAAATCTTAAGGTCTTGTTGAATTTCTTACCAATATTTGGTTTCCACTGTACGTGCTATCTTTTTCTTATGAATTTGATTATTTTGATAAATTATAATTGAATTATTATTAGAATTTTCTAATTTCGTTCTCTCTTTTGATTCTTTATTTTTGTTTTTGTTTTTTAATTATAGGAAGGATACAATTCTACAACAACAGGAAATGAAGTCAACCACAAACTATGAGGAGTTTGAAGGCAAAAGAATAGCTTAGAGACATTTTATGTTATTTTGTGGGTCATATATATATACATAGAAAACGTATTATAATATATATTAGAATACTTTATGTTTGACTTTTTAGCAATGAAAAGTTCTTATATATTTCTATTTCTCAGAACTGCCTTACAACAAATTAACATTGTCATTTATCATGATAATTTATAGGATGCCCTTTATTTACTAGAGGAGGAGGAAAGAAGACACTTACATACGTAATTCTAGAGGTGAACCCTTGATCAAACAAACGAAAACAGTCAAGTGATGCTTCTCTTTTATTGTAATCTTTTAGCAGGGAGCTTGGGGTTCCCTACTACTTCTGTAAATACGCCTTGGATCGATCTCACATATGGTTAGGCTGCAATTCCTTCGCTTGTGAAGACAATAACAAGAAAAAAGTAGCAATTCTGTTTCAAATGGTTTGAGCTTGGAAGCAACCTGCTAACTAACAAGAGTAGGAAGATTTCAGCTTTGAATCTTGTGCTTGACGGTGATCATTTCTGCCATGTCGTAACAGTCTTTAGTGCTTTTTGTTTCAATAGTTTGGAACCCTTCTTACTTTCTTTATTATATTGGGGAATTTTTTCTCTTGGTCCGCTAACTCCATAAAGGGCTGGTGGGTGGGGGTAGAGCCTCTAGCGCCAATGTCGATGAATCAAAGGTGTCTGTTTATGGTATGGAATAGGAAGAGCAAGAATGGAATCGAAGGGAACCAGCGGAAAGGCTCTCAAAGGCAGGCGCATAGCATAGGCGGACAAGGGTGGATGACTCAGTAGGTCCATGTATGGACTGATTGTGTTCCCCCTCCCGCGGAGAGTGATTTGGCTCATAGAAGCGAGGATCTGGAAGAGAGTGACAACTATGGCAGTGACTGAGGGGGACTTGTTCTGCTCTTTCTCGAAAAATATAGAAGAAAGGGGTCTCCACTCCATGGCATGACACCTTTCGCTCATTAGACAACCAAGAAAGTATGCAAAGATAGGGTTAGCCCCCGCGGCAAGCATTATCCGGGAATGATTATCCAGGAACTGGAAGATGGTTGGCGTGACACGCCTAAATCCCCCACAATCAATCCACAAGGCTTCAGGCGACTGGAGCAACATTTGAAGGAGCCAGTTACTCGAGATTCTCGATTATTCCATTTTCTCATGTTAGCAATGTACTGAATTCCAATTATTTAGAGCTAGAAGCTTCGCCAGAAGCACGCAAAATGAGGTCGCTCTGCTTCGTAGATAAGGCTCGTTCCGTACTTTACTTGCGAGCATGGAGATCTTGGCCTTTGATGAAGATGAACTGTGATAATTTTTTTTTTTGTTAGTAATAGCAATATTTTTAGTGATGAGATGTTTTAGCTACAAAATTATAAGACAATTTTACTAAAATTAAATTTGTCACTAATTTTTATATTTAGGGATGAAATATTTTTTTGTATATAATAGATAATTTTTAGTGACAGAATTATATTTGTTCAACTATAAAATACATATAAATTTAGAGATAATTAGTGTTGTCACGAATTAAACCAAATAGTTAGTGACAAGGTGATTTTGTCGGCATTAATGACCTATTTAGTGACGAAAATATACTATCAACTACATTTTTTTAATACTTTTTTTGACAAATAAGTTCGTCACAAATACTATATATATATATATTTGGGGACAAAAATTAATTTCGTAGATAATATAACTTTATTTAGTGACGAATCACTAGTTGTCTTTGTATATCTTTAATGACGGGCACTTAAGGACGAATGATTGACGAATTTTTTTCCGTCAAAAAAAGTTTTTTGGGACGAAATATGAATATTTGGCGACAATTTAATTTGTCATTGATAATCATATTTATTGTAGTGCGAGTTATTTTTTACCCGAAATACCCATATAGAGCCAACTGGCATAGTATGAGGAACTGGGGGAACAAGAGTCCGAGTACCTTGAGATTGAAGAGCATAGAGCTCTTCATTCATAGCATCTCTCCACTTAGAATATTTGAGAGTTTGATGAACTGTGCGAGGTTCAATAGGTTTAGGGTAAAGATATGGGCCAGGAGGGTTATTCTTTGATTTGAGTGATTTGATTGGGTGTGGGATTAGTTTTTCGGGGTTGATGGAGGGGTCAGTCTTAGAAGATGATATAGATTCAACCTTAGAATTCAGACACAATTTCTGGATAGACTTGTGTATGTTATTTTTGGAGCGTGTGATCATAGGGTGAGATAGTTGGGAGATGGGTTGGGGTTCCACAATAGAACTAAGTTCAGTTACAACCTCTTGTGTATGTAAAGGAGAAGCAACTGAAGCAAAAGAGGCACATGGGAAAGACATACCTGATGATTAGTCCAAATTTTCTCTTCATCATTTGAGGAGGGGCCACTGCCGGAAGAATCATGGTTGCAAGGAACCATCAGATAATGTATTAGAGTGGGATGGCAAAACTGGTGCTAATTGGTGAGGATGACGAATGGATGTAAGCTATAAAAAAGTGACTTGGTGTTCAATGATCAACATTAGCAGTTTCCATGCGACTAGCTTGTGGCTCAAGGGATGTTTAAGAAAAGTGATGCTCCACAAAATCAACATGCGAGATAAGTAGAGCCTAGATTTGACCGTATCCTAACATTTGAAGGCACTTTGGTTCTGGGAGTATCCAAAAAATATACAATGACTAGAGTGAGGTTGTAATTTATGTCGGTTAAATGGACGAGGCCACGGGTAGCACAAGCAGCTAAAGACCTTTAGTTTTTCATAATTTAAAAGGTTCCCGTGAAGGTGAAGATAAGGAGAGTCATTAAACAAGATTTTTGTGGGCAACCTGTTTATCAAGTAAGCAGTAGTGGAAAAGCCATATGACCAAAATTTAAGAGGTAAAACAACATTGTGTAAAAGGGTGAGACTTGTCTCCATAATTTGGCGATGACGATGATCGGCGGTGGACTTATGTTCTGGTGTATGAGGTGGAGTAAGAAAGTGTGAAATACCATTATTTTCAAAAGATGATTTAAGATGGATGAAGTCATCACCATTATCGGAGTAAAATGAGATGATAGGTTTTAGAAATAATTTTTCTAACCATTTTAAATATGGGGAATATAATGGATGTCAGATTTTCGTTTTAGTGGAAAGAACTAGATGTATTTCGTATAATGATCAACAAAAATCAAATAATATTGAAAACCATCAATTGAAATTTCTGGAGAGGGACCCCAAATATCTGAATAAATATATTCCAAAGGTGCATTACTAGTTATAATGGAATGGTAGAAAGGAGACGTGCATTTTACTGCACTTACAAGAGTTGCAAATGAATTTATTATCTAAGGAAGTAGAAAGATTTAACAGTTTCAGAACATGGCGAAGGATTGGTGATGACGGATGCCTGGGACGTCAATACCAATTTGGAGCGGAAACTATAGAGGTGGTCAAGGATTATGGTGTAAACTCTTTGCTAGAGGTGGAATTTGGACAGGGGTATACACCATCCTTAGGTTTGCCCTCTACCAGGGTTTCTCGTGCGTAGATATCCTTCAAAACAAAGGAAGAAGGTGAGAATTCAACAGTGACATCATTATCTGTGCACAATTGATAAACTGAAACAAGATTCTTTTGCATTTTAGGAATGCAAAAAACATTAGTTAATTGAAAAGGCCGAGTGGAAGAGGGTAGATCCTGTGTGTGTGATATTATGGATATTACCATCGCCAAGCATTACGTCATCACTTCCATCATAATCTGAATGGAGGGACAAGTTCTGAAGATCCTCTGTGACATGATGAGAGGTGCTTGAGTCAACTAACCAACTTGCATCACTCTTTGCAGCTTGGAAAGTGAACTTCGCACGTGGTTGAGAAGAGGTACGATTGGAGTTGCTGAAACTCCACTAGAATTTGAACCAGTAGCAGTATTCAAGAGAGCTAGGAGCTTACAACATTGCTTATCGTGATGGCCAGGTTTGTCGCAAATTTGGCAGGTAACTCGGTAACGATTGCTGAAGTTATTCTTGTTTGTTGAGTTCTATCCAGAATTACCACCCTGGGAATTGCGACTTGGAAATGCAAATGAAGTTCCATTATTGGAGCGTGAACCGCCAGAACTACGATTAGAGTTGTGATTTGCAACGGGTTTGGAAGAGAAATTGGTGGTGATAGGAATGGTGTTGACAACTGAGTCATGAGACAAACTATGCAAAAAGTTAAGCAATTTCTCGTGCAGTTCTTCAAACGTCACAGGAGTCTCACGAGCACGCAAGGATAAAGTAAGACTGTCATACTCAGATGGAAATCTGTGCAAAGCATGAAAGAAAATTTCATCTTATGAGATTTTTATCCCAACATAGTCAAGGTAGAGCATATTGGTTTAATCATCTGTGTGTAAGCAGTAACTGAGAGATTTCCCTTTTATATGTTTCTTAGAGATTCTCTGAGGCTTATGATACGGGTACGCGATGGCTTAGCGTAAGTGGTTGCAAGTTGTTGCCAAAGATCATATGAAGTCTTGGCATTGGTAATGAAAGGTATAATGTCCTATGAGAGAGAAGAAACTGGTTCGAATGAGATGATCTTGCCGGAGGTAAAATGATGTAGCTGTGGGGCTTGGTCGGTTCTCTAGTTATTTGAGAAAATCATAGGCAATAAGCAAGGCATACCATTGATACTTTCATGAACGATAATTGGTGTTGGTCAATTTTGGTGGAGCTACAGAGGTAGTGTTAATGGAAATTAGTTGGCTATTATTATTCATCGATAGAAGGTTAGGAGAAGAAGGAACAGGAATTGCAGTCCGTTGTGTTTGAATGATCAGTTGAGTTGTCTTAAGGAAAAAGGAGACCCAAAAAAATGTTGTTAAGCAATTACTATTCCGATACCACAAAGAAGTATTGCATTTCCATTGATTTCAACAACAATTTATGCAAAGGAATGAATAATAAATCAAGGAAAGGATTAAAATAAATCAAATAGAAGATTGTAAAAATTAGTTTGTGATACCAGTTCAATCTACTCTAATAATAGAAGAGCTAATAAGGAAACCAAATATTTGATCAATTAGAGTGTATCACTAAAATACATAAATGGCCCTTCCAAGTTGTCATTAACGGTCAGCCAGACACCTCAACTGACCTCATTTTTAGTTGGACACCTTAAATTATTTTTCAGTATATCACTTAAACACTTGAGAGTGACATGACAAAGTGTGTGTTCTACACTCGTCTGACAGCAAGTGAAGGCTTTTAAAATTATATTTTTTCTTTTCTTTTTTTTAATTTAACTTGTGGAGCCCACTTTTTCTCACTCTTTCTTCTCCAAAATTTTCTTCTGAACCTTAATTTTCCACAATTATCAAATATATCAAAGCAAAGACAACCCCCAGTAATGTCGTTGTCACCTCCACTCCCGGACCAAAACCAGCGTTCAATGTAAATTAACCCCTTTCGTTCTCACAACAATCGACCTAAACTTCCACCGCCTTAATTTACACAAAGATTCATAGGAACACTAAGATTATAGCTCGTAAAATTGACTCCACTGAACAAGTACTACTGTTGACATTTTCAATTTCTTTTTTTTTCTATTTTTTCTTCCTCTTCTTCTTCTAGCCATGTTTTTACAGATTGGTATTTCTTTTTTAATCCAAATGTGAAATTTTTGCTTCCACAACTGCTTCTCAAAAGAAAAATGATTTGCTATTGTGTGACTGTGTGTGTGTTTTAGAATGTGTTCAGCTCACTTGTTTGTTTGAAGAAGAAAAAATGGTCTCTCGGCAAAACACCTGATATTGGGAGGAGGAGGTGTGAAAATTAGATTAGAAAGGTGTGAAAATTAGGTGGGTTTCATTTTATTTTAGGAAAAGAAAAAGAAAAAACCTGGGTTTTTGCCGGAAAATCTATTCCGACAAGCTCCATTAATTCCGGCGAGCTCCATTTTGCCTTTTGGGATTGACTGAAGAGAATGAGTGAAAATAACTTTTGCAGTGAATAGCTTCTACTGTTTTTACATCCACTTAAAGATGAAGAAGAATAGGGGCGGCTGGGAGGCTAGGGTTATTTATTATTATTGCTTTTTTTTTCTTTTTTTTTACATAATAGGTGGCAAATTTTTAACTAAAATTACACGTGGCATTTTCTTATTTGTTCGTTTCACATGAACCTGAGAGTGTATTTCACGCGAGTGGGTTGATGAAGTCGGGTGTTTAATTGACCTATTATATTGAAGGCTTGAGGTGTCCAACTGAAAATGAGGTCAGTTGAGGTGTCTGGCTGACCGTTGAGGATAACTTAAAGGGACCGTTTATGTATTTCGCCTACTATGAATGAAAATAGTGTTAGACATCTATTTATTTTCAGTTTTTGTGGTTTAGATAAAATGCATAACTTATTTTTCTTTTTGTGTTGAGTCATGTAATAATAGTACTTATTGATCGTACTTATATTTTAGTAATTTTAAATTATGTTTGTTTTCATTATGGCTTACTAATAATACGTAATTTATGTGATTTTATTATCTTTATTGTAGAATATTTTAGTATAGTGCATGACTCATCTTATATTTATGTTATTTTATTGAAAAATACCTTATATAGTTCTATCTTACTAGGACTAAAGAAATATTTGGAGCACAACAACAACAACACAGTATATTCCCACAAAGTGGGGTCTGGGGAGCACAAACATTTGGAGCACAACAACAACAACATTTGGAGCACAAATTCAATATTTTATGGGAAAAACCTGAAAAGCCCCTAACCCGAAAAAACCCGAAAAAAAATCGAGATTAAAAAATTTGACTTTTATTGATTTAGTTTGATCTTTACATTTAATAACCCGATACAATTGATTTGGTTTAATTATTATAAAATCTAAACCTACCCGAATTTCATCATTTAAAGTGTCAAAATACTAATTAGTAGCAGAATTCTTGTTTGCTATTTTACGTCTTGAGAGTGCGAGGCTGGCTCACTCTTCCCTTCTTCTTCCACGGTCTAAGAAATAATAAATCAACCATCACGATAATTTATTCGAAAATTATATAGCTCTATCAGCTATAATTCCTTAGTATCATTTTATATTGCACTATCCTATTCCTGTCGTTTTTCATACCCATCTTTTTGTGTAGATGTAACTAAGGGTGTTAAACGGGCCGGGTTGGACCGGTTCCGGACCGGCCCAGACCGGTAGAACCCGGAACCGGCCCGGACCGGTAGCAAAGGGGCCGGGTGGGCTGGGTTTGTAAGGGGTAGGGGTTAGTTCCGGGAAAAAATTTTGAACGGGTAACCGGAACCGGGTAGGCCCGGTCCGGCAAATAGTAACCTTAACGGTTAAACCGGCCCGGCCCGGCCCGGTTCAACGTTCAAAATTTTTTTTTTTTTTTTTTTAAATTCAGAAATATGGGGCCCACCCCAAACGGCTATATCAGAAAAAATCCGTTGGCCAACGGATTTATTGAAGTTTTGGCCATTTTTTTTTAATTTTTAACACATTTTTAATTTACAAATGTAGCCTTATGTAAATCTATAAATACCCTCCCCCTTCTTCATTTCTCACTCAAAATTCTCATCTCAATCTCAAATTCTCTCATTCACCTATTCTCTAATTATCTAGTTCAAGTCTTCAACTTCAAGTCTTAATAATTTCTCATTTCATCTTCGAATTTATTTGGCTCATTTTTGTTGAATAATTGAAATTCAATTATAGTATTTTATCATTCGGGTTTTGAACTTCAAGTTGGAATATTGGCTTGACGTTTGTTCGTGGTAACATCAAAAATTCGGAATTGCATAACCAAGTGCTCTAATTCGGTGCACTCCCTCCAACTCTTTCTCTTATTAATATTTTAATTGCATATTTATTTTGAGCTTATTTATTCCTTAAATTTCACAATATGTTTAGTGCTGCTAAAAAAGCGTGTAGAAAAGTTACTGATAAGGGGAGTAAAAGTAGAGGCAATTCTTCAGCATCTGGTAGTAATAGCCCAATATCTATTGTTCCCGAAACATCGCCTAATGAAAATATAGATTATGATCAATTACAAGAAGATTATGGAATAGAAGATAATGAAATAAGAATTGAAGAAGAGATATCCGCTACACCTACTAGTGCACCTAGTGCTGGGGTAGGTAGTGTTGGAGTTGATACAAGGGGTGGTGGTGGTGGCACTAGTGGTAGACCACCTACGACTCCGACGACTAATCGTAGAAAAAGAAGTAAGGTTTGGAATTTTTTTGAATTAATTGAAGGTTCTGATAGAGTTAGATGCAAAATTTGTAAAGTTTCATTTAAACATTTGACTGTAGGAAATTTAGGGGGAACTGAAACGCTTAGTAGACATATGAGAGCTGCACACTCGATAGAATGGGGCCTAGATGGTGATGATAGTCAAACAACTATTAACCCTACTACTGGAGAGTTACTAGATGGAACTATACATATTTATTTTTAAAAGTTTGCTATAAATATAGATATTCAACAACTGAAGTTGCTAATGCACATTGTACGAATTCAACTAAAGAAATCAAGGACATGAAGATGTTGATCGCCCAGAAGACGAGGATCTTGGAGATATATTAACAAGTGGTCACCCATCCGAATTTACTTATTGTTATTTGTTCAAGTCTTAAAAGATGTAAACATTCAATTTGTAAGTTTCAAATTTGAGTTATGAAATATGAATTATGAAATAAAAGAAGAACTTGCAATTTGCAGCAAGTGCAATTTTTCTCATATTCCTTCTATTCTTTAATTTATATTTTAAAGTAATACAAATTCTTAATATAACTTAAATTGAAACTTTAAATTTGAAATTCAAAGTTAAAGTGTTAAATTGAAACTTTAACATTTTAATTTTGAAATTCAAACTTAAAGTCTTAAATTAAAATTATTATTTAGAAATTCAAACTTAAAGTCTTAAATTGAAATTTGAAACTTCAATTTTTAAATTTCAATTTTAAACTTAAAGTCTTAAATTGAAACTAAATCATCTAACTAATTTTTGAAATACAAACTTAAAGTCTTACATTGAAACTTTATAAGTGCACAAGTATCATTTACTTTGTGTTCTTTAAATAAATTACAATAGTTATACAAAATTACAAAAAAAAAAAAAAAAACGTTAAACCCGGCCCGGCCCGGCCCCTTTAACCCGTAACCCGTACGGGTCAATTTTTACCCGAAAAAACCCCAACCCGTTATACCCGTTAAGGGATAGCCCGTAACCGGCCCGGTAATGAACCCGTACGGGTTAAAAAAACTTGGACCCGGCCCGGCCCACCCGTTAAACACCTATAGATGTAACTATATAACTTTTGCTTTTTATGTCATTTTTGAATGTATAAATCCTACTTTAAGTTGACACATCAACGTTGAATTTATACCGAAATTAAAATGTAATCTTTTTTTAGAAAAGTGTGTAAAAGAATATAAGGTTTGTGAGCAAATGCCAAATAGAAGTTCCTCCAAAGTCAGATACTAAGTATTTGTTTCCCTCACACGTATATGACACGTGTATACAATGGAGAGAATTGCAAGAATGACTCATGTTCCAAGAATGCCTATTCAAAATTAAACAACAAAAACCCCCCATTGCATAAACAACAGAATACTATTCAGGAAATTAATAATTAGAGGAGAATTCAGCTCAATTTTTAAGCATCTTATAGAGGTATTACAGGTAAGATTCTATTGATATTATCTTGCTATTTTCTTTCCTGTTTACATTTTGAATTCTCTATAGTGTACTCAGGTTGTTTAACAGCCAAAATTTGGATTTTCTCTAGGAAAAAAGGTCTTACAAGGAGTATTAGAGATATAAATTTCAAACTGTTTTAACATATTCTTATGCTGTTATACTAGATAAATTCCTGAGCAAATCACAGTAGCTTATCCTTGACAAGATTGAAGCAATCATAGAAATTTGATGTTGTAACTGTAGGTATGTAGCCAATTCTCCATGAAGAGCACTTCAAAGGGTGAAATGAAATCTTGAACTAAGTAAACTGAATCCAAATACTTGACAGTGATACTGAAATGCTGATTAAAAATTTTAATTTTTCGGGTGACCAGTCTTTGTTCCACCAAACTGAAGACAAGTAGTCTTCGTGGATCCAAAATTTGGATTTTGGGTCCATGAATTAAACTTTGTCAAAACAAAGAGTGGTGTTATGACTGTAAAATTTTCGGCTAAGCCACTTTACATCCAAAAATACCAGAGTGTCTTAACTCTTGCAATGCCGGTATTAACACTTTTCTGATGAAGTCAGAAAATACAAAGAAATTGACACTCCAACACTTTACTGATGAAATCAGAAAATACAAAGAAACCGACAATCGATCGAGTGCAATCCTCTGCATGTTGAAGCCAAGTCATTTGTAGGAAATCTTCCGTGTCTATACACTACTAAGAAACCTGGAGTTAGCTACGAATCTGTCGCTAGATCGCTCTTAGCTAACATAACATTTTGACAATTTGTTGCTAGTGCGTCGCTAAGTAGGATTAGCGATAGTATGATAATTAAGTTAATTTATTTTGTTGTCTCTTACTTTGTTATTATATAGTAGCGAAGTAAGAGACAACTCAGTAAGTTAACTTACTTATACCATAGACGCGGAAGTTTTTCAATAAATGAGCTGGCTTCAACATCCAAAGGTCCTTACGGGAACCCGCTAGTAGATAAATTTGCCATGGGAGATAAGGTTTGTCTAGTAATAGTAGTACTTGGAAGATAACCTTGTAGCCATTGTAAATCTTTGTGATATATTCCTTCTAATTTTTCTCTTGTTCTTTCTTTCGAAGTGGATAGAAAGGCCCATCTTCATATGAAAATAGAGTAAGTATACTCTAGGAAAGTTAGCTTGTTATCGTACGATCATAATCGGATGTCGAAGCCAGCCCATTGGTAGGAGAACTTTTGCGATTATAAACAAAATTACTGTTTGCATAGCTTGGCAAGCATCTAAATGTTGAAACCAGTCCATTGGTAGGAAATTTTTTGTCTATAATTAAGTTAACTTTTACGTAGTTTTATCTTACTTTATTATTATATTTCCCGTATAATGCTTTCAGCTTTTACATTGTTTGAACTTTGGAGATATCGAATAAACAGAGGAACTGATTTGGCAAGTCTCGGAAAATTATGGTGACTCTAGAATGTGTGATCCTTCTGAAAACTAAAATAGATTATTTTCATCTTTTCAATCGGTTGTAGAGTAGAAGAACATGGCTTCAAGACAAGCAGCAAAGGAAGAAAGAGCTGAGGCAGTGTTGCGGAAGCCAAATGTATATAGTGTGAATGAGTCACAACTACTATACCAAAAATTATGGCAGCCACCAAATAATAAATAAGACAATAAAGCAACAATATAAAGAACACCAGAATTTACGAGGTTCGGCTAATTTTGCCTACTCCTCGGACACAACCAATATTTTATTCCACTCCAAATACAAGTGAAAATAATACTAAAGAGAGAAGATACAAATGCCTTAAATAGATAAGAAGGCAAATGAGAGGTGTGTTTAAATCCTAAACATTAAGCCTTCCTTTATAGGAAAAAATCTCACCCACTTTTGGTAAACTACCGATGTGGGAACAAATCCTTTGCCAAATTCAACAAATCTCCACCTTGGCAAAAATTTTACATCTTCAATTTTCTCTCTATAACAAATTTTGGTTGTGTCTTCACCTTCAATCTTCAGTGTTCAACAATGTTGATCAAATCCAAACAATGTTGAAACTTGATCG